>CP092875.1:75015907-75346361 GCA_030710605.1 Cordylochernes scorpioides
ACGGACGTTTAAGTTTCTTTTACGCCATTTTTCAATATATTGCGAAGAAATAATCTTTTAACTTTATTTTTTATAATTATATTATCAATGAGAATACACAGCATAATATAACTGTATTTATGTGATCTTCATATATGTTTTATAGCCTTGTTGAATATTCTCTAGATGATCTGCCATGGAGAGGCCCCTACCACCATCCTCACGGGCCATGGCCATGTACTGGCAGACATTACACGTGTGCATCCCGAAATAGACCCTACCTGCATTCACTGTTCAGAAGAGCCACAGACAGTTGATCATCGTCTCTTCAGCTGTCCAGCATTCCTGAGACATAGGATACAAACAGCTACCCTTCTTCGACTGACCCACCTCAATCCTCAATCTATGGCCAGCCTTCAAGATTAAACCTCAGCATAGAACTTCCTGGTCAACTGGTTCAAGTCAGCAATCAAAACAAGACGCGAGTAAAAGCGCTCAACACTAGTCCATACTAGTGACTCCCCGGGTAGTTGGCATTCCCTGGGTTATCTCTCTCTAGCTTTAAATAATTTGTTAGTTTTAATTATAGTCGTGCTGACGTCATAAATATATAATATTTTGCTTAATCATTTATCTGTTTAGTCATCCATTACCACGCTACAATATTTATAGGATATTAATTTCTATACAAACATTAATTGAAAGATGGGAATACATAGTTCACTAATGTTTTAAACCTTCCAGGGATATCTACTATTGCAACATCTTGAAATTTTATTTTAATTAATTATAATTTTAATATAATAATTATTATCACAAAAAAAAAAAGCAATAACGCGCCATCTATACATATAAAATGAAAGGATTCAAAAGCACGAATGTTTTTTTATACACAGAAAAAACTTCTACTGTCCTTTCTGCGATGAAAAAATATATTGGGAGGGCTTGGCTCATCAGCGATGAACCCTCTTAGCGGTTTCGCCAATTTAATCTACCATACCGCTTCTCAGAGCTCTAATACTGTATTGGACGATTCTGCTTATATACGCAGCACTGAAGGGTGGAATCTCAAAAATAGTTTTCAAGAAAACTATGGACATAAGCTTATAGGACAGTAGAATTACATTCAATTCACCACTGATGAGCCAAGCCCTCCCGATATATTTTTTCATCGCATAAAGGACAGAAGAAGTTTGTTCTGTGTATAAAAGAAACATTCGTGCTTTTAAATCCTTTCATTTTATATGTATAGATGGCGCGTTATTGCTCTTTGTTAATAAATTTCTATACAAACATTAATTGAAAGATAGGAATGATTAGTTCAATAATTATTCAAATTCAATATACCTCGGCTAGTAAACATTATTATTATTATTTTTTTATATTTATTTTGTTTTATAATTTCTAATTATATATATTTATTATAGAACGACATTTGAAAATTATCCCGCATGTGTTTCTTTTGAACGAAAAATCGAAATTTATTTTAAGAAGAAATAACGAATATTTCTAACCTTATGGATGAAGTATGAAAGGATGAATTGTGAAGAGTAATGATGAACTGAAAATAAAAGTGTCCATATGTGTTCCCATCCCTGGACACTTTTATTTTTCCGTTCATCTTTACTCTTCACAATTCATCCTTTCATACTTCATCCCTAAGGTTAGAAATAATCGTTATTTCTTCTTAAAATAATTTTCAATTTTTCGTTCAAAAGAAACACATGCAGGATAATTTTCAAATGTCGTTCAACAATTATAAGCCGCATTATATTGTATTATATATTTATTATAATTTATTTAAAAGTTCATAGTCATTTGTGATTTAATAATTTGTTTTCTGACCCGTACTTTAGATGTTGTACAAAATTTGAAATATTGCGTGGTAACGCTCTTGCAGCCTTAGAAATATTTATAACGCTTTGCCTAATGTTTTAGAGATAATAAAAAATATTTACTGGCAGAAGTATCTTTAATTTGAAAAACTATGAATACCGGCCAGACAACCTCTATCTTTTCGATAATTCAATAATGTTATAAACTTCCTAGTGATATCCACTATTGCAGAATCTAAATATTTTATTTTGAAATAATTATTGCACCTCCTTGCACTTTTAAAACAAATAAATTTTGAAGAGAACAATAAATGACCCATTGTCTTGCAATATATCATAATTTATTGTAAAAGAGAATACATATAATCTACAATCATATACACGTATAGAATATCTGATTTAAACACATTGGCAAGGAGCATTGTTGCACACACACATGATAAGGTAATATAAATACAAAAATACTTTAAAATACATTATATAAATACCAATTTTATTTACCAGTTGCAAACAAGACACGCTAAATCCATTCTGGATAATTTCCAATGAAACTATTTACAATAATTCATATTGTAATACAGTAGGTAACAGAATTATCAAAAAGAAAATAAACAATTAAGAAAAAGAGCATTAAATAAACATATACATTAAACAAATAAGTAACAACATAAGCAGATAGAAGAAATCGTATGGTAGTTATTTACAGTATGTTAAGCAATGATGGAAGTTGATTTAATGAAGTTATCTGTGATAATTAGATATAAATAACAATTGAAAAGTAATTCTTTATTAAATATTCTGCAAGATTTCTACTTTTATTCCGTATATTAAGTAAAATTATTATTAATAATAAAAAAATTATTTAAACCTTTAAAAATTAGAAATGTTTCTTTCATATTGATAAAGCCAGCTATTGAAAAGAATGCTCTTATAATTGTTAATTGGAGTTATGAAGAACACTTTTTCTCGAGAGCTTGCTTTATCATTATAAAAGAAACTTATTGTTAATTTTTATGTTTTTAATAAACTTCTATTCCGTATTGAAAATGTGAAAATGAAAAACATCTATTAATTCTATTAATCATATTTATTTTCTTTGAAATTCTCTACATTAAGAATCTCTACGTTGAGAATGGAGTATATGATTTTTGAGAACCACAATGACAGATGTTAACAGAATCTAGAATAGCTCACTTTTTGATACCATGAATTTTGGCAATGGCGCTCACCATTACTAATTTCAAAAAGACAACATTGTTTTGTTTTGTTAATAGAAAACCTTCATTTTTCTTTAGTTTTCTCTATTATTCCTTAAACCTCATATTTATATATATTTAATATAAATAAAACGGCATATATTGGATCAAAATATAATTTATTTTACCAATATTTCAGTTGGCTGAACGCCAACCTTTATCAAGGTATTATAACATACTCGTATTAATGGCAACAACAAACTCAGCGCCACATAACGTCAACAGAATTAAACTTTAAAAATATTTTGTTTATGTTAAAAATCAATGTTAATAATAATATAATATATTAATAATAATGAAAAAATATATGTTAAAAAGCAATTAGAATTTGTCCGCATTGAATAATTGAGATAAGAAAGAAAAAAAAAAAAAGATGTAATTATTTTATTGATTACTTCCACTTTTTCTCTAAGAATGGTAATTGCAATTATTTTTGTTAATGGAGAAGTGAGAAATTATTTTCACTGGAAGCCAACTCTGAACCTGGTGTCTCTTACTGTGGAATAATGGAGATCCACTTCGGGACGTCGGCCAGACGACGGATCGGGGGATAGCAAACAAACAATCCCCAGCGGCGCCAGCCGGCAACATAAGTTTGGTGTTTTCCTCTGTCCTCTTAACATGTTTAAATAAAGTTAGTTTGAAGGAAACTTTTACCCTCTCCTTTCTGCTATTTAGTGATCTAACTAAAATATCTCCAACAGCCTACAAAATAATCATCACTGCGAAATACTTTTACAGAATTTCGCATTATTGTTTTGTGAACCCTTTACCAGACTTTTCTTCACAATTACATTCATAGACAAAACTTAAGAAGGTTGTACCTTTTAGCATGTACATCGGAATTCATACAATAACTCAGATATTTGATACACAGTGATCTTTATTGAAGACACACGAGATAGCCAAGTGTGAAAAAAAAATAGCCTATGTATCTTAAAAAAAACAACAAAAAAACAGATGATACATAAAGGTCACTGTGTATCAAATATCTTACATAATTATTTTATGATCTCTTTATATATGCTAAAAGGTACCACTTCCTTGAGTTTTGTCTATGAATGTAAGTGTGAAGAAAGGTCTGGTAAAGGTTTCACAAAACAATGATGCGAAATTCGGTAGAAGAATTCGGTAAAATACTTTTTACTTCTTTAAATTTTGTCCATGAATGTATAACAATTTGTATTGATTTATCCATATTTACATAATTCAAGCATTAAAATTTTGAAACACATCAATTAGAGATCAATTAAAAGGACAGTTTTGTGGGTTTGATTCAGCATCTATAGAAAATGGTAAAAAATCGGAATAAAACAATGGGAAAACATTATTAGTTTCTTTTATCCGGAGAAAAAAGTTTCTATCAACATTTTTTTCTTTGTCCTCTCCAAGACGTCGTCCGCAGGCGCCAATCAATCGATTGCTTGATTGATTCTGATCGATATGGAGCCAATATATCGATAACTTGTTCTGGAATTCTTTTTTTTACCTTATATGGTGATGATGATCTAAGTCACAGCTAAGGTTGTTGTTGTTGTTGTGTCCAAAGAAGAGCCTCAGATGTCTCCATGCATCTCTATCACATTAGCAGCAATGTCCACTATCTTGGGTGTGTAAAGCTGCTGCTCTGAGCCCATGTCAACTTTCTGCAAGGCTACGGCCATTGCTGGGCATGAGAATATGTGAGTAGGTGTTAGTTCCACACCAAGACAGCACAGCTAAGGTGACTTGGAAGAAAGAAAAATCTGTTACCTAACTGTCATTCATTCAATGATGAATTCTGAGAGTTGGTGAACCGATGGTTTGAATTGATATATACGTCTACCAGAAGTTCCCACGGCAAATAACATTGAATAATTAATGATAAATCATTTCTCTTGATTCTGCATCTGAATTTTTCTTATGGCTAGTCCCATCTATTTGAATTCATCAGTAACTTTCAGAATTACGACTAGGAGATGCTTATTCATCAACCTGATCCCAGTAAGATTTCACTATTTTTAAGCATAAAGCAAGTTTTATAACGAATAGTTTCAATCTATCCATGATTCTTGTAAAAATTAAATATATCTAAGGAGTATATCATTAATCAATTGATAATCTAGAATGTGATTCAGAAAACAGTAATTCAGAACGTTGAGATACATATTTCTTAAATACTATGGTTATCAAAAAGAAAGGAAACACTTAGAAAAAGCCATTGTTATAGCAATGTTTGAGGAGAAAGAAGGAAAAGCTAGAAGAAGATTAAATGTGATCAAATTAGACAACTTTGCGTCGTAGAAATAAATAAGAAATTCTGTTGAAGACAGAACATGATGGAAAATGTTCATCAACGAGATAACCAATTTCCAGTAATTGAAGAAGAATGGATTAGCACAGCCATCTTGAAAAAGCAAGTGTGAAGCTGAACTTGTAAGTAGATTGGAATATGTAATATCATATCACATTTACATACACATATAGTATATATAGTATAGTCTATTATAAAGGACTGCGGCGAGTGATTATAAACAATACTTAAAGTTACACCGCATAAGTTTCTTTTTTGTGAAAAATCAATATTTATTTAAAAGAGAAATATTTACTATTTCTAACTTTTTTGAATGAAGTATGAGAGGGTGAAAATATGAAGAGTAATGGCGAACGGAAAAATAAAAGTGTCCAGGGGCGGGAATCGAACCCACAACCTTCTGCTTACCGGGCAGGTGCCATGTCCACTAGGCTATTCTGGACGTATTCCTCCGTTCGTAAATAATATGTAAAGTAAAGTGTTACTCATACAGATATTAACTCATACAGGGTGATCCAAAAGTCTTGCACAACTTTAAAAATAAATAAATCAATTTTATAGTATTTATAATATAATTCAATAACTCTTATACTGATCAAATTGATTACCTTTTTAAATCTATTATTCGTAAGCGATTACTTATATATGTGCATATTTGATTATAATCAAATATAACACGTTAACTATATATAGGGTGATCCAAAAGTCTTACACAACTTTAAAAATTAATTTACATAATTTGCCCTAAAATATCCCATTGCATCCTGAACACAATAGTGTTTACCACATTGCTCTAGCGCAAATATTCGCGGAGTTATTATTTTTTAAAGTTGCGCAATATTTTTGGATCACCCTGTATATCTATTTACAAAACCGAAAAATGAGTAAATATCCTCAATCTTTTAGAGTTTTTTTTACTGTAATATATCTTGGCAATTCTCACTGGCTTTTTTCAAGAATTATATATTTTTACGTATATAAATGGGGATATTATTTATAATATCTGTGATTATTCGCATACGCAAAGCAGAAATGCCACAAAAATCACCATTAAAAAAGGCGCTTAATAGAGAGAATAAAATGATATCTTTCAATAAATTCCTTACCATATTTGCATATGCAGCTCAGTCCAGATCATAGAACATGTTGCTCACATATGTATTTCATAATTTGCCCAATTCCCATTAGTATAATTTATTTTCGCCATAATTAGAATGTTAAAATGTAAATACAAATACACCCATCTATAAATCTGTACAAAATAAGCGTGGGAGCCAGCGCGCGCGCTCACGAATGTGGAATAAGTTCTTTTTCGGAGCTTACATGCACAACGGTCGCGCCCTTCCATTCGACTACGACAGCTACGACATATATATATATTTTTGTTTATCCCTAGCACACGTGGTACATGCCATGATAATTATGGTGGGTAGGTAGAAGAAAGTGGCTGCTTTTAATGTAAGTGTACCACATGTCTAAACACGTGAAAAACATTCAACTATGCACTTACAAATTTTCCAGAGGCCCGTTTGTTTACTTGCACTCGCTTGTGAGGTTGGAGCTCTTGGATATTTTTTTTAAATCAGAAAAAAGTATCCAATGCGGGAATCGAACCCGGGTCGTAGTGGTCGAAAACCAACGGTTTAGACCATCCTTCCACCAATTCCGTTGCTCACATAATAATCATTATGTATTCTACCGTGATGTGAATATTGTTTATGCGAATTAAGTATAATTGCAAATCAGTCTACATTCAAATCTATAAAGTTTGAGACTTGAAAAAGCTAAAGGTGCTTGTCTTAAAGATCGTAATAATAATAAAAAAACGCATATAAAAACCTTGATGAAATTTCGACAAATTTTGATCAGATAATTCCAATAATAAATATTATTTTCTCTATATCAAT
The DNA here is from genome assembly GCA_030710605.1 of Cordylochernes scorpioides. Lineage (NCBI taxonomy): Eukaryota > Metazoa > Arthropoda > Arachnida > Pseudoscorpiones > Chernetidae > Cordylochernes > Cordylochernes scorpioides. The sequence continues at coordinate 75,023,178 of CP092875.1, forward strand.
ATGTTTATTGATTGTGGGCGTGGAAAAGTCTCCATTGTAAAAAATAGTTATATAAATATGGCAAAGGCAAATACCACCTAAATATAGATATTTTATTTATCTATTTATAATATTTCGATAAACAAGTTTGTTTGTTTCTGCGGAGAAAAGGAACAAACTGCTTTCCACCTTATCTATGACTCTCCTTACTTAACAGAAGTGAGACATCGTTTGTTCCCTGATCTAAATAATTTATGGCTCTTACATCAGCCACTTCTTCTATATAAATTTTATGAACTCTGTCTGTTTCTTCTGTAATAGGCTCAAATATTTTAATATCGCGCCAGAATGATTAATAAAAAAAAAAGAAAAAAAAAGTTTGTATATATTGTTAAAAGAAATATTTGGAATTAAAGAACAAAGTTTTGTGATAAATCAATGTTATATATTCAAATAATTAATTCAAAGTTATATTTGATTATATTTTAAAACACCTTTTTAATATTATATCTATTTATGAAGAAAATAATTTAAAATATTATTAATAAAGCAGTAAAATAGTAAAAAGAATAACATTAAAATAAGTTAAATATAACTCTATGTAGATGTCCAAATAAACATTTTATGCAAAGTGATATCTATGCAAATTGTGGCTTTGAATATATAGTAGGGTCACTATATTCTACCAATAGTTTTTTTACGCTCCAGAAGCCTGTGTTAAAGGAAGGAGTTGAAAGAAGGAGCCATTTTACGACTCATAAGCCATATTATTCAACGTTGGAGAAAGAAATAAAGAATATTATGGATAGTGAATTTGAAGAATTTCTAAGATTTTTAAAGCTTGCCACTTTCTTCTGTATTTGTATAGTGGGAAAGGAAATCATAATCAGGTTATTAGAACTCATTTTTCCAGGAATGAAAAAATTAATTCAAGAATGTAATCAAAACTTTTCAACTTCTTTGAAAGATAATATAAATATGTTAAAAGACCAATGTGGATATTTAGTATTTTTAGAAAGATGATTGATAATGATAATAATCTATTTTATGATGATTCATTTAAAGGTTTATTTTCATTAATAGTATTATTTATTTTACTCGTAACTTTATACGTTAAATATTTGATTACCAGGTCTATTAGTATGAAACGCGAAAATGGGCGCCAGAGGCCGCTGTGCAACTTTATTTGAGCCGACGGTGGCGCTGTTGTAGGCGTTTTGTTCTTTGACTCACGTGGCATCAGCATGCGTGCAGTTTTAGAAAAATTCAAATCGTGAAATATTTCTGGAGCCCGTGGAAAATGGCGATTTCCGAGCCAAAAAGTGCCCATTTGCGGGAAGTTTTGTTGTTCGCCTTCAACTGGAAGAAAAGTGCCACTGAAGCCCACCGAATTATCGAGGAAGTTTACAGCGACCACGCTCTGAGCAAATCGCAGTGTTACAGGTGGTTTAAAAAATTCCAAAGTGGCGATTTTGAACTTGATAATGAACCACATGGAAAACCGCCCCAAAAGTTCGAGGACGCTGAGCTGCAAGCTTTGTTAGATGAGGACAGTACCCAAATGCAGGAGAAACTCGCAAAACAGCTCCAGGTGTCTCAAGGTGCTGTTTCTCTACGTTTAAATAGCCTCGGAATGACCCAAAAGCTTTCCAGATGGGTCCCCCACGAGTTGAGCGAAAGGCAGCAATAACGGCGTCTGGTAACCTGCGAAGGGCTGCTCGCCAGGCATGAAAAGAAGTCATTTTTGTACCGAATCATAACTTCTGATGAGAAATGGATCCACTTCAGCAATTCTACGCGCCAAAAGTCGTGGGGCCTGCCCGGCCAATTTCCAAAACAGACGCCTAGGCCCAATCGCTTCGGAAAAAAGGCAATGCTTTGCATATGGTGGGACCAGACCGGCGTAGTATATTTCGAGCTCCTGAAACCTGGCAAAATGGTCAATACTAGTCGCGACGAACAACAAATGCACAGTTTGAGAGAGGCGTTAAATGAAAAAAAGACCGGAATGGCGTGAAAAGCACAACAACCGGATACTGCAGCATGACAACGCTCCAGCCCACAACGCTACGGTGGTCAAAAACACCATAAAAGACTTGGACTGGGAACTCTAACCTCACCCGCCGTACTGACCAGACTTAGCGCCGTCGAACTACCACCTTTTCACATCTTTTGGACACGCCCTTAAAAAAACAGGAATTTTCGAACTCAGACATACTCCGAAAATGACTTGTTGACTGGTTCGACTCAAAAGGAATAGAAATTTTCAGACAAGGAATTCGAAAATTGCCGGAAAAGTGGTCCGAATGTATAGCTAATCAGGGCAGTTACTTTGAATAAAAAACTTTTGTCGTATGGAATTGGTGAACTTTTGAATTCACTGAAAATTTTCGCGTTTCATACTAATAGACCTGGTAGACTGCTGTAAGGAATTTTAAATTGTTATTATTATTTTCTTCGTTACGTTATATTCGACTATCACTTGTGTATTTATTATTTTACAAACTGAAAACGCGGAGTTTAAATTTTGATCTATTGCTATAGAAATTTTAAAAAATGATTGAAAACTTAACAAAACTTGTAAGAATTTCATCTAACCTTCACTTGTTTATTTATTATTTTACAAACTGAGAACGCGGAGTTTAAATTTTGATCTATTGTTATATAAATATTTTTAAAAATAATTGAAAACTTAACAAAACTTGTAAGAATTTCATCTAACCTTTACTTGTCTGTTTATTATTTTACAAACTGAAAACGGAGTTTCAATTTGATCTATTGTTATATAAACATTTTAAAAAATGATTGAAAACTTAACAAAACTTTTAAGAATTTCATCTAACCTTTACTTGTTTATTTATTATTTTACAAACTGAAATCGGAGTTTCAATATGATCTCTATTGTTATATAGACATTTTAAAAAATGATTGAAACTTAACAAAGCTTGTAAGAATTTCATCTAACCTTTACTTGTTTATTTATTATTTTACAAACTGAAATCGAAGTTTCAATTTGATCTATTTTTATATAGACATTTTTAAAAATGATTGAAAACTTAACAAAACTTGTAAGAATTTCATCTAACCTTCACTTGTCTGTTTATTATTTTACAAACTGAAAACGCGGAGTTTAAATTTGATCTCTATTGTTATATAGACTTTTTAAAAAATGATTGAAACTTAACAAAGCTTGTAAGAATTTCATCTAACCTTTACTTGTTTATTTATTATTTTACAAACTGAAATCGAAGTTTCAATTTGATCTATTTTTATATAGACATTTTTAAAAATGATTGAAAACTTAACAAAACTTGTAAGAATTTCATCTAACCTTCACTTGTCTGTTTATTATTTTACAAACTGAAAACGCGGAGTTTAAATTTGATCTCTATTGTTATATAGACATTTTTAAAAATGATTGAAACTTAACAAAGCTTGTAAGAATTTCATCTAACCTTTACTTGTTTATTTATTATTTTACAAACTGAAATCGAAGTTTCAATTTGATCTATTTTTATATAGACATTTTTAAAAATGATTGAAAACTTAACAAAACTTGTAAGAATTTCATCTAACCTTCACTTGTCTGTTTATTATTTTACAAACTGAAAACGGAGTTTCAATTTGATCGCTATTGTTATATAGACATTTTTAAAAATGATTGAAACTTAACAAAGCTTGTAAGAATTTCATCTAACCTTCACTTGTCTGTTTATTATTTTACAAACTGAAAACGGAGTTTCAATTTGATCGCTATTGTTATATAGACATTTTAAAAAATGATTGAAAACTTAACAAAAAATTATTGCAAGAATTGTATCTAACCTTCGATCTTATTAAAGAAAATTAGTTAGAGACATTTGTAGCGTTTTACTAACAATAATGAATATATTGGTTTTAAATATCTTTGATTTTAAATATTTTTTTATTGTTCATTGTTGCAATTGTTGACTTAATAAAATTTTATATGAATATCAATGCTGTTTAGTTATTGAGTAGTATAGATTCTTTTGAAAGGAACACAAATTTTATTTTTTACAATTTTCCTAATTTACATCTGTATATGGTACCCTTTGAACATATTTCTGGTACGTAATATATCGAACTTGCTTCTAGTACTCCACATGTTTATGAGGTATAATATAACATTGCAGTTGTGTAAATAAGAGATGAGACGACAGAATATAATTGGTTATCTATACTGGTTAATATAACTATAATCTCGCTATTCGCTATTGCAAATAACATAAGTCGGGAAGAAGAGCTTTAAGACGCCCGAAATCTTATACGATCGTCAAGACTCCATTCTACGGGTACAATATGACACGAGTTGGCAATGGTTTATTGCACTTCGAATATTTTTACATAGTTTTAAATATATAGCGGTGTATATAAGTATAATGAGTATATAGCGGTGGCGATATTTGGATTCCACAGGATTATATCCCGGAGAAAGGCCACACAGTGTTCTCCCCAATTCTTGTGAACTGGCGAATTTTGTAGAGGGCGAGAGGCCCTAAATAAAGGCTTTGTTGTTGTTGTACATAGTTTTAAATAAATCTCTAAGCTATCTCTATATTACTGGTGGTGGTGTCTTTTCCATCAGATCAGATAGGTCCGTGCACCCTGATCGCAATACCAGCCAACTGAGGTGGTGGTGGTGTCTTGTCCATGTAGCAGATTAGATCGGTCCGTGCACCCTGATCACAATACCAGCCAACTGAGGTGGTGGTGGTATTTTTTTCCATGTAGCAGATCAGATCGATCCGTGCACCCTGATCACAATACCAGCCAACTGAGGTGGTGTTTTTTCCATGTAGCAGATCAGATCGATCCGTGCACCCTGATCACAATACCAGCCAACTGAGGTGGTGGTGGTGTTTTTTTCCATGTAGCAGATCAGATCGGTTCGTGTACCCTGATCACAATACCAGCCAACTGAGGTGGTGGTGGTGTTTTTTTCCATGTAGCAGATCAGATCGGTCCGTGCACCCTGATCACAATACCAGCCAACTGAGGTGGTGGTGGTGTTTTTTTCCATGTAGCAGATCAGATCGGTCCGTGCACCCTGATCACAATACCAGCCAACTGAGGTGTTGGTGGTTTTTTTTTTTTCCATGTAGCAGATCAGATCGGTTCGTGTACCCTGATCACAATACCAGCCAACTGAGGTGGTGGTGGTGTTTTTTCCATGTAGCAGATCAGATCGGTCCGTGCACCCTGATCACAATACCGGCCAACTGAGGTGGTGGTGGTGTCTTGTCCATGGAGCAGATCAGATCGGTCCGTGCACCCTGATCACAATACCAGCCAACTGAGGTGGTGGTGGTGTTTTTTTCATGTAGCAGATCAGATCGGTTCGTGTACCCTGATCACAATACCAGCCAACTGAGGTGGTGGTGGTGTTTTTTCCATGTAGCAGATCAGATCGGTCCGTGCACCCTGATCACAATACCGGCCAACTGAGGTGGTGGCGGTGTCTTGTCCATGGAGCAGATCTGATCGGACCGTGCACCCTGATCACAACACCAGCCAACAAAGGTGCCTTGGGTGTATGCTGCTCCATGTTAGTAAGCCACATTTCAGAGTTCCCTGTTCACGGTTACCGTAGCGGCTCGTGGCTCACAAAGTCCCCACCGTACTTCACCCTACAGGGCAGTCCCTTACTTGTGATGCTTCTCCCGCCCGCCACGTAGATGAGAGGTTGGTCTTCAGGGCAGGCTCTATATTACTAAACCTATTATTTAAAGTGAAAAGATTTACTAAATATGTTGACAAATTAATATGTACAAATCAAATATGCCTTGGAAGGAAGAAAACAAGTGTAAAGGAAGCAATTTAGAATGAGTGGCCGGAATTAGTACAAAAAAAAATTGGTTATAGATATTTGGAAACTACTTTCCATTAATGCTGTGAAGTGTGTTGGGTACTATTGTTTTCAAGACCAATATTTGATGCAGGATTGGTATATGATCATAGTGGATTTTAGGACTTTTAAAATTGAATGACTGTCCTGTTGTAGAAGTATGTTGAAATATTATTGACAGGAAATATGTTAGATTCGTGCAATAATTGAAACTGACCCTGATAGATTCAGTGGGTAAATTGCTTAGTTTTCCATATATTTGAGCTTGTCTTGACCATTTTTCATTTTTCCTAATTTATATATATACTTATAATATTACTAACCTTTATAAATCTTATTAATTCATCATTATCCATCACCTTTAAGTGTCTCTCACTCATTTATACAATTTCTAAGGATGAGTACAAAGGTATACGCACACTATATCAATAAGAGGATTTCTAAGAAGTTCTTATCAATGTGAAATGGCTCTCACAAGGTGGAGGAGCTTCCCTCATTGAAAATATTTCTACATTTCAACTACATATTTTCTATATAAAAATGCTTTATTTTATTATATTTTAATTTGTCTCTATGTACGCATTGAATAGAAGTCAATAAAATTGTTTAAATTGTCAATATAATATTGAAATTAGGAAGGATTCAAGTAAGATGATTATATTGTGCTTCACTACTTCCTATGTAGACTACTCCAAGTAGTTTAAGCTTCTAAGGGAAATTATAAAGGTATACGTGCAGACTATCGTAATCATTAAACTTCAACTTCCTTCAATAGACTTCTATTTGATGGTCAGTCTCGTGTTTATAAACAGGTTTATCATTGCTACCAATATATTGGCTAAATTGTGATTGGGAATCTCTTCCACCCGACTTATGATATGTGGAAAAATAGTGTGTGGGTGTACAAAAGTGGAGTTGTACCCAATTCTGGTGTAGCAGGAATCTCCTTATCATGAAATTAATGTTGCTATCAGAAACATTTTGTTGCACGATCAAGAAATGCCTTTTTCTTAATTTATCTTCAATTCTCCAAAATGTTCTCTGTTTGGAAAACATCGTTACATCACCGCTGTTGAGTAGAGCATGGTCAAATATGCAAGCGGGATCGATAAGGATATCTGTGTTTAACTCTTTCTTTATGTACCTTTATGCATAAGGAAGAAGGAGCCAAAAAGGAATCACCCAACCACCGTCAACAAAGTGAACTGAGACTTCCCTAGATATTGACTGTGACCAGGTAAACAGACTGTTGGCTCCACCCGTCACCACGGGCCCTCCTTCTTCTTAAACATTTTCCATTATTGTTTCCAGCACCGTGTCAACATTGCTGTATCTTTCATTTTAAAGTCGCCGTAACAATATTATTGGAATTCATGTTCAACTCCATGATGCCAGATCGTCTATATTTCTGTACTTCTTGGTAACGATGCATCTTCTTGGAAACGACATCTAAATACTTAGTTTAAGAGTAAAAAAAAGCTTAGGATTTATTCTCACTATATTGTAAAACATGTCTATCAAGTGATCAATGAATAAAATATCAGCGATTCAATTCTACTTGAGGCGATTTCTGTAATACAGTAAACTCTCCTATAACGCGATTAATGTGTTCCGTGTTGTATGAAATCGCGTTATAGGAATTCGCGTTGTACGAAATAAAACTTGTATAACGCGAATGTTGTTAGGGTAAATTGTTTTATTTTATAACGCGTTATACGAAAATTCGCGTTGTATAAAAAATTGTCGCAAATCTTTTATCGCGTTGTAAAAAAATTCACTTTATAGGAGAGTATATTAGATAATTAGTTCAATATTAATTGTTTTGCACAGAGTTAATGATGATAATTGTGTGTATATGTATATATATAGTGTTTGTGTATATAGACGTCGATTGTATTTTAATTGTAGAACCGTGTTAACTATGTTTGATGTTTGCATTGAAAATATATAATATTTTCAAGTCTCCTGACTAGAGTATATTTGCAATTTCTTTATTGAATTTTATATTTAGCTTGCTGAATATAATAAAGTAATTGTATCGCTCTAGTTGATAATGAATTATTGAATCTTCGCAACTACTTGATGGAAATCCATATACATTCGTTACTTGCACTCACTGATGGGGTTGGACCTTTTCATGAATCGGGAGCCAATAGAGGATTCGACCCCCGGTTTTGGCTATCAGAATTCGAAGGCTTATACCACTTGTCTATCCATCCCTTAATCCCTAGTACACGTGGTACAGGACATGATAATCATCCCGATCATGCTGAAATAATAGGATTTTATATCAAGAGAAAATATATTGCGGACTCTTAAAATACCATTTAAACAATATTTGGTTTATATTAAAAAGAGAAATGGTATTCATATAGTGTTTTCTACATAGATTTATAGCAAATTATTCGACTTGATTCTACCAGATAAGAATGATTCTCATTTAAACTAAGAATAAAACACTAACACTAGATTATTTTACCGATTCAAGCCTTTTGGATTTATAGATCATATTAGAAATGTATTTAACAAGAAGCATTGAGTAAGGAAATTGAGAGATTCTTATGGGATGTGACGCTTTCATCACTATATTTTAATTAGTATATTTAAGCATTCTAATATTATAAAGGACTGCGGGGTATGATTATAAAACACTTAAAGTTGCACCGCATAAGTTTCTTTTCTGTGAAAAATCAATATTTATTTCAAAGAAAAATATTTACTATTTCTAACTTTTCTGGATGAAGTATGAAAGGGTGAAAATATGAAGAGTAATGGCGAAGGGAAAAATAAAAGTGTTAATAATTCCCGCCCCTGGACACTTTTATTTTTCCGTTCGCCATTACTCTTCATATTTTCACCCTTTCAAACTTCATCCAGAAAAGTTAGAAATAGTAAATATTTCTCTTTGAAATAAATATTGATTTTTCACAGAAAAGAAACTTATGCGGTGCAACTTTAAGTGTTCTAATATTATATATATATATATGGCAGAGCGCTATCTATTGGAACAAAAATATTCAGCCTTCAATAACCACTTCTTGATTTCTCAGAAGGCCTCTGGGACAATTTATTTGGACGTAGTGATACAGTTTGCACCACGCTGACGAGGGCCAACAGCCCGAAGCGCGTACGTGGTTGAATTATCTTGATTTATGAAGAAATTGGGTTGGCCAAATTTCACGGAACAAGTTTAAAAAGGTTTAATTTATTTTTGTTCCACTAGATGGCGCTCTGCCATCTAGAAATGATCATGTTAGCACGGTCAGGATATACCATTTTTATTTCTAATATCAACAACTGACCTTTTTATATATTTTTTACTTTCATTATTTTTTCACATATGTATAATTTTAAAAATAAGGCTTATTTAGGATTGTAATAAGATTATTTATTAATCCAATATTTCGATGGACCAATCTTCCATCTTTAACGAGGTATTTTGCCGTGAAGCACGTAGCAGGTCGCGTGCCCCAGGTGTGCCACCAGACGTCTTACAAGCTATTTATAATTATATACGTTATAACACTCTTATATTTTATTCAATTTATAGAAAATAATAACTAAATTACACTAATATATTCTAATAAATATTTAATATATAAATTCGATTTTAAACATTTGACAGAGTATACAGTATACTTGAATCTGTGAAAGAAAAAAAAATCAATTTTTTCTCAAAAAATATTGAAAGAGATTGCTCCCTCTTTATCAATTTATTGCACAAAACCCTAATAGTAATTTACAAATTGCAAAAAAATGTTTTTTTTTCCTTACAGATTCAGATACGCCCTTTTTATATAAATATATTCAATAGATGAATTTGACTCAAAATATATAAAATGTTTTCTCATTAAATAAATATGAATAATATTAAAGATATCTTGTGTCAGGATTCTAAATTAAAATATAGTTTTTAAAGGTTTTTAAAACGGAATTATAGAGAATATATACAGTATTCCAGAAATCCAACCAATATTTCAGTTTTAAACTCAAATTTTTAAAGATATGTTCTGGCTTCAGAATTCCACTTTTATCTTTTTGACTCCATTATGTATCATTTCAGAAACTACTTGCTTGATGTTCAATCTTTATCTGGGTATAAGATTTAGAATCATGTTTATACATATATACAACCTTTTCTTTTTTATTCGCCACTTCATTTATTATATTGTAGTAAAGTATTCATTATTTTATTAACATAGTATACTTTTTTATAAAAATTCGAAACTATTTTAAAGGCGTAAGATATTCTTTTTGAAATTGAACAATTTCTACTGCCCTTACTGCAATGGATAAATTAATGGGAGGGCCTGGCTCATCAGTGTTGAACCCTCCCAGCGGTTTCGCCATTTTAATCTAACATGGCAAAACCGCTGGGAGGGTTCAACACTGATGAGCCAGGCCCTCCCATTAATTTATCCATTGCAGTAAGGGCAGTAGAAATTGTTCAATTTCAAAAAGAATATCTTACGCCTTTAAAATAGTTTCGAATTTTGATAACAGATGGCGCGCTAGTGCATCATAATATATAATTTTTTATGTTTATATTTTGTTACTCTGTAAACTTCCCAAATTGTTTATCTTATGTTTATCATTCATAGTTTGTTCTTGTCTTGAATGAATTGCTGTCATCCTTAAGTTTGTCTTCCCTAATTTTCTACATGGCAATATTATTAATATCATCTTTTATTGAGGTGAAATCTTTGCTCCAAAAAATTAGATAAAACTTGAAAAGTTTAAGAAATTAAGACACAATCTCTATCTTAATCATGTGAATGCGACCCTCAGAATTTAATCGGATATAAATGTAATTTATATTATCCCATATATGTTAATATGTTAGATACTTAACTGCATCTGCATATATACGTTAAATATTTTAATTAACTCAAGTATGTAATTTTTTGCCTATTTTATTTGGTTTTAAAACCTCTCTTTTGACTCATTAGAATATTTTAAGTCAAAAGGCGTTCTATTTAATATATTTATGTCTTAAAGAGTGTACTTGGTACTGTGAGAGGAAAATACTCTTTTCTTTATCAAAATGTTTGAAAGAATTGTTATCTCTTTATCAATCCAGGTACGCTATTTTTATATAAATCATTAGAATATGTTTGTTTCTATTATTAACAATATTTCTCTGTTTGGTATTGTTGCACCAAGTTGCAGCTTCTCAGGGTCGTCGACCTTGGTTTTTTTCCTTCTTGGTGTTATACACGTTTCCCGAGCGGGTTTCCATACTCAAAGCAAATAAATAAAAGTAAATAAAAATGAATTACCTTTTAAAGTTATTGTGTTTATTTTTTCGTTGTCTTCCTCGTAAGTCGTGATCCGCAGTCTTCGTCTAGGTCCTCTCTCGCTCCAATAACCAATCTAGATATATGTACAATAAAATATTAAAAAAGGAATGATGATAATATAAATAATCTTTTTAAAATAAATATTAAATATCATAGAATATTTTGAATAAATGTAGGGCGCATTAAAATTGATGCAACAGTATAGAAGTACATTCCAATAGAATACTTTATTATAATTTAAGGATAATCTTAAGAGAGAGGAAGATGTGCTGTAACAAGGTGTATCAATATTGACTAAAAATATACTTCAGGCCTTCATGTAGAGGTATCTTTTCAAAATCATATTTGTTTTCTAGATTTCGGACACGAACGCCTTTCCACAAGAGAAAACATTGTATACCATTTTGAAAATAGAGCAATCTATGAAAATAAACAAATGAAATGATAGCTAGAAATAAAAGAATTGTCAAAAGAGTATCAATTGAAGTTAGAGTGAAGAAATAGTTGCTTGCTAGATTAATTTGTATATAGGTATCTCAGGAATAGAGAATGGATTCAGTGCAATGGAAGCAAGTCGGTGCATTCTTGTCTTTGCAGCCTTGGTCTACAACATGATGTATGCATTTCCATTACCCAAGTCTACCGTTTCCATAGACAAATTATATAAGTATCTAGTCACTTTTGGTAGACTATACATACTCCATAAGATTTACACTTTGTGCGAGACACCTATGATTTCTCCAGATGAACTTCATTAGAAGAAATTGTCGAAATCCTCTGTACAAAACTTCCAACTTGTATCAAGATTAGGTAGACGTATCGTGGATAAATACCTCACTGATATTTTATTTTATATTGAACTTCAAATTCTGATATAGTTTTGAATCAGGGAACATTGCGTTATCCCTTTCAAACTCATTGAAGAGAATTTTCAGCGCGGGGAGACTAAACTTTTTAAAAGCTATGAAAAAATGCCTACCTCTTTTATTACTAACAGAATAAAACGTAACTTTTAGTCGATATATATATATATATTATAATAAAAGGTTTATATAACATGTGTAACTGTCTCTCCCTCGATGGCGGAGTCTTTCCCTCGGTGGGCGCCACTAATGAAGACCTTGTATATATTTTATATATATGTATATTTATATATCAATTACTTCATATATTTATATCTATTTATTCATTCATTTATCATTATATAATCTTATTTATTCATATTTATATTTATTCTGTATTTAACATTATATAATCATTTATGGACGTTGTAATAAATCAGTTTCAATCTTAATCTCTCTTTGATTTGTATATTTTAGACAATACCTACGATGTCCTGATTTCATTTTGTATAAGGGCGACATTGTAAACTTTAAAGCCATCTCATTACATGTCTTCATTAGTATTCTAGAAATTTGTTATATTTCCTTTGATATAAGAATTAGTAACTATTTAAAAATATCGTTTTTTAAAACATCTTTAAATTATATATATTTTTTGATAAGCATAAAGAATACTCTGGTTTCAAAAGCCTGCAACGAATCATTCGAGACTACATCACGAAATGTTTCTTGGAATTGGGTTCCCATTCGAACTCGAAACTTTGCCATCAGTATCTTTATTTCTATTTCGGATGATTTAGACAAGTAAATTCTTCTTTCTTCATATATTTTACTGATATTCGTAAATATAATATTGAAAACTTTATGAATCAGGTGTAGGAATGGGCACCGTATCTAATACATCGTAATATTCTTAGATTTTGTTCAAATATATTAGCTTAAACCGCTTGTGGTGACATATTCGAACATAGAATCTCATAGTTCTTTTATAAAGTACAATTGTAAACTTGAACTATTTTTGATTTTAAACTTCAGCAACATTTTAAAAATGATTGTACCTCACACCGATCATTTGAAACCCGACAAATTCTGCATTTACGTATAACTTATTTTACGAGGGTGAGTAGAAAAGTAAGGTCTCCTATTTTTTTTTTCATAGAAAAACACATTTAATCACAACTTTTTGTACATCATTGGAAAGGTTGGACACTTTGCTATTTTTCTACATAGTCGCCTTGAGGCTCAATAACTTTTTTCATCCTGTCAACCAACTTTGCAAATCCGGTGTTGTACCACTCTCCCGCCGCCTCTTTGAGCCACTTGTTGAGCAGCTTTTTAAATGCGAAAAATAATTCTCCGGTCGAAATTCACTGTCAGTTAGTGGAAGTGTATGGTGAGGTGAGAAGTGCATGGACATCAAAAAGTGCGGAAATGGTGCCGGTAGTTTAACTAGGGGCGGATAAACGTCCACGATGAACAGCGGTCTGGGCGGCCGAGTTTGCCGGAATCAACCGTGGCTCGAATCGATGAAATGGTGCGCGCAAACCGGCGGATAACCCTTGAAGAGATCGAGGATGGCCTGAATGAAGATTGCAGCCACTTCTCCGTGCACAAGATTGTGTCTGAGACCCTCGGCTACTGAAAGGTGTCCGCCAGGTGGATCGACAAGTGGCTCAAAGAGGCGGCGGGAGAGTGGTACAACACCGGAATTACAAAGTTGGTTGACAGGATGAAAAAAGTGATTGAGCATCAAGGCGACTATGTAGAAAAATAGCAAAGTGTCCAACCTTTCCAATGATGTATAAAAAGTTGTGATTAAATGTGTTTTTCTATGAAAAAAAAAAAAAATAGGAGACCTTACTTTTCTACTCACCCTCGTATATATATCAAAGGTTAATATGTAAAAAATAATAATAAAATAATAAGAACAACTCATATTTATATATTTATTCAGTTCAACAATATTTACATTTTATAACAGAAAATTACAATATAAACCTTATTTATATTAATATTGTGAATATAACTATTTTACATTTTCAAAGCAAGGCGATTCGTCTCATATAAATTATAGTCTATTTTTTTATTATGAAGTTTGATAAAAATATTTGAATACATATTATTGGATTAATAAATTTTCTTCGAGTACATATAGTGCACACACACACACACACACATATTTAATTCTAAATATTTTAATATTTTTTCTTTCTTCAACTTTATATCTTGAATATATCTACATGCTGCATGGATTTGAATATTATAATGTTTCATTTAGATTCATAATAAATTTTATTAACAGAACTCATGTAAAACTTTAAATTATGGAGTATATTGTGTTTTAAAAAACTGATGGTGTATTTGGAAACTATTCAAACTATGTGGACAACTACAGTATTCAATGTGCCATCAGTAATACAGGAGTGGCTTCGATTTTGTAACATCCTACGACGAGTTATAAAATCTTCGAATTTACCAAAAAGCGTGTTCAACTAAAAGGGACGATATTCAGGCTAGAATACAATATAAAGTTACAAGTGTGTGGTATTTTTGTACCAAAATAAGTACTTCCCTCTTTTAAAATCGAATTATAAAACAATGCATGCTTTTCCTGCAAATTGTGTTAATGTATCTCTAAAAAGGAATAGATCTCTCTTATGTTATATATATATACCATTTATAACCAATATGTTCTTTATTTAAATTTACCGATACGGGTTTCCAAGAGTTTCGTAGAAAAATAACGTTAAATACAGGATTGCCTTATAACACCATTCCGGCTTAGGTTTTTTCAACCCCAACACAGTGTACTTTTTTCTAACCGATCGAAGAAATTTGAAGAAAATATTTTTCTTTTAACTATGAAATACAAATGAATTATAAAATATTGATCGTGCAAACTCGTGTGTCGAATTTTGCATACCAAGATAGGTATTCTTTTTTAATAAAAGTATATATAAGAGATTCAATAGACAATATGGAAGTGCAAAAATCGCAATTATAGATAGAATTTCATTATAATTTGGTTTGAATAAATATTTGGGTTTATTTACTAGATATTCATAAATACTTTTAAGTCATATAGACTTCAAAAAATATTTTCCCAAAGATATAGGCAATTATATACAATAATTAAACAATATAGAATAAATTTACATAACCGAATTAGTTTTTAAGAACATTATTTTGCTAACCTACTGTTTAGAAAATACTTATGAAAAATACATATTTTGATGTCCTTGGTCGACTTTATTTTTTGGAGTTTTGAGGTATTGTCAATCCCGCTATACATGCTGAAAGGTACAACTTTCTTTGAGTTTTATCTATGAATGTAGTCTACAAATTTGGTATGAAATAGCTTCAATGAAATCGGTTGAGTATAAATCAAATTTTCACATAAGAGAATGAGAGATAAGTATTTTTAATAATAAAGTTAATAAAGTTCATCAATTTGGATGTTTTAATATAAATTTCTAATAAAAATGTAAATATTAAGTTACCTAGAGCTATCACCTCTTAATTTAAGATATTAAGGATTTAAGAAAGTAACAATGTAAATAACGAAAGTTTATTTTCATTTAATACATGTCTTTTAAAACAAGGATTTCCTATGTATAAGCGCATCGTTATTAAAACAAATTTAAAAGTTTAACAAAAACGAAATAAAAGCTATAATTTATATACAATGTTCAGTATAGACTTCCTTTTATAACATTTTAAAATTCATGAACATGTATAATTGTCCAAATATATTTCAGACGAACAAATAATTGTAAACAAAAATTCAAATTCGAACGCTTTCTTTTAAGCGATATATTAATTTATAGAGTTTTCTCCGCCGGTCAACTTCTCTTGAATGATTTCCATTTGTTAGGAGAAAGTCAAATAGTTTCCTTTAGATTTTCATATATACCATAGCTCTTCATCTAACTGTTCCCAGATAATAATTAATTCTTCTACGAAATAATCGAGATCAAATAATTCATTCAGCATTTTAAGAATTGGATAACTCCAACAAGCTAGGATAAAATTCCAGGCATAGTTTCTTCGTGCCATCAAATAATAAGTTATTAAGTAGCATAAGACTACAATTATTCTTATGCAAATCGAGATAATTGACATGGAGTCTTCTGTTTCTTTAACGTTCTTGTACATCTCTATATCGCGGAGGTTGTCATGAGACAAACTAATCTCTCCAAAGATATTTAAACCTACAATATATTTACATATTTGTTCAATTCCGTATAATAATAAATATGTATATGCCAATTTGCATAATTAAAATATAAATAAAAGAATTGCAATAATCGAAAACCTTTTAAAATATATATCAGTATATATATGACATAATATATACTCTTCTCTCTCCAGGAAAAATAAAGCCAACCTACAGACAACCCAGAGAGAGTTGGAGATTGAAACTGATTTCTTATAACATCCATATAAGATTATATACGGTTAAATAAATGAAATGAATAAATAAGATTAATAATAATAGATATATGAATAAATAGATAAAATAATTGATAAATATACATATATATATAAATATATATACAAGGTCTTCATTGGTGGCGCCCACCGCGAGAGAGACGGGAGGGTAAAGTCCGGCCACTTGAGACATCAGCGACATTTCAAGGGGCGACCACTGGGGTCCTTCAGTTAACACCTCGGGACTTTTAAGACAGTTGGAGATTGTGTGAGACACGAACGACCGGCCGGATGTGCCGGTCCCGTATCTATCTCTCTCTCTCTGGTTGTCTAGATCCCTCTTTCAACCTGTGATGTGATTATTTCTCTTCCTACCTTATATTACCACATATATATAAAAGAGACGTAACTGGATAAGTTTAAAAAAATACTATATACATTTCACCTTTTTTATATATAAACATATTCAATTGACTAAATAGTGGGACTCAAATATATCAATATATTTCTGTAAATTATCATTTATAGTTCTAAATTATAAAAGCTATAAAATTTACAAATATATGAATATACCGAAACATATATGTATTAATTGTTATGGTAGGTTAAATATTTGGAAAAAAATGTGAAGAATTTAGTAGCAAAGAATACTACCGTGAATACATTAAGCCGCGAAATCACGACTTGAATGCATTTCATGTCTTGCAAGGGGATTTACAAGTGAAGGAAGATTAAAAGAAAGACGATTCGATGTTATTTGAGGCCATATATTTCTATATTATACGCTGTTAGCTTTCAGGCCAAATTCTCATCAACAGTTTCCTAAAATTACATACCATCTCATGAATCTTACGTCATTTAAAGACGGCATGAAGGGAATTTTGCTCAATAGTTAGAAGCGTATAATATAATAAAGAAATCTATTGCAATAAATAACATTGGTTCGTCAATATATATATATATATATATTATAAATAATTTCGTCAGTTAGCTGAAGCCTGACTTGCCTCAAACTGAGCTCTCTGATCTGGCCAAGTCAATATAGATGTATTTGGTTATCAGATTGTGGACTTCTTCTTCTTCTTTCTTATCTCCACTCAATCATATTAGGATGTCAAGCTTGTAAAGTTTTAAATTAACAACCATCATGATTGGGTAAAGTAGAATGTGTCTGCCTTTGTCATTAAGACTGGAAGCACTACTCAGTGGCAAGCCGACTTAGCTCCAAAAGAAATGGCCGCCTATGACATGAGGAACAGACTCCATGTGCAGCCGCTCCTAACATGGAGTAAAAACGCTGCTCATCCTGTATTAAGAGCCCTTACAAGGTACTATTAGCCTGGCCAGCTGAACCCAGGTTTTTTAGTGAGCTTGATACTGCTCCCCCTCCTCCTTTTTCATCCGGGCTTGGGATCGGCAAAGGCGGAGTTTGAGATTGTGGACTGAAAGATGACAACTACGTAGGCTGGAAAGACGAGTGACTTACTCAAGAAGTCCTGATATTACTGTGGATATTACATTGGTCCTGAACAAGTTTTACAGGGCTGTACACGAGAAGAAACTTTGAGGAAAGAGAGCCGTATGTAAATGGATATATAAATTAACGATCACCTGTAAATAACTAATATTTTATAGAGAGAGGCGGTTATCACCAGTGAAAATCCTGTTCGACAAATTCTTCGACATTATCATCAAACATGTTTCGAACATGAACTCCCCAAATGGCAGGGATCTGTCTAGATTCAAGGCGGCTTTAAGCTCCTGATCCGGACGTGCCCTCGGAGAGGGCTGCTTCGATTGTTTATATCTCTCTTCATTCCTACCATTATTATTACCTTATAACTCCCTTTGAGTGTAAAGATTGACGATATGTCAATAAAGTTGTTTAATTGTCAATTGTCAGTTCAAACCCTGTAAATCCCCAATAAAAGGCTTGTTGTTGTTGTTTCATATATTGTGGAGTAGGATTATATAAAATTTTATATTTAACTTACCGAAAATTCTCACAACATGGCCAGGCCGTTGAATTAAAACACTTCAGTTGATTTCCAATCTGTTTTTGAAACCCAAAGTTCCATTTCCACTTCGCTAATCAAGCGATTCTTAAATATATTTTTCCATCTGGGTAAAGACAGTTGGAAGTGGCTTTATTTGGAAATGAAATAAAGGTGCTAAATAGCCGCTTTGAGACGCTTAAAAGAAGATTTTTCATAATGTCAGGGAATATATATATATATATATATATATTCTTAGATATATGATAATAACATTTCGTTCTTTCTAGGTTAGAATGATATTTATTTTAAAATGTATTCTGAATATAATTTTTATATATGTAGAATATTATTTTGATTGAATTTCACAAAATTCAGAATTATAGACAACATGGACTTAGTAGAATATCTTCTGAATATTACATCAATTCTTAGATAAATTCGACGGCTTTCTTAATCCAACTTGTAAAAGGCGTTGAATGAAACTGGATCGATTAAAGCCATGGTCACCACCATCTTCAAGTGCAATTCCTTGATTCGTTACATTTGATATGTTTTGCCATAATTCCTTTGTAATTTTGAAATAATTGCGACAGAGGTAGCTGAAATTCCTTTTTCGGCAATTTGGATTGCACAAAGTTTTCATTTTTGAGGCATATTCAAAATTTCTCGAATGTATCAGCATCAAAAAAGATAAGTAAATTCATATCGATTTTAGGTAATCTTGATCGATTTGTTCATGAATACAGGGTTGAAAATATGCATGCATCAAATATTATTTTATTGAAGTACATTAAATTCAAAGAATATAAGGTATTAAAATCGATTTCCGAGAAAATATTTAATTTTGATTGATAATATTTTTGAGTGACTGAGATGCTATGACGATTTAAAGAGAAATGCTATAGAGAAAGGTGTCCTTGAGAATCTGGTCCTGCGCATAGGTAGATAATTTTGGGGAATAAGAAATGCGATTTCAAGCATAATTTTATAAATAGACTTGAAGTTCTTTAAAGTGATTTCAATCAAAACACGAATCAATCAAATTTATAGCATGAGCTTGAGATTCAGAAATAATCACACCCAATTCGATTTCAGTTATTCATTTCAGATTATGCAGAAAAATACTATTAGCTAATAAATCATTTCTTGATGTATTAATATTCATGTTTGAATTTCATATAATGATCAAATGATTTCGTATTTAGAAAAAAATATATATATCAAAAATATATTAAATCTTTAGGTGATATTTCTCATCTTTTAAAGGTCTGGTATATTGAATATCATATTGGTATCATTTATAGTTCAGTTAAATTAGATTCTATATAATACTAATTTCTATTTAATAGATTTATACATTATTTTTAATCCATTGTTGATTAAACGGGATAGTTACCAAAGTGGTAACGCATGTGATATGATGAATATTCAAAGCCAAGGACTTTATCAAACACACAAAACTTGATTAAACCCTAAATTAGGCTTTATATAAAGAGTAAAAATAGTACAAATGTGAAATTTTACTGGGATAAGGTAGCTAAATTAATAAAAAAACATCTCCTTATCTTGTAACTGAAAGTTGCTGATTTTTTACGCATAGAGTAATGAATTACAAAATTGTAAAAGTTATTCGTACGTTGGTTGTAATAAATATTGTCATTCAAATTATATCACTAACGGTAATAAAATTAAAACTTTGAAGCCAATGCAGAAAAGAGCAATGATAGTGAAGGATAAATGATAGGATGATATGGAATGATGATTCTTTCTTCGAAGATATAATCTAAGATCTCGAGCGTTATCTTAATATGTTTATATATTTTGGGTTTTCAATATTGATATATTTCGTGAAACACGGAGAAATTTTAACCTGACTTTCACTTCCTAAAGTATAAATGAAGGGGATCAGTGAACGAATTATAGTGGAAATTTGATGAGTAACAAATCATAGAAATTTCAATAATCTCTTGTGTGTTATTTTCTTAAACTTTGGAGTTCCACAAAAAATATTTTGTCGCAGTAGTACAGCCTACTCCACACTGACGAGCGCCATCAGAGCCAAACGCGTTTGTGGATGACTTTTATTGATTTATCAAGAAAATGGGTTGGCCAAATATCAGGGAACAGGTTAAATCAATTTTTAGTTTATTTCTGTTCAACTAGATGGCGCTCTACCATCTAAAAAGAACATATGCTTTTGGTTAGGATATGCCTTAATTATATTTAAGTTTCTTTCGTTAGGGAGATGTGAACTAGTTTATAAATTATGTGACCATCAACAAAGATCTTGAGAATTTCTGTCTTCAGCGTCTCGAAAGTTGTTCTTAATAGCTTTAAGTATTTTTTCTTGTGTGGTGAATATCAGCTTTGTCTTCATTGCTTCTATAAGGACTTTTTCGTTTTGTAGGGACGTCTCGGTTTTAACCATATCTCGGAAGATGTAGTCCACGAACAAGGTTTGCTCGGCAATCTTCAGTTTGCTTTTCTTAATTCATCCAGATCATCTTGACTGCAATTGCGAATTAGGTGAGAGAAGATAAATTAATGGTTGATAAGGCATTTATTTTTATCAACGCAATTCTACCTTAATTTTCCATAAAATAAGAAGCAGAGAGAGAAATGTGCTCAATAACCAAAAATATCAAAATTAATAATATTTTATAAAAATATATATAACACATCTTCTGATACAATTTCAACAACAACAGAGACTACAACAAGCTTTTTATTGGGAACCTATGTCCTACACAGGATCCGCTCATGCGCATTATTGCTTAGAAAAGATCAGTTAGCTATTTACAGGTGATTGTCCATTTACATACGGCTCTTATTTCTCAAGGTTTCTTCTCTTGCACATTTCTGTAAAACGTTTACAGCGCCAATGCATTGGATTTATTTTTTGTCGACCTAGACAACAGAGACTTTAGAGTAAGATGATTTGATCTATTTAATGCAAAACCTTCTGATACGATATTAATAATTTGGAAATACCAGAAAATACATGGAATACGCTACTTCATTTTATATTTATTTTAATAAGATTTTGCAGCTACCTTTCTAAAGCTGAATATAATAAAAATATATCCCGTTTTGGAAAGTATTCCGTGAATCATCTATTAGGAATAAATTTGTTACGACGGGTTATTGAATCGTACAAACAATAATTAGGAATTTGTATCTTTTTGTGGACTAGTTTCACACAATTTGTTTTACAGATTCCATTTTTTATATACACAATCATAGAGTTTTAAAAAATTTCCTCTTCTCATAATACACACTCTATTCAAAGAATAAGAATGTTTATATATTAATCATCCATTTTCATGTGTGTTTGACATGAAGGAAGATAAAAAATATTATGTTCTTACATATTAATATTATAGTAACCATTTCTCTCTTTATCTCTCTATATTATCAATAAGATTAAACAAAAGTTATGTAAATTGTGATAATATATTTACATATATGTTTGAAAATAGTGCAATCCATATATTAAATTATTTAAAAATGCTTATTTTGGATCAAAAAATTTTATTTTCCAATATTTCGTATGGCAACTCGCCAAACTTCTATGAGGAACATAAGTAAATATTAAAAAATAAAACCTTTTGATCCAAAATAAGCATTTTTAAATAATATTTACATATATAGATTTGAAAACATATGCAAATTACTTAATTGCATATAAGGTTTACGAAGATAAGTAGAGTTCTTCAGATGACCTTGAGCTATAGCTGGGAGATAAGGAAGTTGGTCAATAATTTCTTCAGGAGCAATGAACCATAGGAGATGCTTTGATATTGATCTGAAAGACAATATACCTCATGGTGATTATGATAATGATAATGATTATTATGATCGGGAAGAAACACCGACTGCTATGAATCGGGAAGAAACACCGACTGCTATGAATCGGGAAGAAACACCGACTGCTATGAATCGGGGTGCGATTCCAACAATTATCGGTATAATTATACTGACATTGTTAATAGCTCTTCTACCTTCAACCTATAATTATCTATCTAACAAAGGAAGAGTTTTTCTACTCTGTACTGTTGTTATTCTCGTAATAATTAACTGTATTTTGAATTATTATTTAATTCGGTACAATTACCTATAAGGAATACTTTTTTTTAGAAATTTGAATTGGTTAAGAATATCTCGCTGGTGTTTTGAAATCAAACCTCAAATATGTTATTTTGGAAGATTTGAATTTTGTGAATTGTTTCATTAAAAATGAAAATCGAATTGTTTATGATTTCCAAGATATTAAGTACTTTTAAAGTATAAATCTATCGAATTTTTCTCTCAATGAAGATTGTGAAATGCTAAGAAAATTTGGTTGTACCATTTGATCATTCTTAATACAAATATCAATCAAGATTATGATACTTGAATTTACATAAATTTGTTATTTAATTATTATATATTTGTTTTCATCTTTATTTTGTGCTATTTTATAATTTGCAATTTAACGTTTAATATTTACAGAATGTGTGAAATATATTTCTCAATTCGAAGCTACTATGAAATCATGAATTATGTACATTGTTGTGTAACTTATTAATTTTGAAAGTTATTTATAGCTGTTCTCTAAATAAATGTAAATCTTTAACTATGTTCAATTTTTTAAAGATTTAATACATCAATATCTGTGTTGTTTTGAATTATCTTATATAAATACAATCACATTATTAGAATATGAAATTTTACCTTTGGCATTTTAAAGTTTAATGTGAAGTTCATGAAATTTTTAACTGAAATTTCGCAAAATCTTCGACCAAACATTCCCTGTAAAATAATCTCCAGTGGAGTAATGGAAACATTGTCCTGGATTTCTACAGCTTAAAAAAAACCATGTTCATATAAATACTAGAGTAATACTCTTTCCAAATAAGAAAATCTTGTAATTCCCTAATCTCATCGCTATTAAATATTATTATAAATTTGGAGCTTTCTATCTTAAAAGTGTAATTTCATAATTATAAACATGTACTATAGGTAAATATATAAGAATCTACCTTTTCAACTATTATATAAAGAATTATTTTTCTCTCAAAACGATTGTCTGTGATAGATTTTAAAAATAAAGATCTAGCCATAATTTGATGTGATTTATTATTTGAATATAAGAACTAGAGTTGAAAGAGATGTTCATGGTAGAAATACTTAACGCCAACACAAGTACATACAAGAAATGAATATAAACTTTATGTATTAGCTCGCCATCTGTTAATCTGAGAACTCTCGCAGTCCATCGGTGGCGGAGTCTTTCCCGCGGTGGGCGCCACCAATGACGACTTGTATATATTATATATCTATGTATAGTTATGAAAATTTTAAGATTAATAATTTTTTTTATTTAATTTAAATGTGTGAGGTTTGTTTTTTTATTTTTTTTGTAATAAATAGTTAGATTATATTTAAAAAAAGAAAGTAACACCAGAAAAGCATTACAGCCTATGACGCGTAACTGCCGATGCTTTGCTGATGTTACTTTTTTTTTCTTTTTTTTTTTTAAATATAATCTAATTATTTATTACAAAAAAAAAACCTCACACATTTAAATTAAATAATTTTTTTTTTATTAATCTTAAAATTTTCATAACTATACTATTTGATACAGAATTAGCTTGCTGTTCTGACTCAAAATTAATTCAAAATCTGTAGTTTACTTTTCCTCCATTTTCCAAATATAAAAAAATACTATTAATATTATATATCTATGTATATTTATCGATTATTTTATATATTTATAACTATATATTTATCATTATATAATCTCATTTATTCATACTTATATTTTATCTGTATTTAACCTTATATAATCTTATATGGACATTGTAAAAAATCAGTTTCAATCTCTCTCGCTTTAATATCAATAAAGGTTAACGATAATTATGTAAATTGTGATATTTACATATATAGATTTGAAAACATATATGCAAATTATTTAATTGCATATAATGCTTACGAAGATAAGTATAGTTCTTCAGATGTCCTTGAGCTATAGCTGGGAGATAAGGAAGTTGGTCAATAATTTCTTCAGGAGCAATGAACCATAGGAGATGCTTTGATATTGATCTGAAAGACAATATACCTCATGGTGATTATGATAATGATAATGATTATTATGATCGGGAAGAAACACCGACTGCTATGAATCGGGAAGAAACACCGACTGCTATGAATCGGGAAGAAACACCGACTGCTATGAATCGGGGTGCGATTCCAACAATTATCGGTATAATTATACTGACATTGTTAATAGCTCTTCTACCTTCAACCTATAATTATCTATCTAACAAAGGAAGAGTTTTTCTACTCTGTACTGTTGTTATTCTCGTAATAATTAACTGTATTTTGAATTATTATTTAATTCGGTACAATTACCTATAAGGAATACTTTTTTTTAGAAATTTGAATTGGTTAAGAATATCTCGCTGGTGTTTTGAAATCAAACCTCAAATATGTTATTTTGGAAGATTTGAATTTTGTGAATTGTTTCATTAAAAATGAAAATCGAATTGTTTATGATTTCCAAGATATTAAGTACTTTTAAAGTATAAATCTATCGAATTTTTCTCTCAATGAAGATTGTGAAATGCTAAGAAAATTTGGTTGTACCATTTGATCATTCTTAATACAAATATCAATCAAGATTATGATACTTGAATTTACATAAATTTGTTATTTAATTATTATATATTTGTTTTCATCTTTATTTTGTGCTATTTTATAATTTGCAATTTAACGTTTAATATTTACAGAATGTGTGAAATATATTTCTCAATTCGAAGCTACTATGAAATCATGAATTATGTACATTGTTGTGTAACTTATTAATTTTGAAAGTTATTTATAGCTGTTCTCTAAATAAATGTAAATCTTTAACTATGTTCAATTTTTTAAAGATTTAATACATCAATATCTGTGTTGTTTTGAATTATCTTATATAAATACAATCACATTATTAGAATATGAAATTTTACCTTTGGCATTTTAAAGTTTAATGTGAAGTTCATGAAATTTTTAACTGAAATTTCGCAAAATCTTCGACCAAACATTCCCTGTAAAATAATCTCCAGTGGAGTAATGGAAACATTGTCCTGGATTTCTACAGCTTAAAAAAAACCATGTTCATATAAATACTAGAGTAATACTCTTTCCAAATAAGAAAATCTTGTAATTCCCTAATCTCATCGCTATTAAATATTATTATAAATTTGGAGCTTTCTATCTTAAAAGTGTAATTTCATAATTATAAACATGTACTATAGGTAAATATATAAGAATCTACCTTTTCAACTATTATATAAAGAATTATTTTTCTCTCAAAACGATTGTCTGTGATAGATTTTAAAAATAAAGATCTAGCCATAATTTGATGTGATTTATTATTTGAATATAAGAACTAGAGTTGAAAGAGATGTTCATGGTAGAAATACTTAACGCCAACACAAGTACATACAAGAAATGAATATAAACTTTATGTATTAGCTCGCCATCTGTTAATCTGAGAACTCTCGCAGTCCATCGGTGGCGGAGTCTTTCCCGCGGTGGGCGCCACCAATGACGACTTGTATATATTATATATCTATGTATAGTTATGAAAATTTTAAGATTAATAATTTTTTTTATTTAATTTAAATGTGTGAGGTTTGTTTTTTTATTTTTTTTGTAATAAATAGTTAGATTATATTTAAAAAAAGAAAGTAACACCAGAAAAGCATTACAGCCTATGACGCGTAACTGCCGATGCTTTGCTGATGTTACTTTTTTTTTCTTTTTTTTTTTTAAATATAATCTAATTATTTATTACAAAAAAAAAAACCTCACACATTTAAATTAAATAATTTTTTTTTTATTAATCTTAAAATTTTCATAACTATACTATTTGATACAGAATTAGCTTGCTGTTCTGACTCAAAATTAATTCAAAATCTGTAGTTTACTTTTCCTCCATTTTCCAAATATAAAAAAATACTATTAATATTATATATCTATGTATATTTATCGATTATTTTATATATTTATAACTATATATTTATCATTATATAATCTCATTTATTCATACTTATATTTTATCTGTATTTAACCTTATATAATCTTATATGGACATTGTAAAAAATCAGTTTCAATCTCTCTCGCTTTAATATCAATAAAGGTTAACGATAATTATGTAAATTGTGATATTTACATATATAGATTTGAAAACATATATGCAAATTATTTAATTGCATATAATGCTTACGAAGATAAGTATAGTTCTTCAGATGTCCTTGAGCTATAGCTGGGAGATAAGGAAGTTGGTCAATAATTTCTTCAGGAGCAATGAACCATTTGGACGACTTGGATATTGATGATCCGATAATATATATACCTTATGTTGATTATGATAATGATTATTTTGATTGGGAAGAAACACCGACCGCTATAAATCGTGGTGTGATTGCAACAATTATCGGTATAATTATACTGACATTGTTAATAGCTCTTCTACCTTCAACCTATAATTATCTATCTAACAAAGGAAGAGTTGTTCTACTCTGTACTGTTGTGATTTTCGTAATAATTAACTGTATTTTGAATTTTTATTTAATTCGGTACAATAAGCTATAATGAATACTTTTTTTAGAAATTTGAATTGGTGAAGAATATCTCGCTGGTGTTTTGAAATCAAACCTCAAATCTGTTATTTTGGAAGATTTGAATTTTGTGAATTGTATCATTAAAAATGAAAATCGAATTGTTTATGATTTCCAAGATATTAAGTACTTTTAAAGTATAAATCTATCGAATCTCTCTCTCTCATTGAAGATTGTGAAATGCTAAGAAAATTTGGTTGTACCATTTGATCATTCTTAATACAAATATCAATCAAGATTATGATACTTGAATTTACATAAATTTGTTATTTAATTATTATATATTTGTTTTCATCTTTATTTTGTGCTATTTTATAATTTACAATTTAACGTTTAATATTTACAGAATGTGTGGAATATTATTTATCAATTCGAAGCTACTATGAAATCATGAATTATACATATTGTTGCGTAACTTATTAATTCTGAAAGTTACTTATAACTGTTCTCTAAATAAAATGTGAACCTTTAACTCTTTAAGATATAATACATCAATATCTGCGTTGTTTTGAATTATCTTATATAAATACAATCACATCATTAGAATATGAAATTTTAACTTTGACATTTTAAGGTTTAATGTAAAGTTTATGAAATATTATAACTGAAATTTCGCAAAATCTCGCCCAAACATTCCCTGTAAAAGAATCTCCAGTGGAGTAATGGAAACATTGTCCTGGATTTCTACAGCTTGAAAAAAACCATGTTCATATAAATACTAGAGTAATACTCTTCCTAATAAGAAAATCTTGAAATTGCCTAATCTCATCGTTATTAAATAATTTTATAAATTTGGAGCTTTCTATCTTGAAAATGTAATTTCATAATTATAAACATGTACTATAGGTAACTTTGAGAATCTACCTTTTTAACTATTATATAAAGAATTATCTCTTTCTCTCAAAACGATTGTCTGTGATAGACTTTAAGAATAAAGATCTAGCCATAATTTGATGTGATTTTTTATTTGAATATAAGAACTAAGAGTTGTAAAAGGAGATGTTCAGGGTAGAAATACTTGTTTTAAAGCCATCAGAAGCACATACGAAAAATGAATATAAACCTGATATATTAGCTCGCCATCTGTTATATCAGAAATTTGAAAATTTAGATTTCCATCGCTCAATTAATAGTTATAATTTCCGATGCCAGATGGCGCACTAATGCATTAAGTTTATATTATGTTTGAAATACCTGTATTTGTTGTTTGGGAAAGATAAATTCTCGAAACAGATATATTTATGCTTTTCTATCATCACAGTCCTGGAATAAAATCTAGATTCCAATACAATAATAGAGCGGTATAGTAGGTTAATCTGATCCATTATATTATCATTGAAGTAAGGGGATAAGAAAATAGTTTCAATGTAAATAAAATATAAGAGTCATAAAATTTAGGTAATAAAAAGGCATTTATTGGATTGAATAAAATATTTATTGCCAATATTTTGGTTGGCTGAACGCCAACCTTTATCGAGGCATTACATCTTTGTATACACAAACTCAGCGCCGCATAGTGTTATATTATCACAGTTGATATCATTTTAAAACACAAAGGTAGGTGGGGAAATTTTGTGCATGAACAAATTATTATAAAAATTACAATCGGAATAAGTTAAATATCTTAAAATATTTTAAGATATTCTAATAAATTTTATATTAGAGTGATGTTCTGGGATTATGTATTTTATAGAGAGAAGGTCTAATATGTTTAAAGATCTTTGATTAAGTTAACACACAACAAATTGTAAAGATAAAAACAATTTCAAAATAACCAATAATTTACTTAAATATAAATCAAACGTGTTTTCAATTTAAAAAATATAAATTTGATTATTATAAATTATCGAAAGGTGAATTATATTATGTGAACAAAAAGAAGACAAAAGTTTAAAACTTGAAAACTTATGTTTTATCGTAACAGAGTAACTCTCTAACTTGAAAATTTAAATGCAAATAGAAGCAAACGATCTTCCTTGGACAGCCATTTTGTTTTCTTCTTGAAAGGAAAATGGGAGATGTGCTTAATGGTTCTACTGATTTATCAAATCACTTTGCATCTTCTAGATGCAGGCGAGAATTTTTGGGATTCCTATATTTCTAGGGTTTTTATTTGTTAACTAATAAAAAATTATTTTATTAAATTTGAAGTTTAATTTATTCTATTATTGTAATATATATAACTAGTTTGATTATCTTTATTTAAAAAAGAATTTTAGAGAACATCTTTATCTTTGGCTGAAAACATTGTATCATGATATGTATTTATCTATAAACACTTTTGAATAAAACAATAATACATATGCACATATATCCCTGAGATGAAATATATAATAAAATATATATATGAAAGTATATATAACACACTTTTCAATATTTCATCTTAATGTACATTCATATTTTTTATGTGTAAAGTAATTTGAAATTATCTCTTCTCTTCTTCTTCTTCTTTATTTCTGTCCTCTCATAGAGATTCTACTGTAATCTACTGCTTCTTTCTTATCTCCACTCAATCATATCAGGGTATCAAGCTTGTAAAGCTTGTTGATGGTGTTTTGACGAATTTTTGATGTTGCAACCATACTGGAAAGTCATTGTCTGTAGATGACCAGACTTAAGTCTGGATCAACCTTTTTGAAAATAGAGCAATTGACAATCATTCAGTTGAAATATTGGTAAATAGATTATTCATGATCCAATATATGCTTTTTTATATAAACATTAACCTTTCTGGAGTTAATTTTCGACGTTTTAGGTTATTTATTGTCACCTTCTACATGAGTCACTAAAGTGGCTGCAAATAAAATACTAAAAAACGGTAGATATAACTTTATCTGTTGCAGTTAGTATTGGTCCGTTGGGTTTTTATTGTTGGCATATTAAGCTATAGTATACATTGTAAAACTGCATTTGAAATTTATCCCGCATGTGTTTCTTTTGAACGAAAAATCGAAATTCAATTTTGAGGAGAAATATCGATTATTTCTAACCTCAGGGATGAAGTATGAAAAGATGAATTGTGAAGAGTAATGACACTGGACACTTTTATTTTTCCGTTTATCATTTCTCTTCACAATTCATCTTTTCATACTTCATCCCTGAGTTAGAAATAATCGTTATTTCTTCTCAAAATAAATTTAGTTTTTTCGTTCAAAAGAAACACATGCGGGATAAATTTCAAATGCCGTTTTACAATCATAAGCCGCATTATATTGTATTATAGTATACATGTTGTTGAGTTTTGTGAGAGTTTATATAATAAAAACTTTGACTTCTTTATTCTCTTGATATTCCCATTCTACGCAAAGAGTATCGCACAAATACTTCGTGTAAATGAATTGGATACATGTATCTTATTCTATAAAAATATCCCTTATATCAACATTAAGGTTAAAATATCAAACCGCCAAACATATGTTTCTTTTTGAAATTTTTATTAACAAAACTCTTTCTAGATTCTGGGTACAGAAGTCTTCCAAAGGAGAAAAAAACACGATAAATGTCGTGTTTTTCTCTTGCAGAAAGACTTCCATACCCGAAGGATAGAGAGAGACATTTGGAAATAAACATTTTAAAAAGAAATCTATTTCTGGAGGTTTGATATTTTCAATTTAATATATATCTTATTTTTTTTATGAAGATATTTGTATCTCTTCTCATTAACATATTGTATCATTAGATGATAAAAAGGCAAATATTGAATTTAATAAAATATTTATTTGCCAATATTTCGGCTGGCTGAACGCCAAACCTTTATCAAGTCATTACATTTTTGTATACACAAACTCAGCGCCGCATAGTGTTATAATATCAAAATTGAAATAATTTCAAAAATACAAAGTAGTTGGGAGAAATTTGTGCATGAAAAATTTAATATAAAAGTTACAATCAGAATAAGTTAAATATCTTGAAATATTAAAAGAGAAAAAACAATGAGGTCTATCCTATATTTTAAAATATTTGTATTAAGAATATAAAATATAATTCATCAAAAAATTATTAAGAGAGAAATCTAAAAATTGACGTATCTATTAAAACATTTGAAAATAAATAAAAATGATTAAAATAAAAAATTGTAAGAAATGTTTTTTATTCTATATTCAGTTCTCCAACCTAACCTAGAAACGTTGGGAAGGAAGTTGATATGGCTTATCGCTTATATTACTGTGTCAAAATTCGAAAAAAAAAAATAAAGGCGTAAGGTTCTTTTTGAAATTAAACAATTTCTACTGCCCTTACTGCAATGGAAAAATTAATGGGAGGGCCTGGCTCATCAGTGGTGAACCCTCCCAGCGGTTTCGCCAGTTTTATCTACCATACCGCTGTTATATTGCATTTTTGGAACTTCCTTTTATTGTTTCCTTTTAATTTCAAAAATAATCTTACGCCTTTAAAATAGTTTCGAATTTTGTTAACAGATCGCGCGCAAGTGCATCATATTACTGTGTGTTAATGGTTATTTTGTAAACGTACCATTCGGGAATTAATATTGTGTCTTGAATAACTGTACTACTGGTGGACTATGGTACAATTTGGTACTTCTGGTACAATATGGTGGGAGAATAATGATTTCTCTTTATAGATTATCTTTTTAGAATTATAAGAAAGAGATTTATTTGAGTGTAATCGTGTTTCTTTTTCAATATACACAATTTTGTAAAACGTCATTTGAAAATTATTCCGCATGTGTTTCTTTTCAACGAAAATTCAAAAATTATTCTAAGGAGAAATAACGATTATTTCTAACCTAGGGATGAGGTATGAAAGGATGAATTGTGAGGAGTAATGATAAATGGAAAAATAAAAGTGTCCTGGGATTTCCATCAAATGCCGTTTTACAATCACAAGCCGTACCATAAAATACACAATTTTATATTGTCTTTAATGCAATGAGAACATTTAATGAGGGCCTGGCTAATCATTGGTGAACTTTCTGAAAGAATAGGAAATTGTTTTATTCGAGAAAATGTTCACATTGAATAGCTAACATGGGATATTCTGTTCTAAGATCATTTTTTTGCCGGTCGATACATTAACATACCAGAGTATTGCTTGGATTATAATTCTGGGATTATTTTACTTTGAATCTGGATTTTATGGCGATTTTTGGAAGAAGGAAAAAAAAACCACAAAGAAATTTCCAGTAACAATTCGTTTTAAAATTCTGCTCTTTCGAGAGCGAACATATCTACAAGTCTAGAAAATAGAGAACCGTGACAAAGGAATAACACCAGCTTCGACAAATTCATTAAGCCCACCTGAAGACTAGATCTTTCAACTATGATCATATCAATATTTCTCAGATTTCTCCAATTAAAATTTTGGTTGTTACAACAAGTTGGAGAGTTGAATATATTACACTATTGATTTGTTAGGATATTGTATCCGTACGTTTTATGTAGTTACGGCATCTGTTTACAACTTGAACCTATTATCATAGTATTTTGTTAGAATTGGTTCATGTTGTTACGGTATTTTTTATACATTGACTTATTACCATTATAATTTGTTAGTATTCGTACATTAATTTGTTCATGTAATTAAGAAGGGTATCTGTTTACATATTGAACATATTGCAATACTGAATTTTGTCAGGATATCGTGTTTGTTCATATTGTTAGAGGATCTATTAACGCATTTTACTTATTGCAATACTGATTCTGTAGAAGATTGTATTCGTTACATAAGTTCGAAGTTTGTTGCTAAGAGATTTGACAAGGGTTTGTTAAAGAATAAACGTTTTTTTTAATCAAATATATTAGCTATAGTTCTGTTAATCTTATATATTATAACGAATTTACCTTAATAAAGATACATTTATATAAATATAAGTTTATCCAACGCACAATTCTAAAAAGTTTATATATATCCTATATGAAAAAAACAATAGAAAAAAAATAGGTGGGTCATGTGTTGATATTAAAAATAAAGAAAGCATATCCTGACCTTAACCTGTTCCCTGATATTTGGCCAACCCAATTTCTTGATAGAAGCCATCCACGATCGCGTTTCGCGCTGTTGGCGCTTGTCAGCGTGGTACCAGAGACTTCTTGAGAAACCAAGAAATGGGTATTTAAGGCCAAAATTTGCGTAAATACGTTTAAAACATAGAACAACAATAGAAAAAAAAGTAGGTCAGGTGTTGATTTTAAATATAAAGAAAGCATATCCTGACAAGGAGCACATATGCTTTTTTAGATAGAAGATTTTTAATATATCCTATATTGAAATACGATAATATTTCGATCGTAAAACTTCATTATTCCTAATATTTTAGCATGTTTCCGAATTTTTTTTTTTAATCTATGCAAATATTACTTAAAATAAGGCTCAGTTTTATCAATAATTTACATTCAACGCTAATTTTAATTGTAATTAAGGTAAATATGTAAATATCTAATATGTATATAACGGAGATATTCCTCAATATACCATAAGTTTCTGAAGAGTTGCGATAAGAACATGGCTAATAAGGTAAAGGTCCTGGTTAAAGCGCCATCTACCCTCAATGAAGCTGGAATTTCTCTCATTGATATTGGGAATGTTCTCATCAAACTCAGCTTGTCTCTATACATCCTGATCATGACCATCTCTTTCCACCCACAATCTCCAAGTCTAACGCTATTTTTATACTTGATTGCAACCTATTTCTTATTTTATATCGTGCCGAGATCCATCTTTGGCTCACGAAAATGAAACGTATTGGGAAATATGAAGAGAATTTGTCGAATTGGTGCATTACCCTCCTTTCTTCGAAATTTCTACTGGAATGATCGTCACTATTGAAATAACCCGTCAATGATATATTCTGATCAAACATCACTGAATTCTGAATATTCATATTACAATAGAATTTAAAGTATTTTAAACTTTTTTATTTGAAAAAATCTACAGTTTTTCTTTAATTTCTTTGACCGAAGATGAGTATAGTGAATTTTACGAATTGAAGCATAATCACCTTTCACAGATATCTTTTCTATAGTCAACATTAAGAGTATACGAGCTAAATTCTATAGAAAGATGAATAAGCGTTTTTCTTCGAAATATTTCTTTCCTGAAGTTTGCACCAATCGGGATGATATAATTATATAATTTGTATAAAATATATTTTAAAATAAAATATTCAATGTATTTTTAGAGAATGAATATTTTATATATCTTAATTTAGGTCAAAAATATTATGTCGAGAGACAACCTTTGCAGATACATTTGTATATAATCTAGAGAATGTATTTTATCTATATTTAAACCTACTAGTTGTCAAATAAAATCTGATTTTTCAAAGGTTTTGTATTCTATGCCATCCTAAAAACATGCTTTTTTTGAAGGTATTTGTAAGACAACCTAATTTGGTTTTAAAATTTTCATTAAAAGATTTTGAAAAGGTTGCTTATAAGTCTAGAACTAAGTTGAGAATATACATAGGAAAGGTAATTAATGGTAAATCTGAATTTATTAAAATTGTATATGAAATCTTGTTTTTTATAATATACAACTCATTGTACTCGCAGGGTAGTTCACAATTTTTAGCTCGGGATTCTTTAAAAATTTGACTGATTTTAGCTTTTTAACAAGATTTATCAAAGATATTTACAAATTGGAGCTTTATAAACATGTATATCAGAATCATTCTTCTGAAGACTATAAAGTATTCAGTATCTGTTAAACATTCACGATATATTTTTTTAATTATAGCTAAGAGCTTGTATCAATATTGCTAAAGGTCCAATATTTCAATGAGGCGGTTAATTTATACAAATGTTGACCTTGGAAAATGTATTTTCTTGAGTTAGCGATTGATATTTGCCAATGTCGAAAATGAAAGCAAAGTTCTGTTTGAGTCGGTATCGGAACCTATGCACCTGGGTTCAGGAATTCTGTAATCGCCTTTGCCATTGTGGGGATAACAATCCATCTCTTTTATCTTGAATAAATGTATCGATTATTCTTGAAACTAAGAGTATTCTTAATAGATTTCAATATAAATACCATTGTTTTTAAAGAGTACTATAGCGTTGATATACAGAATTCCTATGGATGCAGTATTTTTAAGAGATAATTTTTATCAGCTTTGGAATTAATTTGAAACTAAGAAATTCTTTGTTCTGAAAATAATTTGTAAGTTGGAAGTTGATTCAGAGAAAAACACAGCCATATCGAACCTATAGTTTATTTCAACTCTCGACGTTTCAGTAACATATTGTCTTTTCAGGGGAAGATTGTCAAGTCACTGAAATCTCGGGAGTTGAAATAGACTATTAGTTGATGTGAATTGAGTTTTTCTCCGAATGAAATTCTTTAGTGATTTTTAAATTTAAATGGATTATAATTTGTAATCTTGCACCATTATTACTATAAACCTATTTATTACAGCTATCCCTAAGAATGCAAAAGGCCTTCGATTTTATGAATCATTTCTTGGATGACTTTAACCAAATGCTATTTTACGATCCCAAAGAAAATGTTCTTCATATGGTGAATTAAATTTAGGACTTAAGTTTATATTTGAAGAATAACTTTATTATCATGAAGATTAATTCGAAAATTCATATAATTATTCAATAGAAACTTCTCCACGCAAAAATGCATGTATATAACTTTAGAGCTGAAAACCAGGCCAATGCAGTATATAAACGCATTTTGCATATATACATATTTTAATGAATATCACCGTATCCTAGTCCATGTCCATCAATTTCTCTTTACAACTATTTTTTATATTTCTGAGTAATTATATAGAAATAATTATGTATTTATAAATATTATGAACACTAAGGTAGTGTTGCCTCGCTCTAGATTAATAAAGTTTCAAAGAGTCCTGATAGAATTTTATTTTTATTCTTAATTAGTGCTAAATTTTTTCGGATTTTCGAGAGAATAGGAAATATTTTAAAATAAATTTGTAAATATTTATGTTGAATGTAACTGGTTATTATCAAATATTTATGAAATATTTGACCAATTCATTAAATTTCATAATATAAATATCGTATATTTTAAACTGTATAATAATGACACTTTTAGTATATAAAAAAGGGCGCACCTGGTTCTATAAAGGAAAAAAAAAAACAATTTTGATAAAGAGGGAGCAATCTCTAGGAATATTTTGAGAAAAAAAATGTTTTTTTTTCTTTACAGATCCAGGTACGCCCTTTTTTATAATCTTAATTAATGGATCGCCTTATACCATATAAGATCCTACCCTTCTATTAAAATGTACACTATTTCTATTAACTACCACCCCTTATTTTGTATATAAACTATTTGTATCTAAACCCTCTATTTGTATGTAAAACTAAATATTTTGACGTCAAAATAAAGATCCAAAGAGTGGCCGGTCAGCTGGTGGCAGGGACAGAGGGGAGGAAAAATGCCAAAGCCCATGTGGGGCCCCCAGGGACTCTTTATAGACATCCCCAGTAAACAGGACAGATTTTGGCAGGGGGTCAGCAGCAGATGGTTCTAGGGTGTGGCCATCGACAGACGCTGCTGTCTTTCGCACACAGTCTCTCCCTCCATGTCTCGGGGATAAGCATCCAAGTTTGTGTCATGGCCTCTACCTCTGTCCCGTGGGCTATCCCCGATCCCTCTATGTGCTAACATCTAGCCCTGCCTCTTGTTGTCCGCGTGTGGGAAGAACATCAACACTCGCCTCACGTACACGACTGCCAGCTTATCCATACATCGACATTTGCAACAGTATTACATATATATGATTAACATTTTAAAGATGTATATTGCAAATTATAGTGTAATCCATAAGTTTTATACGCAGTATGAAACCATTTTAGGGTTCTAATCGAAAAGGTTTATTATAAAAATTGTAATATTTCTGATGATATAAACGATTTATTTTCTTTTAACATAGCACGAGTCGCGCTTTTGCATTGCTGTTGGATGGATATTTAATGGAAGGGATTTAGGGATGTAATTCATTCTTGGTAAACATAGAAGTCCCAGAACACATCAAATTTCTAAATATTATCCAACTGTAAAATATATGAAAGATAAAATATATGGAGTCCTATTAGTGTGGTCTTTAATTGTCTCTAGTCTAGTGTCTTCTATTATGGCCGATGACTGCTGCAAGTTAAATTAGAAGCTTACTAGGACGATGTCGGTTCCACATTTTACAAATTTGGAGTTGAAAAGATGAGCTGCCGTAGGCAATTTCGTAAAACATGGAAACCGAGAAGTGGCGCAAATTCGATGAGATATTCCATATCTTCGTCCTGACATCGAGAAAATCTTCCAAGCGACATGTTTATATCAACTCTATAGACAGTACAAGCGTCCTAGAAGAACTACATTGAACCCTCTACGTCAACAGGATGACAACCCAAGATCAAGTCTCCTGATTAAACTTTATTAACTGTGAGTTTTAAAACCTTATTTTCTCCTCAAGCATACAGCATAATTAACCTTAATTAAAGAGAGGATTGGACATCGAAAGGATGAGCTGCCGAAGGCAATTCCGTAAAACATGGAAACCGAGAAGTGGCGCAAAATCGGTGAGATGTTCCCCACCTTCGTCCTGAAATCGAGACAATCTTCCAGGCGACATGTCTTGAACAAATCTACAGGCGGAAAAAGCATCCCACAAAAACTACATTGAGTCCTCCACGTCAACAGGATGACAACCCAAGTTCAAGTCTCCTGATTGAACTTTATTAACTGTGAGTTTTAAAACCTTATTTTCTCCTCAAGCCTACAGCATAATTAACCTTAATTAAGGAGAGGATTGGACATCGAAATGATGAGCTGCCGAAGGCAATTCCGTAAAACATGGAAACCGAAAAGTGGCGCAAAATCGGTGAAATGTTCCCCACCTTCGTCCTGATATCGAGACCATCCTCCAGGCGACATGTCTTGAACAAATCTACAGGCGGTACAAGCGTCCTACAAGAACTACATTGAGCCCTCCACGTCAGCAGGATGACAACACAATATCAAGTCTTCTGACTGAACTTTATTAACTGTGAGTTTTGACCCTCCTTATTTTCTCTTTAAGCATAAAACTTAATTAACCTTAATTTGTAATTTTTTTACATTTTTGTTTTAATTACAAATCAATTTTACCTCTTTTTATTAATTTTTAATTCAATTTTTGATAATCCTCAATTATCATATTTGAATTTTTTAATTTTCAAAAAGCCAATTTATTTATCTTAATTTGTTGCTTTCAATTTAATAACAAAAAAATCCTAATATCGCATTTTTATAAATTTATTCATATTACATGTCTTTCCTTTTATACATCTTCTATATGATGCACTAGCGCGCCATCTGTTATCAAAATTCGAAACTATTTTAAAGGCGTAAGATTCTTTTTGAAAATAAACAATTTCTACTGCCCTTACTGCAATGGAAAAATTAATGGGAGGGCCTGGCTCATCAGTGGTGAACCCTCCCAGCGGTTTCGTCAGTTTAATCTACCATACCGCTGTTATATTGCATTTTTGGTACTTAATTTTTCCATTGCAGTAAGGGCAGTAGAAATTGTTTATTTTCAAAAAGAATCTTACGCCTTTAAAATAGTTTCGAATTTTGATAACAGATGGCGCGCTAGTGCATTAAATTATAAATGTTCTAATAAAAGAAACAATTTGATATTTGCGGAAGAGCGATTGCTCGAAGTATATTATATATTTATAAATGTATGTAATTCTACTGTCCTCAAAGCCTACGTCCATAGTTCTTATAATATACCCATTCCAAGAGTCTAGCAACAGTATCACTATAAAATGAAGTTCCAAAAATGCAATATAACAGCGGTATGGTAGATTAAACTGGCGAAACCGCTGGGAGGGTTCACCACTGATGAGCCAGGCCCTCCCATTAATTTTTCCATTGCAGTAAGGGCAGTAGAAATTGTTTATTTTCAAAAGGAATCTTACGCCTTTAAAATAGTCTATACCAGCATTATCTTAATATTTATAACTTTAAAATAAAATCTCTCATCATATTGTGAATTAAAACAAGGATTCGTGCATGAGTTTGTTTATGTTATTAAGAAGGGCCTCTGTTTACATATGAACATATTACACTAGTGATTTGTTAGGAAATTGTATCCGTACATAGGTTTGTTCATGTTGTTACCGCAACTGTTTACTCATTGTACTTATTTCTATAGTAATTTGTTAGGATTCGTACATAGGTTTGTTAATGTTGTTAAGAAAATGGTCTCTGTTTACACATTGAACTTATAACAGTAATATTTTTTTTGGTAGGATATTTTATCTGTACATATGTTTGTTCATGTTGTCACTGTAACTGTTCACACATTGAACTTATTGCTATAGTAATTTGTTAGGATTTTTACATAGGTTTGTTCATGTCGTTAAAGAGAGGGTCTCTGTTTACACTTTGAACTTATTACATAAATTATTTTTTGTTGTTAAGGTATTGTATCCATACATAAGTTTGTTCATGTTGTTACTGTAACTGTTTATACATTGAATTTATTACTATAGTATTTTTTCAGGATTCGCATATAGGTTATGTTGTGATTCGTTAGGATATTGTATCCATACACATAATTTTGTTTTGAAGCATCTGTTTACACATTGAACATATCAACATTGTAATTTGTTAGGATATGTACATAGGTTTGTTCATGTTGTTAAGGAGAGAGTCTCTTTTTACACATTGAAATTATTACAGTAATGATATTTTGTTAAGATATTGTATCCATACATATGTTTGTTCATGTTGGTACCGCAACTGTTTACACATGGAACTTACTTCTATAGAAATTTGTTAGGATTCATACATAAGTTTGTTCATGTTGTTAAGGAGATGGTCTCTGTTTACACATTGAACAAATTACAGTAATTAACACAAAGCAATAACGCGCCATCTATACATATAAAATGAAAGGATTAAAAGCACGAATGTTTCTTTTATACATAATACAAACTTCTACTGCCCTTACTGCGAATGTAATTCTACTGTCCTATAAGTTTATGTCTATAGTTTTCTTGACACCATTTCTGAGATTCCACCCTTCAGTGCTGCATATATAAGCAGAATCGTCCAATACAGTATTAGAGCTCTGAGAAGCGGTCTGGTGAATTAAATTGGCGAAACCGCTAGGAGGGTTCACCACTAATGTGTCAAACCCTCCCTAAATATATTTTTCATCGCAGTAAGTGCAGTATAAGTTTGTATTATGTATAAAATAAACATTCGTTTTTTTTTTAATCCTTTCAATTTATATATAAAATTACAGTAATGATTTCTTCGGAGATTGTATCCGTACATAATTCCGTTCGTATTAAGGCAAATGTTTACACATTGAAATTATCAACATTGTAATTTGTTAGGAGTCGTACAAAAGTTTTTTCATGTTGTTAAGGAGGGTATTT
Source organism: Cordylochernes scorpioides (assembly GCA_030710605.1). Classification (NCBI taxonomy): domain Eukaryota; kingdom Metazoa; phylum Arthropoda; class Arachnida; order Pseudoscorpiones; family Chernetidae; genus Cordylochernes; species Cordylochernes scorpioides. The sequence goes on from CP092875.1 coordinate 75,063,608, forward strand.
GTTTACACACATTGAAATTATTGCGATACTGATTTGTTAGAATATTGTATTCGTTCATTTTGGTGAGGGCATCTGTTTACACATTGATATCATTGCAATACTGATCTTATAGGAAATTATTATTTTACACAAGTTCAATGTCTGTTGCCAAGAATTGACAAGGATTTGTTAAAGAATTAACGTTTTATCGTCTTGGATACATTAGGTTTATTTATAGTATATTTAGTATTGACTCAGCGAATGAGTTGTTCTATCGCACCACCGCCGTTATATTTGTATAATAACTTTTAATTAAGTTAACGAAACATGGGTAAAGACCTGCATTTACTAATTTACTACATAGTAATTATGGGGATCTGTATCGAAAGCCTTTTTCCAATCCAGAAAAAAACATGCAGCATTTTCTTCTCTTTCGGCCATTTGTTTCCAAGAGTTTACAAGTGTTTGTTAAAAAATTAACGTTTTATCACTTTGGGTCAATTTATTGCTATAAATTCACAGTCATAAACGTATTTCAATTCAAATGTGTTATCTATATTTCTGTTGATATTATTAAATTTTAACATAAATTAACCTTAATAAAAATACATACACTCTTATCAAAAGCACAAGACAAATAGTTAACATATTTATTATATCAAATTATGATAATATTTTTCTATCACGAAAACGTCATTATTATCACTAATATTTTAGCATATCTCTCCGAAAAAATATATATTTTTTGATATAGTTATTTTTAAAATATGCAAATTTACCCTAAATTGGGTAAAAATTTCATACTATTATAAAAATGTTTTGAAAAAAGGCAAAAAAGGCTCAGTTTTATTAATTGTTTATATTGAACGCTAATTTTGATTTAAATTGAAGTAAATATGTAAATATATAATATGTGTATATAATGGAGATATTCCTCATAATTTCATAAGCGTTTGAAGAGTTACGATAAGAACATGGCTGACTCATTAGTCCTGGTTAGAATAGATTCTAGTCTCAATAAAACTGGAATCACCCTCGTTGAAATTGGGAATTTTATCACCAAACTCGGCTTGTCCTTATCTATCCTGTTCATGCCTATCTTTATAGGCCCCCAATCTTCATATCTAACGTTATTTTTCTACTTGTTAGCAACCTATTTCTTATTCTATTTCTTGCCGAAAGCCATCTTTGGATCACGAAATTGAAACGTATTGGGAAATGTGAAATGAATTTGTCAAATTGGTGCGCGCATTACCCTCTTTCATTGAAATTTTTACTTTGAAAAATCGTTACTCGTGAAATGAGGTCAATAATTCGATCAATTGTCACTGATGAAATGCTGAAGCTTTATGTTACAATGGTATTTAAAAGAAATTTTATTTTATTCGCAATCTCGACAGTTTCTCTTGAAATTCTTTGACCAGAAATGAATATAATGAATTTGACGAATTGAAGCATGATTACGTTCCACTGATATTCTTGATATAGACAAACCTTATAATAGTATACAATTTGAATTTTATTGAAAAATGAATTTGTGTTTTTTTTTCTTTGAAATCATGTTTCCTGAAGTTTGCCCTAATCTTAATAATACGATAGAATTTGTATATAATGTATATATTTTAAATATATTCAATGTATTTTTACAGAATGAATATTTTAAATATCTAAAATTAGGTCAAAAATATAATGTCGAGAGACAACCTTCGCACCTACATTTGTATACAATCTAAAGAATGTGTTTTATCTATATATAAACCTACTAGCTGTCAAATAAAATCTTATGTTTTGAATAATTTTGTCATCTATACCATACTAAAACGCTACAAGTTTTATTGAGGGTATTTATATTACATCAACTTGGTCAAATATTTAATGTAGTTTTAAAATTTCATTAAAAACCTTTGGAAAGGTTGCTTATAAGTCTATTATCCCATGTTAAAAAAAATACATAGGTAAAGTAACTAATGGTTAATCTGCATTTACTAACGATATATATAAGAAATCTAGTCTTTTAAAATATAGAACTCATTGTACTCGCAGGTAGCTCACAATTTTGAGCTCGAGTTTCTTGAAAAACTTAATTGATTTTAGGTTTTAACAAGCTTTATCTGGCGTTTTTACAAATCTTTATAACATGTATACCAAATTCCTCAATCTAAAAACTAAAATTATTCAGTGTGTTTTATGGTAAAAATTCACGATATATTTTATTTGCTAAGATCTTTTATCAATATTGCTAAATAGAAAAATCCAATATTTCGATGAGGCTGTTTGCCCATCTCTTCTAGAATTATTTGGATGTTTCTATCAAACTATATTGTCCTATGATGTTTTATTATCGTACAATTCGCGACCAATTTCATAATTCTTGTAGAATATTATATCTAATTGTTTCTGTACTGATTAGGGCCATAGTCAGAAACTCGGGTATACAAGTTGTTGACTTTTATCTGAATTTGCCAGAAATAATTTACTCATTATTACCCTTATTGCGTTTTGTAAGGAATGATAAACATAATGTATTGTTTACTTTTACAGGAATGGGCTACATTTGGTAATTATATATTTATTATAACATTCTCTAGAGATTCACCAATAATGAACACAAAAAGAGTACCTTATTACTAAAAGGTTTATATATATTGCCACGTGGAAAATTAGGGAAGACAAAATCTTCAGGAGCAAACAAAATTTATTTCAGGGAAGGACCAACTATGAATGGTAAACAAAAGATAAGCCACGAGGGAAATTTACAGAGTCGCAAGATATAAACATAAAAATGACCACTCTGTTAATAAAAAATAATAAAATTAATAAATACTATGTTACATAAATAAAATTAATAAATACTATGTTACAATATGAATGATTCGCTATTATCTGTAGTTTTTATATATACTTAGAAAATGTTCAATATAACAAATTTGAATATATATGCATATTAAAGTTTCCAAAGGCTTATTCAAAACACTCTAAATTTATATTGAACGTGCAATACCTAAAAATATAAATTCAGATATTTTGAATACGCATATAAGTAAATATATCAACTTCTATATAAGTTTAGTTTCATTTATGTGTAAATATGCAAATACCTTCATGAAAATTAATGTTTTCCTATAAAAAATATATTTTCTGAGTTAACAACTTTTAGGTAGTTAACCAATATCAAAAATGTAATATAAGATCTGTGCAAGTCAATATTATTGCAACCTACGAACCTGTTTAGGAATTTTGTAATCGACTTTGTCAGTGTAGGGATAGCGACAAAACCCTTTAATTTATAACTTTGAGTAATATGTTAATTATTCTTGGAACTTACAACGTATACTTTTCGATAGATTTCAATGGTCGTACCATAATTTTAGAAGAGGGAGAACTGTAGCATTGGAATATAGAATTTCAATGGATGAAAGATTTTAAGAGGTGTTTTAACAGGTTTTAAATTATTTTTAAACTATTTTTCATCATCCTATTGTATAATTATACAAGATAATGGACACTTAATTCATAGATTAAATTTATAATCATTTCATAGGTCTCTTCATGCTGGTAAAAAGAGCTGTTGTGGTTGGCTGTTTATCCACCACAAGACAGTCAGACTTTGCTTCCATTGAGGAACTATGAAATTCTAGTGTGTTTTGTAAATTGTAGTTTAATATTTTTGTAATATTGTACTACTAGAACTGTCTTCCCTAAAAATGTAAAAGCCATCCAATCGATGAATCATTCTTTGATGACTTGAACCCATTATCATTTTATGTTTTCAAGAACATTTTCTTCATATGTTATTAAATAAAATGACGTTTGACAAGTTTTACCGCTAATGTTTCTTTTGAACGAAAAATCGTAGATTTCCTGAGAAACCAATAAAAGTGTCAATAAAGTGCATATATGCAAGTTTGGCCTTAAATACCCATTTCTTGGTTTCTCAGGAAGCCTTTAGGACCAAAATTATTTTTGGTCACTGTGATACAGCCTACTCCACGCTGACGAGCGCCAACAGCGCGAAACGCGTTTGTGGATGTCTTTTGATTTATCAAGAAATTGAGTTGACCAAATATCAGGGAACAGGCTAAATCAATGTTTAGTTGATTTTAATCCACCAGATGGCGCTCTGCTATCTGTAAAGCTCATGTGATCCTGGTCAGGATAATGCCTTTTTTATTGTATTATATGTTAATAAATATTCAATGGGAACTTCTCAAATAAATGTATACCTAATCTTATGAGCTGTAAACCTGGACAATACGATTCTTTAAAGTATTTTGCATATTTAAATATTTGTTAGAATCATCTAGACTCTAATGAATAGACTACAATGAAAATATAAATGTTTACTTTAAAATTGAAACCCTAATCTTATGGATGTTTTCAACTATATTTTTAAGGAGACTAATATAACGTGAAAATATTTTTAAAAATATTTCCAATATAGAATTAATATCTTCGCCGTTTCCTTATCTTTTTTTAATGGGAAAATTTTTCGAAGAAATTGATACTTCTCAATTTGATTTTTATATTAATCAATGTACATCAATTCATCTTTGCGGCTATTTTATATTTCTGAATAGAAAAATATATAGAAATTCTTTTCGGTTTTAATAATTTATTTTGAACACTAAGATAGTGTTGCCTCTCTTTAGTTTAATAAAGTAATTCAAATTCACGATATAATTTAATTTTCGTTAGGCACTAATTGTTTATGAATTATTTTGAATGGGTAATATTTTTCATAAAATAAAAAAATATATATATATATATATATACAGTATAAAATGAAAGGATTTAAAAGCACGAATGTTTCTTTTATACATACTACAAACTTATACTGCTCTTACTGCGATGAAAAAATATATTGGGAGGGCTTGGCTCATCAGTGATGAACCCTCCCAGCGGTTTCGCCAATTTAATGGCCTTGTCTTTATTGTTTGTGGAAGAGCATTGCTCGATTCAAAAAATTGAATGTAATTCTACTGTCCTATAAGCTTATGTCCATAGTTTTCTTGAAAACCATTTGTGAGATTCAATCCTTCAGTGCTGCGTATATAAGCAGAATCGTCCAATACAGTATTAGAGCTCTGAGAAGCGGTCTGGTGGATTAAGTTGTCGAGACCGCTGGGAGGGTTCACCACTGATGGGCCAAGCCCTTCCAATATATTTTTTTTTCATCGCAGTAAAGATAATAGAAGTTTGTATCGCAGTAAGGGCAGTAGAAGTTTGTATTATGTATAAAATGAACATTCTTGCTTTTAAATCCTTTCATTTTATATGTATAGATGGCGCGTTATTGCTTTGTGTTAATATAAACAGTATATATGTAAAATATAACTGGCACTAATCAGACATGTTTACATTTGACAAATATTTATTAAATTTTATTATTTTTGTGTGATTAGCATTTTAAAGATGTATATTACGAAACGTAGTTTTATTCAATATATAATTTTTACATTTAACTCTTAATGAATTATTAATGAATTATATTTTAAGTACACTCATTACAAATATTTTAAAATATAAGATAGACCTCATTATTTTCCTTTAATATTTTAAGATATTCAACTTATTCTGATTGTAATTTTTAAAATAATATTTTCATGCAAAAATATCCTTCACCTACTTTGTATTTTAAATTATTTCAACTGTGATATTATAACATTATGCGGCGCTGAGTTTGTGTATACAAAAATGTAATGCCTCTATAAAGGTTGGCGTTCAGCAAACCGAAATATTAGCAAAATAAATCATTTATTATATAAATAAATCCAATATATGCCTTTTTATTATTCAACAATATATAATGATGCGTATTTTGGAGTTATCGGAAATGTTTATTATTAAAATTGAACATTTTTATGAACTAAAGGTTGCTTTTTTTAACATATCACGAGCCGCGTTCTCGCATTGCTATTGGTTGGATCTTTAATTAAAGGGATTTTGGGATGAAACGTATTCTTGGGGGATAAAAGTCCAAGAATACATCCAATTCCTAAATTCGAAGACAATTTTGCAAAAAATGGAAATCGAGGGGTGGCGCAAACTCGGTGAGAAATTCCTCTCTATCAGTCTGACACCGAGCCGATTCTCCTGAAGACAACTCGTAGTCAACTTTACAAACAGGACAAGCGTCCTACAAGCCCATACATCGAACGCTCCACGTAAGCTACTTTGACCCACACTGCATTTTGAATATGAGCCCAATTAGACGATTATGATTCCACACATTTTACAACCTTTTATATTCACTAGACGAATATTCAAGGTAAACCCCGGGGGTAGCCTGAGTGGATATCTAACCGAATATATAGAATAAAAATATGCAACTAATCACAATTAACCATAGAATTTTATTTATATCAGTGATATCTTGTTCTATGGATATTTTAGTTTCCTTTGGTTGTACGTCTATTTTATTTTATATAAGTGATATATATATATATATATATATATATGGTATATAAAGGTATTATTTAAAATGTTATATTAAAATATTATTTTATTTAAAATTATATTTCATAGATACAAATATTCTGTTAAATCGACCGCCAGAGGTCACTCTTCCACTATATAAACTCATTGTTGTTTTATCTCCAATGGCCGGCTCAAATCTTTGTACATTATGTAAATAATCTTTTGTTTTCCTTGTTCTATTCGCCTTAAGCCAGGCGGTACTTTTAAAAAAATATATATGTTTTTCATATGTATTCCTCAGCTCAATAAAGAAATCTCTGATCAAGACTTTATATTTTCAAGATTATTATTCGACCACGACTGCATCACCATTACCATAATCCTCAACATGATCTAAAATTCGAGCAGAAAATCAAATCTTATTTGTTTTTATAACATATATATATAGTATATTTTAAACTGTATAATAAAGACACTTTCTATTTACTACCACACCATGTTTTGTATATAAACTATTTGTATTTTAACCCCCTATTTGTATTTAAACTAAAAAATGGTGACGTCAAAATAAAGATCCAAAGAGTGTTCGGTCAGCTGGAGGCAGGGACAGAGGAGAGGGAAAAAGCCAACGCCCAGCCCATGTGGGGTCCCCAGGGACTCTTTATAGACGCCCCCTGTAAACAGGACAGGTTTTGGCGGGGCGTCAGCAGCAGATGGTTCTAGGGTGTGACCATCGACAGGCGCTGTCTGTCTCACACAGTCTGTCTCTCCATGTCTCGGGGATAAGCATACAAGTTTGTGTCATGGCCTCTACCTCTGTCCCGTGGGCTGTACCCGATCACTCTCGGTGCTAACATCTATCCCTGCCTCTGCTTCTTGTTGTCCGCGTGTGGGAATAACATCAACACTCGCATCACGTACACGACTGCCAGTTCATCCATACGTCGGCAGGATCACATTTGCAACAATATTACATATATATAAATACTTTATCTGGATTTTGCTTCATATGGGTTCTAATTACATTTAACCAAGTATTTATTGTAACAACAGAACAATAATATTACCATACTAAATAAATAGAAGTCGATAATTCAATTTCGATTATGAAAATCTGTACCACAAAAGAGCATTTCTCTTTTTTTAAAATGCTTTTAACAATGCACTTTGTTTTATCGATCAAGTATAGCATGTTATGTTGTGAATAAATAATGTGCCATAGCTCCAGTTTCAATACATTCAGACAGAAAGCCAACCTGTAAAAATGATCTTCAGGCATCAGTTTCTTTTATTGGTGCCCGGGCCGAGACACACAACCGCCCTAAAGAGGCTCCACCCGGACGAAGTCTCCGGTCCCCCACCTAGAGACCCTCCACACTCCAAGGAGGTCACCTTCCCGCCACACTCCGGGAGGAGGGCGATGCTCTAGACACCGCTCAGGCATCAGTACAAAGGGGACTTCAATTTCATAACATCCTATGGGATGAATTATGGAATCGGTTTAATTAGACAAAATGTGTGTGTTTAATAGGAGTTCATAACCCAAAACATTGTATACAGTTTTTTTTTTTCTGAATTACTTATCATCAATAGTATGCTCTGTTTATTGTTTAAATGCATTTTAAAGGGAGAGGTGGCTCTCTTAATACCATATTCTATCGCATCTATATGTTATATACATATATATGAATGGAATAAAACTATATTCTATTTTATTTTATTATTAAAGAAGCACGAAGTCTATCAGACTATTGTGCTATATTACAATTATTTACATATATAAACATTTTTAAAAATAGAGCCATCCATAAATAAATCTTTTAAAAAAAGGCATATATTGGATCAAAATATCATTTATTTTACCAATATTTCAGTTGGCTGAACGCCAACCTTTATCAAGGTGTTATAACATTTTAAAGTGTGTCTCTTTAAATATATATATATATAATTATTTACACGATGAATTAGTAGTGATTTATAAATTTGGGTTCAAATTGCTCTAAACTTGCCAAAGTGTTCATAAGATTGAGTATATACTGAAAGATGATTTGGCATTATGTTAAAGTAAGCAAGTACAATTTGGTCAGTCAGAGGGCAAGCCAACAAAAGATGCTCTGGCGTTTCAACATCTAGACAGCATTCACATGTTGGATCATTTATAACTCTCAAGTCAAAGAGAAAACTATAGAAGGGTCCTTTGCCTGTGAAGAACAAAGTAGTGTATTTATTATGTTCTATTGATATTTATAATCTATATAAACACCATAAAAAGATATTCTAAAAAATGTATATTATATGAAATTAACAGTAAAAATTGCTTTGTTCAGCATAAATATAAAATTAACTAGTTTACTAAGAGCACGCTTTTTTTATATCTTATATTCGGGTGGAGATAATAAAGAAGGTAATTATTATTAAGTAAATGTTTAGATTGTCGAATGTAAATTTTACTTACAAAAAAAAAGAAGAATGAAATATTAATTGTTAGCAAATATGCTTATTTTATTTTAAACAAATTTACCTATATAATATTTTTGGCAAATGAGTTTATTAGAAAAAACACATTTAAGCAACCCAAAAGAAAAAAAATATATATACACAACAGAACAAAATAATAATTTAAAAAGTTTTTGTTTTTTTTGGTCAAATAAGAAAAGATATTTATATATTTTTTCCTTAAAATAATTAAACTGAATATAACATTAACCTAATACAAAATTGAAAATAAATGTATACATCAAAGCATTTCAAAATTTTATACAAAGCATAGTTCAGATATTTTTATTAAATGTGCAATGCCTAAAAATGTAAATTCAGATATATTTTGAATATGAACATATGTAAATATTTCTCTTAATAAAATTAAAGTTGCGTTCTACTATATGCAAATATTATGATGCATTAGTGCGCCATCTTTTATCAAAATTTGAAACTATTATAGACGCGTATGATTCCTTTTTAAAATAAACAATTTCTACTGTCCTTATAGGCCCTCCTATTAATTTTTCCATTGCAGTAAAGGCAGTAGAAATTATTTATTTTTAAAAAGAATCATTCACGTCTATAATAATTTCGAATTTTGATATGCAATTATGTTTAAATTCTTAAATGTATGCTAATGAATGTTGGCCTATAAAAGATTTTTTTTAAATTAATAGTTTTAAAGGTAGTTTTTAGCCAATTTGAAAATGGAAGAATCTTGCCTTAGTCTTCGTGATGATGTAGAGCTATGTCTGATGTTTTGGACACCACTGGCCTCTTTTATAATATTCTTAGTGTGTATGCTGAGCTCAAGATATGCCCTCGATTGGATATTTGGAAAGATTCCATAAGCAGTGTGAATAAAATTCTGAAGGAATGTTCTCCATTGCCTCCAATCCGAAGTTCATCTGTATTTTTGGAATTTAGAATTACTATAAATGCAAGATTTAAAGAACTTTATTATACAATGTTTTATCAGGTTCATGTGAATTTGGAAATTTCTGAATATTCTTCAATGTACTTTGTGAACTTAATATTAAATATTGATAATATATCGCCATAAGAACTGAGTTTCATAGCCATATCTCTCTAAGAATGCAAAGACTTTCAATAATTGAATCATCAGTTTAATTTAATCCAATATCATTTCACGGTTTCAAGAAAAAATCTTCCCAAAGTGATTATTGAATACTGAACTTCACTTCAAAGAACTTTGTTCCAATGGACGTTACGTCGAATATTCTTTTATCTTTAAAATGAAACGTTGTAAACTTCTTGAAAACCTGAATATAATCTTCTATAAAATAATCCCTTACATCAATATTTTGAACATGAATTTAACTCAATAATCCTATCTTTTTTTACTGGTCAGAGCATATGTGATTCTCAAAAGCAGTTTGTATATATAAATAATTAATGTTAGAATTATCTATGCTATAATCTTATGATGCAGCATACATAATTACTAAATTGATTAGATTTATTTTATTACCTACTTTATTTTTTTAATCTAGCGAATTAATTGTGAGAAATAAGTTTTATCATTTTCCAAAAATTTAGGAGGTTGGATCTTTACATTTGTCCTAATCTTAGTCTATTGGGTAAACTCTAAAGTAATTTTATACTTCTTTGCGCTTATTTTACTCAATGTCTGTACAAATATATCGCTGATATTTATAAATAAAATATTAAAATTATTTTCTGGCTTAAATTATTTTGAAACACTCTTAAATTAGCATGGTTTAATATAATAGAATGTAATGTGGCTTATGATTGTAGAAGGAAGGATGAAAATTATACCGCAAATGTTTCTTTTGAACGAAAAATGGAAATTTATTTTTAAGGAGAAATAACGATAATTTTCAAACTTCGTTCTACAATCATAGTTTAATATATAGGTAGTAAGTTATGATTTATTTTCTCTAGATTAAAGTTCTATATTTCCGGATTACATAATTTCAATGGGAAATATATTTTTCTCCCAAGTATTTTTTCTTGAATAATAAAATTTTATTTGATAAATATTAAGAATGAAGTCAATGTGTGTAATTATACAAGTTATCTATTTATGTTCCATGTTGTACTCGCTCCACTGTTGGTAAATGTGGAGCTGACATCGTCCTAGTGAGCTTCACATTCAACTTGTAGGTATAGGAAAGAATGGGAGGCACTAGCCTGAATACAATTGAAGACACCAGTCATAGGAACATGGTTATCTCGGTTCAGAGGGGGCAGCACCCAGGAAGGTTAATTGGACTATTGGAGTCCTGGGATCGCTCTTGTCAATCGGGAAGCATGTCGAACTAATGCTATTTTTTCTACTTCCTACTGTGCTTCGAGCTCAAGGAATCCAGCTTAAATGTTGATACTTATTTTAGAGAGGACGTATCTTGTAGTCCAATCATTGTATGTCTACATTTTCTCTGAGTTTGGACTTGTCAACAACCTGTTCAACCTTAATGGGTGCCGTGCCCATATCCTTTAGTAAATAAAAGTAAATTAAAAATTATTTTGAAATTTTCTTAAATAATTGGATTACATTTAAATCTCAGGATTAGTGTTTCAATGTAAAAACATTCCTATGACAACAATGTATAGGTGCAATATATAAAATATATATTAAACGCTGACGTGGGCCAAAAGGCTGAAACGCGTACGTTGGTTGAGTTTTCTTGATATCAAAAGGTTACCCAAATATTATGGAATAACCTGAAAAAAAGTATTTTATTCCACTAGATATATTGCGCTCTGAAATCTAAAAATACTAATGTGACCGGAAAGATATATGCCTTGAAATATATATTAACATATTAAATCCAGGTAAGAGTTTTTGCTTCAAACATATTTCAAATTTCAGAAAGCCCTGACTGTTACAAATGCGCTAAGAATATCAGATAAATACATTTGTTACCATATATAATTAGGTAACTGTTTAAATAAAGGATAGAGTTCGAAAGTTTGTATTCATTATGTTTTATTAGAAGATGCCACTTCCAATTATTGCTACTTGGTCAATATTAAGTCATCTCAATGTTGATATAATATAAAATATTTGCATGATTTATATCCTTAACTCAGTTTAATATAAGAAAAGGAAGGAGTGAGAAAAACATATTAAAAGCTTCGATCAGTTACTTTTCCAAATTAGATTATTAAAGCTATAAATACAAATATATATAATAAACATTTAGCTATATTAACTTGGTCCCATCTAAATTTGTGGTCAAAAATAGTTATCTTTGTTGGTCTATGTTCACCAAGAATGAATTACATTCCTAAATCCCTTCCATTAAATATTAATCCAACAGCAATGCAAAAGTGCGAATCATGCTATGTATTAAGAAGATGAAACGTTTAATTCTTCAGAATATTACAATTTTTATAATAAACCTTTTCGTTTAAACTCAAAATACGCTTTATTACATAAATATATTTTTCTTGAAACCGTAAAATGATAATGGGTTCAAGTCATCCAAGAAATGATTCATTGATTGGAATACTTTTACATTTTTAAGGAATACAGTTCTAGTAGTATCAGATTAGAAAAATATTAAACTGCAATTTACAAAACACAATAAAGAATTTCATAGTTTCACAATGGAAGGAAAGTCTGACTCATGTGGTGGATAGCTAACCAACCACAGCAGCTTTTTTTACCAGCATGAAGAGACTTATGATGTGATTATAAATTAAATCTATGAACTAAGTGTCCATCATCTTGTATATATATATACAATAGGAAAATAAAAACTTTCAAAATAATTCATAACTGATAAAACACGCTCTTAAAATTTTGCATCCAAATGAATTCTGTATTTCAATGTTACAGTTCTCCCCTTTTAAATAATGGTACTACTATGGAATTCCATCGAGAAGTATACATTGTAAGTTTCAAGAGAGTGAAGAATATGTAATAAAGAATAACATTAGTCTTCTCTAGTTGCCATCTTAAATACCTCGGGAACAAAATTGGTCTTGATTATCGTAAAGATAAGAGTTTGTTTGCTCCTGAAGAGGACAAAGATTTTTGTCGAAACGTTGAGGTTGTAAAAATATTTACTGGCCGTAGTATCTTAATTTCAAGAAAAATAATATTATGTATATATGAAATATGTTAATAATATTTACATATTTCTCTAATAATATTAACTTGAATGGATGGGTTGCTATCTTACATTGGCCAAGTCGATTTCAAAATTCCGAAACAGGTGCATAGGTTCCGACGATACTGATTTGGACAGATCATTGATTCCATAGTTAATATTAACTACCTACCTATAAGTTAACTCTGAAAATATACAATTTATAGGCCAACATTAATTTGCATAAATAGTTTAGCATATATTTACATATAAAACTAACCTTATATAGAAGTTGATAAAAATTTACTTATATTTGTATTCAAAATATTTGCATATATATTTTAGGTATTGCACCTTCAATATAAACATCACTGTTTAAGATTAACTATTGAAATACTTTAATATGCATATATTTTCAAATTTATCAGTTACATTTAACATTTTCTCATACAGAAAAACTTAACAGATAATAGCGAGAATTTATACATATAAACCATTCATAAATTTTGACACTGTGTTCATTTATTCTTGGTGAATCACTAGAATGTCTTAAATCCATATTATAAATATATAATACCAAATGTGGCTAATCCCCGTTTAAAATAATGCATTTTTATCTCCCTTTTACAAAACGCAGATGTTAATGAGTAAACCAGTTTTGGTAAATTCAGACAAGGCCAAAAAAACAGAGTTTCTAACTAAGGCCATCATCAGCACAATGGAACTATTTTAATATTCTACAAGAGTTATGAAATTCATCGAATTGGCCGTAAATAGAAACCTCTTAGGTAAAATATAGTTTAATAGAAACATCCATTAATTCTATAAGAGATTAGCAACAGACTCATCGAAATATTGGATTTTCTATTTAGCAATATTGCTGCGCAAGAAGCTCTTAGCAATTACCATATCGTGAATGTTTACCATATACACACCAACTTTATAGTTTTTAGAATAATTATGATATTGTTAAAAGATATAATTGAAAATTTCACCAGATTTTGTTAAAAATCAAAAATACAATTAAGATTTTCAAGAGTCCCGAACTCAAAATTGTAAACTACCTGCGAGTACAATAGGTTTTTATATTTAAAAGACCCAAAATATAAATTGTTAGTAAATGCAGATTTACCATTTACTTTTCCAATGTATATTCTTCAACATGGGTCTAGACTTATAAGCAACCTTTCCAAAAGTTTCAATTAAAACTACATGAAAAAGTTGGATCAATATGTAAATAAAATACCCTCAATAAAAGATCGTTTTAGTATGGTATAGATGAAAAAATATTCAAACTTAAGATTTTATTTGACAGCTAGTAGGTTTAAATATAGATAAAAAAACATTCTTTAGAATATATATATATATACAAATGTAGGTGTAAAGGTTAGTCTCTCGACATAATATTTTTGACCTAATTTTAGATATTAAAATATTCATTCTCTAAAAATACATTGAATATCATATTTAATATTTATACATTATATACAAATTTTATCAATATATTATCAAGATTGGCGCAAACATCAGAAAACTTGATTTCAAAGTTAAAAAAAACTTAATTTCATCTTTAAATAGAAAAGAATTTCAGCTATTGTACTCTTATGATGACTTTATCAAAGATATCATTGAAAGGTGAGGATGCTTCAATTCATCAAATTCATTATACTCATCTTCGGTCGAAGAAATTCAAGAGAAACGGGCGATATTGAAAATTAAAAAAAAAAGTCAAAGAATTCTTTCAAATTCAATTGTAATGCGAATATTCAGGATTTCATCAGTGATAATTGATCAAAATAGATATTGAGATTTCATTAGTGAAGATCGTTTCAAAGTAGAAATTCCAAAGAAAGGAGGGTAATGCACCAATTTGACATTCTCTTCACATTTCCAATACGTTTCTTTTTTTTGAGCCAAAGATGGATTTCGGCACGATATAGAATAAGAAATAGGTTGCAATCAAGTAGAAAAATAACGTTAGACTTGGAGATTGTGGATGGAAAGAGATGGTTATGATCAGGATGTATAGAGACAAGCTGAGTTTGATGAGAACATTTACAATATCAATGAGAGATATTCCAGATTCATTGAGGGTAGAATCTATTCTAACCCGGACTAATGAGTCAGCCATGTTCTTATCGTAACTCTTCAAAAACTTATGATATTATAAGGAATATCTCCTTTATATACATATATTAGATATTTACATATTTACCTCAATTTCAATCAAAATTAGCGTTTAATATAAACAATTAATAAAACTGAGCCTTATTTGCCTTTTTTCAAAACATATTTATAAAGATATGAAATATTTACACAATTTTTAGTATTATTTACATAGTTTTGGAATATCTATATCAAGATAAATTATTTTTAGTGATATGCTAACATTTTGTAATAATAATGATAAAGTTTTTTGTGACCGAAATATTATCGTAATTTGATATAGGATATATGTGAACTATTTAGGATTGTGCGTTGGATAGAGTTAATATTTATCGATGTATTTTCAGGGAAATTTATCTTATATATTCAAACATACAAGACGTACATCGAGCTCCTTCTCGTTAGAAGGACGACAACCCAAGATCAAGCTGAGGTACAAGTTTCATACAAGACTTACATCGAGCCCCTTCTCGTTAGTAGGACGACAACCCAAGATCAAGCTAAGATACAAGTTTCATACAAGACTTACATCGAGCCCCTTCTCGTTAGAATGACGACAACCCAAGATCAAGTGAAGGTACAAGTTTCATACAAGACTTACTTCGAGCCCCTTCTCGTTAGTAGGACGACAACCCAAGTTCAAGCTCAGGTACAAGTTTCATACAAGACTTACATCGAGCCCCTTCTCGTTAGAATGACGACAACCCAAGATCAAGCTGAGGTACAAGTTTCATACAAGACTTACATCGAGCCCCTTCTTGTTAGAATGACGACAACCCAAGATCAAGCTCAGGTACAAGTTTCATACAAGACTTACATCGAGCCCCTTCTCGTTAGAAGGACGACAACCCAAGATCAAGCGAAGGTACAAGTTTCATACAAGACTTACATCGAGCCCCTTCTCGTCTGAAGGACGACAACCCAAGTTCAAGCTGAGGTACAAGTTTCATACAAGACTTATATCGAGCCCCTTCTCGTTAGTAGGACGACAACCCAAGTTCAAGCTGAGGTACAAGTTTCATACAAGACTTACATCGAGCCCCTTCTCGTTAGAATGACGACAACCCAAGATCAAGCTGAGGTACAAGTTTCATACAAGACTTACATCGAGCCCCTTCTTGTTAGAATGACGACAACCCAAGATCAAGCTCAGGTACAAGTTTCATACAAGACTTACATCGAGCCCCTTCTCGTTAGAAGGACGACAACCCAAGATCAAGCGAAGGTACAAGTTTCATACAAGACTTACATCGAGCCCCTTCTCGTTAGAATGACGACAACCCAAGATCAAGTGAAGGTACAAGTTTCATACAAGACTTACATCGAGCCCCTTCTCGTTAGAATGACGACAACCCAAGATCAAGCTCAGGTACAAGTTTCATACAAGACTTACATCGAGCCCCTTCTCGTTAGAAGGACGACAACCCAAGATCAAGTGAAGGTACAAGTTTCATACAAGACTTACATCGAGCCCCTTCTCGTTAGAATGACGACAACCCAAGATCAAGCTGAGGTACAAGTTTCATACAAGACTTACATCGAGCCCCTTCTCGTTAGAAGGACGACAACCCAAGATCAAGCTCAGGTACAAGTTTCATACAAGACTTACATCGAGCCCCTTCTCGTTAGAATGACGACAACCCAAGATCAAGTGAAGGTACAAGTTTCATACAAGACTTACATCGAGCCCCTTCTCGTTAGAATGACGACAACCCAAGATCAAGCGAAGGTACAAGTTTCATACAAGACTTACATCGAGCCCCTTCTCGTTAGAATGACGACAACCCAAGATCAAGCTGAGGTACAAGTTTCATACAAGACTTACATCGAGCTCCTTCTCGTTAGAAGGACGACAACCCAAGATCAAGCTGAGGTACAAGTTTCATACAAGACTTACATCGAGCCCCTTCTCGTTAGAAGGACGACAACCCAAGATCAAGCTCAGGTACAAGTTTCATACAAGACTTACATCGAGCCCCTTCTCGTTAGAATGACGACAACCCAAGATCAAGCGAAGGTACAAGTTTCATACAAGACTTACATCGAGCCCCTTCTCGTTAGAATGACGACAACCCAAGATCAAGCTGAGGTACAAGTTTCATACAAGACTTACATCGAGCTCCTTCTCGTTAGAAGGACGACAACCCAAGATCAAGCTGAGGTACAAGTTTCATACAAGACTTACATCGAGCCCCTTCTCGTTAGAATGACGACAACCCAAGATCAAGCTGAGGTACAAGTTTCATACAAGACTTACATCGAGCCCCTTCTCGTTAGAAGGACGACAACCCAAGATCAAGTGAAGGTACAAGTTTCATACAAGACTTACATCGAGCCCCTTCTCGTTAGAAGGACGACAACCCAAGATCAAGCTCAGGTACAAGTTTCATACAAGACTTACATCGAGCCCCTTCTCGTTAGAATGACGACAACCCAAGATCAAGCTGAGGTACAAGTTTCATACAAGACTTACATCGAGCCCCTTCTCGTTAGAAGGACGACAACCCAAGATCAAGTGAAGGTACAAGTTTCATACAAGACTTACATCGAGCCCCTTCTCGTTAGAATGACGACAACCCAAGATCAAGCGAAGGTACAAGTTTCATACAAGACTTACATCGAGCCCCTTCCCTTTAGAATGACGACAACCCAAGATCAAGTGAAGGTACAAGTTTCATACAAGACGTACATCGAGCCCCTTCTCGTCTGAAGGACAACAACCCAAGATCAAGCTGAGGTACAAGTTTCATACAAGACTTACATCGAGCCCCGTCTCGTAAGAAGGACGACAACCCAAGATGTACAAATATATCAATGATAATTCCTAAATAAAGTATAATTTGTTAGGCTTAATTATATAGAAACACTTTTAAATTATAATAGTTTAATATATAGGTATGAAGTTAAGATTGTTTTTCTCTAGATTAATTAAGTTTTTGATTTCCCGATTAAATAAGATATAATTAAATAAGATATAAATTTTCGCCCAGGTGTCTTGTCTTGATTTATAAATTAAGTAATAAAGTCGATGTATCATTATATAGTTATTTATTTCGACAGAGGTCACTTGCAGGAATAGGTGAAGTTCTTTGTACGAGTATTAAACATGTTTTTTGATAAATACGAGGGGTGTCCCATAAGTCCGTGGCCCGACATATAAAGAAAATGACTAATAAAAATATTATAATTTATTTTTCAACATAATCCCCTTTAAGGTCTATACAATTTTTCCAGCGATGTTCTAATGCTTTTATGCCCACCAATAAGAACGATGTTTCAAGTGACTCAAAAAACGAGGTTACAGCATCAATGACCTCTTGATCTGACCTAAAATGAATGCCAGAAACTGATTTTTTTCAAATTAGGAAATAGGTGGAAGTCAGACGGAGCTAGATCTGGTAAAAGGGTGCATGTGGTAAAGGTTCAAAGCCAGAATCATAAATAGCAGCCATGGCTTGCTGCGACCGATGACTCGGAGCATCGTCTTGATGGTAAACAATCTTCCTGGACAACATTCCTCTTCTCTTTTCCTTGATAGCTTCTCGTAGTTGGTTCATAAGATTCGCATAATAATTTCCAGTGATGGTTTGACCCTTATTCAGAAGGTCTAGAAGAAGTACACCCTCGGAATCCCAAAAGACAGACACCATAACCTTCCCTGCTGATGGAACTGGCTTGGCTTTCTTGGGGGAGGGGAACCGGAGTGTCTCCATTGCATGGATTGTTACTTGGACTCTGGTGTAAAGCGATGGGCCCAAGTCTCATCCATGGTAACAAATCTATTAATTAATTACTCTGGATAGGCTTCAAATAACGCAAGATTGTCCGAAGATAAATTTCTCCTTACAGCCTTTTGATCGGGTGTCAAAAGTTTGGGAACCCAACGGGCAGAAAGCTTCCAGAGGCCCAAGTGTTCTCTCATGATCCGATCTACTGTTGTTTTTGGAATACCCAAGGTCTCTTCTATCTGACGAACTGTCATTCTTCTGTCCAACATAATCAAAGCATGTATCTTGTCGATGTTTTCTTGAGTAACTGATTCAACAGGTCTTCCTGGTCGATGTTCGACTTAGGTGCTGATCCTCTCCAATTTAAACGCAGCTACCCATTTTTTTACTGTGCTATAGGAAGGAGTTTCTTCCTTTAATGTATCCACCATACCCTAATAGATTTCCTTCGGCGACATTCATTTCTTACAAAGATATTTCATTACAGCACGAATCTCGTTTGTCTCCATTTTAGCTGATTCCTGTTTCTTGTCCTATTTCAGAACCCATAACAAAAAAAACTGTTAGTTCTAGAAATTTAAAAAATTTGCATATCTTTATACAAGGCTTTAAGGTATATAGGATAAAATTTATTAGTTTCTAATATTTCGTTCTCATGGTCGGGCCACGGACTTATGGGACACCCCTCGTATAACTAGTATGAGAAACTATCTCGACAGAATAGTTCTGCATTCTCTAAATCCTAGATGGTAGGCTTTAGAAGGCATAAAAATGAAATATTTCGAATCAAAATGGCCAGGAAAGACATTAATACAAATTTTACAAAGCTAATTTCTTTTAAAACAATGTCTAATTTTAGAGAAATAATTCAAATGTACAATATACTGCCTCTTGGAGTTGTTTTTGTGTGTTATAAGTATAAAGAGATTGGGGAGGAGGGCCTACGTTCTAGAGAAGCAAATCAAAGTGTCTAGAGATTACCTTTCAAGAACAAAAATAAAATTTCCATTGGATGTCTAGTCGTAATTTCATTACTCCAACTGAAAACAGACATTATAGTGTACTATATATATATATATACAGTACTATAGAGACAAAGGGCGCCTCTCCCATCAAAATAGACGTCAAAACTAGACGCCATCTATTGACCGTCGCCACAAACTAGCGGCCTCAGGTCGGTGACAAAGCCACAACACCAGCTTTGGCATACTGAAAAAGGTCCACTCAGAGACCATGGTTTCGGGGTAATGGCCCTCGTCAGCTATGGGCGGACTTTATTCCATGAGATCCACACGGGATCTAATGGAGGGCGACGACGGTCAATAGATGGCGTCCAGTTTTGACGTCTATTTTGACGGGAGAGGCGACCTTTGTCTCTTTAGATCAATATTATCCAGGTCAAATTTCCATAGTATACTATGTATAGTAGGGAAGTAAGCGATTCCACAGTTCGAAACAAAAGTCAGTAATTTTAAACAAAAACGTAGACTATTCACGCCTAGTTACTTGATAATTTTATTAAATATAAACGTTTATAGATTTGATATAAAACGATTTACAGAGTTAATAACGTTATTTTATATCCTATACCATTTAAGTATACAATCCAGCAATTATTGCTAAATATTATTCTATTGAGCCTTTCTATACAATTAGCTAGTATACCGAGAAATTTAATGTTAAAAAGATATAATAAAAAAATATATAAGACCTAATCCAAATAATTTAGTAGTGTGTTGTTCTTTTTATTATAATCTATAATCCAAATTGTGCTTTATCGCTAAAAAGATATACACCAATACCTCGCTTTGCGTCGTTTCGTTTTGCGTTTTTTTCGAAGTTGCTTCGCTGCTTAATTTTTACTGATTTTCACTGTGCGTCGTTAGATTTTCGAAGTTGCGTTGTTTTGGATTCGAGTCTTTATTTTTATTTTATTTTTTTCCTAAAATATGGCAACACCTTTGTTTTTGATTGCGCCTTCACATATTTTCACTTTGCGTCGTTTCAATTTACGTCGTGTTTTTTTGGAACGTAACCTCGACGCAAAGCGAGGTATGGGTGTATAAAGATACAATAGATTAAAAGAATTAGATATATCATTCTAAAAAATGTAAATCTATATTTAAGAAATGTAGATTATATAAAATGAATATATGTAAATATATCGCCACCTTAATAAAAATAATTGTTTATTCAATTAATAATAATATAAATTTATATATGTAAATATGTTTTAATAATTATAGCTATGTATGATAAGGAATGTTGGCATATAAAAAGGATATATTTTTGTGTTTTATCAGTTCATAGGATGTTGACTAACGAAGAAATGCTAAAAACAGCCTGTACTGGTGAATGTTCCCCACCCAATTGGGGAGAATATTTAACTATATTGGCCATTTCTTTAATAATAGGGATCCTCATGCCTCCGATTCTAAAGATCCTGAAAGTATTAACCTGTACGAATCCTGAAGAGAACGCCTCGTGAAGAAACTTTCAACGTTTTACTTTTCCTGGCTTTCAATACCATTCTTTTCCAAGTTATCTGTATCGATTGAATTTAGAATTACTATGAATACATGATTTCAAGAGCCTGATCATATGTACAGTTTTATGTCTAATTTAGAATTATTTTGAAATTTATTCTTCAATGTACTTTGTGAATATGGGATATTGATGATGTGATATGGAATATTGGTAATCATATACCCCTTCATTACTGGAACTCTTTTATTATAGCCATCCACAGGAATGTCTTCCATTCTTTAAATTTTACCTTGGATTACTTGAAACCAGTAAAACTTTCCGGTGACAAGAAATTTATTTAGCTGCTCTGAAATTTATAACTTTTAAGTTCTTTGAATATTAGTTTCATATCCTTGAGCGTTGATTTGAAAAATGAATTTAGAAAATGAATACTTTAATGGTAACTACTCGAAAATGTTTTTTTGATCTTAGTCAGGTAAAATGTGGTTCAAGGCATATGTAGTTCTCAGATTCCCTTTATATATCGAATGTTGAAAATAGTGATTATTATGCGAAAATAAATGAATCAAAGAACAATTTATAATTCAATATATAAATTTAAGTGCTTAAATTTACCTCTTGATCCTATGCATGGTTTTAAATCTTTATAAATATTTCTGAATAAAATATATTTGCATCCTATATTCTGTGATTATTTTTGACAATCTTTATTTAACATATTGTTACGTCGTACCCAGACCCTATTCGTGTACTTTGTTTACTCAGGATGCCACAAATATAAACATGCGAGTTCGAAGGGATTGCAGCTATGTTAGCGCTTTATTATATCTCACTCAACAGAGAAGGAATACAACAGTGGGACTTGCCTTCGACCTACCCGTCAGAAGAATCCTTGGCGCCGTGGACGTCCTCTTATGAAGCGTTCCGCTCCACACTATACACATGCAGCTTGGCCCACACCGCCTTGTAGGTCGTTCCGATGACAGTCTCTCCTGGCACCGTCTTGTAGGATCAACCATACGCCCGGAAGCAAGTCGCCACGTCTTCTTGCCGCAGATGTGACCAGACTCTGTCCTCCCCCACACAGGAATGCTGTTTTAGTGCCTGCCATACGAGGTGTGTTTAAAATGTATCGCGAATTTTGAATTTTCGCGGGTTACGTATATTGGAATTTCGATCTTTTTGTGGCTTTATGTTGGTACTCATGTCTCTCACTTTTACCGACAAGCTCGGCCATTTTGAATGTTCACTTAATTGTTGACAGCTGCTTTTCTTGCAGGTGTTTTGGATCGTCTTCGATTTTTACCTATTAAAAAAAATGGATCAACGAACCTGTATCAGATTTTGTGTGAAAAACGAAATTATGTGCGCGGATGCATTCCGAAAAAAAGCGCGCCAAGTTCTGTCGAATGTGAAGGTTTTTCTGACAGTTTTCTTCGATTTCAGGGGCGTGGTGCATCATGAGTTCTTGCCACAGGGTAGAACGGTCAATAAGGAATATTACCTGCAAGTTATGCGCAATTTGCGCGAAGCAATCCGCCAGAAACTTCCGGATTTGTGGAAGAACAAAAATTGGCTTTTGCACCACGATAACGCCCCTGCTCACACATCGTTGCTTGTGCGCGACTTTTTGGCCAAAAACAACACACTAATGATGCCGCAGCCACCGTATCCCCCAGATCTGGCCCCCTGTGACTTTTTCTTGTTCCCTAAACTGAAGAGGCCCATGAAAGGACGACGTTACGCTACGCTTGACGAGATAAAGACGGCATCGAAGGAGGAGCTGAAAAATATTTTTAAAAATGATTTTTTGTAGTGCTAGGAAGATTGGAAAAATCGTAGGCACAAGTATATAATATCTCATGGGGATTACTTTGAAGGGGACAAAATAGGTATTCATGAATAAATAAATAATTTTTGAAAAAAAAAAAACACAAAAGATAGATACTTGTTGAACACACCTCGTATGGCAGCGGGGCCGCTAGAGTCCACCCCTCTTTCCCCAACTTTACTCTAGTGTCTTGGTCTTGTCATCCACGTTACAATATCTTGTACTTAATTAGCGCTTTTTTTATATAGTATTAAATATTGAGATTTTGCGTTTGTGTTGATTCTATATCCATAATGGTTATAATTTACTATTTATTTGAAAATTTTGTGATTACGTGAAATTTTTGAAAAAATGAATTTTCATAATATTTAGAATAAAATATTTTCTTTGAATCTTTACAATCAGGTAAACCTCTCTGAAATTTATACTTATTCAAATATTTTTTATTCGCTCTTGTGTTCTCGAACCACTTTCTAAATGTCAACATCAAAAATTATTGCGGACTTAAAAGTACTATTTCATATTATATTGAGAAACATGGGTCGGTTCCAAAATAACTTTATTAGGTACCGCTCAACAAGAGCAACCTAGTTTGATAATTGAAACAATGAATATGTGAATTATTCACATATTAAACAAGAGGTTAACGCAGGATTTAATCCCGGTTCATGACTGTCGGGAATCGAGGGTGTTACCCACTCGTCCACCTACTTTTATGCGTTTTTTTTTTTCAAACATGGTTTAGTTAAACAATGTAGCTTAACATTTTTTTAAATTTGATCAAATACTCTGTTCACACATATACTCAGATTTCAAATACCATTCGGGCAGATCTTGTATATTTCTATATCAAGATGAGAATGGAATCATCCATAATAAACCTTAATTTATAATATAAATTCCTATCCCTGGACACTTTTATTTTTCCGTTTATCATTACTCTTCACAATTCATCCTTTCATATTTCACCCCTAAGGTTAGAAATCGTTTTCTCCTCAAAATAAATTTCGATTTTTCGTTCAAAGGAAACACATGCGGGATAATTTTAAATGTCTTTCTACAAACCTTATAATTAACAACGTATTAGACAGCACAGTGCAAAAATGTATAAAATTAATGAATAGAGCAGTGGTGAAAATAAGAAATAATTAAGAGAAAAATAGAGGAATAAAGAGAACCAAATATTAATTGATAATAATTAGTGAACAAATAATACAAAAATTCCTTTCAGGTACTGGTAAATTGGTAAAATGTTTTAAAATATATTTAAAATAAAAAATAAGCATCAGAAAATAAAATTACAAACACAACTATATTTAAGATAATTATCTTGATTATAATCAACATATAAAATTAATTAATATAAAGGACCTTATTAAAAACTAAATTTCGAATTAAATGTACATATATAAATCGTGGATGGCTTTTCTTGATTTATCAAGAAATTGGGTTGGCCAAATATCACGGAGCAAGTTAAACAAACGTTTAGTTTATTTTTGCTCCACTAGATGGCGCTCTGCCATCTAACAAGCACACGTTCTCGTGATCAGGAGATGCCTTATTTATTTTTAATATCAACACCTGACCCACTTATTTTTTATTTTTTAAATTGTTTTTTTTTTCATATATAAATATATACAGTATAGCCTCATTAATTCGACATACGATAATTCGACCCTGTTTTGATTTCCCGACCTACCTCTTATTATATAATAAATTGTAATTCGACACTATCGATAAAAAAAATCCGACTCTTCCAATAATTTAACCATTTTAAAATTCAAATTTCGTCAGTTGATTGTTGTTTATATACAACTTTAATCTTAAAAGGTATTACAGAGGCGGGGGGCCTCGGCTGAAAATGTACAAAATTTTTAATAGAGCAGTGGGAAAAATAAATAAAATTTGAAATAATTGATAATATATAGTTTATTAACAAACAAATGTCACAACAAATTCCTTTCAGGTGAGAAACTATAGACATTACTGAAAAGCTTAAATAAATATAATTGAAATGAAATATAAAATAAGTTTCAAACTATATTGCAGAGGAGACTACTAATTATTAAAGAAAATCATCTAAAGGACCTTATTAAAAATAAATTTCTAGTTTTATTTATACATGGATTCAACTTTACATGTATGCTATCTAAAGTTCGTACACGTGAAAAAGCCACTTAGAGATGTCCATGCGTAAACATAGGCTCTTGTAGCAAAAGACCCAAAATGTTTGGTCTTTAGCCTCATTTATTGTCATAGCAAAAGCCAACCTTAGTGGAAACTGACGCCTTTTCAGAATGAAGTAAAGGTTGATATCTAAAGGAGCCAAATATATTTTTGACACCAATACAGTGTCTCCAAAATTGGTCCCTGTCAGTATTTGTGCTTCAAGGACATGAGAGCACATGCACTGTATCACCATACGTGTGCCATTGTAAAGACCCTGCTTAGGATTAAAATTTCTCAGAAGCATGACAATAGCACCAACCTAGAGTTTAACTGGTGTGGAGGCATTCCTCTGGGAGTAAGGCTATTGAGAAATCCAGTAGGGAGTTATTTTGCTCCTCCACATTCTCACACTCCACACTGTCAACACTGAGAAAACACTGACTCATGTTTGGAAAGCAATTTTAGGGAAGAAAATATAGGTTGATAAATTGAAAATTTCACAAATCATAAAATAAAATTCGCAAACAGTACAACTATATTGCAGATAAGACGACA
Organism: Cordylochernes scorpioides; assembly: GCA_030710605.1. Classification (NCBI taxonomy): domain Eukaryota; kingdom Metazoa; phylum Arthropoda; class Arachnida; order Pseudoscorpiones; family Chernetidae; genus Cordylochernes; species Cordylochernes scorpioides. The sequence continues at coordinate 75,089,503 of CP092875.1, forward strand.
TATAAAAGGAATGAATTCATTTAAAGGACCTTATTAAAGGCTAAATATCTAGTTTTATATATGCAGTATAACCTCGTTAATTCAACACACGATAATTCGACCCTGTTTCGATGTCCCGAATAATTTATTAGAAAAAAAAAAAGATTCCAAGAAGATACTGCAAAAAAGAAAACCAGACACAAAAATGGAGCCAAATTTAAATGAAAAACTATAACACAGCTATGCTTACAATTGTAATTAAGTAATCAACAATTGATTATATAAATACAGCATCAGCCTATTTATGAGAAAAAAAGATGCCAAAGACATTAGGAAAGATGCTGCCTAAAAGAAAACCAGACACAAAAATGAACCTAAATACAAATGAAAAACTTCAACAAAATATACTTACAAATATAATAATAATAATAATAATTAAATTATAAATAAAATAAAAGTAACAATTAAATCAGAAATATATTTTAGGAATTAAACATTTTAAAAATAAACAAATCAATGATGATAAATAACAAATAAGATAAACAACATTTGAAGGAAAATATCTACGATTGCAAAATTTAATAAATTAAAAATAAATCTATTAATATTTGGAAAATAAAAGGATCATGTGTGGCACAAAATAACGGAATATTTGGTATATAGATGGCTATATATAGTTAAGTATATTTGGAGGAGATAGCTTCAAACTTTAGAACCGTGAACTCTGTTAGCCTATTATCTATATACTAGCCGAGTGACCCGGGCAACGCCCCGGGTTTACTCGAAGGGCCCGCAGGTGAGAAACTATAGGCATTGGTTCCTATGCCTAAAAAAATTATTTAAAATGAAAAAAGAAGAAAAATACTAACAAATCAGAAAATAAAAGTGCAAACAACACATCTACACTACTTCAAGAACATGAGAGCACATGCACTGTGTAACCATACGTGTACCATTCGTAAAGACCCTGCTTAGGATTAAAATATATCCGAAGCATAACAATACAACCAACTCATGTTTGCTAAGCAATTTCAGGAAAGAAACTATAGGCATTAGTTGAAGAGTTTAAATAAATATATTTAGAGTGAAAAAATGACACAAATCAGCAAATAAAATTGCAAAAAATGCTACTATATCGCAGATAAGACAACATATAAAAGGAATGAAAATATTTAAAGGACCTCATTAAAACTACATTTCTAGTTTTATATATACAATATAACCTCGATAATTCGACCATGTTTTGTTGTCTTGACCTACCGCCTATCATATAACAAAGTGTAATTCAACACTATCGATAATTCGACCATTTTAAATTTCAACAATTGTTTGTTGCTCAAATATAACTTCACTGCTAAAAAGGTATTACAGAGAAAATGGCTGACATTGTAAATGTACAAAATGTATGTATAGAGCAGGGGAATAATAAATAAAGACCAAAATCAAATTAATTGATAATAAATAGATTATTGCCAAAAAAAAAATACAAAAAATATTTTTTCTCCTTTCTTATCTTCACTCAATCATATTAGAGTATCAAGCTTGTAAAGCTTGAAATTAACAACCATCACGGTTGGGTGAAGTAGAATGCGTCTGCCTTTGTCATCAAGACTGGGAGCACTACTCAGTGGCAGGCCACTGACTTAGCTCCAAAAGAATGTATCCCTGGATTAGGAGCCCTTACAAGGTACTATCAGCCGGGCCAGCTGAGCCCAGGTTTTTTTAGTGAGCTTGTTACTGCTCCCCCTCCTCCTTTTTCATCCTGGCTTGGGACCGGCAAAGGCGGAGTTTTTTTTCTTTCAGGTGAGAAACTTTAGGCATTGGTGAAAAGTGTAAATATATATTCTGGAAATGAAAAAAAAAGGATAAAATAAATCAGAATATAAATTTACAAACTATATTTCAGAGGAGACGATTTATAATAGGAATTCATTTAAATGACCTCATTAAAAACTACATTTTATATATACTTGGGTTCAACTTTACATGTATGCTATCCAAAGTTCGCACACTTGAAAAAGTCACATAAAGTCGTCTGTGCGTAAACACAGGCTCTTGTAGCAAAGGTTTGGCCCTGAGCCCTCTTTATAGTCATATATTTCAGACATTATACAGTGTGTTCAACTTTGGGTACTGTCAGTATATGTGCTTCAAGGACATGAGAGCACATGCGCTAGAACACCATACCTGTTCCATCGCAAAGATCCTATAGGCATTGGTGAAAGTGTAAATAAATATTTTGGAAATGAAAAAAAATTGCAGATATGACAACATATTAAAGGAATAAATTCATTTTAAAGACCTCATTAAAAACATAAAGTCGTCTGTGCGTAAACACAGGCTCTTGTAGCAAAGGTTTGGCCTTGAGCCCTCTTTATAGTCATATATTTCAGACATTATACAGTGTGTTCAACTTTGGGTACTGTCAGTATATGTGCTTCAAGGACATGAGAGCACATGCGCTAGAACACCATACCTGTTCCATCGCAAAGATCCTATAGGCATTGGTGAAAGTGTAAATAAATATTTTGGAAATGAAAAAAAATTGCAGATATGACAACATATTAAAGGAATAAATTCATTTAAAAGACCTCATTAAAAACAACAATTCTATATTTTTATATATACAATATAATCTAATTAATTCAACACACGATAATTCGACCATTTTTGGATGTCTCGACCTACGGCCTATCATATGACAAACTAATTCGACACTTTCGATAATTCAACTATTTTGGAAAATCAAATTTCAACAGTTGATATTTGTCTAAAACCCCTATTATTAACAACATATTAGACTGCAGAGTGCAAAAATGTAGAAAAGTGTATGTATATAATTGTATGCATATATTTGTATGTAAATAATTGTATGCAAATAATTGTATGTATAGATCAATGAGTAAAATAATTTTTTTTTTTTTGCTTATCCCTAGTACACGTGGTACAGGCCTTGATAATCATGGTGGGTAGAGTAGGCGACTGCTTTAACTGTAAGTACACCACATGTCTAAACATGTGAAAAGCAGTTCGACTTTGCATTTACAAATGTGCCAGAGCCCCGTTTGATTACTTGCGCTTGCTGGTGGGGTTGGACTTTTGCAAGAATCGGAAGCCATTGGAGCATTTTTTTTTAAATTTTTTAGAAAAAAGTGCCCAATGCGGGAATCGAACCCGGGTCGTAGCGGTCGAAAACCAACGGCTTAGACTATCCTTCCACCAACCCCCAGTAAGATAAGTAAGTAAAAAGAAGACCAAAAATAAGTGATAATAATTTATTGAATAACAAATAAAATAAAAAATCTTTCAGGTGAAAAATTATAGGCATTGGTAAAAAAGTAAACAAGAGAAATAGCAATTGGGGTTTTGTGTCTGCGGCGAGTCATATTAGCACGCCTAGCTGTTAGGGGAGTGAGTCTTCCACGGCCTTTTCGAGGCATGACAGAAGACGCTGAAAAAAAAAGGTAAAATAAGAACCAAGCAGAGGAAAACTATAAAACTGAAAGCCAGGACAGGCATAAAAAGAAAATTCCAAGCATGTAAGGAAACAATTGATGAAAAAAAAAGGATTCCAAAAAAATACTGCAAAAAAGAAACCAGACACAAAAAGCAACAATTGAATACACAAATACAGCATCAGCCTATTTATGAGAAGAAAAAAAACAACAGACACAAAAATGGAGCTAAATTTAAATGAAAAACTATAACAGATCAAGTAATCAAATCAGGCATTATGAAAGATACTGTAAAAAAGAAAATCAGACACAAAAATCAGACAAAAGAATAAATGAGATTTTATTCTTTAGTTCATTTATTAAATAAGACACAAAAATGGAGCTAAATTCAAATGAAAAACTATAACAAATTAATAAAAAAAATAAGACCTAATCCAAATGTCACCATCATCAGACAAAAGAAAAAATGAGATTTTATTCTTTAGTTCATTTATTCTTTTGTCTGATGCTGTTGCTGAAACGTAACACACTATTAAATTATTTGGATTAGGTCTTATTAATGAGAAAAAAAAAAGATGCCAAAGAGAGATGAAAAGACGCCAAAAAAGATAACCAGATACAAAAATTGTGCTAAATTCAAATAAAAAACTATAACAAACACCTATAAAAGATAATTCTAATAGAATAAAAGTAATAATTCAATCTACAATTCGAAAAATAATATAACCTCAGCCTATTTATGAGAAAAAAAAACGTTGCCAAAGACATTAGGAAAGATACTGCAAATAGAAAACATACACAAAAATTGAGCTCTATTTAAATGAAAAACTATAACAAAGTACTTACAAATTATAATCATAATCAAATGAATCAAAAATATATATTATAAATAGGGAACCCGGCCACGCGTTGCTGTGGCTAAATTGTAATATGTTAAATTAACATTATACTAAACTATTCAGTACAGTAAAGTTAATATTCACTTATAAAGATAAAAATGTTTTAGCCGATCTAAAGCCCTACGGGATTGAGAATGGAACGTTACGTTAAAATTTGAAAGTGATTTTTTTATATATATCGATAATATAGCCCTTCATTGTAATCATTGATTATAATCACTGCATTAATAAATGTCAGTGAACTCGTTTATATGTATTGTTTTTTGTTTTCGAGATATTCTAATAGAACGTTCTAACATTTTCTGTAAAATATTTATATATGCACAAACACAGAATATAATCACTATGTCTTAATTTCGCTATAATTATTGTTATAAACATTATTCTAAAATAAAGCGCCAGAAATCGTCCTGATAGTATACTAAACAACTTCCCAAAGTTTCATGGCAAACATCTAAAATAAAATAATACTTTTAATACTTTGCTACAATATTAAAAAGAGGGGGGCTTAGGTGTTTAAAATGTAAAATGTGCTCTAAATAGTATTACATAGAGCCTCTTCATAACAAACATATTTAAAATAAACCAATCAAAATATAATAATGCTGTAAAAACAGACCTTTCTACAATAATATAAAAGAAACGAAAATAAAAAAAGACACCCACGCTGAGCCTCGAACCTAGGTTTGTTACAAATATTATTAAAAAATTGTGTATGTTAATTTTTATTTTAAAAAGCCTACATTTTAAATAAAATAATATTTTTAATAATTTGCTACAATAATATAAAAGAAATGAAAAAAAAAAAACACCCACGCTGAGCCTCGAACCTAGGTTGCGGGGGTACGAAGCTGTGTACCTAACCTATAAGCTAAGCTTGACGTTACAAATAAGATCATGCGAGGCTATTTAAGGCCATACTTCTGCCGCGAGGGGGCGCTGATTGCGAGTGAATCTACGTTTTATCGTAAATAAAAATGCAACGAAAGGTTATTTCGAAAGAGTAATTAGCCAGAAACCATCCCGGTAGTATACTAAACATCTTCCCAAAGTTTCATCACGATTGGTTGTAGTAATAAGACAAAAGAACGCATTTCAAAACAAACGAATTGATGATGATAAATGCAAAAAATCTACGATTGTAAAATAGATTAAATTAAAAAATAAAAATAACTGTTAACATTAGGAAAATAAAAACAGGCCTATCATACGAAGAAAAAAATAACGAAAATTTTGGTATATAGATCGTTATGTGTAGTTCAGAATCTTCGGAGGAGATAGCTCAGGACTTTACAATGGAAAACTCTGTTACGGTATTATCTATATAGATATATATATACTAGCCGAATGACCCGGGCAACGCCTGGGTTTTACCCGATTAAATGTTTTTATTCAAATACTATTCGCTACAATTATAAATTGGCGCCGTGGATGTCACTCTTTTGAAACGTCCCGCTCCAAATTTGTGTCTGAGAAGCGATATTTTTATTGAGAGATGATCTGACTTCGTGTCTTCTGCTCGAATGATTTTTTTTGTTAGAATTTTGTTCCTGAATACTAAAAATGAACTGGCTTCACCCGTGGTCTCTGCTCTTTGGATTTTTTCCCGATATAATTTTGTATCTGATAATTAAATGATGATACAGCAATATTGTCATCATCATTTTCTGACTAAAAAAAAACTATTTTTGCCCAAAACCTGTCAATTTCAAATTTTCTTGGTTAAAAATGCGAAAAATATCCCTTTTATATTTTTCTCTATGTTCTTTTAAAACCCCTTTTTACATGTACATTAGGTCAGCTGATTTTACCTTCCATCTTCACCGCTAAAGGCGCTGCTTGCGAGCGAAAGGGCAAATTTGCAACGCAATTTGCAAATAACTCGACGAATATTCGGAATAGAGACCTGAAATTTTCACTATAAGTTATTTTTCAGATTCTACTCTATATACTGTTAAAATTTCAGTCAGAGATTAGTAACGTATTGTGGACGTGTATAGCCGACATAGGAACAAACACACATACATACATACATACACTGACTTTTATATATATAGGGATTAAAAATAAAGAAGGCATTTCCTGACCACGAGCACATGTGCTTTTTAGATGGCAGAGCGCCATCTAGTGGAGCAAAAATAAACTAAACGCTTATTTAACTTGCTCCCTGATATTTGGCCAAACCATATTTTTTTGATAAATCAAGAAAAGCCATCCACGAACGCGTTTTTCTATTGTTTTTTCATATATATATACATTTTTTTGTATATTTTTTTAGAAATTGAGCAATCTAATATTAAATTGAAAAAGAGAATTTAATATTCAAAGGTTTCGTTTGGCTGATGCCAACACCTTTGTCAAACATAATTACGTATTTATTTTATATATAAAGAAATCAGCGCTAGATAAAATCCACCAAAATAAACTGTGAAAAACCTTTAAAAACTACAAAATATCTTCTCACAAAGAGTTTTTTATTATTTAAAAAAATAGAAGCTCTCAAGCGATAATTTCTCTTTAACGGGCTTAATTATAATAGGTAATTATTGCTCTATTGAGCTTTTTTATACAATTAGCTAAGTATGCGGAGATAGTGTCTAAATATCATAAAATATATATTTTAATACAAATCAAACTTTTAAATATTTTTTCTATAGAGATATATAAAATTTCAAGAAATTAATACAATTGAAAATATAATTTAAAAAATGTAAATCTATATTTGAGAAATTTAGATATTTTAAAATCGAATATATGTAAATATATCGCCTACTTATTCATAAAGTTTGTTCAATATATTAATAATAATATATATATATTTATGTAAATATGTTTTAATGATATTAGCTATGTATGATAATGAATTTTGGCATATATAAAGGATATCATTTTGTGTTTTATCAGTTTATAGACCGTTATCTAACGACAAAATGAATATTATGTATGAAAGTCTCCTTACTGTTGGAAGTCCTCCCCTCACTTGGCGACAAGTTCTTATTCTACTGATCTTTTTAATTACAGTAACTCTCTTGGTGTATATGATTACGAAGTTACTGAAATAGGTTGTTATTTGGGATTTTTGATGAAAACGTCTCGTGAAGAAACTATCAACGCTTTTTTCCCTGACTTCAATACTATCCTTTTTTGTCATCTGTATCAAAGAAATTCAGAATTACTATGAATACAAGATTTCAAGAGCCTAATCATATGCACAGTTGTATATCTAATTTAGAATTATTTTGTCAATTGGATTCTTGGATAAAACGCCTCGTGCAGAAACCTTCAACGATTATTTACTTTCCCTTGCTTTCAATATCATCCTTTTCCAAGTCATCTGTATCGATGGAATTTAGAATTACTGTGCATACAAGATTTCAAGAGCCTAATCATATGCACAGATTTATATCTAATTTATAATTATTTTGTCAAATGGATTCTTGGAATGAACGCCTCGTGTAAAAACTTTCAACATTTTACTTTTCTTGCTTTCAATACCATTCTTTTCCAAGTCAACTGTATAGAAGAAATTCTGAATTACTTGAATACAAGATTTCAAGAGCCTAATCATATGCACAGTTTAATGTCTAATTTAGAATTATTTTTGAAATTTATTCTTCAATGTATTTTGGGAATTGATATGGAATATTGGTAATCATATACCCCTTCATTACTTGGGAATGTTTATTATAGCCATCAATAAGAATCTGTCTTCCATTCTTTAAATTTACCTTGGATTACTTGAAGCCAGTTGAAATTCCCGGCGGCAAAAAATAATTATTAGTGAACTTGATATATTTAAACTTTCAAGTTCATTTTTAATATTAGTTTCATTTCCTTGGGCGTTGATTTGAAAATTAATCTAGAAAATGAATTATTTTATGGGAACTCTCTCTCTCTCTCTCTTCTCTCTCTCTTCTCTCTCTCTCTCTCTCTCTCTACTCAAATATGTTTATACGATCATATGCTGGTAAAACCTGTAGTTGCATATGTAGTTCTCAAATTCCCTTTATATATTAAAATGTTAAAAATTGTGATTATGCGAAAATGAATCGAAGAACAATTTCTAATTAATTTCTAAATTTGAGTGCTTAAATATACCTCGTGATTCTATGCATGTTTTTTAAATCTTTATATATAAATATTTTTGAATAAAATATATCTATTTGCATCCTATATTCTGTGATTATTTTTACCAATCATAATTTAACATATCTTGTAGTTAAGAAAATAAGGCTTTTTCGCCTTGTAGTAATAAATGTAAAGGTTTTGCATTTGTGTTGATTCTATAACTATAATGATTATAATTTACTATATATAGGCAAATTTTATGATTACGCGCAATTTTTGAAAATCTGAATTTGCGTAATATTTAGAATATAAAATTTTATTTGAACCTTGGTTTACCATCTCACCATCTCAATAAAACTATCTGAAATTTATACTTCTTTAAATTTTTCTATTCATACCTTTTTTTTTGTTCTCTAACCACTTTCTGAATTAATGTCAACAGCAAAAAATATTGCGGACTTAAAATATTATTTTTATATTGTATTGAGAAAATGGTTTATTAAACAAAAATTCCTCTTAACATTTTTCAAATTTAATCAACTACTGTTCACCCTCATACTCAGATTTAAAATAACTGTAGAGGTTCTTTTATTCTGTCTATACTCCTTTCATCTGTTAGACTTCACTGGATTGAGGTTAACAGTAATATCAATATACATATCCAAGGACTACCTAGGAAGTAAATTAGATATTTTTTCAAAGTTTTGGGCAGATTTCGAGCATTCCCATCCTAGGAATAAACTTATTTTTACTCCTGTAGAAGGACAGAAATGATCGAAGGTTGGCTGAATAAAACTCTTAAAAGAAACTCATCTCACTACTTTGTACTTTCAATAATTTTTGTTTAGGGGATTAACCAACTTGATTCCTACACGTAGTTTCACCATCCTACCTTAACCATTCGGCCTGAATCTCTTCTGTTTTATAGAACCTCTAAGAATGTATCTACTATATATTCTGAAATATATTAAGTTACATGAATATAATCACACCATGGTCCTATACACTTTTAATTAATGGAAACATTAATACGCGAATGTTTATTTTCTCAAATAAAATTCATACTGTCCTTACTGCGATGAAAAAAATATTGGGAGGGCTTGACTTAATAGTGGTGAACTCTCCAAGCGTTTAGCCAATTTTTTTTTTTTTAATTTAACAGACCGCTTCTTTAGAGGTCTAATACTGTAATATATCATTCTGTTTATATATGCCAAAATGGAAAGTAGAATCTTAGAATGGTATTTAAGCAAACAATGGAAATACGTTTTTTTTTTAATTGGGTAAAGAAACATTATAATGGTTTGTCAAACAAATTAATTGAAAATGTGTTTATTATATAAGAATGTTAATTTTATTTCTTTAAAAATAATAATCTCAACCTCTTTGAGCAGTGAGCCAAACTTATATGTGAAGAAATATGTCCAAGTAAAAATGTAAGTTTGACTAAAATACATTGAAAGGTAGAGATAGAAAGAAACCTAGGTCTGAAAGGTATTTGAAAAAATGCAGCTAAAATTTTACCAGAATAAACTGATAGCATTTGTTACGAATTTGCCAATATTGGTATTTTAGTCCAGGTCCTAATCTAAATCTACACGTGATAAGACGAATATATCAAATAGAAAGGCAATTTCTACATATGCATACAAATATATCCGAATTATAAAAGTAATTATATATTAAGTTTTTTTTATATATACAATTAACAACAAGTTATATTTTAATTGTAAAAACAAGAAAGGCAGAGTCAATTATGTTTTATCTAGCTTAGCAAAGATATGAGAGATAAAAGTGAACATATATGAAAGTCAAAATTTGCCTTTTTGTAACCATTTAAAAGCCAAATATTGAAAAATATTCAAAACGTCCTTTATCATCCGTATTTATAATTCTTACATATATATACTGACACTCATTTGTTTTCACAATACTTATTGTCGAATATTTTATATATAAAACCTTTATTTTAACAAATTTAATTTCAGATTCTAATCATTCAACAACGAATAGATAAATTCAAAAAGATTGTCGTTTTGAATATATAAACTATTTGTAGCTGATTTGAATTATGTTGGAATAAAATAATTAACTATGAAAATAGTTCTTTAGAAAATAAACACTTCACCCAGATAAAATTTTATTTTTTCAACGTTACAAAATATATTTTGTCTTCGTCAGGAGAAATAAAAAATAAAGCTTTTGGAAAGGCGTTAACAAATGATTTTTGCTTATAATTTAAACGCCTTGACAAATTCTCTATTTTATTTCTTCTGACGAAGACAAAATATTTTGGTTGAAACGTTAAGAAAATAAAGCTTTAACTGGCCGATGTGTCTATTTTTTTAAAGACATATGAATGCCAGGCAGGCAAGCTCTATCTTCAAGATATTGAAATATGTTATAAAATGTTTTTATTTGACCACATACCTAACAATATACGATAAATTCAGTTCATATTTAACCACTACTTTAAAACACTGGATTTTGCAGTTTGCAAATGAATCTTCAGCAAAAGATGAAATAAAGGATATTTTCAATTTTTCACAAATATTGTAAATTGTTTTGTAAATGTTTAATAATCAATTATCAGCGCACCCCTAAATATAATGCCAATGTTATTTTAATATTATATCATATTTCCTTTATTCTATCTCTCACAATATGTTATTTCGAATGTGTTTATCAAATTAAAAGAAAATACATTTATTTGAGCTTCTAAATGATGTATTTTTCAATAAGATTTATTAATCTTGTTTTTATATATATATTAAAAATAATGAAGTTATACCCTGACCACAAGCACATGTGCTTTTTAGATGGCAGAGCGCCATCTAGTGGAGCAAAATGTTTATTTAACTTTCTCCGTGATATTTGGCCAACCCAATTTCTTGATAAATCAAAAAAGGTCATCCACGAATATTAATATATATAGTCAGGACCGTCTTTCCTCATCGGCCGACCGCTTCTGTCACGGATGCGCGCGCACAGGGAGGTCACGTGCTCGCCGGCAGCCAATAAAAAAAATAAGAAAAACTCCCTAGACGGATTTGAACCAGCGACCTAAGGATCACCGTTGTAACATCTACAGTCCTCCGCTCTGCCAACTGAGCTATCGAGGGATTCAAACTGTATGAATAAGTTTACCTTATAAAGTCAACTAATCCTATTTCTACACAAAATGTATTAATATATATAGTCACGACCGTCTTTCCTCATCGGCCGGCCGCCTCTGTCACGGATGCGCGCGCACAGGGAGGTCACGTGCTCGCCGGCTCCCTCGAGCCGGATTTGAACCAGCGACCTAAGGATCACCGTTGTAACATCTACAGTCGGGTAAAACACGGGCGTTGCCCGGGTCATTCGACTAGTATATATATATGTATACGAATAAAAATCGTATAAACCAATTATTAAGAGTTGCTAATCGTTTGATATACCAGGTCTATTAGTATGAAACGCGAAAATTTTCAGTGAATTCAAAAGTTCACCAATTCCATACAACAAAAGATTTTTTATTCAAAGTAACTGCCCTGATTAGCTATACACTCGGACCACTTTTCAGGCAATTTTCGAATTCCTTGTCTGAAAATTTCTATTCCTTTTGAGTCGAACCAGTCAACAAGTCATTTTCGGAGTATGTCTGAGTTCGAAAATTCCTGTTTTTTTAGGGCGTGTCCTAAAGATGTGAAAAGGTGGTAGTTCGACGGCGCTAAGTCTGGTGAGTACGGCGGGTGGGGTTAGAGTTCCCAGCCCAAGTCTTCTATGGTGTTTTTGACCACCGTAGCGTTGTGGGATGGAGCGTTGTCATGCTGCAGTATCAGGTTGTTGTGCTTTTCACGCCATTCCGGTCTTTTTTCATTCAACGCCTCTCTCAAACTGTGCATTTGTTGTTCGTAGCGACTAGTATTGACCATTTTGCCAGGTTTCAGGAACTCGAAATATACTACGCCGGTCTGGTCCCACCATATGCAAAGCATTGCCTTTTTTCCGAAGCGATTGGGCCTAGGCGTCTGTTTTGGAAATTGGCCGGGCAGGCCCCACGACTTTTGGCGCATAGGATTGCTGAAGTGGATCCATTTATCATCAGAAGTTACGATTCGGTGCAAAAATGACTTCTTTTCATGCCTGGCGAGCAGCCCTTCGCAGGTTACCAGACGCCGTTATTGCTGCCTTTCGCTCAACTCGTGGGGGACCCATCTGGAAAGCTTTTGGGTCATTCCGAGGCTATTTAAACGTAGGGAAACAGCACCTTGAGACACCTGGAGCTGTTTTGCGAGTTGCCCCTGCATTTGGGTACTGTCCTCATCCAACAAAGCTTGCATTCAGCGTCCTCGAACTTTTGGGGCGGTTTTCCATGTGGTTCATTATCAAGTTCAAAATCGCCACTTTGGAATTTTTTAAACCACCTGTAACACTACGATTTGCTCAGAGCGTGGTCGCTGTAAACTTCCTCGAGCATTCGGTGGGCTTCAGTGGCACTTTTCTTCCAGTTGAAGGCGAACAACAAAACTTCCCGCAAATGGGCACTTTTTGGCTCGGAAATCGCCATTTTCCAAGGGCTCCAGAAATTTTTCACGATTTGAATTTTTCTAAAACTGCACGCATGCTGATGCCACATGAGTCAAAGAACAAAACGCCTACAACAGCGCCACCATCGGCTCAAATAAAGTTGCACAGCGGCCTCTGGCGCCCATTTTCGCGTTTCATACTAATAGACCTGGTATATGTGGTAACCGAGAGGGGCAGTCAGGGCGTGGAGAGTTTTCCAGTACCTCTCTCTACCTTGTAGGACCTTTAACAGTTCTCACAGAGAACAGGCAGTCGTGGTCGAGGCAGAGTGGAAAGCTTGGGAATGTCCACACACACAAAACGAAGAGGCACAGTTGTAGTAGGAAAGTTCCGTGAACAGATAAGAGCTAAGAGCAAGATGGAGAAAGAAGGTTTCTTACTGTTTTACATGGTCGAAGAGGTGGACCTGGCTACAACCAACAAGGGCTCACGCCGATGGTGAAGTGACTGTTTGCGTTCGGCTAAAACCGAGGTTTTTTATATACCTCTGCCGAGGGGGGGGGGGGGGGAGACATGTGAGAATTTGGACTTTGAACGCCTGCGGCATTCTGCATCCTTTGACCTTGATGGCAACGGGCTGCCAAATTCCTTTTTAAGGTTGTTGGATTTCTCTCTCGATTTTAGACGTTTTTGAACTTTTCAATCTTGCCTTAACTCAGCTCTTAATCTATTATATAGTTTTATTTATTTATCCTCAGTTTGTACAAAGTACATTACATATGGTTATGCAAAGACACATGTCAATCATGCGTATAATTATTTATAGATGTGTTTCTATATACAACATGACAATCTTGTTATAAGTATTATACAATATAGGGTTGTTGGTTTAAATTACCACATATATATATTGCGCTTTCAAATAAGAGTTTCTCAGCTCTTTTTTTTATTCAGTATTATTATATATTTAGGTTAACAGTGTTCTATAGATATATTTACGAAATTCTTTGAGGAAACCTGGACTATGCATTCTCCACATGTACTTGGAACATACCACTATAATATTTAACGAGGAGGGGGTGGTTATATCCACTATTTCTAGGATATATAAGGTAGATATCACTATGAAATATGACAAATACATAGATATATATTTTTTCCTTTAGGTACATTTTGTATTTAAATGATATTTTTCTATTCTTTCGCCATTTCGACAGGCAAACCGTACGTCTTAAAAACATTCTACAATGGAAAAGGCCTGACAAAAATCATAAAATAACAACTAATATTTTTGAACGAAGATTAAAACCATTATAACATGATATAAAATAATGTAATATATATTATAAAATAAATTATTTTTGTAGGAACTATAAATAATTACAGTAGATACTATGAAATAAGACACCTAGAACTGTATTAGAAGGTGCGTTCATTAATTTTCAGGACTGCTCTGTATCTTTGAAAAAATAAAACAAATAAAAAAACTAATTCAATATTTTTCAAAATATGCCCCTCCTGCCTCAATACACCCGTTCCATCTTTTTTTTCCAATTGTCGAAGAAGGAAATAAAATCACTTTTTGAGAGGTTCCTCAAGGTTGCCTTCGATTCAGCTTGTATCATATCAACGTTGTCAAATTTCCGTCATTTCAAGTTAATTTTCAATTTAGGATAGAGGAAAAAGTCATTGGGGGCTAAGTCGGGGGAATAGGGTGGATGAGGGATCTGTATGGTTGAATGCTTGGCCAAAAACTGCAAAACAACATGGGCTGTGTGCGGCCGCGCATTACCGAAGTAAAGTATCCAGTCATTGTTTTGCCATCTTTCAGGTCTTTTAAGGCGCACTGCCTCCCTTAAGCACCTCATTATCCCCAAATAAACAGATAGTCCAGTCACTGAAGATAATTCTTCTGTTAGATTTTATTAACTCCTTTATTTTGAGCTTGTTTTCCTCGCAACGAAATGATCTTGGACGCCCAGTATGCTGATCATCGTTTACCTTTTCCCGACCTTTTTGGAAGCGTGAAAATCATTCAAAAGTTCTTGAACGGGATAAAGCTGCATCGCCAAAAGCTTCTTTAATCAATTCATACGTCTCAGTATCACTTTTTTTTCAATTTAAAACAAAACTTAATGCAGATTCTCTGCTCTTCGAAAATGGCCATTTTAAAATTAGAAATGCGAACCTTACAAGGAAGTTGTTTTGTTCTATTTTTAGATCGGCGTGTGCGCAACGAGACTCGTGCTTTCAGTCAGGTGTGGTCGAATGTCCAATATTCAACTCTGTAAAAAATATTTTCTCTAGCTTTTTTATTTATTTTATTTTTTAACCAGTCCTGGAAATTAATGAACGCACCTTGTATTTTTGTTTATTTAAACCAGATAGGTATTAGATGTTAGTGAACTTAAATTTTTGTCCTTTTGTCTGAATTTCCCAAACCCGTTGTAATGGCTCATTCTTTATCATCAATAGTAATGATTTTCACTAAGGTGATGCACAGTGATACATTCTGATGCACAAGTAAATGTGGAGGTTCCACCGTTGGTGCTTGAATAACATCCTCACACAACCTTATGTTGTATATATGTGATATCCTGAGGGTCACTCGCTGTGGTGTGAGATCCGAGGGGGTCTCTCGGTTTTCTGTGGTAACCGTGAGTGTCAAACCTGTAGTAATCGACAGGAACAGTCAGGGTTTGTAGTTTTCCGGTACCTCTCTGCACCTTGGAAGACCTTTAAAAGTTCTCACAGAGTACAGGCAGTCGTGGTCGAAGAAGAGTGGAAGACTTGGGAATGTCCACACAAAAAACAGGGACACAGTTGTACTAGGAAGGTTCTGTGAACAGATAGAGTCGAGCTAGGAGCAAATAAATTACCATATATATATTGTTTAGAAAATTGAGCAATCTAATATTGGGTTGAAAAAATAATTTAATATTCAAAAGTTTTGTTTGCCTGATGCCAACACCATTGTCAAACATAATTACATATTTATTCTATATAAACAAATCAGCGCTACATAACATATAACAAGATAAAATTGTGAAAAAACGTTTAGAAACTACAAAATATATTCTCACAATGAGCTTCTATTTATTCCAAAAATGCATGTTTTCAAGCGATAATTTCTCTTTACCGGGGTTAATTAATTTTGTTAATATTGCTCTATATAGAGTTTTTTTCATATAATTAGCTAGTATGCGGAGAAAGTCTCTAAATATTATAAAATATATATTCAAATACAAATCAACCTTTTTAATATTTTTGCTATAGAGATATATAAAAATACAAGAAATTGAAATAATTAAAATATAATTTAAAAAATGTAAATCTATATTTGAGAAATTTAGATATTTTAAAAACGAATATATGTAAATATATCGCTTACTTATTAATAAAGTTTGTTCAATATATTAAGAATAATATAAATATATTTATGTAAATATGTTTTAATTATAGTAGCTATGTATGATAATGAATGTTGACCTATATAAAGGATATCTCTTTGTGTTTTATCAGTTTATAGACCGTTAAATAACGACAAAATGATTAATATATATGGTAGTATCTTTACTGTTGGAAGTCCTCCCCTCACTTGGCGAGAAGCTCTTTGTTTACTGCTTTTTTTACTGTTCTTTCTTATTACAGTATTGAGCTTGAGGTATTGGATTTTTTCCTGAAATAGGTTATTTGAATTTTTGGTGAAAACGTCTCGTGAAGAAACTATCAACGCTTTTTTCCCCGACTTCAATACCATCCCTTTTTGTCATCTGTATCAAAGAAATTCAGAATTACTATGAATACAAGATTTCAAGAGCCTAATCATATGCACAGTTGTATATCTAATTTAGAATTATTTTGTCAATTAGTTTCTTGGATATAACGAATCATGATGCAGAACCTCTCAACGTATTTTTACTTTTCCCTGGCTTTCAATACCATCCTTTTCCAAGTCAACTGTATAGAAGAAATTCTGAATTACTATGAATACAAGATTTCAAGAGCCAAATCATATGCACAGTTTTATATCTAATTTGGAATTATTTTGAAATTTTATTCTTCAATGTATTTTGTGAATTGATACGGAATATTGGTAACCATATACCCCTTCTTTACTGGAACTGTTTATTATAGCCATCATTAAGAATCTGTCTTCCATTCTTTGAATTTACCTTGGATTACTTGAAGCCAGTTGAAATTCCCGGTGGCAAGAAAGAATTTAGTTACCTTCAAATATTTGAACTCTTCAAGTTCATTTTAAATATTAGTTTCATTTCCTTGAGCGTTGATTTGAAAATTAATCTAGAAAATGAATTATTTTATGGAAACTCTCTCTCTCTACTCGAATAGGTTTATATGATCATATGCTGGTAAAACCTGTAGTTGCATATGTAGTTCTCAAATTCCATTTATATATCAAATGTTAAAAATTGTGATCATGCGAAAATGAATCGTAGAACAATTTCTAATTAATTTCTAAATTTGAGTGCTTAAATTTACCTCTTGATCCTATGCATGTTTTTTAAATTTTATATAAATAATTTTGAATAAAATATATTTGCATCCTATATTCTGTGATTATTTTACCAATCATAATTTAACATTATCTTGTAGTTAAGTAAGGCTTTTTCTTCTTGTAGTAATAAATGTAAAGGTTTTGCATTTGTCAATTCTATAACCATAATGATTATAATTTACTATATATTTGCAAATTTTATGATTACGTTAAAATTTTGAAAATCTGAATTTGCGTAATATTTAGAATATGAAATTTTATATTAAACTTTGTTTACCATCTCGTAAAACTCTCTGAAATTTATACTTAAAACCTTTCTATCCATACCTTTTTTTGTTCACGAACCACTTTCTGAATTAATGTCAACAGCAAAATATATTGCGGACTTAAAATATTATTTTTATATTGTATTGAGAAACATGGTTTGGTTAAAACAAAAATGCCGCTCAAAATTTGTCAAATTTAATCAACTACTGTTCACACTCGTACTCAGATTTGAAATAACTGTAGAGGTTCTTTTATTCTGTCTATACTCCTTTCATCTGTTGGACTTCACTGGATTGAGGTTAACAGGGATATCAATATACATATTCAAGGACTATCTAGGAAGTAAATTAGATATTTTTCTGAATTTTGGGCTGATGTCGAGCATTCCCGTCCTAGGAATAACCTTATTTTTACTCCTGTAGAAGGACAGAAATGATCGAAGGTTGGCTAAATAAAACACTCTTACAAGAAACTCATCTCACGATTTTGTTCTTTTTATAATATTGAAGAATGAACTAGTTTGTGAAATTAACGATTCGATTTCCGATAAAAAATCATATTTTAAGTTCAATTCAATCTGTAAATACATTTTAAACTTTCTACAAAATCTGGATCTCTAATGTTTTCATGCGCTGAATAATGTAAATAACCTATGTAAATAAACTTTTCTTTTTCTTTGGCGCAAGTATCCCTTGCGGGATATAGCGCTTTGGAAATGAAATAATTGTAATTGTAATAATCAGGGGATTAACCAACTTGATTCCAACACGTAGTTTTACTATACTACCTTAACCATTCAGCCTGAATCTCATCCTATGTTTTACAGAATTTTTAAGAATGTATCTACTATATATTCCGAAATATATTTTAGCGTTACATGAATACTATCACACCATGGTCCTATACACTTTTAATTAATAGAAACATTAAAACGCGAAAGTTTCTTTTCACAAATAAATCCAAGCTTCTCCTGTCCTTACTGCCATGAAAAAATATTGGGAGGGCTTGATTCATTAGTGGTGAACTCTCCAAGCGTTTCGCCAATTTAATCTAACAGACCGCTTCTTTAGAGGTCATACTGTAATATATCATTCTGTTTATATATGCCAAAATGGAAGGTAGAATCTTAGAATGGTATTTAAGCAAACAATAGAAATAAGTTTTTTTTAATTGGTAAAGAAACATTATAATGGTTTGTCAAACAAATTAATTGAAAATGTGTTTATTATATAAAAATGTTAATTTTATTTCTTTAAAAATATTAATCTCAACCTCTTTGAGCAGTGAGCAAAACTTATATGTGAAGAAATATGTCCAAGTAAAAATGTAAGTTTGACTAAAATACATTGAAAGGTAGAGATAGAAAGAAACCTAGGTCTGAAAGGTATTTGAAAAAATGCAGCTAAAATTTAACCAGAATAAACTGATAGCATTTGTTAGGAATTTGCCAATATTGGTATTTTAGTTCAGGTCCTAATCTAAATCTACACTTGATAAGACGAATATATCAAATAGAAAGGCAATTTCTACATATGCATACAAATATATCCGAATTATAAAAATAATTATATATTAAGTTTTTTTTATATATACAATTAACAATAAGTTATATTTTAATTGTAAAAACAAGAAAGGGAGAGTCAATTATGTTTTAACTAGCTTAGCGAAGATATGAGATATAAAAGTGAACATATATGAAAGTCAAAATTTGCCTTTTTGTAACCATTTAAAAACCAAATGTTGAAAAATATTCAAAACGTCCTTTATCATTCGTATATAAAATCTTTACATATATATACTGACACTCATTTGTTTTCACAATACTTATTGTCGAATATTTTATATATAAAACCTTTATTTTAACAAATTTAATTTCAGATTCTAATCATTCAACAACGAATAGATAAATTCAAAAAGATTGTCGTTTTGAATATATAAACTATTTGTAACTGATTTAAATTATGTTGGAATAAAATAATTAACTATGAAAATAGTTCTTTAGAAAATAAACACTTCAGCCAGACATAAGTTTTATTTTCTCAACGTTAGAAAGAATATTTTATCTTTGTCAGGAGAAATAAAAAATAAAGCTTTTGGAAAGGCGTTAACAAATGATTTTTGCGTATAATTTAAACGCCTTGACAAATTTTCTATTTTATTTCATCTGATGAAGACAAAATATTTTCGTTGGAACATTGAAAAAATGAAACTTCGACTGGCCGAAGAATATATTTTTTAAGAAATATGAATGCTGGCCAGGCAAGCTCTATTTTAAAGTTATTGAAATATTTTTTAAAATATGTTTATTTGACGACCTACTTAACAATTCACGATACATTTCGTTCATATTTTACCATTACTTTAACACTGAATTTTTCAGTTTGCAAATAAATCTTCAACAAAAAATGAAATAAAGGATATTCTCAAATTTCCACCAAAAATTGTAAATTGTTTCTGTAAATGTTTAATATTCAATTTTCAGCGTACCCCTAGATATAATGTCAATGTTATTTGAATATTGTATCATATTTCCTTTGTTCTATGTGTCACAATATGTTATATCGAATGTGTTCATCAAATTAAAAGAAAATACATATATTTGAGCTTCTAAATGATGTTTATTTCAATATGATTTATTAAGCTTGTTGATTCATATATATATATATATATATTAAAAATAATGAAGTTATACCCTGACCACAAGGACATGTGCGTTTTAGATGGCAGAGCGCCATTTAGTAGAGCAAAAATAAACTAAACGTTTATTCAACTTTCTCCGTGATATTTGACCAACCCAATTTCTTGACGAATCAAGGAAAGTCACTCACGAATATATATATATATATATATTGCGTCTTTAAATAAGAGTTTCTCAGCAATTTTTTAATGTTTTATATATGAGGTTAACAGTGTTCTATAGATATTCAACGAAATCCTTTGAGGAAACCTGGACTATACATTCTCCGCATGTACTTGGAATATAACACTATTATATTTAACGAGGAGGGGACGTTTATATACACTATTTCTAGGATATATAAGAGAGTTATCCCTATGAAATTATGACGAATACATAGATAAATCATTTTTTCAAGGCACATTTTGTATCTAAAAGGATATTTTCTCATTCTTTCGCCATTTCGACAGGCAAACTGTACGTCTTATAAACAGTCTACAATGGAATAGGCCTGACAAAAATCATAAAATAACAAGTAATATTTTTTGAACGAAGATTCAAACCATTATAACATGATATAAAATAATGTAATATATATTTCAAATATATTATCTTTGTAAGTACTATAACTAATTACAGTAGATTATATGGAATAAGACAGCTAGAACGGTATTGTGTTTGTTTATTTAAACAAGATAGGTGTTAGATGTTAGTGAACTTAAATTTTTGACCTTTTGTCTGAAATTCCCAAACCCGGTGTTTTGGCTCCTTCTTTATCAACAATAGTAATGATTTTCACTAAGGTGATGTACAGTGCTTCGTTCTGATGCACAATTAAAGGTAGAGGTTCCACCTTTGGTGCTTGAATAACATTTTCCAGCAACTCTATGTTGTATATATGTGATATCCTGAGGGTCACTCGCTGTGGTGTGAGATCCGAGGGGGTCTCTCGCTTTACTGTGGTAACCGAGAGGGTCAAACCTGTAATAACCGAGAGGAACAGTCAGGGCGTGGAGAGTTTTCCAGTACCTCTCTGTACATTGGAAGACCTTTAAAAGTTCTCACAGAGTACAGGCAGTCGTGGTCGAGGCAGAGTGGAAGACTTGGGCCACACAAAAAAACAGGGACACAGTTGTACTAGGAATGTTCTGTGAACAGATTAATTCGAGCTAGGAGCAAATAAATTACCATATATATATTGTTTAGAAAATTGAGCAATCTAATATTGGATTCAAAAAAGAATTCAACATTTAAAAGGTTATTTTGCCTGATGCCAACACCTTTGTCAAACATAATTACGTATTTATTCTATATAAACAAATCAGCGCTACATAACATATTACAAGATAAAATTGTGAAAAATCGTTCAAAAACTATAAAATTATCTTCTCACAATGAGTTTATTTTTATTCCAAAAATGCATGTTTTCAAGCGATAATTTCTCTTTACCGGGATTAATTATTTTTGTTAATAATGTTCTATTGAGTTTTTTTTATACAATTAGCTAGTATGCGGAGAAAGTCTCTAAATATTATAAAATATATATTCAAATACAAATCAACCTCTTTAATATTTTTTCTATAGAGATATATAAAAATACAAGAAATTGAAAGAATTAAAAATATAATTTAAAAAAATGTAAATCTATATTTTAGATATTTTGATATTTTAAAGCGAATATATGTAAATATATCGACTAATTTTTATAAAGTTTGTTCAATATATTAATAATAATATAAATATATTTATGTAAATATGTTCCAATGATATTAGCTATGTATGATAATGAATCTTGGCCTATATAAAGGATATCTCTTTGTGTTTTACCAGTTTATAGACCGTTAAATAACGACAAAATGATTAATATATATGGTAGTATCTTTACTGTTGGAAGTCCTCCCCTCACTTGGCGAGAAGCTCTTTGTTTACTGCTTTTTTTACTGATCTTTCTTATTACAGTATTGAGCTTGAGGTATTGGATTTTTTCCTGAAATAGGTTGTTATTTGAATTTTTGGTGAAAACGTCTCGTGAAGAAACTATCAACGCTTTTTTCCCTGACTTCAATACTATCCATTTTTGTCATCTGTATCAAAGAAATTCAGAATTACTATGAATACAAGATTTCAAGAGCCTAATCATATGCACATATATCTAATTTAGAATTATTTTGTCAATTGGAATCTTGGATAAAACGGAAAATGATGCAGAAACTCTCAACGTATTTTTACTTTTCCCTGGCTTTCAATAATATCCTTTTCCAAGTCAACTGTATAGAAGAAATTCTGAATTACTATGAATACAAGATTTCAAGAGCCTAATCATATGCACATATATCTAATTTAGAATTATTTTGTCAATTGGATTCTTGGATAAAACGCCTCGTGCAGAAACCTTCAACGATTATTTACTTTCCCTTGCTTTCAATATCATCCTTTTCCAAGTCATCTGTATCGATGGAATTTAGAATTACTGTGCATACAAGATTTCAAGAGCCTAATCATATGCACAGATTTATATCTAATTTATAATTATTTTGTCAAATGGATTCTTGGAATGAACGCCTCGTGCAAAAACTTTCAACATTTTACTTTTCTTGCTTTCAATACCATTCTTTTCCAAGTCAACTGTATAGAAGAAATTCTGAATTACTTGAATACAAGATTTCAAGAGCCAAATCATATGCACAGTTTTATATCTAATTTGGAATTATTTTGAAATTTTATTCTTCAATGTATTTTGTGAATTGATACGGAATATTGGTAATCATATACCCCTTCTTTACTGGAACTGTTTATTATAGCCATCATTAAGAATCTGTCTTCCATTCTTTAAATTTACCTTGGATTACTTGAAGCCAGTTGAAATTCCCGGTGGCAAGAAAGAATTTAGTTACCTTCAAATATTTGAACTCTTCAAGTTCATTTTAAATATTAGTTTCATTTCCTTGGGCGTTGATTAGAAAATGAATTCTTTTATGGAAACTACTCGAATAGGTTTTTATGATCATATGCTGGTAAAACCTGTAGTTGCATATGTAGTTCTCATATTCCCTTTATATATCGAATGTTAGAAAATTGTGATTATGCGAAAATGAATCGAAGAACAATTTCTAATTAATTTCTAAATTTGAGTGCTTAAATTTACCTCTTAATCCTATGCATGTTTTTTTGAATCTCTATATATAAATATTTTGAATAAAATATATTTGCATCCTATATTCTGTGATTATTTTTACCAATCATAATTTAACATATCTTGTAGTTAAGTAAATAAGGCTTTTTCGCCTTGTAGTAATAACTCTAAAGGTTTTGCATTTGTCGATTCTATAACTATAATGATTATAATTTACTATATATTTGCAAATTTTATGATTACGTGAAAATTTTGAAAATGTGAATTTGCGTAATATTTAGAATATGAAATTTTATATTAAACTTTGTTTACCATCTCTTAAAACTTTCTGAATTTATACTTCTTTACATTTTTCTATTCATTACTTTTTCTGTTCTTGAACCACTTTCTGAATTAATGTCAACAGCAAAACATATTGCGGACTTGAAATATTATTTTTATATTGTATTGAGAAACATGGTTTCGTTACAACAAAAATGCCGCTTAAAATTTGTCAAATTTAATCAACTACTGTTCACACTCATACTCAGATTTCAAATAACTGTAGAGATTCTTTTATACTGTCTATACTCCTTTAATCTGTTGGACTTCACTGGATTGAGGTTAACAGGAACATCAATATACATATCCAAGGACTATCTAGGAACTAAATTAGATATTTTAAAAAAGTTTTGGGCAGATTTCTAGCATTCCCATCCTCTCTAGGAATAACCTTATTTTTACTCCTGTAGAAGGACAGAAATGATCGAAGGTTGGCTAAATAAAACACTCTTACAAGAAACTAATCTCACGAATTTGTACTTTTTATAATATTGAAGAATGAACTAGTTTGTGAAATTAACGAATCGATTTCCGATAAAAAAAATCATATTAAAGTTCAATTCATTTTGTAAATACATTTTAAACTTCCTACAAAATCTGGATCTCTAATGTTTTCATGCGCTGAATAATGTAAATAACTTATGTAAATAAACTTTTCTCTTTGTTCGGTGCAAGTATCCCTTGCGGGATATAGCGCTTTGGAAATGAAATAATTGTAATTGTAATAATCAGGGGATTAACCAACTTGATTCCAACACGTAATTTTACCATCCTTCCTTAACCATTCAATCTGAATTTCATCCTCTGTTTTACAGAACTTTTAAGAATATATCTACTATATATTCTGAAATATATTTTTGCATTACATGAATACTATCACACCATGGTCCTATACACTTTTAATTAATGGAAACATTAATACGCGAATGTTTCTTTTCACAAATAAAATCTAAACTTCTTCTGTCCTTACTGCGATGAAAAACATTAGGAGGGTTTGATTCAATAGTGGTGAACTCTCCAAGCGTTTCACCAATTTATATACCAGACCGCTTCTTTAGAGCTATGAATACTGTAATGTATCATTTTGTTTATATATGCTAAAATGGAAGGTGGAATCTTAAAATGGTATTTAAGCAAACAATAGAAATAAGTTTTTTTTTAATTGGGTAAAGAAACAATATAATGGTTTGTCAAATAAATATATTGAAAATGTGTTTATTATATTAGAATGTTAATTTTATTTCTTTAAAAATAATAATCTCAACCTCTTTGAGCAGTGAGCCAAACTTATATGTGAAGAAATATGTCCAAGTAAAAATGTAAGTTTGACTAAAATACATTGAAAGGTAGAGATAGAAAGAAACCTAGGTCTGAAAGGTATTAGAAAAAATGCAGCTAAAATTTTACCAGAATAAACTGATAACATTTGTTACGAATTTGCTAATATTGGTATTTTAGTTCAGGTCCTAATCTAAATCTATACGTGATAAGACGAATATATCAAATAGAAAGGCAATTTCTACATATGCATACAAATATATCCGAATTATAAAAATAATTATATATTAAGTTGTTTTATATATACAATTAACAATAAGTTATATTTTAATTGTAAAAACAAGAAAGGCAGAGTCAATTATGTTTTATCTAGCTTAGCAAAGATATGAGAGATAAAAGTGAACATTTGTGAAAGTCAATATTTGCCTTTTCGTAACCATTTAAAAGCCAAATGTTGAAAAATATTCAAAACGTCCTTTATCATGCGTATTTAAAATTCTTACATATATATTACTGAAACTCATTTGTTTCCATCATACTTATTGTCGAATATTTTATATATAAAACCTTTAATTATTTTTAACTATATATATATATATATATATGTTATATTAATATATTATTTGAAATGTTATATTGAAATATTTTATTTAAAAATGTTATATGTTAAAATGTTATTTTATTTAAAGTTATAATTTCATTGATATAAATACTCTGTTTTAATCGACCGCCAGAGGTCACGCTTCTACTATATAAACTGATTGTTGTTCTTCCCCGGCTGGCCGACCCAAAACATTTGTACATTATGTAAATACGCTTTTCATTTTTTTATTCTTACGCCTTAATCCAGGCAGTATTTTAATCAAATTATGTTTTTCATATATATCACTTAGCTCAATAAAGAAATCTATAATCAAGACTATATTATTCAACCACGACTGCACCACCATAGCTTAACCCTCAAGATAACCAAAATCAAGATGATCCAATATCAAGCAGAAACTCACTCAAAAAATATTTTTTAAAATTAATATAATATATATATATATATATAATAAACTAATTAAATTCCAGATTCTAATCATTCACCAACAACAAATAAATTCAAAGAAAGTGTGTCGTTTTGAATATATAAACTATTTGTAGCTGATTTGAATTATGTTGGAATAAAATAATTAACTATGAAAATAGTTCTTTAGAAAATAAACACTTCAGCCAGATAAATTTTATTTTCTCAACGTTACAAAATATATTTTGTCTTCGTCAGGAGAAATAAAAAATAAAGCTTTTGGAAAGGCGTAAACAAATTATGTTTGCTTATAATTTAAACGCCTTGACAAATTCTCTATTTTATTTCTCCTGACGAAGACAAAATATTTTGATTGAAACGTTAAGAAAATAAAGCTTTAACTGGCCGATGTGTCTATTTTTTTAAAGATATATGAATGCCAGGCAGGCAAGCTCTATCTTCAAGATATTGAAATATGTTATAAAATGTTTTTATTTGACCACATACCTAACAATATACGATAAATTCAGTTCATATTTAGCCACTACTTTAAAACACTAGATTTTGCAGTTTGCAAATGAATCTTCAGCAAAAGATGAAATAAAGGATATTTTCAATTTTTCACAAATATTGTAAATTGTTTGTAAAAGTTTAATAATCAATTATCAGCGCACCCCTAAATATAATGCCAATGTTATTTTAATATTATATCATATTTCCTTTATTCTATCTCTCACAATATGTTATTTCGAATGTGTTTATCAAATTAAAAGAAAATACATATATTTGAGCTTCTAAATGATGTATTTTTCAATAAGATTTATTAATCTTGTTTTTATATATATATATAGCAATATCGTTGCGAAGTCTTTTGTTATTGGTTGAGAATGGGCTTGATTGATGATGGCGCAGTCGTTTAAGAGGGAAGTGGAGCATACAGGGGAAATAAACCAGAATACACACTTGTTTGGGATTGAAATAAGGCAACTAATCGGAGGAGAGAAGGGCTTGAGAAGGTTTAGCGGATTGGCTATTGGCTATTCAATTACATGACGGAATATTTGACTTATCTGATGGGTTGAGGCGGTGAGAAGGACTCCAGAGGGTAGGTGCTAACTCGGTGGGATCCAAGTTCCTACTCTAGGTGCTGTCCAAGCGCTAACTACTGTAGGTCCGAACTCGGTGGGATCCAGCTAACTACTGACAATTCTATGTTTTCGATTTAAAACGAAAACTATTCTTCCTTCTCATTGGTTGACCTGCGTGACGTGGAAGTTCGCTATAGGCTCAAAGCTAAAATGGCTGCTCTCTGATTGGTTCGTTGTAACTCTTTGTATTTGGACGTGTTCTGACTTGTCCAGGAAGTGACAGTTTGTTGAACTCGAACTTTTACGAGTTCCGGGATAATAAAAAACTTTACTAATGATTGTGCTCTCTCTAGGCCTTCTTTCCCTCCAATTTTGTTAAGCCTTGTTCTTTATTGAAATTCAAAGCATACATTTTCATACATATTGGATTGGGTTGGCATCTAGCTATGTACAAATTATGACATATATATATTTAAAATAATGAAGTTATACCCTGACCACAAGCACATGTGCTTTTTAGATGGTAGAGCGCCATCTAGTGGAGCAAAATGTTTATTTAACTTTCTCCGTGATATTTGGCCAACCCAATTTCTTGATAAATCGAAAAAAGTCATCCACGAATATTAATATATATAGTCACGACCGTCTTTCCTCATCGGCCGGCCGCTTCTGTCACGGATGCGCGCGCACAGGGAGGTCACGTGCTCGCCGGCAGCCAATAAAAAAAAAAACTCCCTAGACGGATTTGAACCAGCGACCTAAGGATCACCGTTGTAACATCTACAGTCCTCCGCTCTGCCAACTGAACTATCGAGGGATACAAACTGTATGAAAAAGTTTACCTTATAAAGTCAACTAATCCTATTTCTACACAAAATGTATTAATATATATAGTCACGACCGTCTTTCCTCATCGGCCGGCCGCCTCTGTCACGGATGCGCGCGCACAGGGAGGTCACGTGCTCGCCGGCTCCCTCGAGCCGGATTTGAACCAGCGACCTAAGGATCACCGTTGTAACATCTACAGTTGGGTAAAACACGGGCGTTGCCCGGGTCATTCGGCTAGTATATATATATGTATACGAATAAAAATCGTATAAACCAATTATTAAGAGTTGCTAATCGTTTGATATATATGTGGTAACCGAGAGGGACAGTCAGGGCGTGGAGAGTTTTCCAGTACCTCTCTGCACCTTGTAGGACCTTTAACAGTTCTCACAGAGAACAGGCAGTCGTGGTCGAGGCAGAGTGGAAAGCCTGGGAATGTCCACACACACAAAACGAAGAAGCACCGTTGTAGTAGGAAAGTTCCGTGAACAGATAAGATCTAAGAGCAAGATGGAGAAAGAAGGTTTCTTACTGTTTTACATGGTCGATGAGGTGGACCTGGCTACAACCAACAAGGGCTCACGCCGATGGTGAAGTGACTGTTTGCGTTCGGCTAAAACCGAGGTTTTTTATATACCTCTGCCGAGGGGGGGGGGGAGACATGTGAGAATTTGGACTTTGAACGCCTGCGGCATTCTGCACCCTTTGACCTTGATGGCAACGGGCTGCCAAATTCCCTTTTAAGGTTGTTGGATTTCTCTCTCGATTTTAGACGTTTTTGAACTTTTCAATCTTGCCTTAACTCAGATCTTAATCTATTATATAGTTTTATTTATTTATCCTCAGTTTGTACAAAGTACATTACATATGGTTATGCAAAGACACATGTCAATCATGCGTATAATTATTTATAGATATGTTTCTATATACAACATGACAATCTTGTTATAAGTATTATACAATATAGGGTTGTTGGTTTAAATTACCACATATATATATTGCGCTTTCAAATAAGAGTTTCTCAGCTTTTTTTTTAATTCAGTATTATTATATATTTAGGTTAACAGTGTTCTATAGAAATATTTACGAAATCCTTTGAGGAAACCTGGACTATGCATTCTCTACATGTACTTGGAACATACCACTATAATATTTAACGAGGAGGGGGAGGTTATATCCACTATTTCTAGGATATATAAGGTAGATATCCCTATGAAATTATGACAAATACATAGATATATATTTTTTCCTCTAGGTGCATTTTGTATTTAAATGATATTTTTCTATTCTTTCGCCATTTCGACAGGCAAACCGTACGTCTTAAAACATTCTACAATGGAAAAGGCCTGACAAAAATAATAAAATAACAACTAATATTTTTGAACGAAGATTAAAACCATTATAACATGATATAAAATAATGTAATATATATTATAAAATAAATTATTTTTGTAGGAACTATAAATAATTACAGTAGATACTATGAAATAAGACACCTAGAACTGTATTATTTTTGTTTAATTAAACCAGATAGGTGTTAGATGTTTGTGAACTTAAAATTTTGACCTTTTGTCTGAAATTCCCAAACCCGTTGTAATGGCTCATTCTTTATCATCAATAGTAATTATTTTTACTAAGGTGATGTACAGTGATTCGTTCTGATGTACAATTAAAGTTAGAGGTTCCACCTTTGGTGCTTAAATACCATTTTCCAGCAACTTTATGTTGTATATATGTGATATCCTGAGGGTCACTCGCTGTGGTGTGAGATCCGAGGGGGTCTCTCGCTTTACTGTGGTAACCGAGAGGGTCAAACCTGTAGTAACCGAGAGGGACAGTCAGGGTGGGTAGAGTTTTCCAGTTCTTCTCTGTTTCTTGGAAGACCTTTAAAAGTTCTCACAGAGTACAGGCAGTCGTGGTCGAGGCAGAGTGGAAGACTTGGGCCACACAAAAAACAGGGACAGAGTTGTACTAGGAATGTTCTGTGAACAGATATAGTCGAGCTAGGAGCAAATATATTACCAGATATATATTGTTTAGAAAATTGAGCAATATAATATTGGATTGAAAAAAGAATTTAATATACAAAAGTTTCGTTTGCCTGATGCCAACACCTTTGTCAAGCATAATTACATATTTATTCTATATAAACAAATCAGCGCTAAATAACATATTACAAGATAAAATTGTGAAAAATCGTTCAAAAACTACAAAATTATCTTCTCACAATGAGTTTATTTTTATTCCAAAAATGCATGTTTTCAAGCGATAATTTCTTTTTACCGGGGTTGATTAATTTTGTTAATATTGCTCTATTGAGTTTTTTTTTTATATAATTAGCTAATATGCGGAGAAAGTCTCTAAATATTATAAAATATATATTCAAATACAAATCAACCTCTTTAATATTTTTGCTATAGAGATATATAAAAATACAAGAAATTGAAAGAATTAAAAATATAATTTAAAAAATGTAAATCTATATTTGAGAAATTTAGATATTTTAAAAGCGAATATATGTAAATATATCGCCTACTTGTTGAATTTGAAAAAAAAATAATATGGGGAAGGTCAATCTTAACCAGATTGAAAATAGAGATTCACCAGTTGTGTTTGCACAAGTTGTAGAAATGCAATTTAACAAAAATGGCCTAAAAATATATTTTATTTTGCTTATCAACAATGACTGGGCATTAAAAATAAAAATAAATAAACAGATAAAAAGGGTGATAAAATCAAATTGGCCAAAAGGTTAGATATATTTAAAATTAGAATAAACAAAACAAGTGATACAAGTTAAATATACATACAAACAAATAATGTAGAGAGCAAAATAACTATGGGTGGAAAGGCAAAATCCTTTTCAAGCAAAGTTTACAAATACTTATCTAAGCTTCTGTTTATAAAAAATAAATCTTGTTTTCAATTCTGTCGATAAATTTGATCTTGAGTTCACTTGAGATAATTCTTCACTTGAGATAATTATCCGGATTAATTCTTCTGTTCCATAACAGGAAACTATATCGCAACCCACTTAATTGGTGCGCAATTCTATATCAACTCTCTTCTCGTTATCTTCTTTGTTTCATTCACACGTGGTTACTCATTCCTTCTAAGGCGGGAGCTCATATTTGGCGGGAGCTCATATTTCCCGGGAGCTCATATTTCCCCGAGCCTATACACCAGCGCTGCCGGTTGTCCTTTTCTTCTTTTTTCTCCCCGTCACCGCGCATAGGTGCTCGCGCATGGGATGGGGGGGCGATGTCTTGTTTGTTTACAAATCTTGCTCTTTCCATTCTTTATTCCTTTCCACCCATTAAGAGAAAGAGGCAACAAAAATAAAATAAAAAAATATATACATGTAATAATAGGTTGTTGAGATCCTGTCGACTCTCTGTAATAATGTGTTGAGTCGACTTATCTGTGATTAGGGATCCTGTCGACTCTCTGTAATAATATGTTGAGATTTGGTAAGCCTGTTGTAGAACCTCGTCGACTCTCGCTATAAGTTGTGGCAACCGAGGGTCAAACCTGTAGTAGCCGAGAGGGACAGTCAGGGCGTGGAGAGTTTTCCAGTACCTCTCTGCACCTTGTAGGACCTTTAACAGTTCTCACAAAGTACAGGCAGTCGTGGTCGAGGCAGAGTGGAAAAAGCTGGGGAATGTCCACACACACAAAACGAAGCGACACAGTTGAAAGAAGGAAAAGTTCCTTGAATAGATAAAAAGTTGAGCCAAAAGCAAAGATGGAGATAGGAGTAGCGTTTCTTACTGACTACATGGTGAAATGAGGAGGAACTTGGAGACAGCCGGCGACGCGCTGATGGGGAACTGACTGAACTGGCTGTTGCTACGCGGGCGTTTTTATACTACGCCTCCGACCAAGAGAATTGGGTCATACACGTGTCACACGTGTCTCTGTTACTCGAGAATGGCGCCTGGCTGTCGGCTCCCAATCTATCTTTAGAAGTTACTTTGTAAATCTCTCAATCTTGCTTTTAACTTATTTTTTTATTTTATTTATTTATTTTTTTTTTTTAGAAGGGAATTTTTATTCCAACATTATTTTGACAACTTTATTTTAACAATTTTATTCTTCATGATATTATTTTAGTATGGCAAAACATTTAATTCTTTCAATAATCATTTTTAATTCATTATTATATCTTTTATATATTACTAATTCTCATTATTATATCTTTTATATTTTGCTAATTCATTATTATGTCTTTTGTATATTACATGTTTGATCTTATCCCCTTATACTGTTGTTATCCGCAATCATATTTCTATCTTTTTATTCACTATATTTTTGTTTAAATAACTTTATTATATGACAATGTTTATCATCAACTATCGGGCATCTACAACAATCGTTTTCAACAATCATATTCTTTAACTAATTCCCTATACTTTCTCACTACCTATTTCAGCCATTGCTAGAAACGACAGCACTGCTTGACAATTTTTCTTTTGATTTCGTAATTCAACAAACTCTTTGAAAACACCGTTCCCCAGAAGTACAAGTCTCGACTTTTGGTCTGAACACGTTTCAAAAGTTTATTTCAATCATCCGCAGAGCACATCACCAACGCATGCACAAAGCGTTCACTTTTTCAACTTTCAATTTTTTCAGCTCTAGCGGACCACAATCAACCTTTGATTTCAAGTCAAGTCAGACCACCTACTGTCGCTACCACAATTCTACGTATCGCATGGCTCTACCACCCCTTTCAAGCATATTAATTCTTTTCTTCAACATCTTTTCACCCAATAACCCTACAATTGTGACAAAGCACTGTAACCTTATACAGGATCACAGGTGAAACATTGCCTAGGAAGACGCACAAGTCTATATCCTCGCTTTGCACCTGGATCTCAGTATTTGATTGTCTGTGCAACACTTACAATTGCATATTCTTCAACCCCTAACCCTTTCCAACGCCCGCCAACAATCTTTTAGAACATCATTTTTATCATCATTATTTTTTAGCAAACAAAGGTTTTATCTACAGTTCTCTTTTATAATGAATATCATAACTTTTAAATTAAACATAAGTTTTATTTTTATAATTTTCAGATATAGCCAAATAAACATCTTGTTATAGCCCTTTACCCTCACAGTTTTAATTAATTAAAAGAAATTTTAATTACTTACCTGTGTTAGAGAGGCTTTACCCGCTTAAACCCGGATAAACCCTTTCACTCACGGGGCCCATCTATGATAATTTAAACCAATAACCCTATATTATGTAATTTATAACAAGATTGTCATGTTGTATATAGAACTAATTATAAACTATAACTAATTATATGCATAATTGACATGTCTCCTTGCATAACCATATGTAATGTACTGAGGATGAATAAAACTATATAATAGATTAAAAACTGAGTTAAGAGCCAGAGAGAGAATCGCAAGTAACTTCTAAAGTTAGATGGAAGCCCAGACCGGTGCCAGTGTCGATTAACGGACACGTGCAGAAAGGCAATACTTCCTGGTCCCCTTCCTGGTCCAAAAGAGTTGTATAAATAGGACCCCACGTAGCAACAGCCAGTTCAGTTCTAGTCAGTTCCGGTCAGCGTCACCCCTTATCGCCGGTTGTCACCAACTCATCGACCATGTAAAACAGTAAGAAACCTTCTCGATCTCCATCTTTGCTCTTGGCTCAGCTTTTTATCTATTCAAGGAACTTCCCTTCTTTCAACTGTGTCGCTTCGTTTTGTGTGTGTGGACATTCCCCAGCTTTTCCACTCTGCCTCGACCACGACTGCCTGTACTTTGTGAGAACTGTTAAAGGTCCTACAAGGTGCAGAGAGGTACTGGAAAACTCTCCACCCCTGACTGTCCCTCGCGGTTACTACAGGTTTGACCCTCGGTTGCCACAACTTATAGCGAGAGTCGACGAGGTTCTACAACAGGCTTACCAAACCCCAACGCATTATTACAGCTAGTCGACAGGATCTCAACGCATTATTACATACTTAATAATAATATAGGAAAATCTATAAAGCATACAATTATAAATTATCTATTTTTAACATACTCCCACCTTTTTGTATGGGAATACAAAAAAAATCTTAATTAGGAAAGATTATGTGTGTACACCCCCAATCTCGTAGGTTTTTTCACTTCTCTTCCAGACCTAGTAAAAATTGACTGTTCTCCATCTGTTGGAATCTCCTGGGCTTTGATCCCTTCTGTCTTAGGTAATCTCACCTCCCTGGAAATATCAGAACCAAGTTCCAAAGAGAAAAGTCTCTTTAACGGTCTTACAAATTCACCCGTAGCAGTCCTAACTCTAGCTACACGTTCTCTGCCATCCTTCCCGGGGTACAGTTCCAAGATTCTGCCTAGTGGCCAGAATATTCTTTTTTGATCATCTCGACCAATCAGCACAACTTCGCCTGGAAGAAACCTTCTACCCTCTGTTTCATTCCCCTTTTGTACGAGCATGGCGAGGTATTCCTTGTGGAATCTTTCCTTCAGTTCTTTCTTAATCTGCTGTAACTTTCGAAAGTGTTGTCTGGTATTATCAGGACTTAGTTCATGACTTTCATCAAATGAGCCAAAATTATTTTGGATAAACATTTGTGGAGTGATAGGTATCAAATCATCTTCTGTTTCAGAAATGTAGGTGAGAGGTCTTGTATTTATAATCGCCTCCACATGACAAATCAAAGTTTCTAACTGGACATAATTTACTCTCTTAGTGCCTAATGTTCTTCTCAAAAGATCTTTCACCAGTCGTACTAACCGTTCCCACCATCCTCCCCACCATGGTGCAGAAGGAGGAATAAATATCCATCGAATTTGTTTGTCACACGAATACCTGGCTATTTTGTCCCAGTTCAAATCGGTAAAGAGTCTATTGGTCCTTTTAAAATTGGTTCCATTGTCACTGTAAATCTTAACTGGTCTCCCTCTCCTGTGTATAAACCGTTCCAATGCCATAATAAAGTTTGTCGCATCCAAACCTTCCACCAGCTCCAAATGAACTGCTCTGTAGACAGCGCAGGTGAATAAGGTTATCCAAATTTTCTGGCCATTTTTAAGGTAGAGAGGACCCATAAGATCAACACCTGTTACCTCAAAGGGTCTACCCATGAATAACCTGTCCTTGGGCAGAGGGGCACAAGGTATAGTATTGGCCTTCTCTGCATGTCTTCTACAAATGATGCATCCTCTCACAACTCTTTTAATAGTCTTTCTCGCTTTTAAAATCCAGAATTTTTCTCTCAATTTGGAAAGTAAAAAATGAACGCCAGCATGGCAATAATTTAAATGCGTTTCTCTAATCAGTTGTTCAGTTATTGGATGATCACAAGGTAAGAGCACTGGTTTCCTGAATTCTTCAGGACTCTGATCGTACAAAAGTTTGGTTTCTATATACATAAGCCCATCTGATTGTACCTTGGTTTTTAGGTGGCTAATCTGTCCCTTCCCTAGACTGTGTCTTTGAGTTGATCGGATAAGCACCTTTTTGGCTATTTCCAAGTTATTAGGTATTGTCCCAATTCCTTCCTTCCATGGAAGAGATACAAGATAACGTCCATCATGGCCTCGACAGATTTTCTCACGAAACATTTCTTGCATGAGACCATTTTTCTCTTTCTTAGAGATGACCTCTGTAGGATCTCGTATCCCTATTGTTTCTAATTCCCATAAGGACGCTACTCTCTGTTGGGTTGTAAGTAAGGTGATAACCATTTGAGCACTTGTCTCTGGTCTCTCTGATGAGGTATTACCTATTAAAGTCCAACCAAGAACTGTTTGAATTGCGGTCAATCCTCCTGCCAGCTGTTCAATTTTTCCTGTGAGAAGTTGCCCATAATAGTCTCCACCGATTAGGATGTCTATTTCGGTTTTATTATTGTCTACCTTAGTCAAAGTGATTCCTTTCTTATCCAATTCCCATTGCCTGGGTCCTGTTTCAACGGGTGAAATATTGCCACAAATTATTGTTTCCTCTAACGCTTCCATTTTGAAAGCCTTTCCCTCATCAACATTGTCCAACTGGAAATAAAATATTGAATGAGCCTTTTCTCCTGTGGTTTGCCCTCCAAACAAAAATTTATTCAATTTGACTTCTCCCACCTTGGGTAAGTCTAACTCCTTAGCTAGAGACCTTCTGATGTAAGATTTTTGACTACCAGAGTCTAAAAGCACTCTTACCATTTTGGAACGTTTCGGCCCTTTTATTTTTACAATTAGAGTCATTAAAGAGATATTATTTGTGCATACTTGATTCGCCATTGCTGTTACAGGCTCACTGTTCCCCTCATTCTGCTCTGCTAAACTATTGTGAGATCTGTTATCTGACCTCCAATTTAAATTTTCCTGACTATGTGAGGTTCCTCTGCACATTATCTCAAAATGAGGTCCTTGGCAACGCTTGCATCTTACAAAAGATCTACAATCCTTCTTCAAATGATTCTTTCTCAAGCATTTAAAGCAAACTTTCGCATCCTGTACCCTCTTTAATCTGTCTGATTCCAACATCTTGGCTGCCTTAAAACAGTTTTGGCTAAGATGGTTATCTTTGTCACAAAATAAACACGGTAAGTTGGTCTTACCAACAAATAATGCAGACGCTGTGTGGATCTTAGGGGGATTATTTTCTCTCTTTCCCTGTTTTAGAGGGAGGGAAGGTTCAAATCCTTCAGCAACAAAGGAAATGCGTTCTGCATTTTTAACTTCCTGCTTTAAAAATTCTATCAGACCCTCTAATTTATCAAAAGCTTTAGCCCCACTATTTTCAATTCCCGCTTCAATGTACGGTGTACGGGAACGTTGCCATATTTTGATAAGTTCAAGTGGCAAACTTGACTCCACCAACGGGTACAAGAAAGCACCACCCCCAGACTTAGTATCCACTCCCAGAGATCCCAAAGAATGGAGATGTGCAACCAAATCATCATAAAGTTGAGCCAAGGTTCTTTTTTCAGACCTAGCACTGGCAATGACTAACTTTAAAAGCTTGCGCACATACAACTCAGTCAGCATATCTCTGTCTCCAAACCTATCTTTTAAATCTCCAATGACTTTGTTGTAATTCTTTTGGGTAAGAGGGAAGCTAGTCACAAGTCTGTGGGCCTTTGACCCAACAACCATGGATTGTATTAAGTATTCAAATTTATCAACATCAGACAGTGACTCATCTAAATGTATTTTTTCAAAATGACTCCACCATGATAGCCATTCCTCTAGCTCACCTGTATACTTTTTTAGTTCAAATTTTGGAAGTTTAATTTGTCTCTTAACATCTGAAGTGCTAGATTGTGACATTTTATCATCACAGGGTGCTGCCAATTTAGACTCATATTCTTTCACCTTCTGTGCGACAATTCCTACTTGTAGGCTATAAGTCTCACATTGTTCCATCTCATCATTGATTTGAGCTTCTGTGGACCTCGGATCATCCAATAAGATCTCTTTTATTTTATCATCAATCAATATCAGTCTATCATTAAGAATGGTTAACCTTTCAAATTTGGCCCTTATTAAAATTATATCCACTTCCTTTAGACTTAGACCTGATTTTATTTCATTTGTGGTACGAGTTATAGTATTCCTTAAGGGAGTTCTTTCTCTTTTAAGCTTATCCATCTCCACAAATTGTATAAACACCACAAGGTGAAATCACGTCCGGCTCACCAAAAATGTTGAATTTGAAAAAAAAAATAATATGGGGAAGGTCAATCTTAACCAGATTGAAAATAGAGATTCACCAGTTGTGTTTGCACAAGTTGTAGAAATGCAATTTAACAAAAATGGCCTAAAAATATATTTTATTTTGCTTATCAACAATGACTGGGCATTAAAAATAAAAATAAATAAACAGATAAAAAGGGTGATAATCAAATTGGCCAAAAGGTTAGATATATTTAAAATTAGAATAAACAAAACAAGTGATACAAGTTAAATATACATACAAACAAATAATGTAGAGAGCAAAATAACTATGGGTGGAAAGGCAAAATCCTTTTCAAGCAAAGTTTACAAATACTTATCTAAGCTTCTGTTTATAAAAAACAAATCTTGTTTTCAATTCTGTCGATAAATTTGATCTTGAGTTCACTTGAGATAATTCTTCACTTGAGATAATTATCCGGATTAATTATTCTGTTCCATAACAGGAAACTATATCGCAACCCACTTAATTGGTGCGCAATTCTATATCAACTCTCTTCTCGTTATCTTCTTTGTTTCATTCACACGTGGTTACTCATTCCTTCTGAGGCGGGAGCTCATATTTGGCGGGAGCTCATATTTCCCGGGAGCTCATATTTCCCCGAGCCTATACACCAGCGCTGCCGGTTGTCCTTTTCTTCTTTTTTTCTCCCCGTCACCGCGCATAGGTGCTCGCGCATGGGATGGGGGGGCGATGTCTTGTTTGTTTACAAATCTTGCTCTTTCCATTCTTTATTCCTTTCCACCCATTAAGAGAAAGAGGCAACAAAAATAAAATAAAAATATATATACATAATAATAATAGAGGAAAATCTATAAAGCATACAATTATAAATTATCTATTTTTAAGACTACTTATTCATAAAGTTTGTTCAATATATTAAGAATAATATAAATATATTTATGTAAATGTTTTAATTATATGTAGTAGCTATGTATGATAATGAATGTTGGCCTATATAAAGGATATCTCTTTGTGTTTTATCAGTTTATAGACCGTTAACTAACGACAAAATGATTAATATGTATGGTAGTCTCTTTACTGTTGGAAGTCCTCCCCTCACTTGGCGAGAACCTCTTTGTTTACTGCTTTCTTTACTGATCTTTCTTATTACAGTATTGAGCTTGAGGTATTTGATTTTGTCCTGAAATAGATTGTTATTTTTAAAATTTTTGGTGAAAACGTCTCGTGAAGAAACTATCAACGCTTTTTTCCTCGACTTCAATACCATCCTTTTTTGTCATCTGTATCAAAGAAATTCAGAA
The DNA here is from genome assembly GCA_030710605.1 of Cordylochernes scorpioides. Lineage (NCBI taxonomy): Eukaryota > Metazoa > Arthropoda > Arachnida > Pseudoscorpiones > Chernetidae > Cordylochernes > Cordylochernes scorpioides. Next base: position 75,128,495 of record CP092875.1, read on the forward strand.
TTACTATGAATACAAGATTTCAAGAGCCTAATCATATGCACAGTTTTATATCTAATTTAGAATTATTTTGTCAATTGGATTCTTGGATATAACGAATCATGGTGCAGAATCTCTCAACGTATTTTTACTTTTGCCTGGCTTTCAATACCATCCTTTTCCAAGTCAACTGTATAGAAGAAATTCTGAATTACTATGAATACAAGATTTCAAGAGCCTAATCATATGCACAATTTGATATCTAATTTAGAATTATTTTGTCAATTGGATTCTTGGATAAAACGCCTCGTGCAGTCACCTTCAACGATTATTTACTTTCCCTTGCTTTCAATATCATCCTTTTCCAAGTAATCTGTATCGATGGAATTTAAAATTACTATGCATACAAGATTTCAAGAGCCTAATCATATGCACAGTTTAATGTCTAATTTAGAATTATTTTGAAATTTATTCTTCAATGTATATTGGGAATTGATATGGAATATTGGTAATCATATACTCCTTCATTACTTGGAAATGTTTATTATAGCCATCAATAAGAATCTGTCTTCCATTCTTTAAATTTACCTTGGATTATTTGAAGCCAGTTGAAATTCCCGGTGGCAAGAAATAATTATTTAGTTACCTTGATATATTTAAACTCTTCAAGTTCATTTTAAATATTAGTTTCATTTCCTTGGAGGTTGATTTGAAAATTAATCTAGAAAATGAATTATTTTATGGGAACTCTCTCTCTCTCTCTCTCTACTCAAATAAGTTTATACGATCATATGCTGGTAAAACCTGTAGTTGCATATGTAGTTCTAAAATTCCCTTTATATATCAAATGTTAAAAATTGTGATTATGCGAAAATGAATCGAAGAACAATTTTTAATTAATTTCTAAATTTGAGTTCCTAAATTTACCTCTTGATCCTATGCATGTTTTTCAAATCTTTATATATAAATAATTTTGAATAAAATATATTTGCATCCTATATTCTGTGATTATTTTTACCAATCATAATTTAACATATCTTGTAGTTAAGAAAGTAAGGCTTTTTCTTGTAGTAATTAAGGTGAGAGATTTTGCATTTGTCAATTCTATAACTATAATGATTATAATTCACTATATATTTGCAAATTTCATGATTACGTGAAATTTTTGAAAATGTGAATTTGCGTAATATTTAGAATATGAAATTTTATATTAAACTTTGTTTACCATCTCGTAAAACTCTCTGAAATTGATACTTAAAACCTTTCTATTCATACCTTTTTTTTGTTCTTGAACCACTTTCTGAATTAATGTCAACAGCAAAACATATTGCGGACTTAAAATATTATTTTTATATTGTATTGAGAAGCATGGTTTAGTTAAACAAAAATGCCGCTTAACATTTGTCAAATTTATTCAACTACTGCTCACACTGGTACTCAGATATAAAATAACCGTAGAGGTTATTTTATTCTGTCTATACTCCTTTAATCTGTTGGACTTCACTGGATTGAGGTTAACAGGAGTATCAATATACATATCCAAGGACTGTCTAGGAAGTAAAATAGATAATTTTTCAAAGTTTTTGGCAGATTTCGAGCATTCCCATCCTCTCTAGGAATAACCTTATTTTTACTCCTGTAGAAGGACAGAAATGATCGAAGGTTGGCTAAATAAAACACAAGAAACTAATCTCACGATTTTGTTCTTTTTATAATATTGAAGAATGAACTAGTTTGTGAAATTAACGATTCGATTTCCGATAAAAAATCATATTTAAAGTTCAATTCAATCTGTAAATACATTTTAAACTTTCTACAAAATCTGGATCTCTAATGTTTTCATGCGCTGAATAATGTAAATAACCTATGTAAATAAACTTTTCTCCTTCTTTGGCGCAAGTATCCCTTGCGGGATATAGCGCTTTGGAAATGAAATAATTGTAATTGTAATAATCAGGGGATTAACCAACTTGATTCCAACACGTAGTTTTACTATACTACCTTAACCATTCAGCCTGAATCTCATCCTATGTTTTACAGAATATTTAAGAATGTATCTACTATATATTCCGAAATATATTTTAGCGTTACATGAATACTATCACACCATGGTCCTATACACTTTTAATTAATAGAAACATTAAAACGCGAATGTTTCTTTTCACAAATAAATCCAAGCTTCTCCTGTCCTTACTGCCATGAAAAAATATTGGGAAGGCTTGATTCATTAGTGGTGAACTCTCCAAGCGTTTCGCCAATTTAATCTAACAGACCGCTTCTTTAGAGGTCTAATACTGTAATATATCATTCTGTTTATTTATGCCAAAATGGAAGGTAGAATCTTAGAATGGTATTTAAGCAAACAATAGAAATATTTTTTTTTAATTGGGTAAAGAAACATTATAATGATTTGTCAAACAAATTAATTGAAAATGTGTTTATTATATAAGAATGTTAATTTTATTTCTTTAAAAATATTAATCTCAACCTCTTTGAGCAGTGAGCCAAACTTATATGTGAAGAAATATGTCCAAGTAAAAATGTAAGTTTGACTAAAATACATTGAAAGGTAGAGATAGAAAGAAACCTAGGTCTGAAAGGTATTTGAAAAAATGGCGCTAAAATTTTACCAGAATAAACTGATTGCATTTGTTACGAATTTGCTAATATTGGTATTTTAGTTCAGGTCCTAATCTAAATCTATACGTGATAAGACGAATATATCAAATAGAAAGGCAATTTCTACATATGCATACAAATATATCCGAATTATAAAAATAATTATATATTAAGTTTTGTTATATACAATTAACAATAAGTTATATTTTAATTGTAAAAACAAGAAAGGGAGAGTCAATTATGTTTTAACTAGCTTAGCGAAGATATGAGATATAAAAGTGAACATATATGAAAGTCAAAATTTGCCTTTTTGTAACCATTTAAAAACCAAATGTTGAAAAATATTCAAAACGTCCTTTATCATTCGTATTTATAATTCTTACATATATATACTGACACTCATTTGTTTTCACAATACCTATTGTCGAATATTTTATATATAAAACCTTTATTTTAACAAATTTAATTTCAGATTCTAATCATTCAACAACGAATAGATAAATTCAAAAAGATTGTCGTTTTGAAGATATAAACTATTTGTAACTGATTTAAATTATGTTGGAATAAAATAATTAACTATGAAAATAGTTCTTTAGAAAATAAACACTTCAGCCAGACATAAGTTTTATTTTCTCAACGTTAGAAAGAATATTTTGTCTTCGTCAGGAGAAATAAAAAATAAAGCTTTTGGAAAGGCGTTAACAAATGATTTTTGCTTATAATTTAAACGCTTTGCCAAATTCTCTATTTTATTTCTTCTGACGAAGACAAAATTTTTGGTTAAAACATTGAGAAAATAAAACTTTGAATTGCCAGGGTGTCTATTTTTAAAGAAATATGAATGCTGGCCAGGCAACCTCTATCTTTATGATATTAAAATAGGTTATAAAATGTTTTTATTTGACCACATACCTAACAATAAACGATAAATTCAGTTCATATTTAAACATTACTAAAACACTGAATTTTTCAGTTTGCAAATGAATCTTCAACAAAAGATGAAATAAAGTATATTTTCAAATTTTCACCATTTATTGTAAATTCTGTTTGTAAATGTTTGATTTTCAATTATTAGCGAGCCCCTAAATATATTGCAAATCCTATTTGAATATTGTATCATATTTCCTTTGTTCTATGTTTCACAATATGCTATATCGAATGTTTTTATCAAATTTATAAAAACACATATATTTGAGATTCTGATTGATGTATATTTCAATAATATTTATTAAGCTTGTTGATTCATATATATGTTATGATTATTTTTTGTTTTGTTGTTTAAAAAGAGAGAGATGCAGTCGTGGAAAAAGAAAGATAGTTATTTACCTTTCAAGTAGTTTTTATTTTGTATTGAAGAAAATTCACACAAAAATTTTTATCACAGCAATATAGAATTAATAGAATGAATTCTATAATCGTAATTTAAAAAAAATAGACAGGTTCAACTATACATATTAACAACAATAATTCAAAGTGGTATATTCTAAATCTATGGTAAAAAAATATAGAACAGTCAATGAATGAAAATGAAATATATGTTTTTAAAAAAATTAAAATATTTGCATTTTAGATTATATAATATATATATATTAAAAATAAAGAAAGCATATTCTGACCGCGAGCACATGTGCTTTTTAGACGACAGAGCGCCATCTAGTGGAGCAATATATATATATTGCGCTTTCAAATAAGAGTTTTTTAGATATATTTTATTATTTAGTGTTGTTATATATTAGGTTGAAAGTGTTCTATCGAATTTTTAAGAATTCCTTTGAGGAATTCTGGACTATGCATTCTACACATATATTTGGAACATACACTATTATATTTTATGGGAAGGGGGAGGTTATATACACTATTTCTAGGATATATAAGGGAGATATCCCTATGAAATTATGACAAATACATAGAAAATCCTTTTTCTAAAAGGATATTTTTATATTCTTTCGCCTATCGACAGACACACAGTACATCTTGAAAACAGACTACAATGGTATAGGCCTAACAATGGCTAAAAACAATGAAAAAAAGTTTTTTGAACGAAGTTTCAAATCATTATAACAAGATATAAAATCATGTAATATATATTTCAAATAAATTATCTTTGTAGGATCTATAACTGATTATATTAGATACTATGAAATGAGACAGCTAGAACGGTATTGTGTTTGTTTATTTAAACCAGATAGGTGTTAGATGTTAGTGAACTGAAAATTTTGACCTTTTGTCTGAAATTCCCAAACGCGGTGTTTTGGCTCCTTCTTTATCATCAATAGTAATGATTTTTCACTAAGGTGATGTACAGTGCTTCGTTCTGATGTACAATTAAAGTTAGATGTTCCACTTTTGGTACTTGAATACCATTTTCCAGCAACTTTATGTTGTATATATGTGATATCCTGAGGGTCACTCACTGTGGTGTGAGATCCGAGGGGGTCTCTCGCTTTACTGTGGTAACCGAGAGGGTCAAACCTGTAGTAACCGAGAGGGACAGTCAGGGTGGGTAGAATTTTCCAGTTCTTCTCTGTTTCTTGGAAGACCTTTAAAAGATCTCACAGAGTACAGGCAGTCGTGGTCGAGGCAGAGTGGAAGACTTGGGCCACACAAAAAACAGGGACAGAGTTGTACTAGGAATGTTCTGTGAACAGATATAGTCGAGCTAGGAGCAAATAAATTACCAGATATATATTGTTTAGAAAATTGAGCAATATAATATTGGATTGAAAAAAGAATTTAATATACAAAAGTTTCGTTTGCCTGATGCCAACACCTTTGTCAAGCATAATTACATATTTATTCTATATAAACAAATCAGCGCTAAATAACATATTACAAGATAAAATTGTGAAAAATCGTTCAAAAACTACAAAATTATCTTCTCACAATGAGTTTATTTTTATTCCAAAAATGCATGTTTTCAAGCGATAATTTCTCTTTACCGGGGTTGATTAATTTTGTTAATAATGTTCTATTGAGTTTTTTTATACAATTAGCTAGTATGCGGAGAAAGTTTCTAAATATTATAAAATATATATTCAAATACAAATCAACCTCTTTAATATTTTTGCTATAGAGATATATAAAAATACAAGAAATTGAAAGAATTAAAAATATAATTTAAAAAATGTAAATCTATATTTGAGAAATTTAGATATTTTAAAAGCGAATATATGTAAATATATCGCCTACTTATTCATAAAGTTTGTTCAATATATTAAGAATAATATAAATATATTTATGTAAATATGTTTTAATTATATGTAGTAGCTATGTATGATAATGAATGTTGGCCTATATAAAGGATATCTCTTTGTGTTTTATCAGTTTATAGACCGTTAACTAACAACAAAATGATTAATATGTATGGTAGTATCTTTACTGTTGGAAGTCCTCCCCTCACTTGGCGAGAAGCTCTTTGTTTACTGCTTTTTTTACTGTTCTTTCTTATTACAGTATTGAGCTTGAGGTATTGGATTTTTTCCTGAAATAGGTTGTTATTTTTTAAATTTTTGGTGAAAACGTCTCGTGAAGAAACTATCAACGCTTTTTTCCCCGACTTCAATACCATCCTTTTTTGTCATCTGTATCAAAGAAATTCAGAATTACTATGAATACAAGATTTCAAGAGCCTAATCATATGCACAGTTGTATATTTAATTTAGAATTATTTTGTCAATTAGTTTCTTGGATATAACGAATCATGATGCAGAAACTCTCAACGTATTTTTACTTTTCCCTGGCTTTCAATACCATCCTTTTCCAAGTCAACTGTATAGAAGAAATTCTGAATTACTATGAATACAAGATTTCAAGAGCCTAATCATACGCACATATAATTTAGAATTATTTTGTCAATTGGATTCTTGGATAAAGCGAATCATGATGCAGAAACTCTCAACGTATTTTTACTTTTCCCTGGCTTTCAATATCATCCTTTTCCAAGTCATCTGTATCGATGGAATTTAGAATTACTATGCATACAAGATTTCAAGAGCCTAATCATATGCACAGTTTAATGTCTAATTTAGAATTATTTTGAAATTTATTCTTCAATGTATATTGGGAATTGATATGGAATATTGGTAATCATATACCCCTTCATTACTTGTAAATGTTTATTATAGCCATCAATAAGATCTGTCTTCCATTCTTTAAATTTACCTTGGATTATTTGAAGCCAGTTGAAATTCCCGGTGGCAAGAAATAATTATTTAGTTACCTTGATATATTTAAGCTCTTCAAGTTCATTTTAAATATTAGTTTTATTTCCTTGGGCGTTGATTTGAAAATTAATCTAGAAATTGAATTCTTTTATGGGAACTACTCAAATAAGTTTATACGATCATATGCTGGTAAAACCTGTAGTTGCATATGTAGTTCTAAAATTCCCTTTATATATCAAATGTTAAAAATTATGATTAGGCGAAAATGAATCGTAGAACAATTTCTATTTAATTTCTAAATTTGAGTGCTTCAAATTACCTCTTGATCCTATGCATGGTTTTTAAATCTTTATATATAAATAATTTTGAATAAAATATATTTGCATCCTATATTCTGTGATTGTTTTTACCAATCATAATTTAACATATGTTGTAGTTAAGAAGGTAAGACTTTTTCTCTTATAGTAATAAATGTAAAGGTTTTGCATTTGTATTGATTCTATAACTATAATGATTATAATTTACTATATATTTGCAAATTTTAAGATTACGTTCAAATTTTGAAAATCTGAATTTGCGTAATATTTAGAATATGAAATTTTATATTAAACTTTGTTTACCATCTCCTAAAACTTTCTGAATTTATACTTCTTTACATTTTTCTATTCATACATTTTTTTGTTCTCGAACCACTTTCTGAATTAATGTCAACAGCAAAAATATTGCGGACATAAAAAAAAATATTTTTGTATTGTATTGATAAAATGGTTTAGTTAAACAAAAATTCCTCTTAACATTTGTCAAATTTATTCAACTACCGCTCACACTCGTACTCGGATTTCAAATAACTGTAGAGGTTCTTTTATTCTGTATATACTCCTTTCATCTGTTGGACTTCACTGGATTGAGGTTAACAAGAATATCAATATACATATCCAAGGACTGTCTAGGAAGTAAATTAGATATTCTTTCAAAGTTTTGGGCAGATTTCGAGCATTCCCATCCTAGGAATAACCTTATTTTTACTCCTGTAGGACAGAAATGATCGAAGGTTGGCTAAATAAAACACTCTTACAAGAAATCATCTCACGATTTTGTTCTTTTTATAATATTCAAGAATGTACTAGTTTGTGAAATTAACGATTCGATTTCCGATAAAAAATCATATTTAAAGTTCAATTCAATCTGTAAATACATTTTTAACTTTCTTCAAAATCTGGATCTCTGTTTTCATGCGCTGAATAATGTAAATAACTTATTTAAATAAACTTTTCTTCTTGTTTGGCGCAAGTATCCCTTGCGGGATATAGCGCTTTGGAAATGAAATAATTGTAATTGTAATAATCAGGGGATTAACCAACTTGATTCCAAAACGTAGTTTTACCAACCTACCTTAACCATTCAGTCCGAATTTCATCCTCTGTTTTACAGAACCTTTAAGAATGTATCTACAATATATTATGAAATTTATTTTAGCGTTACGTGAATACTATCACACCATGGTCCTATACACTTTTAATTACTGGAAACATTGAGACGCGTATGTTTCTTTTCACAAATAAAACTTCTACTGTCCTTACTGCGATGAAAAAATATTGGGAGGGCTTGATTCAATAGTGGTGAACTCTCCAAGCCGTGTCACTAATTTATGTAACAGACCGCTTCTTTAGAGCTCTAAATACTGTAATGGATAATTCTGATTTAAATGCTTCATTAAAGGATCTATCTATTATAAATCTTATTTATGTGAACTGTGGATATATGATTTTTAATTGGATAAAGATACATTATAATGGTTTGTCAAATAAATATATTGAAAATGTGTTTATTATATGAGAATGTTAATTTTATTTCTTTAAAAATAATAATCTGAACCTATTTGAGCAGTGAGCCAAACCTATATGTGAGTGGTTATATATAAATATAAATGTATTATTGGCTAAAATACATTGAAAGGTCGAGATAGAAAGAAACCTAGGTCTGAAAGGTATTTGAAAATGGAGATAGTTCTTCGTCAATAAGGAATGGTTAGCATTTGTTACGAATTTTCCGAAAATATTTTCCGAAGTTTTTTTCCATATACAAGGTGCGTTCATTAATTTCCAGGACTGCTCTGTATCTTTGAAAAAATAAAACAAATAAAAAACTAATTCAATATTTTTCAAAATATGCCCCTCCTGCCTCAATACACCCGTTCCATCTTTTTTTCCAATTGTCGAAGCAGGAGATAAAATCACTTTTTGAGAGGTTCCTCAAGGTTGCCTTCGATTCAGCTTGTATCATATCAACGTTGTCAAATTTCCGTCCTTTCAAGTTAATTTTCAATTTAGGATAGAGGAAAAAGTCATTGGGGGCTAAGTCGGGGGAATAGGGTGGATGAGGGATCTGTATGGTTGAATTCTTGGCCAAACACTGCAAAACAACATGGGCTGTGTGCGGCCGCGCATTACCGACGTGAAGTATCCAGTCATTGTTTTGCCATCTTTCAGGTCTTTTAAGGCGCACTGCCTCCCTTAAGCACCTCATTATCCCCAAATAAACAGATAGTCCAGTCACTGAAGATAATTCTTCTGTTAGATTTAATTAACTCCTTTATTTTGAGCTTGTTTTCCTCGCAACGAAATGATCTTGGACGCCCAGTATGCTGATCATCGTTTACCTTTTCCCGACCTTTTTGGAAGCGTTAAAATCATTCAAAAGTTCTTTAACGGGATAAAGCTGCATCGCCAAAAGCTTCTTTAATCAATTCATACGTCTCAGTATCACTTTTTTTTAAATTTAAAACAAAACTTAATGCAGATTCTCTGCTCTTCGAAAATGGCCATTTTAAAATTAGAAATGCGAACCTTACAAAGAAGTTGTTTTGTTCTATTTTTAGATCGGCGCGTGCGCCACGAGACTCGTGCTTTCAGTCAGGTGTGGTCGAATGTCCAATATTCAACTCTGTAAAAAATATTTTCTCTAGCTTTTTTATTTATTTTATTTTTTAACCAGTCCTGGAAATTAATGAACGCACCTTGTACAATTAACAATAAGTTATATTTTAACTGTAAAAACAAGAAAGGGAGAGTCATTTATGTTTTCAACTAGCTTAGCAAAGATATGAGAGAAAATGGCAACATGTATGACAGTCAAATTTTGCCTTTTCGTAATCATTTAAAAGCCAAATTATGAAAAATATTCAAAACGTCATTTATCATTCGTATTTATAATTCTTACATATATATACAGGACCTCATTTGTTTTTACAATACTTATTGTCTCAAATATTTTATATATAAAACCTTTAATTTTTTTAACTAATATAATAAACTAATTCCAGATTCTAATCATTCAACAACAAATAAATAAATAAAAAGAGAGATTGTAGTTTTGAATATAAAACTATTTGTAACTGATTTATATTATGTTGGAATAAAATAATTAACTATGAAAATAGTTCTTTAGAAAATAGACACTTCGGCCAGATAAAATTTTATTTTCTCAACGTTACAAAATATATTTTGTCTTCGTCAGGAGAAATAAAAAATAAAGCTTTTGGAAAGGCGTAAACAAATTATTTTTGCCTATAATTTAAACGCCTTGCCAAATTCTCTATTTATATCTCTTCTGACGAAGACAGTTTTTTCGTTTGAATGTTGAGAAAATCAAACTTTGACTTCCCGAAGTATTTATATTTTAAGACATATGAATGCCAGCCAGGCAAGTTCTATCTTCAAGATATTAAAATATGTTATAAAATGTTTTTATTTGACCACATACCTAACAATATACGATAAATTCAGTTCATATTTTACCATTACTATAACACTGAATTTTTCAGTTTGCAAAAGAATCTTCAACAAAAGATGAAATAAAGGATATTCTCAAAATTTCACCAAAAATTGTTTCTTAATTTGGTAAATGTTTAATTTCAACGCACCCCTAAATATAATGCCAATGCTATTTGAATATTGTATCATATTTACTTTGTTCTATGTGTCACAATATGTTATATCGAATGTGTTCTTTAAATTAAAAGAAAATAAATATATTTGAGCTTCTAAATGATGTATTTCTGAATATGATTTATTAAGCTTGTTGATTTACATATATATATTGAGACGTTGCAGAAACAATTTTCAATTGTACATAAATTCCTTTAAAATGTTACTTTAATTTTTCATATGTTTATTTTCAATTTCCTTTTCTCATTCATCAAAAGTCATGATGTACATACTAAATTAGTAAAAACTCAATAAAAACGATATGTAAATATAGATATAAACAAATGGCTTGTAAACAAAGGCGGCAATAAAATGAATTGGTAAAATGTCTATTCCATTAACAAACATTTCACTTTTAAAATAATGAACTTTAAAATTAAAGTTTTACAAAACAGAAAATTAGCGTTTTAAAATAAAAACGTGGCATTTGGCGCAGTCGAAAAGGATACGGAAAGAAAAAATGGCGGAAAATCCAAACAACCGGTTGCAAAAATTCAACGGCTCGAAGTCGGCAATTAGGCCTGAGTCATGGATCAAATTATATGATTTTGAAAATAATTCTTTAAAGGAAGATGAAAAAATCAAAAATCTTATGTACTACTTGACAGATTCAGAACTTGAATGGTATGCAGACGAGATTATTTCAAATCCTGCAATAAAAAGATGGGAAGTTGTAAAGGAAAAGTTGATTCAAATATTTGGTTCATACAACGCAAATCCAATTGTCTCAGCATCACATCGAAGATTAAAACGAGAAAAAAGAATCAATAGAAAATTATTTTCAAGATAAAATTCGCCTGTTAAATCAAACCCATCTATCGAAGGAGGAAAAAATTCATTTATTAACAGACGGACTTCCAAATGATTGGAAAGATTTAATTGTGGCTGCACAGCCAACTGACGCCACAAAATGATTTCATATCGCAGCTTCAATTGAACAAAATAGGGCTTCAATTCAGTTTAAGCCTAAAAACAAAATACATCTCGCGACAAAAAATAATGATAATAGAAAAAATGTTTGCCCATTCTGGTGTCCAATATGTTCGAAAAAGGGAATAAAAATTAAACATTGGGTCACAGATTGTGAGGATTATGATCCTAATTATAAAAAGGATAGGCCTAATCAAAACACTTCAGTGAAACAAGTATGCGGAGCCCCGGAATTGTTGAATGTAAGTACTTTGACAAATACCCCTACACAAGGAGCTTTCAAGCTTATCAACATAAGTGTTGAAGTAAATGGAATTCCTGCGCAAGCATTTGTGGATACTGGAGCAACAGTATCAATAATCAATTGGCGATTGTTCAAGCGAACCCGTCTTCAACTTCAACCAAATTCAGACATTCGCATCAGCCAAGCGGATGGTGTTACCAGGACATGTGGAAGCCTTCAGACCAAGGTAAGAATAGATAAACTAATTAAACCTGTAACTCTCCATGTAATGAAGAACTTTAAATATCCACTCTTGATCGGATTAGATGTTGCATCTCTTTTTAATCTTTTAATAGATGTCAAAGACAAAACAATTTACACCAAATTTGATGGATTACAAAATCCAATTCTTGTAAATCATCTAGAAGAGATAAGAGAACATGAATTAAAAAAATTACTTGAACACAATAGGAATGTATTTTGTCAGCATGCCATTGATTTGGCAAAAGTAGCTATACAACATAAGATCATCACGAAAAGTGAACAACCAATTTCTCTTAGACCCTATCGTCGTCCTCTAAAAGAGTATGAAGAGATAGCTGAACAAGTTAAAGAACTTCTCGAACACAAGTTAATAAGAACTTCAGATTCTCCTTGGGCATTTCCTGTTGTTATGGTTCCCAAGAAGGATGGATATAAAAGGATGTGCATTGATTACAGACGTCTTAATGAGATCACACTGGATGACAGGCAACCCCTACCTCACATACATGACATGTTTGATCGATTGCATGGATCCAGATTCTTCTCTACCCTTGATGTTGCATGGGGTTATTGGCAGATCGAAATGGACCCCCAATCTATTCAAAAAACTGCATTCGTCACAAACGATGGTCATTATGAGTTTTTAGTGATGCCATTTGGTTTAAAAAATGCTGCTTCAACGTTTCAAAGGATAATCCAACATATTCTAGGTGAATTATTATGGAAAGGAACTTGCTCTTTCCAAGATGACATATTGGTGTACACGAAAACATGGCAAGAGCACATAGAGCTTCTTAGTAAAGTTTTTGACAAATTAAGACAGTACAACATGAAATTAAAATTGTCGAAATGTATTTTTGGAAGAACTGAAGTAAAATACCTCGGACATATCATCAGTCACAATCAATTAAAACCTGATCCAAGAAAAGTAAAATCTATTCAAGACTTTCCAAGACCTGATACTGTAAAGAAAGTTCGTCAGTTCATGGGATTGGCAAATTATTACAGAAAATTTGTGAAGGACTTTTCTAAAATTGCATTCCCCTTGGTTCGACTCACTCGGAAGAATCAGCCCTTCATCTGGAATGAGGAAGTAGAGGAGTCATTCGCTAAACTTAAAATGGCACTATCTACAAAACCTGTCCTTGCTATTTACAACCCGGACTACCCCTCTAAAGTTTATACAGATGCCTCCAAATATGGAATTGGAGCAATCCTAACACAAATTGGTCCAGACAATGAGGAACATGTAATTGCTTATTACTCCAAAACACTGCAACCACACCAAGAGAATTATTCTGCTTATGAGATGGAATGCCTAGCCGTGATACAAGCAACTGATCACTTTCATGTCTACATAGAAAACCAACCATTTGAAATCATCACTGATCATGCGGCGCTCCAATGGCTTTTCACCATGAAGAAACCGAAACCTAAGTATTTTAGATGGATTCTTAGTTTATCCTCGAAATCATGTAACATCGTTCATCGTTCTGGAAAGCAACAAACTCATGTTGACGCCTTATCAAGACTCCCAGTTGTTAACATTGCAACTCAAGAACTTCAAGAACACCAACAAAATTCAGATTTGAGTTTCTTGAAAAATTCCCACACTCACGACGGTGTGGTAATGATCAAACAAAAAGGAGTTTTTAAAGCAGTTGTCCCAAACTCGCTTACCAAAAAATAATTGGAAGAATATCACGATTCATTGAGTCACCCATCAATAACCAAAACATGCAAACTTTTAACTCAATGTTATTGGTGGAAAGGAATAACAACTGATATTAAGAATTATGTTCGATCTTGTAAATCTTGTCAACTAGTGAAGGTCAGACATGAACCAACTTTAGGAGAAATGATCACTCCAACGTCAAATATCCAACCATTACAAATGATCGGTTGTGACACTATTGTACTGGGAACAGCAGCAGCTAACACAAAGCATAAATTCAGTCAAGTTTTTGTTGATCACGCAACTCGTTATCTCTGGGCATATCCCACAATAACAAACACTGCTCAAGCTGTCACTCAATGTCTTGATAAGATAATCAAATCTGTTCATTCGATCAATACTATCTTAAAAGATAATGGCAAAAATTTTATATCAAAAGAGTTCAACAAATTTCTTTCTTTACAAGGAATTAAACACACATATACTTCGCCTTATCATCCTCAGTGCAATGGCATTTGTGAGAAATTAAATGATACGATAATGACAAGACTGAGAATAGCTGTTCTAGAGAAACCTAGATGTAAATGGAGCTCATTGTTACTGTTCGGTACACTTTTTGAATGGTACACTATGACAGGTTCGTTTGGTATTGAAAGAATGATTCAATTAATCATCCTTGATATTTTAAATTTTATTCAGGATAAATATAGATATAAATATTATGTTACAAATTAATTTTAGTAATTAAAGAAGTTAAAAAATGTTCGATTGAAAAGGATGGATTGGGAAGGAAGTCAGTCCGTGTTGGCCGTCAGAATTCGAAGGGCCCACTCCCCGTGCTTACCACGTGACCGCCGCCGCCGCGCATGCGCGCCGACCGTGACGTCGCCACCGCCGGTGGTGTTGGTTGAAAACTGTTCTTCTCTTCGTCGCGCGGGCGTGCCTTTCACTAACATTCCTCCCACCAATTTAATTGATAAATTAAATTCTAATACTATATTTTCTTGGCTATAGTAGAGGCCAATCTAAATTTGTTTTGTTTCTAATGGAAAAAGTCGCTGTACTGGACGAAGAAAAACTCCCGATGATGTCTTCACTCTTGCGACTCGAACTTGTCCATCGGCCCCAGGTAGCACCTCCTCCACTTTTCCTAATGGCCATGAAATCCTTCTCCCCCTATTTTTTTCTTTTTCTGTTGAAGGGTGTGACGACTGCCTTTCTCAGTTCACTATTGACTTCTTCGATTGACTCCCTTTCTGCAGACTGTGTCCAAAATTGTTCTTCTTTCTTAAGCCTAACTGGTCTCTCCCACCATCTAGTAGTAATCAATTGCGAGATTGAAGCTCCACGTGAGGGGATGTCTGCAGGATTTTCTTTACCAGGAACGTGCCTCCAATCAGTTATGCTTGAATTTTGTCGAATCTTCTTTACTCTTCCTGCGACAAACACTGACCAGTTCATATCACGTTTAATCCCTGCTAAAGCAGTAGTAGATTCAAGTTTCTTCTCCGAAATTAGCTTGTAATTAGGGAGTGGTGGGTGTTCTCCTATCCAAGGTAAATTGACAGAATATCGACCATCTTCATTCTGTTTCACTGTTTGGTTGAAATGTTCCAACGCTGCAACTGACAACTCTTCTTTGCTCTTTTCCTTCATGGGTTCCATGATACTGATAACATCTAATCTCCGAAGATCTTGTATTGTTGCATCACGGACTAAGCATGACAGAACTGATGATTGAGATTTAGTTGTTTGAACATTTCCCAAAACCTTTCCACTAACAGTCCAGCCCAGCTTCGTTTCGAGAGCGACGGGACCAGATTCCAATTCTATTTTCTTTCCTGTTAGTAGCTTGGCGTATACGTCTGCTCCTAGTAGTAGTTCAATCTCCGTGTTCGACCTATAGACATCCAAGTCAATTCCCTTTGATCGAAGTTCCGTCATCCATTCGGTAGGTTGAGCGGAAGGCATTGCACTACAAATCGTTGAGCAGTCTTGTACTTCAAAATTGCAGTTGTACTTGGAGTCCACATCAGAAATGTAGATTCGATACCGCTTGTGCTGCTGTGGTCTCGATTTCACTCCACCAAATAGTAAGTGTACAACTTCCTTTTTCCCGAGCATAGTGAGTCCAACTTCGGAAGCAGTTTGTTCCAATACATATGAGTTCTGGGATCCACTATCTAACATTGCTCGAACAACTTTTGATTTATTTTCGCCATTAATCTTTACCATGATTGTTTGAAGTAAGACATCTTGGCACCGAACTTGATTCGACATGTCCACGGATGCATTTATGTTCTTACTTCTCTCTTCAATCCCATCAGATTTTTAGCTGCCTTTTGAAACTGGACATAAGATTGCCCTGTGTTTTTTACTACAGATGACACATTTCACTACGTTTCTGCAATACTTGGAAAAGTGTCCGGGCTTCAAGCAAGAATAACAACACTGTTTCTCTTGAATTATTTTCCTTCTTTCTTCAAGAGACATTGACATGGCTTTACAGCATTGTTCACTCAAATGTTTTTCATCACAAAATACACATTTATAAGCGTTATTTGACTTCCCATCATCAACTACCAGACTTGCAGCGGTGGCGACAGATGTCTTCGGCTTGGGCGGCTTATCTCGATTAAATTGTGATGGATACGAACTCGAAAACGGTTGACGAGCCAAACGCATTCTTTCACTTCCCTCAACTTCGTGTTTTAGGAATTCCATAAGCTTCTCCAGGAGGACTTCACTTGATTTATGCTTTCCATATTCATCAGGCTTGTGATGATTACGAGTCCTTTCCCACGCGACGAAGAGATCTTCAGGTAAAGCTGATTCCACCATGGGGTACAGAATAGCAGCGCATTTATCTGTTGTGACTCCTAAAGATCCCAACGCTCGTAGTTGTGATGATAACCGAACGTATACAGTCGAAAAAGGTGTCGTGTTCCTTCCATGAGCATTTTCCAAAGTGATAGCAATCAAATCCCTTACGTACACTTCCACCAACATGTCTTCACGGCCAAAACGTTCCTTAAGAGTGCTGATGGCAAGTGGATAATTTGCCGCTGAGTTTGGAAAGGATGAAACTATTTCCTCCGACACCGATCCCTTTATCATGCAATTTTGTAGGTATTGGAACTTGACACAGGCCGAAATGGAGTCATCATCGTGGACGCTTTGAAAGGCTGACCAGAACTGCAGCCACTCCCGTGCTTCTCCTCCAAATTTCGGTAGTTCCAACTTCGGAAGTCGATGAAGATTTGACTTTCCTTCGTTCCCCCCGGAAACTATTGATTCTCGGTCTACTGTTGGTTTTGCTAGTAATTGTTCCATTTTTTGCAAAACGCCTTCAGACCTTCCAAATAGATTCGCTTGAACGATATCGACATCTTCAATTTCTTCATCTTCTCTATCCGCCTTTATCAGTTGTTCGATGAGACAATCACTGGCAATTAAGAACCTGTCTTTACATCTGAGGAGCTTTGGTCGTAGAGACATCAACATTTCTAGGCTTGGTTCTTGCTTTCCAAGTTCGCCATCTGCTTCTGCAATAACACTTTCCAAAGTCCTCTTTTTCGTCTCACAAGCTTTCTTGAGTTTGTCCATCTTAAATCCTTGGCAGGGCTCGCCACAATGTTCGGTACACTTTTTGAATGGTACACTATGACAGGTTCGTTTGGTATTGAAAGAATGATTCAATTAATCATCCTTGATATTTTAAATTTTATTCAGGATAAATATAGATATAAATATTATGTTACAAATTAATTTTAGTAATTAAAGAAGTTAAAATATGTTCGATTGAAAAGGATGGATTGGGAAGGAAGTCAGTCCGTGTTGGCCGTCAGAATTCGAAGGGCCCACTCCCCGTGCTTACCACGTGACCGCCGCCGCCGCGCATGCGCGCCGACCGTGACGTCGCCACCGCCGGTGGTGTTGGTTGAAAACTGTTCTTCTCTTCGTCGCGCGGGCGTGCCTTTCACTAACAGTTACCGCAAGTTGTCAAAAATTATAATTCCACACCACATGACGTGACTGGTTTTTCACCGCTTTTCTTAATGTATGGAATCGGTAATGTACCCGAATTTGCCGACCAAACTCCAATTACAATTGAAGAAGCCAGGAAGAAAGCTAGCCTGCGGACAGAACAAATTAGAAGTAGGTGGAAGATTAAACACGATAGCAATCACCCCCAGTATGTCTTTAAAGAAGGAGACTTAGTCATAAGAAAAATTGCCTTCAACGACCCTCGTCTCATCAAGACATCACCAAAATATGAAGGACCATTTGTCATTCAAAAAAAGATATCTGATGTAACCTACGATATCTCTCTGAAAGACCAAAAGCAAGCAAGACGCGTTCACATATCTCAACTTCGACCATTTATTACCCGAGAATAAATGCTTCAAGAAGGGGAATATGAGACGTTACAGAAACAATTTTCAATTGTACATAAATTCCTTTAAAATGTTACTTTAATTTTTCATATGTTTATTTTCAATTTCTTTTTCTCATTCATCAAAAGTCAATGATGTACATACTAAATTAGTAAAAACTCAATAAAAACGATATGTAAATATAGATATAAACAAATGGCTTGTAAACAAAGGCGGCAATAAAATGAGTTGAGGTAAAATGTCTATTCCATTAACAAACATTTCACTTTTAAAATAATGAACTTTAAAATTAAAGTTTTACAAAACAGAAAATTAGCGTTTTAAAATAAAAACGTGGCATTATCTATATAGATAATACCGTAACAGAGTTTTCCATTGTAAAGTCCTGAGCTATCTCCTCCGAAGATTCTGAACTACACATAACAATCTATATACCAAAATTTTCGTTATTTTTTTCTTCGTGTCATAGGCCTGTTTTTATTTTCCTAATGTTAACAGTTATTTTTATTTTTTAATTTAATCTATTTTACAATCGTAGATTTTTTGCATTTATCATCATCAATCATTTGTTTTGAAATTTCCGTAGAAATGTGTTTTGAAATAATTTATATATCTGATTAATTTGATTATGTAAGTACTTTGTTATAGTTTTTCATTTAAATATATACATTTTTCGATTTGTAGATTGAATTATTACTTTATTCTATAATAATTATCTTTTATAACTGTTTGTTATAGTTTTTCATTTGAATTTAGCTCCATTTTTGTGTCTTATTTCTTCGTAGAAATGTGTTTTGAAATAATATATATATCTGATTAATTTGATTATGTAAGTACTTTGTTATAGTTTTTCATTTAAATATATACATTTTTCGATTTGTAGATTGAATTATTACTTTATTCTATAATAATTATCTTTTATATCTGTTTGTTATAGTTTTTCATTTGAATTTAGCTCCATTTTTGTGTCTTATTTCTTCTGTATATTGAAAAAAATATTAAAACTTAGAATTAAGCTTTGCTTTTTCATATACATGTTTGTTACACATTTAGCAATATATATACCAAAATATTTTTTTGGATACTTAACTCTTTTAGTGAATTTTTGTCAGGGGGGCTGCAAAAGTGCCTTACTTATTTTGGAATATTTAAATTTTTTGGTGAATTTTTGTCAGGGAAGCTATGTATAATATGTTGAAATATAATATGTTGATGTTCTTCTCATAAAAAAAATCTTTGGGTTTAGAATTGGGCTTTGCTTTTTTATATACATATTATTTGCACATTTTTTTTTTCATCAATTGTTTCCTCACATGCTTGGAATTTTCTTTTTATGCCTGTCCTGGCTTTCAGTTTTATAGTTTTCCTCTGCTTGGTTCTTATTTTACCTTTTTTTTTCAGCGTCTTTTTTGTATTTCTGATTAAATTTATTTGTGGGTTCTTTGTTATAGTTTTTAATTTTACATTTTGCTCAATTTTTTGTGTCTGGTTTTCTTTTTTGCCGTATCTTTCATAATTCTTTTTTACAGTATCTTTCATAATGTCTTTGGCATCTTTATTTTTCTCAATAAGAGGCTAATTATTTATTTGTATACTCAATTGTTGATTACTTAATTTGTTTTATGATAAAATGTTATATGATACATACAATTTTCTACATTTTTGCACTGTGCAATTTAATACGTTGTTTATATTGAGATCTTTTACATTAAATTTATTTTGACACGTATTTGCTCAACTTGGTTTTTAGTTTAGCTTTTTTTTTTCAGCGGCTTCTGTATCATGCCTCGCAGAGGCCGTGGAAGACTCGCTTATAGGACTCGCCGCGGGAACAACACCCCTAATCCTATTTCTCCTGTTCCCACTGAATATATTATTGGGGGCCTCGATATAGTCTGCCCTTACTGCTCAGCCCTTCATTTCCCTGGCGAAACTGTTGGTAGCTCCTGCTGCCACAAAGGGAAAGTTATTCTTCCTACTTTGTCCTCCTTTCCATATGAAATGATGGAATTGATGACTTCAAACAGTGTGGAGTGGTCATTGCTCGGGTGCATGTTGTTGAGTTCCAAAAACGCGGTTTACCGCATGCCCACATGCTGTTTATGCTTAGAGAAGAAGACAAGCCTAGAGACAGGGATGCCATTGACAGATTGGTTTGTGCAGAAATTCCTAGCCCTACTATGCAGGTTCAGCTGTATGACATGGTTCGTAAACATATGCTCCATGGTCCTTGTGGAAACTTCAATCTTCACTCACCATGCATGTCTGATGGCAAGTGTACTAAAGACTTCCCTAAATCATTCCTGCAGCTGACTGAGGCTAACAATAATGGCTATCCTCGCTACAGACGTCGAGATGACGGCCAGACATTAGTTGTGGGCACTCACGAGGTGGATAACCGCTGGGTTGTTCCCTATAACCCCTATCTGCTGGTTAGGTTCAATGCTCACATTAATGTGGAGGTCTGTGCCTCTGTGAAAAGTGTCAAATATCTTTTCAAGTATGTATATAAGGGACACGACAGGGCTGAGGTGGAAGTGTCTGTTGGAGAATTAGATATGGAAAGCAGGGCACATGATGAAATCAAAAACTTTCTTGACGCTCGGTATGTAAGTGCTCCTGAGGCAATGTGGCGCATGTTTGAATATCGCTTGCATGCTCACTCGCATACCATATGTCGCTTAGCTGTTCATCTACCTAATTTTCAATCTGTCTATTTTGTTGAAGGTAGTGAAGAACAGGCTCTTGAAAATGCCTCACGCAGACGCACAACTCTGACTGCCTGGTTTCAGCTCAATTGTGTTAATGTATCCGCAAGATCACTTTTATATGGAGACATACCTTCCGCTTATGTTTTCAGGCAGAATCAATGGAGTGCTAGAGTTCGGGGTGGGGCTTTGTGCATTGGACGTATGTGTTCAGTGAATCCTAAAGATTCTGAGCGTTACCACCTCCGGCTTCTACTATTACATGTTGCAGGTGCTCAGAGTTTTGAAGATTTGCGAACTGTGGATGATATTGTTTGCTCCACTTTTAAAGAGGCTGCCCAGCGCCGTGGATTATTGGCTGATGATTCTGAATGGGATGCATGCTTAGCTGAGGCGGCTTTGTTCCAAATGCCTTGTCAACTGCGGCAGCTCTTTGCGACAATTCTCATCTACAATAATCCTACCGACCCTGTATCACTGTGGACCAAATACAAGGGGTATCTTAGTGAGGACTTTTCTCGTGCAACATCTGACGCAGCTGCTGAACAGATGACTCTCAGAGAGCTTGAATTCCAGCTGAGAGAAAATCGCCTCAGTTGCCACCATTATGGACTTCCTGCACCCCTAACCCCACTTCTTGATTCAGGAGAGGATCACCTTGATGTTAATGCAGAGCTGCAAATTGGGACAGAAATGTATAGGTCCCTTACACCAGATCAAAAGTCAATTGTTGACACAATTGTTGATTCCCTCAATGTAAATCCACGTTGCTTTTTTATTGATGGGCCTGGTGGTACGGGCAAGACTTATGTTTATAACACCCTAATTCATTGTGTTAGAGCCGTTGGAAAAATTGTCATTCCACTGGCCTCCACTGGAATAGCGGCTACCCTTTTGTCAGGTGGCCAGACTGTCCATTCCAGGTTTAAGCTGCCGATTCCCTTGCTTGAGAATTCTGTAGCTGCGATCTCGGCCAATAGTTCTGAGGCTGAGCTTATTCGTAGATCATCCTTAATTATTTGGGATGAGGCTCCTATGGCCCACTACAGAGCACTTGAAATTGTGGATCGTCTCCTAAAGGACATTATGCAATGTGACCTTGCTTTTGGCGGAAAGGTTGTTGTTCTTGGAGGTGACTTTCGCCAAGTGCTACCTGTGGTACCTCGAGCTTCAAGAGCTGAAATTGTTGCTGCTTGCATTAAGCAAAGCAAGCTATGGCCATTGTTTGTGATCTTGCGCCTTACTCAGAATATGCGAGCAGGTATTGATGCACAGAGCTTCTCTCAATGGTTAATTAAAGTTGGTGATGGTGATCTACCTACAGACCAACAGGGCCTCATTTCTCTTCCAGAAAGCTGTATCTTTCATGGGGTTGACCTGGTGCAGGAAATATTTGGTTCTTCCTATGGTGATATTACCGCCCTTAGCCAGTCTGTGATTTTAACGCCAAAAAACACAGATTCATTAGAGATTAATGAAAAAGTTTTGGATCGCTTACCAAACAGGAGTCAGTGTTTTCTCAGTGTTGACAGTGTCGAGTGTGAGAATGTGGAGGAACAAAATAACTACCCTACTGAATTCCTTAATAGCCTTACTCCCACAGGAATGCCTCCACACCGGTTAAACCTTAAGATTGGTGCTATTGTTATGCTCCTTAGAAATTTGAATCCTAAGCAGGGTCTCTGCAATGGCACACGTATGGTTATCCAGCGCATGCGCTCTCATGTCCTAGAAGCACAAATACTGACAGGGACCAAAGTTGGACAAACTGTATTGGTGCCAAAAATATCTTTGGCTCCTTCAGATACCAACCTTCCCTTCATTCTGAAGAGGCGTCAGTTTCCACTAAGGTTGGCTTTTGCCATGACTATTAATAAGGCTCAAGGCCAAACCTTTGCTAGAGTGGGTCTCTTGCTACATGAGCCCGTGTTTACTCATGGACAGCTCTATGTGGCTTTTTCACGTGTGCGAACTTTGAATAGCATACGGGTAAAGTTGAACCCACGTATTTATAAAACTAGAAATATAGTTTTTAATGAGGTCCTTTAAATGAATTTTTCCTTTTTATGTTGTCTTATCTGCTATATAGTTGTGTTGTATTCAATTTTATTTTCAGATTTGTTTTCTTTTAATTTTTTTTTTCATTTCAAATAAATGAATCTATGCCTTTTATGTTGTCTAATTTGGTTTATTGTTGTGTTGTATTTAATTTTCTTTTAAGATTTGTTTTCTTTTACTTTTTGTTTCATTTCCAAAAAAATTTGTTTAAAGTTTCACCAATGCCTATAAACAAAAGGTAATAAGACCAAATCCAAATAAATAAATAGTGTGTGACGTTTCGGTAACAGCGTTGTTACCATCTTCAGACAAAAGTACTATGGCCTACGGCCATACCACGTTGAAAACACCGGTTCTCGTCCGATCACCGAAGTTAAGCAACGTCGGGCTCGGTCAGTACTTGGGAGGGTGACCACCTGGGAACACCGGGTGCTGTAGGCTCCTTTTTTCCATTCAGTACTTTTGTCTGAAGATGGTAACAACGCTGTTACCGAAACGTCACACACTATTTATTTATTTGGATATTTATTTCAAATAAATGAATGTATGCCTTTTATGTTGTCTAATTTGGTATATTGTTGTGTTGTATTTAATTTTCTTTTAAGATTTGTTTTCTTTTACTTTTTGTTTCATTTCCAAAAAATTTGTTTAAAGTTTCACCAATGCCTATAAACAAAAGGTAATAAGACCAAATCCAAATAAATAAATAGTGTGTGACGTTTCGGTAACAGCGTTGTTACCATCTTCAGACAAAAGTACTATGGCCTACGGCCATACCACGTTGAAAACACCGGTTCTCGTCCGATCACCGAAGTTAAGCAACGTCGGGCTCGGTCAGTACTTGGGAGGGTGACCACCTGGGAACACCGGGTGCTGTAGGCTCCTTTTTTCCATTCAGTACTTTTGTCTGAAGATGGTAACAACGCTGTTACCGAAACGTCACACACTATTTATTTATTTGGATATTTATTTCAAATAAATGAATGTATGCCTTTTATGTTGTCTAATTTGGTATATTGTTGTGTTGTATTTAATTTTCTTTTAAGATTTGTTTTCTTTTACTTTTTTTTCATTTCCAAAAAATTTGTTTAAAGTTTCACCAATGCCTATAAACAAAAGGTAATAAGACCAAATCCAAATAAATAAATAGTGTGTGACGTTTCGGTAACAGCGTTGTTACCATCTTCAGACAAAAGTACTATGGCCTACGGCCATACCACGTTGAAAACACCGGTTCTCGTCCGATCACCGAAGTTAAGCAACGTCGGGCTCGGTCAGTACTTGGGAGGGTGACCACCTGGGAACACCGGGTGCTGTAGGCTCCTTTTTTCCATTCAGTACTTTTGTCTGAAGATGGTAACAACGCTGTTACCGAAACGTCACACACTATTTATATATTTGGATTTGGTCTTATTACCTTTTGTTTATAATCTACAATCCAAATTGTGCCTCATCAACCAATGCCTATAGTTTCTCACACCTCCCATGCTTACCCCTCTGTAACTGGCCTGTGGTGCAGTGGACATTGTTGGGAGGTACAGTAAACTCTCTACACGATTGTATCAAGTCTTGTTCTGGTAGACTTGATGCTGTAACCAGGAGGGACACTCCCTCTTTAAAAATCCTGAGTTCAACTGACCCAGTTGATGGACCTCAGCAATGGTTCCACTCCAGGGATACGGAGGAGCTGCGTCTGTGCTCATGTTAGAGTCAGAAACAAAGGCTTCCATATTTGGAATGGCCTCAAATCACAGGCAAAGTCAGACTTTCACCAAAGTGTGCCTGGATCATGGTGCCATGATCAACGAAAGCTGCACCCCTATACCCCATTCCATGAGATCATGGAATTCGTGTAATCTTTACACAAGGGGATAAGAAACATCAACAACATAGTTTCTCACCTGAAAGGATTTTTTTGTATTAGTTGTTCACTAATAAAATATTTATAATTAAGTATTTTGATTTTTGGTCTTTATTTACCTATTTTCCCCAGTGCTCTATACATTGATTCAGGATCTATGCAATGTCTCACATATGGTTATCTAGCGCTTCACATGTTTTTAGGCTAAACCCGGGGCGTTGCCGGGTCACTCGGCTAGAAATAATGGCTGTATTTGCTATATAGTTGTGTTGTATTGAATTTTCTTTTAATATTTGTTTTCTTTTTTTTTTTTCAATATAATTTTTTAAAGTTTTCACCAATGCCTATAGTTTCTCACCTGAAAGCAATTTTTTGTATTATTTGTTCATTCATAAAATATTTATTATTATTTTGACTTTTGGTCGGTGGAAGGCTGGGTAAACCGTTTGGTTTTCGACCACTAGGACCCGGGTTCGATTCCCGCATTGGGCACTTTTTTCTGTTTAAAAAAAAAAAAAATGCTCCAATGGCCCTCCGATTCTTGCAAAAGTCCAACCCCACCAGCGAGTGCAAGTAACCGAACGGGGCTCTGGCATTTGTAAGTGCAAAGTCAAACTGCTTTTCACATGTGTAGACATGTGGTGCGCTTACAGTAAAAGCAGTCGCTAACTACCCACCATGATTATCATGGCCTGTACCACGTGTACTAGGGATAAGCAAAAAAAAAAAAAAAAAAAAAAACCTATTTTCCCCAGTGCTCTATACATTGATTTAGGATCTTTGCAATGGCACACATATGGTTATCCTGCCCATTCACAGGCCTTTAGGGTAAACCTGGGGCTTTGCCCAGGTCACTCGGCTAGAAATGCAGTTTTTAGTGAGGTCCATTAAATGAATTTATCCCTTTTATGTTATCTTATTTTCTATATTGAAAAGTTAATAAATATGAAAAAAAAAATTAAAAATGTTTAAGAATATTATTAAAAAAGAATCATAAAGATATTTTAAAGGAGTCCTTTAGGGATGTCTGTTTTTGCACTTATGATTCCAGAGTTACATGGTCCAGTGGGCCGTATGAAAATCGAGTTGTTCATATAATAACATGTTTAAAAAATGATATTTTCTTTTAATGTTATCTATATAGCTTGAAATAAATAAAAATAATGGCTGCTTGAACTCGGTCGCATGTGACATTTTACAGGTACATTGGGACAGCTGACATTCCCCCCCAACCCAACCCACTGATAAATAGGCAAGAAGGTATGGGAAAAGATCCCAGTAGACGCGAATTCGCGTTGGTAGCCTACAATTTTATGTTAATTTTTGGAAATCAGGGACATGAATTCGCATCCTTTAGGCTTGACACCCTATAAGTGAGGATATGAATTTGCATTATATGGGTTCAAAATGTTTCGTTGCTCGCATCTATAATACCTTTTTTTTAGTAAAGTTGTAAGTAAACATCAATCGTCGAAATTTGCATTTTAAAATGGTTGAATTATCAGAAGTGGTGAATAATTAATATTGTCGAATTACCGTTTGTTATTTGATAGGCCAGAGATTGGGAAATCAAATCAAGGTCGAATTATCGCAAGGGGTCGAATTATCGGTATTGTCGAATTACTGTTTGTAATTTCATAGGTTCTGGAAATCAAAACATGGTCGAATTAACGAATTTATACTTAGAAAGTATTTTTACTTATCCTTACTTGAAATGCTGCTTCTAGGAAATCTGAATATACCCATTGCGATTTTTAAGCCACCATCTATACTTTTAAAGTCTCTGCAGGCCCTTTGGGTAAACCCTGGGCGTTGCCCGGGTCACTCGGCTAGTATATATATATTTTTTTGAAAATAGAGCAATCCATATTTGATTCATCAGATAATAAAAAGGCATATATTGGATTTAATTAAATATTTATTTTGCCAACATTTAAGCTGGATGAACGCCAACCTTTATCGAGGCATTACATTTTTGTATTACATATTTGTGTTTATATATTTCGCCTTTAAATAAGCGCCTCCTAGCTATTTTTCTCTTATTTTGTGTTGTTATTAGGTTAACAATGTTCTATAGAAAGTTTTAGGAATTCCATTGATAAATCCTGGACTATTCTTTCTCAAAATGTACTTGGAACATAACACTATTATATTTAACAAGGAGGGGACGTTTATATACACTATTTCTAGGATATATAAGAGAGTTATCCCTATGAAATTATGACAATTACATAGATAAATCATTTATTTATAAGGCATATTTTGTATCTAAAAGGATCTTTTATCATTCTTTCGCCATTTCGACAGGCAAACTGTACGTCTTATAAACAGTCTACAATGGAATAGGCCTGACAAAAATCATAAAATAACAAGTAATATTTTTTGAACGAAGATTCAAACCATTATAACATGATATAAATAATGTAATATATATTTCAAATAAATTATATTTGTAGGAACTATAAATAATTACAGTAGATACTATGGAATAAGACATCTAGAACGGTATTGTGTTTGTTTATTGACACCAGATAGGTGTTAGATGTTAGTGAACATAAATATTTGACCTTTTGTCTGAAATTCCCAAACCCGGTGTTTTGGCTCCTTCTTTATCATTAATAGTAATGATTTTTACTAAGGTGATGTACAGTGCTTCGTTCTGATGCACAATTAAAGGTAGAGGTTCCACGTTTGGTAAATGAATACCATTTTCCAGCAACCTTATGTTGTATATAAAATAAAAGGATTTAAGAGCGCGAATGTTTCTTTTATACATAAAACGAACTTCTACTGTTCTTACTGCGATGAAAAAATATATTGTTTTGTATATATGTGATATTCTGAGGGTGTCTCGCTGTGGTGTGAGATCCGAGGAGGGTCTCTCACTCTATGGTGGTAACCGAGAGGGTCAAACCTGTAGTAACCGAGAGGAACAGTCAGGGTGTGTAGTTTTCCAATACCTCTCTGCACCTTGGAAGACCTTCAAAAGTTCTCACAGAGAACAGGCAGTCGTGGTCGAGGCAGAGTGGAAGACTTGGGAATGTCCACACAAAAAGCAGGGACACAGTACTAGGAAAGTTCTGTGAACAGATAGAATCGAGCTAGGAGCAAGATGGAGATTTAAGAAAAGTTCTTACTGGTCTACATGGTCGATGAGGTGGATCTTGGAAACAACCGACGAGGGCTCTCGCTGATGGTGAAGTGACTATATTTCTGGCCCTGTTGGAGGCTTATATATCTTTGCCGAGAGGAAGTATTGGGTTTCAGCGGATGCAACAAGGGCGTGGATCGGAAGAGAGTCATTGTACACTGGCAACACCCTGAGATCTTGCTATCTTTAGGCCTCGTTTTCAAAGTTGTGGAACATCTATATCTCGATCTTTGCTTTAGCTTATCTCTTTATCTATTACATAGTTTTATTTATTTATCCTCAGTTTGTACAAAGTACATTACATATGATGATGTAATGACCTATGTCAATCCTCATATAATTATTTACAGATGTGTTTCTATTATACATGACAATCTTTTTATACTATATGCTAATGAGGTTGTTGGTGCAAATTACCATATATTTATATACGAGGTGTGTCCCATAAGTCCGTGGCCCGACATATAAAGAAAATGACTAATAAAATGATTATGATTTATTTTTCAACATAATCCCCTTTAAGGCCTATACACTTTTTCCAGCGATGTTCTAATGCTTTTATGCCCTCCAAAAAGAACGATGTTTCAAGTGACTCAAAAAATGAGGTTACAGCATCAATGACCTCTTCATCTGACCTAAAATGAATGCCAGAAAGTGATTTTTTCAAATGAGGAAATAGGTGGAAGTCAGACGGAGCTAGATCTGGTGAATAGGGTGCATGTGGTAAAAGTTCAAAGCCAGAATCACAAATAGCAGCCATGGCTTGCAGCGACCGAAGACTCGGAGCATGTCTTGATGGTAAACAATCTTCCTGGACAACTTTCCTCTTCTCTTTTCCTGATAGCTTCTCGTAGTTGCTTCACAAGATTTGCATAATAATTGCCAGTGATGGTTTGACCCTTATTAAAAAAGTCTAGAAGAAGTACACCCTTGGAATCCCAAAAGACATACACCATAACCTTCCCTGCTGATGGAACTGTCTTGGCTTTCTCGGGGGGAGGGGAACCGGAGTGTCTCCATTGCATGGATTGTTGCTTGGACTCTGGTGTAAAGTGATAGGCCCAAGTCTCATCCATGGTAACAAATCTACTGACAAATTCTTCTGGATTGGCATCAAATAACGTAAGATTGTCCGAAAATAACTTTATCCTTACAGCCTTTTGATCGGGTGTCAAAAGTGTGGGAACCCAACGGGCAGAAAGCTTCCCGAGGCCCAAGTGTTCTCTTATAATCCGATCCACTGTTGTTTTTAGAATACCCAAGGTCTCTTCTATCCGACAAACTGTCATTCTTCTGTCCAACATAACCAAAACATGTATCTTGTCGATGTTTTCTTGAGTAACTGACTCAACAGGTCTTCCTGGTCGATGTTCGTCTTCGGTGCTGATCCTCCCTAATTTAAACGCAGCTACCCATTTTTTTTACTGTGCTATAGGAAGGAGCATCTTCCCTTAATGTATCCACCATACCCTCATAGATTTCCTTCGGCGACATTCCTTTCTTACAAAGATATTTTATTACAGCACGAATCTCGTTTGTCTCCATTTTAGATGATTCCTGTTTCTTGTCCTCTTTCAAAACCCATAACAAAAAAAAAAACGGTTAGTTCTAGAAACTTAAAAATGTACACATCTTTATTCAAGGCTTTAAGGTATATATGGTAAAATTTATTAGTTTCAAATATTTCGTTCTCATGGTCGGGCCACAGACTTATGGGACACCCCTCGTATTTTAGAAAAATGAGCAATCTAATATTGGATTGAAAAAAAAAAAGAATTTAATATTCAAAGGTTTCGTTTGCCTGATGCCAACACCTTTGTCAAACATAATTACGTATTATATTTGATAAACAAATCAGCGCTACATAACAACTTCCAAGATAAATTGTGAAAAATACTCAAAAACTACAAAAATATCTTCTCACAATGAGTTTCTTTTTATTCCAAAAATGCATGTTTTCAAGCGATAATTTATCTTTAACAGGCTTAATTATTATTGATAAATATTGCTCTATTTAGTTTTTCTATACAATTAGCTAGTATGCGGAGAAAGTGACTAAATTTTATAAAATATATATTTAAATACAAATCAACCTTTTAAATATTTCAATTCTATAGAGATATATGAAAATACAAGAAATTGAAAGAATTATAAATATCATTCTAAATAAATGTAAAACTATATTCGAGAAATTTGATTATTTTAAAACCGTAAATATATCACCTATTCATTCAAAAAAAGGTTTTTCAATCAATTAATATTAATATTTATGTAAATTTACTCTGAATATAAAGCAATACATAAATATATATTTTAAAAATAAGGCTTTTTCTAGAATCTAATAAGTTTTTTTATTAATTGAATATTTCGATGGACAAATCGTCCATCTTTCAAGAGTTGTTTTATGTAAATATGTTTTAATAATATTAGCTATATATGATAATAAATTTTGTTATATATAAAGGATATCCTTTTGTGTTTTATCAGTTTATAGTCATTTAACTATCGACATAATGCCAGGAAGAGGGTATATTCTTCCTCCTCCCAGTTGGAGAGAATTTTTCAAAATAATGGCCATTTCTTTTTTAATTGGGATGACAATACCTCCGATTTTAATGTTCCTGAGTTATTTTGTCAAATGTAATCGTGGATAAAACGCCTCGTACAGAAACTTTCAACGTTTTTTAAATTTTCCTTGGATTTCAATACTATCCTTTTCCAAGTCAACTGTATAGAAGAAATTCTGAATTACTATGAATACAAGATTTCAAGAGCCTAATCATATCCACATATATCTAAATTAGAATTATTTTGTCAATTGGATTCTTGGATAAAACGAATCATGCAGAAACTCTCAACGTTTTTTTTTTTTACTTTCCTATCTTTCAATACCATATTTTTCCAAGTCATCTGTATCGATTGAATATAGAATTACTATGAATACAAGATTTCAAGAGCCTAATAATATGCATATATATCTAATTTAGAATTATTTTTCAATTGGATTCTTGGATAGAACGAACTGTGCAGAAACTTTCAACGTATTTTTACTTATCCCTGGCTTTCAATATCCTTTTCCAAGTCATCTGTATCGATTGAATATAGAATTACTATGAATACAAGATTTCAAGAGCTTAATCTTATGCACAGTTTAATGTCTAATTTAGAATTAGTTCGAAATTTATTCTTCAATGTATTTTGTGAATTGATACGGAATATTGGTAATCATATACCCATTCTTTACTGGAACTGTTTATTATAGCCATCTATAAGAATCGTGTTTTCCATTCTTAAATTTTATCTTGGATAACCTGAAGCCAGTTGAATTTTCTGGTGGCAAGAATTATTCAGTTACCTTTAAATATTTAACTCTTAAAGTTCTTTTTTAAATATTAGTTTCATTTCCTTGGGTGTTGATTTAAAAATTAATCTAGAAAATGAATTATTTTTGGGAACTATATATATATATATACTCAATTTTTTTTATCTTAAGATGGAAAATTGATTCAAGGCATATGTAGTTCTCAATTTCCATTTATATATAGAATGTTAAAAATTGTGATCATACGAAAATAAATGATACAAAGATTTTTTTTCTAAATTTAAGTTCTTAAATTTACCTCTTGATCCTATGCATGCGTTTTTTAAAAACCTTGTATATAAATATATTTCTAAATAAAATATATATATGCATTTAATATTCTGTGATTTTTATTTTTACCTATCATAATTTAGCATATATTTTAGTTAAGGTAGTAAGGCTTTTTCTTCTTATAGTAATAAATGTAAGAAAATTTGCAGTTATACCGGCTCATGGTGCAAGTTATAAGCAAATTTCAGTTACAAGATTGGAAGCCCTTTTCTTAATTTATATACAGTTAAACCTATCTATAGCGTCCCTCTTGGGGACTCGCCGAAATAGGGTGCTATAGAGAGAGCGTGCTATAGACAGGTCACCTTTAATGCAAATAGCATCGTACTACGTATTTATAATCGGGCGCTATAGAGATGGAGGCGCTATTTAGAGAGGGCGCTATAGACAAGTTTAACTGTATATAAAATATCACGCACACAAATAAATTTGAGCTCTATATATCAATAGGTTATTAATATATACTTTATGATAACAAATCTAATAATTTCAAAATATAATTCCGTCATTTTTTCTGTGAATTAGTAACTGCATTTATTTTCTATATTTTGGTGTTACTTTGGGTTTGTGTTGTGTGTATTTTTGTGTTCGTTTAAATCAAAAACTTCTAAATCCAATCGCGTCTCAACTACACCTTTGTTCCTTTATTTCTCATACAATATTTTTTGCCTTAGTTTAAATAAAATCAGATTTCTGATATATTATTTGCGATATATAATAAATTTTTGTATGATAGAAAAGAGAGAATATGAATTTATATCTAGAAAAAATATAAATATGAAAATATCTCTGAATTGTGATAATATAATTTTAGCGTG
Source organism: Cordylochernes scorpioides (assembly GCA_030710605.1). Taxonomy (NCBI): domain Eukaryota; kingdom Metazoa; phylum Arthropoda; class Arachnida; order Pseudoscorpiones; family Chernetidae; genus Cordylochernes; species Cordylochernes scorpioides. The sequence continues at coordinate 75,160,976 of CP092875.1, forward strand.
AAGTCTAAATATGTGTAATTTTACCTTTTAAACCTCCGTGTTATTTTATATATGAAACAAAAATATAAAATTATGATTTTTATGTTTCTGGTCTTAGCATGCTTTGCCGAATACGTCCAATAGAATTTTTATGACATCTTTCTCTTCATTGTTAAAGAGTAATCAATAGGATTTGTCATTTTTCTCTATTTCTGTGAATCTCTGTATATTTATTTTGATAAAGATTTTGTGTAAAAAAAAGTGAAGAGTAGTCATCTGAGAAACTATCTTGCAAATGCAGGCAAATGGACTTTTTCTAAAATCCATTTGGTTTCTTTCTCTGAAGAGGGAAGCTTAATGGATTTTGATGATTTATCAAATCAATTGAAAACAACTTTCATTTCTGTTTTCAACCTATTTTAATCTTATTTTATTCTTAGTTTACCAGTAGTTCACTTGTTTATACATCACTAATACATTGAATCTTAAGTATTACCGATCATAAATCTCTCTTGATGATAATAAATTAGAAAGTATATGAAATTCTCAAATTTTATTAAAAATATTTTTTAAAGTATATAATTCACTATCAATTAGTTCTATAAAACCTAGACTCTCTCAAAAATAGTTCTTAACAAAATTGAGACAATGCGGTCAAATAAAGAATTTTATTTATTAATCAACCAAACTCTATATTGAAATATTTGCGCTTATTACAGAAAATAAAAAGCTAGGTTCTTGAATGTTACATGAGTATGTTTTTTGATATTGCTTTGTAGTCGTTGAAAAATATTAATAAAATAAAGGTTGAATCATAATTTACTTTAATTAATATGATAAGATAATTAAGAATGAAATAATAACATGATTTTAAGGCGGGTAGTAGAAGAAAACAAAAACTATTTACATATGGTTTGAGCCGGCCATCCGGAAACAACAATGAATTTTATCGGGGAAGCGCGACCTCTGGCGGTCAATTCAACAGTAATTATTTCTATAAATTTAACTTTTGAATTAAATAATATTTTTCTATAACATTTATATATATTATATAAACATACGACTTAGCAGGTGAATCCTATTCGTTCTTTGAAAGAGTAGAAATTGGACTTAAGAGTGAACAGATTTTCTATGGACAAAGCGCCTTGTAGCAAACTACAGCGATACAGGTGATTTTCGACCACATGGGAATACATAGTAGAGGAGAGCAGTTAAAATTATATATTAAATTCAAAATCGGTGATAAATATTAACCTAGAAATATTTATGTTCCCTCCATAGAGAAATCTACAAAAGTCTGTATAGAAGAAACACAGGCCGAGGAAAAGAACTTATTTATATAAAAATGCGACGATATATAAAGAGGCTTCATATGAAGAAGCTCTTCTCGACTTAAGTAGATTATCGTTGTCTTAAAATTATCTGTATGCTATTTTAACTATGTTTATAGATGCGCTTTAAAGAAGATTATTCAAAATACTAATCAATTTATAATACAATATAATGATTGTAGAACGACATTTGAAAATTATCCCGCATGTGTTTCTTTTGAACGAAAAATCGAAATTTAAGTAAATCGTTATTTCTCCTTAAAATAAATTTCGATTTTTCGTTCAAAAGGAACACATGCGGGATAATTTTCAAATATCGTTCTACTAATCAATTTCATATTTTGAATATTATAACAATTATAATAATACTTCAATATGTTATCTCGCATATTACTGAAAATGATATAGTTTTGTTAAAATAAATATTCGTTGGACAAACATGAGCTCAGGAATAAACTGAAAAGAAGCCGGGTCATTTATCAAGTAAATAAAAAAAGAGAAGATTTGGGCTTTAGGCAAAAACTCCTAAACTATCGAGAGAGAGAATTAATTTTTATTATACCTTCCATTTGACGCTTTGAATATACCACATATATATATATATATATATATATATATGTCATAATTTGTATATAATTGTATGCACCCCCGACCCACTATGCATGTACAATGTATGATTTTCAAAGATTTAATAAAGAATAAGGTAACTGGAGGAAAGAAAGTAACAAAAAGACATAGGAAGTAGATCTAGAAGAGAACATAATTATTAATAACGTCACAGTTAACCTTCTGACCCCGGAAACCCTGCGAGCTAAGTTTAAACCAATATTTCCGGACAAAGCCGGACGTATCTGGTGACTGCAGAAGTTATATTAGTTGAGAGACGCCCAAATTTCCGGACAGGACCGGACGTATTTGATAACCACGGAAGTAAATAGAGTCGTACACACCCAATACTTCCTGACCAGGCCGGGCATATCTTCCATCAAAGAAAGCCGCCGGTCAAATTAGAAAGTATTCCCTAAATAGGTCAACCAATAGAAAAACGGACACGTTCCATCCTTCGACCAATGGGAAGGAAGACAACTCGTGGTGTTAAATCGAAAAGCAAGAATAGTCAGTAGTGACTTGGCTCCCACCGAGTTCAGATCAGTTGAGATTTCGCTTTCAACAAGGTGACATCGGCTCTGGACCTCTCTCCCTCTGCTCATCCCGTAGCTAAGTACAATCACCGCCATGTGATCAGATAATTAACAATCAAAACCCGCTCCGCTCTTCTCAAGCTTTCTTTCCTCCAACCCAGTTGCCTTTTATTTTCAAACCCCATCACGTGTCCTGATTATTCCTAACTGTGTGCTTCACTTGCCACTCAACGACTGCGTTTCAACCAATCCTCACCATTCAAATCGAACAACAAGAAAATCCGCAACGATATTGTCACAGAACGGTTAAGTCGACAGGATTCTACAACAGTGTAATACATCAAATATTGCAGTGTAATAACTTTGGATATATTACATATATACCATGGTATGTTGTAATATATTCCAATATAAACCTATATCCTAATGTGTTGTATGATTATAATGTATTTGCCAAGGTGACTGAAATAAAATTGTGAGTGAGTGACAACCGGCGCCTGTAGAGTAAAAAGGTCTGAAAACAAGTCGGGTTCCCAGGTGTGCCTCCTTCTTGCTCATAAAGATTAGTCTGCTTTGAGACAAGATGATTGACAGACCCCTCTAAACAGATCTCCCTTGACCGGTGTCGGCTTCACCTACTCTCTCGCCATCTCTATGATGAAATTCAACATGCCTCATCCTTTTGTGTAATCCCAATCACGTCTCAAACCACTCTAATCATTGTGGCCACCACGACTGTAACCAACATGCCACACTACATTCATCCACACACACACAACAGGATAACAATAAACTACATTACCATATTTATATATATCAAAAAGCTAACGCTTTATTCTGGTAAGGTTACAAAAAGAATAATGAAGAACGCCGGCGCGAGGTCACGTGACGACGCGAGTTCACTGGATGAGTCTATGTCGGCTGTGACAATATATATTTGTAAATAGTGTGCAATCGATAAATAGATCTTCAATTACAAAAGAATATTTTGGATCAAAATATAATTTATTTATCGCTATTTCAGTTGTGAGTGTTGCTGAAGGCCAACCTTTTTCAAGGTTTTACATGTTTATGTCAACAACAAACTCCTTGCCACATAAAGTTAATTAAGTCAACCGAATTCTATTGACGTTCTGTTAACACACGTTAAAGAATAATTCAAAAAGGTTATATCATTTGAAAAGAAAACTCAGAAAGCACTATCTGCAAATCAAAAATCCGGCTTTGAATGCCGGTGGTATTATGCCAGTTATCTTTCTTTTTCCTAGTATCCTCCCATCAAACATTTCTTCTTATGGTGATAAGCTGGGATACGACGATGGTCGCTGTGGAACAAAATAAATGTATTTACAATTAGGACTAAACACCCAACACGTTAATATGTTATAATACCTTGAAAAAGAGTGGCATTCAGCCAAAAAAATATTGGTTAATGAATTATATTTTGATCAAATATATGCCTTGCAATTGAAGATATATATATGTTGTAAAAAGATTCTCTGCTGTTGATTTTGTAATAGTTGAGATAAGGTTCTGCTTTTGTATAGATGAATATTATTATGATTAAATTTGATATGCTAGAGAATTATTTGTTGGTTCTTTTTAATACTAAATGGTATTGATAATGTAGTCGTGGCAAAAATCCTGAAAGTATAATAATGAAAATAGTTTTAATCAGAAATTGCTTTAATTGGCCTATATAAAAACAGAATTTGATAAAGTAATGCCTGACTAAAGGCGTAAGAATATTAAAATGAAAAAATTATTTACATATTTACAAAAAAGATTTGAGCCGGCCAACGAGAAACAACAACAATAGGTTATATAAAGGGAAGTCTCGACCTCTGGCGATCGACTCTATAGAATATTTGAATCTATGAAATATAATTTTAATTAAAATAATATTTTTATATAACATATATATATTAAATAAAAGACATATTTTGAATCTGAAATAAAACAAAACATTTTATTTAATTTAAAATGCCAATATTTCAATAGGCTATTAGCCTAACTTCGTCAGGGCTTTTCTTGTTTTTAAACTGCTTTGGTTCATCACGCGATGCCTTCACACGACGACATATAAAATATTTACAACTCTGGGGCTAGAATTTAAAATATATATCGTATATTTTAAACTGTATAATAATGACACTTTCTATTTGCTATCACCCCCATATTTTGTATATTTGCTATATCTTTATTAATATAACCTGTACACCCTTTTTGTATATAAACTAAAATTGGTGACGTCAAAATAAAGATCCAAAGAGAGAGCGGTCAGCTGGTGGCAGCAGGGACAGAGGGGTGGAAAAAGGCAACGCCCAGCCCATGTGGGGTCCCGAGGGACATTCTTAAAGAGACCCCCCTGTAAGCAGGACAAGTTTTGGCAGGGGGTCAGCAGTATGTTCTAGAGGGTGGCCATCGACAGACGGCTTCTGTCTTGCACACAGTCTCTCCCTCCATGTCTCGGGGATAAGTTTGTGTCATGGCCTCTACCTCTGTCCCGTGGGTTGTCCCCGACCACTCTCGGTGCTAACATCTAGCCCTGCCTCTGCTTCTTGTTGTCCGCGTGTGGGAAGATCATCAACACTCGCCTCACGTACACGACTGCCAGTTCATCCATACGTTGGCAAATTGCAACAATATTACATATACACACAAATATAAATAAGTATAGACTATACATGTACATTTATAAAATATAAATAATAATATATGATTCCTATTAAGTATAATAAAATAATTTTAAATCGATTGGAACTGTAAATATAACGGAGGGATGTCAATGTTTCTATTAATACTGTTGGTATCTTTCATTGAGGTCCAACTTTCTAAAAAGAGTCTTGAGTGTTTATCTTGAATGTTGTTGTATATAATATCTGTTTATTTAACAATTTATATTTCTCTCAACGAAGGAAAGGTAACATAAACGTATAATAATATATATATACACACAACATACAGAAGGAAGATACTTCCTATGTGTGATCTGTGGAATGGAACCTGTTTTGACTCCAAGTTGTAACCACCAATTAATTACTTAATTGAACGTAATCTCTCATTAACATCAGTAATTAATCATGACGCGCGTAATTGCAATGAATACATTTGAGAAAATTAATTATGTCCATTAGGTAGGTGTTAAATTGTTCACCAAATTATTTTTGAAGTCGAAATGATAGATTCCAATCATTAGACTGATGGAAATATTGGAAATATCCATTTAAGATAATTATATATAAATTTCTTTTTCCCATATTAACATTTACTATTTTATGGGCCTTAATATAGAGTCTTTTCGCCGTGAAAATGAATATAAAATAAATTACATATAATTAGACTATTTAAGGAAAAATATGTATATAATCGTTAAAACCAAAACTTTTTATTAATGAAACAATCAAAAGAGAAAAAATGCAATAAATATTTAAATGATAGCGTACATTCATGGACAAAACATAAAAGATATTCATATTTTTAGGTTAAAAGTCGTTTTTTTTACGGGAACAGAGACATTTTGTTCATACTTGGTTATCTGGTGTGTCTTCAACAAAGGTCACTGTGTATCATAATCTTTCAGAGTTACTGTCTGTTTCCGGATATACATGATAAAAGGTGAAATTTCAAGTTTTGTCCATGAGTGTATATTAGAGCTTTGTGCTTCCAAATCCCAACAGTCAATAAGACGTGAGAAAGGGATAATTAAGGAAGTTCCCGGGGAGGTACTGGGAGATTGAGAAAGAAGGTAGCCGATTATGAATAGAACGAGACATAGCGGTTACAGTACGGAGTGTTGACCACGGTCGGAATTACACAAAGTCTGGTGGATAGGAGTGTTGAAGCGCTCTGAGATCGGCGGGTGTCACAAAGTGTCCTGAAATGCCCAACCTGGGAATAAACAGTACAAAGCGGATCCTGAGTGCGACGAGACTTCATTGACAGTACGGGCTGGGTCAGGTAACGGCAGTGTAATAGCAGCCGTTGACCATAGATGTCCTGAAGTTGTCCAGGACAGGTTGGAGGAACAAGACTACACAGCTTGACTGTATGGAGCGGATTTCTCTATGAAAGTTAACATCGGAACGAATAATTATTTTCGTGAACCAAATAAAAGGTCTATTTGCATATAATGCTGATCACACGTTCCCCATAGACATATTCTCTCTTGTTAAGCTTAGAATTCATCTTGAATTGTCCAACTGGGAAATTTGAAATATTAAATAATGTCGTAAAGATAGAGGCTGCCTGGCCGGAATTCATATTTCTTCAAATTAAAGATACTTCGACCAGTGAATCTTTTTTATTGTCTCGAAGTTTCGACAAAAATATTTTGTCCTCGTCGAGACAATAAAAAAGATTTACTGGCCGCAGTGTCTTTAATTTGAATAATTTAATACTGTGTTGGTAGATATGTTGATATGATCTGCATTAGCGTGTCACATGTTATAAGGAATTTAAACATATTTGAGGGTTATGTTTCTTTTCAAAATAAATGTTCTACTGCCCTTATTGCAATTATATGTTGAACGACATTTGACAATTATCCCGCAAATGTTTCTTTTGTACAAAAATCCAAATTTATTTTAAGGAGAAATAACGATTATTTCTAACCTTAAGGATGAAGTATGAAAGGATGAATTGTGAAGAGTAATGATAAACGGAAAAATAAAGTGTCCAGTGATGGGAATCGAACCCACAGTGTTCCGCTTACCGGGCAGATGCCATGTCCACTAGGCTACCCTGGACATATTTTTCCATTCGTAAATATTATATAAAGTATATTATATTGTATTATAAGATATGTTATTCATCATAATGAAGTGGTAAATATGAAATGAAGAGTGTCTTCAACTATTTTTAACTTAGAGATGTTGCCCTTGTTATGCTAAATCGTGTAAAAAAATAAGCATATTTATTATTATTATTTAGTGTTAAAAGTAGATATATCTTGTGTATATTGCAGTAGTAAGATGTTTTACAAAATACATAGGGATAAAAGTTATATATTATCAAATATAGTTTTATGCACTGATGCCTTATAATAAATATTCCTATTATTTTTGCGAAAATACTAAAATTGTATGTATGATAAATAAGCATATATTTAGCGAATAGAACAATTAATAAACGATTATTAAATCAAAATGTATATTCAGAACGTTTCAAATAATTTTATAATATTAAAATTGCATAAATAATCTACTCAAATGGATACAATATGTTTGTGAATACTTTACGAACGCTAATATATCATAAAATGAATTTTATTAACAAAACATAATTAATACTTTCAAAGCAATAAAACAACTATACAATGCAATTACAACAAGAGTATTAGGAATCTGTCTAGCATGGAGAAATACACTTGGTATCACAGATCCTATCATGGTTTTATAGCCGCTATAAAAGGCCATAAAACACTCCATCCATAGCAATCTTATGGTATTACCGGATATAAGCAGGAATGTTACAATTATCAGAATGTTGACATAAATTCTATTTGCCATCAAATTGCATTTTACTCCTAAAAAATCAATAAAAACGATTTTCTCCCTCTTATTGCCATCATAATAGGATCGTCTGTATAGAAAAAGATCGAGTGATATTATAGCAAAAATCTAATAAAATTCGATTTTTGAAATCTCTAAAGGAGAATTGATAAAACTATTCATTTATATTATACAGTAAAAAACGAAAAATATGAGTAAAACAATGAATAATATTGTGTGTGAATAAAATAATATTCATAATTATTTCAATATCAATAATAGAGTAAAAACAAAAAATTGCATTTGATATCATAATTATTATAAATTAAAAAAAAAACGATTCGATTATCTCTTATTTCTCAATATTTTAGACGGTTATTATTCCTAAAAATATTTATTTATTAAAAAAAGGGAAATATTAAATATATTTTATCCTTGCTTCACCCAAAAAATTAAAATCAGCTTATTTATATATATATATGTTGTAACCTCGAGTAACCCGATGTGTGAATAAACTAGCAGTCGTTTGTAGTCGTGAGGCGAATAAGGTAAGGTTATTCCCATACGTGGAAAACAAGAAGCAGAGGCAGGGCTAGATGTTAGCACCGAGCGGGTCGGAGACATCCCACGGGACAGAGGTGGAGGCCATGGCAAAAACCTGGATGCCTAACACCGAGACATGGAGAGAGAGCCAGAAGAGGCCTGCATAGATGGACACACTATATTACACTTTCTGCTGACATTCCTGTGTTGACCCCGGGAGGGATCGCCTATAAAACCTCGGAAGGGGTTCCTTCCTTGGATTTGGCTATGTCCTCTGAATCTTTACCTCGTAGCTGTCTCCAACCTACTCTTTTGCTGTTTATTTAAAGTAATCATTTTGAGTTTGAATGCAAATAGGTATTATACAGGTTATATTAATAAAGATATAGCATATTATACAAAATATGTGGGGTGGTAGCAATTAGAAGCAGTGTATACCAGTATATTTAGTAGGAATAAGTAGTTTAATAGGAGAGTATAATCTTATAAATTATTGACTCTAACTTAACTAATTAGAAGATATGTCAAATATACTAACAATGTTATTATATTACAATTTAAAATATACTACATATATATATTTTCGAATAGAAAATAACTTGTATATGTTTTTAATAACATAAAATATCAAGGCTTTACTAAAATTAAATACAATTTTTGAAATGGAACTAATTTATCCATTCTTATAATATTTATTGTTATAATTTATTCAAACACAAAGTGAGAAACCATATTTTAATTAAGATCAGTCTCAATAGGTTTATAATCATATCTCTTATTTATTTATGTTCCAAGTATTCTATCAGCGAATTTTTTAAATATTAATTTCATTATATCATCGTCTTTTTGTTCAATAGAGAGTTTAATTTCATATTTATATTTGCTATTAATATAATTTCATCATAATTTATCTTTTTATTTAATATTACACACACTATATAGGACATTTTTATATGATAGAATATATATTGAAAGGGCTAATTAATTTCTAAGATTTGTTTAAAATAAAAAGCTATCTTTGAAAAGTGTTTTTATTTTTAATTTCATATATTAACATACATATTTATAAATAAAAATATTTTAGAAAATTAATATGATATTTATTCAGAAAATTTAATAACCAATTTTGAAATTAACTTGCAATATATTTTATTTGAACGTTTGAAAAATATATTAATATTGAAATCAGCTATAAATATTTTGAGCAGCGGAAAGGTAGAACTTTTAAAATATAATTTCGAATTGATAAAAAAAACTTTTATAAGTATTATCAATTAGAAAAGAAATTTTATATATATATAAAAAACTTCTAAAATTACAGAAGACAAAAACATTGATTAAGATATAATTAAATATTGAAATTTGGCCCTTACTTTCTTTCAAACTTTTAAAAACTTCAATAGATTTTCAAGCCTATATTTTTCGGAAAACCTTTTCTAATCTCTTCCTCTATAATTAACCTTTAATTTATTTCTCTATTAAATTCTATATTTATACCTAAAAAAAAATTTTAGTATTTTCTCTATAAATTAATAGTTAAAGTGAAATATTTAATAAAATTCTCACAATGGAAAATCGACATTTGTATTTGTTATAGAAGAAGATTCTATCAATATATTTGGTCAAAACGGTCCAAATAAAATCACGCAATTCATAGATTAGTTCGTAAATATTTTTACAAGTAAAGAATAATTAACGGTATTTTACTCAATATTAAATATACATGTTCGTAAATATAAAATGCAAACCTTTAATTAAGAAATGTTAAAAAATATATTTTTACAATATTTGTAATATTTTCGATAAGAAATAATTGAAAAACTATAATGTTCGTTTGGCGTGATTTTCTGTAAATCTTTTGTTTCACAAACTTACTATCTTTAAATCGTTTTTAGATAGTGTTTAATATAAAGAGTTAAACTATTTATCAATATATTTCTTTATATTTAGTTTTATTTTCTATTAAAATATATTTATATATTAAATAGAGATAATATTAATGTTTATATTGTCATTGCAACGAGGGTGGTGATCTTTTCATGTAGAGATAGACATTATATGTTGATAAATAAAGATTAGATATTAGACAGCCAGAATTCTATTTATAACAATTATTATAAACAGGTATTTAGCATCAGTGGAACTAATTCAATTCAGCAGCAGACTAATATCTCTAAATACAGTGGTCGTTTGCTATTTAATAAAGTTTTTTTTTCGCTTATCCCTAGTACACGTGGTACAGGTCATGATGATAATCATGGTGGGTAGAAGTAGGCGACTGCTTTTACTGTAAGTGTACCACATGTCTACACATGTAAAAAGCAGTTCGACTTTGCACTTACGAATATTCCAGAGCCCCGTTTGGTTACTTGCACTCACTGGTGGAGTTGGACTTTAATTGCAAGAATTGGGAGCCATTGGAGCATTTTTTTAAATCAGAAAAAAGTACCCAATGCGGGAATCAAACCCGGGTCGTAGCGGTCGAAAACCAACGATTTAGACCATCCTTCCACCGACCCCCATTTAATAAAGTAATTACTGACAATATTAAAACGATCTATCATTCCATAGATATTTATTTGGAATTTTTAAGACACAATAATAAAAATGATTAATATTTCTGATGTATTTAATGTAATTTAATCAAATTAATAATGCTTCCAGGGGTAAGCTTCTTGTATAGTCTATTATTTTCTCAAACCTTCGGAGACTTCTCAGCCTTTCGACGGAACTATCACATTAACCAAACTATGCGCCGATATGATAGACTATACAATAAACTTGAATATATTTATATATATATATTTAAGCGTTATATAAAAATAATTGACTTCTAAAGGAGTTCTAAATTATGTGCTACGTAAAACCAAATTGCTATTGTTTTAAAGACTTTTATTTATGCTAAAATATACAATTAATTTGCACATTTCCAATTATGCCTATATTGTTTTAAATATATTATGAACAAAATAAATAAAAAGTTTGAATGAAATACTTTATTTGAAGGATCAAATATTAAAAAAAAATGTCATTGTCAAATGGAGAAGTTAAAAAAATACATAGGAAGGAAGTTGTGACTAGCTATTGTTGAAAATTTGTAAAAACAGGAAGTTTCTACTCGATAAAAATTAGCTCAATTTTATTTCCAGTGGAGTGATTCTTAACAAGTTGAATTTTCCTTTTATTTTTGAAGATGGTAAAGGGAAAAAACGAATTGGAATATCTCTGGATGCAAATTTTAATCTACCAAGATGCTTAAACGTAGTATAAAATAAAGTATTAGGATTTTTCGATAGAGTAGATAGGAGAGTAACTTGTATATGTACTAAATAGTCGCTTTTTCATTTAAAGCTAATTTTCTAGAAGAAATTTTAAAATAGAGATACCTTTTACGAATAAAAATACCAATATCTTTATTAATTTGCAAATATATTTTAAAATGCTGCATTAGCGACCATCTGTTTTAAGAAATTTAAATTAAATTTCAGGCGTATAATTCTTTTTGAAATGAAATAAATTATTTCACTTCTCTTAACAGAAGTATGGAAAAGCAAGACCAATATATTGACTTTTCACAAATTCTGGAGAAGAGCAAAGTCAAAAGACGTAACACAGAAGAGGGGATCCAACATGAGAACTAAGATTGAAGATTTGATCCTCTTTCTCTAGATTAATGTTGAATGATTAATTTTGTTTACCTATCTGGGAGAATCCTTTATGGGACGAATGTACCTAATAAAGACTTTGTTGTTGGTGGTGTTGTCTACTTTCCTAACTGCAATGATAAATTATTGGGAGAGATTGGCTCATCAGTGCTGAATCCTGTGTGTCTTTCATTGGGATACCTGGTGTAGGAAATTAACAAGTCTGTGATTTTTAACGCCAAAAACATAATATTCATTAGAGATTAATGAGAAAAGTAACGTATTGCTTACCAAACAGAAGTCAGTGTTGACAGTGTGTAATGTGTAAATGTGGAGGAGCGAAATAACTACCCTACTGAATTTCTCAATAACCTTACTCCCAGAAGAATGCCTCCACACCGGCTAAACCTTAAGGTTGGTACTATTGTTATGCTTCTGAGAAATTTAAATCCTAAGCAGGGTCTTCACAAAGGCACACGTCAGGTGAACCAGCGCATGTATTCTCATATCCTTGAAACACAAATACTGACAGGGACCAATGTTGCACACACTGTATTGGTGTCAAAATATCTTTCACTCCTTCAGATACCAACCTTCCCTTTATTCAGGAGATGCGTCAGTTTCCACTAAGGTTGGCTATTGGTATGACTATAAATAAGGCTCAAAGCTAAATCTTTGTTCAAGTGGGTCTCTTGCTACAAGAGCCTGTGTTTACGTGTAGGCAACTCTATGTGGCTTTTACACGTGCGCGAACTTCGGATAGCATACGTGTAAAGTAGAACCCACGAGTAAAGCTTTCTAGTAAAACTAGAAATTCAATTTTTCATGAGGTTCTTTATAAATGAATTTATGCCTTCTATATGTAGTCTCTTATCTGCAATATAGTTTGTATTATGATGCATTAGCGCGCCATCTGTTATCAAAATTCGAAACTATTATAGACGCGTATGATTCTTTTTAAAAATAAATAATTTCCATTCCAGGAAGGACAGTAGAAATTGTTTATTTTTAAAAAGAATCATACGCGTCTATAATAGTTTCGAATTTTGATGGTTTGTAATGTTTGCTATTTTCTTTTCTATTTTTTTTTTATTTTGAATATATTGACGTGACAACGTCTTAAATTAGGTTGCGGCTGGGAGTCACTTATGAAAAAGTGTAACGCCCGGTAACGTTACGATGAGTCACCGAACGAGTGTGCTGCGCGCGCAGCGCTAGAGAATTAGGCGCATTGAATCGGCGCATGCTTGTCTCTGTCTTTGTCTTTCTCGAACGTTCTTGGCGTTGGAAAAACAAGAAAGCGTCATAATACAAGTTCACACGTGTGGTTAAAGTATCGTCAGCTGTGTCTGTAGTGAAAATGTGGAGTGCTTAGATTCGTCATTTACAACAACTACAACAATAAAGGTAAATAATTGTACACTGATATTTCATTATCGTAAACTATGATTGATTGATTAATTGTTAGATTGACACAAAAGTTGAGAAACTGAGTTTATAGGTTATGTCATACTATTGATAAATGTTGATAGTGTTAAGTAAATTATTAGTTTAAAATTAATTAATTAATTAATTATTATTTTACAAATTTTAAATAGTTTCAAATTTATTTAGCAAAAATTTGAACCTTCGATCTGAATAAATGTTTTGATTTTCGAATTGATTCTTTAAAATTACAAATATTAAGAAAAAGTGGCAGATATAAGAAAACTTTATTTAAACTGTGTTGAGCAAGAATTTTAACATCTAATTTAAGTAAATGTTTTAATTTTCAACTTCATCATTTACAATTGCAAATTTTATTTAATTTCAAATTTATTTAGCAAAAATTTGAACCTTCGATCTGAATAAGTGTTTTGATTTTCAAATACCAACGCGGCTGGTGGAGTGGCGATCTATCGTAAATTATCATCGACATCTACGGCGGAAGTGTTCCAAGTTGCGATTACAGACGTAACTCGTGTCATTAAAACCAAGGGTGACATGTGCATGACTGAAGTTACTTGCTTCGCCGCTAATACTAGCTTCAAGTTTATACTCGGTGCTGTATATATTCATCCAGGAGCTAGTATGCAGGATATTGGAATGTTACTATGGCAAGGACTCGGTCCGTACATTCACAACAGCCAGTACGTGCCACCGTTCGTGCAAGTTGATTCTAGTATACCGATTCTTCTGTGTGGTGATTTTAACAAAAACGTAAAGCCTGACAACTCGTTTCTTAAATTCATGAAAAATACGTATAATCTTGATTGCGTATCAAACGTTTCTAAGTCAACTACGTTAAAAGGAACAACTATCGACTTGACTTTCGCAAGACACATTACAGCAGAAACACTTCCTTTCATTTCATATTTCTCCTATCATCGTCCTATCCTCAACAAAATCACTCAAATAGGAATTAGTTAAGTTTAAGTTTACATGTACAATGTTTTAGTAAACAAAATATATTTCTATAGTTAAAATTTGTGCAATTCTTATTTTCATTCAATTCCTTGTTCCTATTGTGCAATTTAATTATATTCATATCAATAAATATTCTACCGTTGTCACGTAAAATCTTCGCCCGTAAAACCGACTTTACAGGCAACCATTTGTTTTTATTCAAAGTTTTTACCGATGCCTATGTTTAATACCAATAAGGTACATTTATTGCTAATTACCTATTACTAAGTTAATGAGATACACACACTCTCTCTGCGACTTCAAATAGAGGTCTAAATACAAAGAGGTATTCTATATATTTCTTAGCTTGTAGATATATTCCATATATAGTTTCTCACCTGGAAGGAAATATTTGTTCGCTGAAAAACAATTATTACTCAATTTGATGTATGATATTCAATTTGTTTTCTTATTTCCCCACGTCTCTATACATTAATTTTCCACATTTTTTATTGTGCTGTTTCATGTTGGTAATGTAGGTTTGCTGTGCATGCTATGATCACATTCCCTAAATCTCGAGAGAGAGAATTCAATACTTAGAGGATTTTATTTTTTTATTACAGAAGCACGAAGTCTATCAGACTATTGGGCTATATTAGAATTATTTATATATATATCTTTAATTATTTACAGATGAATTAGTAGTGATTTATAAATCTGTGTACAAATATCTTTAAACTTGCCAATGTTTTCATAAGATTGAATATATACAGAAAGATGGCATTATGTGAAAGTAAGCAAGTACAATTTGGTTAGTCAGAGGGCAAGCCAACAAAAGATGGTGTTTCAACATCTAAACAGCATTCACATGTTGGATTATTTATAACTCTCAAGTCAAAGAGAAAACTTAAAAAGGGTCCTTTGCATGTGAAGAACAAAGTAGTGTATTTATCAGGAGTAATGAAGCTTGGTACATTTCTCAGAAAATAATTTCTTGATACTTATAGGATATAAATATGATAGATTTATCACAAAGTGGTTTAAATAAAATTATAAGCAAATACATATATGATATATTAGCGCGCCATCTGTTATGAAAATTCGTAACTGTTATAGACGCGTATGTTTCTTTTAAAAAATAAGAACTGTCTCTCTACTGATTTACTGCAATGTAAAATTTCCATTGCAGTAAGGCATTAGAAAAATTGCTTAATTAAAGAAAAAGAATCATACGCGTCTATAATAGTTTCGAAATACCTATATAAACAATATTATATTTATATTCAATTTTTAATTTATAAATAGCTCTATATATGTATGTGAAATTTATTTTAAATACACCTATCCCCCTATTTACACGGTAGATACGTTCCTGAGAAAAACGTGTAAATCGGGGGATAGGTGTACACAGAAATAAAAATAAAATGCATTGACAGGTTAAAATATGTAGTCGGCACATAAGCTCGGGATTACTCGTGAGATGTGTACACAGCGCATGTGTTCAATCACAGTAGCATTTAGTATAGTGCGATAAAAACAAAACAAAAACTTATTTGGAAAACCGTGTAAAAGCGAAAACCTGTAAAACAAGTACCGTGTAAATCGGGGGATAGGTGTATATTATAGCAGAATGTTTATTATATGAACAGAATAATTATTTTGATATTTATATTTTCCTAATCTATATAGTTACCTCATTGTTTCTCTATTCTTTGATGGATTTTAATTTGTTCTTGACTCAAATAAATTGCCGTGTCATTCTAAAGTTTGGCTTTCTTAACTTTCTACGTGACACTATTTAGAATAAGAAAAAAATGTATTGCACTTAAAGAGGCTGAAAATAGAGGTAGAATGAGGCTTAGAGAAATGAAAGATGTCCAGTGAGAATTACAATTACTATGATGATAAGGAAGGAAAAGTAGCTTCCGTAAATTGAAGCATTAGGCTTAGCTAAGTAGTGTAAGACTTGTTAATATTTAATGTGAATTTATACAGTAAATCTCTTGAGTCTCGATGTAGACACACATGGGTTGGTCAAATATCATGGTACAGGTTATATAAACTAGTTGATTTTTATTCGACTAGATGGCGCTATGCCATCTAAAAATCCTCATACAAGCGGTCAGGATATTTATTTTTGATTTTATTATATACCACCTATAGAATATGATCTAATTGTTGAATAAATGATATTGTATTTTATTCTTTGTTTTGAAAATATATTCATGAACGGTTATTTTCATAGTATATATATTATATTTGATAAAGATATTTTGCTATTTTGAGATTAATTACTTGTAGAGGAATTATTGGTCATTTGCTTGCTTTTGGTATGCAGTCGTGGAAGAGATTATAATAAAATTAGTTATCAAAAATAGCTTTAATTGCGCTAAAGGAATATATGAAAAACATGGTTTGATAAAAAATACTGCCTGGCTTAAGGCGTAAGAATAAAAAATGAAATACTTATTTACATAATGTACAAAAGGTTTGAGCCGTCCATCGGGGAACAACAACAATGAGTTTTTATAGGGTAAGCGTGACCTCTGGCGGTCGATTTAACAGTATTTGTATCTATGAAATATAATTTTAAATAAAATAATATTTTAATATAACATATATATTACCAATTAGTGTTTTGAGAATATATAACTCTAACATTTGTATCTCTATATTATTATTTTTCATAGCTTTAAATTGAAATGATTATTTATATTTCCAATTATTTCCAAAAAAGTATAATTTTAAACCAAAGAATGTTTTGCAAATATACATAGCTCAAATTATATTTCAAAAGATAAATATATTTACATTTATATAAATTATTATTTTGTTATATATAATGTAAATAATTAATTATAATTATTATTTATTCTCTGTATCTCTCTCTCTCTCTTTTACTGTGATGTAAAAAAAAAAAAGATAAAATAAAAGGGAGACAAAGTATTAAAAGTCGCCTAGGTTTACCAAAGGTATTAGATATCTAGTATTTAACTAAAATATTATATAAATGCCGGAAATCAAGTTTTCAAAATTAAATCACACATTCCCACCGTTTATTACATTTTAACCCTAACAAATTCCTTTGAAATATAATGTAAATATTCAAATCATCTCTTATTTAAGTCATTAGATACCTATTGTATGACTAAAAATTATATAAATGTCGAAAATTAATTTTTCTAAATTTATTTCTACATTCCCCTGTAAATTATATTGTAGTATTTATTATTTTATTAACAGAGTATAATTTCTTTTATGTTTATATTTGGCTACTCTGTAAACTTCCCTCGTTTCTTATTTTTTTGTTTATCAGTTATAGTTTGTTCTTGCCTTAAATAAATTGCTGTTTCATCCTGAAGTTTGCCTTTCCTAATTTTTCACGTGGCAATATTTTAACCATTAAAGATTCCTTTGAAAGATAATGTAAATATTTAAGTTATATCTCGTTTAAACGTATATACTAATATACGTATATATATATATATATTGCGTATGATATTGTTTTTTACAGCACAATACAACAATGTTGGCAAGTTTCTCTAGAGTGGAATGTCGAGGTGACGAATCCACTCCAGGGCCTCCTCTGTGCACCGGTGGATATCCCCAAGTGTTCCCTGGAAGAATCTTCGAGGACAGTCCCTTAGGATATGGTGCATTGTTTGTATTTGTCCACAGTCGCAGTTCTGGTCTGGACTCATGTTCCACTTATTTAGTAGGTAGTTGCATCTACCAGTAGAGGTCCTGATTCTATTGAGGGTTGACCAGGTCCTCCTAGGTAGGTTGTAGCCGGGAGGTTTGGTGTTAGGGTCCTCCACCAGGTCTTTGTTGGCGATGGCAAGATTGCTCCATCGGTTTCTCCACTCTTCTTTAAGATCTACATTTTCATCGGCCACCCATGCAGGATTCCTTGATATTAGTCGAGTTGGGGGAGGAATTTCGAGAACAGTGTTGATTGGAAGCTTAGTGTTAGCTTTAATTTTACTGAGAAGGTTGGAGGTAGATTTCTTTCTTCTGAGGTCAGGAGGTGCTATGTTAGAGAGATATGGGAGCCAGTCTATAGGGGTTGGTCTCATGTTTCCCGTTATTAATCTCATAGTTTGGTTAAGTTGAGCATCTATGCTGTCTGTATGGGAGCTTCTTTCCCACACAGGGGCGCAGTACTCCGCAACTGAGTATACTAAGGCGAGGGCGGTCGTGCGTAGAGTGTCAGCACCACAGCCCCACGTGGTGCCTGCCAACCTAGTCATGATATTATTCCTTGTTTTTAATTTATCTCTCGTTTTTTCAAGGTGTTGGCGAAAAGTGAGAGATCTATCAAGGGTTACTCCCAGATATTTGGGGCATGGATCATGGCTGAGTGGTTTGTTGCAGAATGTGAGTTTCAAGGGTCTATTGGCTTTATGGTTATTCAGATGGAATACTGATGAGACTGTCTTGGAAGGGTTGGGAATCAGGTGCCATTTTGAGAAGAAATTCTCCAATTTCTTTAGGTCTTCATTGAGTATCTGTTCCAGAGTTGAGAAAGATTGTTCTTGGTGAAGAAGAGCTATATCATCAGCATACAGAAATTTTTGAGAATTAGTAGCTGGGATATCAGCAGTGTAGACATTAAATAGTAAGGGAGCAAGAACTGACCCCTGTGGCAGTCCGTTATTTAGGGTGCGAGGTCCGCTTTTTTTGTTGTTGAGGTGTACTGTTATTTTCCTGTTGGTGAGAAAATTATTTATTAGTTTGATGATATTTTTACAGTTGATTATTTTGGATAGTTTGTATAATAATCCCTCTCTCCAAACTGTATCGTATGCGGCGGTTAGGTCCACAAAAACTGCTCCAGTTTTTAATTTTTTCTGGAATCCATCTTCAATTGTGGTTGTTAGTGCCAGGGTTTGCTCTGCACAGTTTCTCCCTGGTCTAAAGCCTGCTTGTTCTATGGGTAAGTACTCTTCTATGATAGGTGATATTCTGTTGAGAATGATTCTTTCCAAGATTTTATAAGGAATGCAGAGGAGTGATATTGGCCGGTAATTGTTAGGGTCATCTGAGGTCTTTCCTGGTTTCAATATTGCCAGGACCTTGGCTTGTTTCCACACTGATGGAATGGAACCTGTTGATAGGATGTTGGTGAACAGTTTTGCCATCCATTTTATGGCCTTTTGGCCTAGGTGTTTCATAAATTCTGGCATGATACCATCTGGTCCCGGGGCGCGATTGTTGTGTGTTACTTTAATCGCATCTTCTACTTCATTAAGATCTATATTGGTTGATAACTGTGGGTGAGTTGAAGATTTACTCAAATTGGTCCCAATGGCTTTTTTAAGCCTGCTTTTTTCTGAGGGGTTCGGATGTATCCTGGATTTACTTGAGATACAAGTTGCTATTTTATTTGGGTTGGTTAGTTGGTTGTGTTTATGAGGGGGGTCAGCACCACCAAGTTTTCTCAAGAGGGACCAGCTTTTCCTACTTGATTTGCTGAAATCCATTTGTTCAAGCATGGTGTGCCATCTGTGTTTTCTTGAATCGTCTAAGGATCTGATGAGGTTTTCAGCTGTTTCTGTATTTCCTGAGAGGTTATATTCCTGATAAAGTCTTTCAGATTCTGGTGACCAGCATGGTATATAGATTTTTCTATGTCCCCGGGGGATAAATTTTTTGGCACATGATATTATTAGATTTGAGGCTCTAGAGTAATTTTTAGGGGTTGGAGGGATTAGGTTGATATTATCCTCAATATACTTGGTGAAGGCTTCCCAATTAGCCTTTCCAAGATTCCACCGTGGGATTGGAGCGCTATCAATTTGTGGGATCTGTATGCCCATTTCGTATATTGATGGGCAATGTTGGCTTTTGGGAAATTTGGTTAGAATTTTATGAGCAATTTGGATGGGATTGTCACATTGGTCTTTTGTTACAAAGCACAGGTCAGGAGAGTATGTTTTACCCCAGCGTGCAGATTGAAAGGTGCCTTGCTTTTTTGCATCGAATATTAATTGCATATCATTTATTTCCATCCAGTCGTTTAGGCTTTCTCCTTCATTATCAGTTGAGGAATAACCCCACAGGGTATGGTGGGAGTTGAAATCTCCCAAAACAATGGCTGGATGTTGAGGAGAAGGTAGTGATGTTGGGATCCATAACTGTGAAGGAGGCTTGTACACATTGTATATAGACAAATCATTGATTTGTATTCCTATAGAGTGAGATGTTTCTGGGAGCACTTTTGTTTCTTCTCTTAGCTTGTAGGTGATGTAAATTGCCAGACCAAATTTTGGGTGAGGTTTTGAACAGATGATGACATATCCAGGTATGCGGATGGCAGATTTGGAGTTTTCAGGTGTGTGGGTTTCCTGGAGTGCAATGACATCCGCTTTGTGCTCTCTCATCATTTTCTCGATGATTTCGCCCTTGGCTCTGGTAAAGCCTTCAACATTCAGTTGGAGAATCTTTAGATCTTTCTGGGTTGGAGACTGTAGCTTTTTTTCCTTATCTTGCCCTCTTCCTAAACAAGATAGGCGTCCCTTGTTTGACCGGGCGACGGACGAGCCGGCATGAGTACTATTTTTTGTCCGATTCATTAGTGCTGTAAAGACCAGGATATCCTAAAGGATATTTGGTCATCAGTTGGTGATATCTGTCGATCAAAAGATCTAGCCCGAGGGCGCATGCCGGCCATCACCTTCCTCGGAAGAAGCCGCTCCTAACATGGAGGACAGACGCTTCATCAGCCGTTCCTAACATGGATGCAGACGCTGGAGTAGTTGTTGTTGGCTACAGCCTTTGGTTGATTACATGGCGGGCTGGACTCGCCATTTGACTCAGAGTCGTCATTGGGCTTTTGTGGCTTTTTGTAGAGGTACCAGTGCCACCTGATACCCCACCACGCCCTGGTAACACTGACGCTGCTTGTTCGCGACTGCTTATTTGACCAGTTGTCTGATCTTATGCGCAGCTAACCATCATATCTGATGGCCGTTCCCCTATATACGTATATATAAAATATGTGTTTGCATTTTAATTAATAATATTAGTCAATACACATATTTGAAATAAAGATGGATATATTTAGTTGTGCATTAGATATAATATTCGCAATATATATATAATAAAGTTATTTAAGTGAATTTTGGAAAATTAAAGGTCAAAATCTACCTTTATTGCACTTAAATATTATGTTCAAACCTACAGGGGTTAATCAAATATGAAAACAGTTTCCAGAAATATAGATGCAGTTTACTAGTGGACATGGCATCTGCCCGGTAAGCTGAACATTGTGGGTTCGATTCCCATCCCTGGATACTTTTATTTTTCCGTTCATCATTGCTCTTCATAATTCACCCTTTCATACTTCATCCAAAAAGGTTAGAAATATTCAATATTTCACCTCGAAATAAATTTTGATTTTTCATTTAAAAGAAACTCATGCGGTGTAACTTCAAGTGTTGTTTTATGAATACAATTTGCAGACTATATATTATTTGGAAAAATATGAATGGTATCTGTGAAAATCAATAGTTTTTTTTTAAATCTAACTATTTAATTTTATTTATTATTAATTTTAAACACTTTACACCATGAATGATTCTTTATACACCCTATTTTCAAGTTTTTATAATGTATTTGTGTAAAACCTACCGAATTCATACATTTTATTTACATTTTTTGTGTACATTCACACCAAAATGTAAAAGGTCTTTAGAGATTCAGGAGAATAAAAATGGAATAATTATATTTTTACAATGTTTTAAATAGATAAAAAATAAATATCTATTAAATATTTATCAGATATTCAGTGAATATATTATCAAAGCTGAAAATATACATCAACCTTTTTGAATTTCACAATAATAAAAACAACAATAAAAAAAATAGAGATAGATTAAAAAATATATAAAAAATACAAATTTTTTTAAACATTTTCTCATATTCAACAAAATAATTCGCACTTAATATAACTATATAAAATTGAACTATATATTAAACTATATTTTAAAGTAAAAAAATAAAAGTTCTGTTTATATTCTAGTATATATTCTTCAAGATATTTACAAAAGCTATTTAAAACAAATAGATTTTCTTTAAAATAACTTGAAGATTTATTCAAATCCCTCGAAAGAAAATAGGAAGGTTTTATTCAGCATTCTATCAAGGAAATCTGTGTCCAAATCCAACCTTCAGCCATACGTCATTCTGACATACATAAACATTGCAGACGACGCCAGCTTTGGCGCGAAGATTGGGGAATTTAGGGCAAAAAGACATAAATAAATTGTTGTTTATCTGCCCAAATATTGTTTATTGGATTAGCCAAATAGGTGCGAAAGTTCCTAAAAAATAATTGACTTATAATCTTATATTAAATGTGCATAATAATATTTTTATAAACATTATTTAATTTATATTATTTAGTATATATATAATTAATTTTATGTTTGAAAGATTTTCTTAAAATTTGTATATTTATTTTTTATGATATTAGAAAATAACATCGTATCAAAATCTATATATTTTTTAAAATATAAAACCTGCATTTACAAACATAATTTATATATACTATATTTAAAATAAATACATTAATGCTAAATTTATTTTATATTAACTGTTTTTAAAAATAATATATTTAGTATGCATTTAAATGGACCTTTTTAAAATAATCAATTCAAAAGATTAACTCAAAATAATATAATACTTTTATAAAGAATAAATTTAGAAAAACTGTAAAAATATATTGTTTTTAATATATAAGATGAAGAATTCAAATAGATTTTTTTCTATTTGAGAGAAAGATGAAAATTGAGTTTATCATCTAGGCTAAAGTGTTAAAGTTAAAGATGTAAATGTAAAATTCCGAACACAGAAGAAATTAGTAGCCAAACGAGAGCTGATAATTAAGAAGCATTCGAACTTCGAGGTCATTCGCCTGCTCTCATTTTCCCCCTGATTACGTCCCATCAAACATCCTTAGCTGCAGAAGATTCTTTCTCTAATCCACTTTGTTCTTCTGCTTCTTTTACTTCAATACAATGACTTTCTATTAGTTTGATTTATTTCAATTATTCCGCGTATCTATTCATTAGAAATCATTTTAATATCTCTTAAATATATATTTAAATTTATTTAACTAATTAATATACGTAATCAATAATAATATTATATTTATATCATACAAGAAATCTTATCTCTATTTAAAGAACTATAATTTTTGTGTTCAGTTTTAGCTTGCTTAACTAACATTATATTTGTTTTTGTTCATGGAATTTTTATTTTAAAAAAGATTTCATTTTTTATTTATTTTAGCAATATATATATACAGGGTGATCCAAAAGTCCCGCACAACTTTAAAAATTAATAACTCCGCGAATATTTGCGCTAGAGAAATGCGGTAAACACCATTGTGTTCAGAATGCAATGGGATTTTTTATGGCAAATATTGAAAATTTCGAAATTGATTTTAGTTACAATTTCATTCCCTAGATGGCGCTGTACCAGAATCAGAAATTCAGCGGCCAAATTGTTTGATTAATTGAAAAATATAACTGATCGACACGTATTTTTCCTTTTTGTATACCAGGAAAGAATCCTAATAATATCAAATCGTTAATTAATAAAGCACCATTTCGCCAAAAGTTAGAAGAAATGGTTAACGATTTTTAAATACAATCTGAGATATGTAAAATAGGTATATGCAAATTAAAACATGTAGCAAAAAATATTTATATTTTTGATAGAGTTTTGTCAAATATATTGAATGTTTGAAAAACATAGCTGAATTCCATACACGATTTTTTGAAATGTTAATATAGTACCAAAAATTATGATGGTACTACTAATAGGATTTCTTGCTATAAGGAATGTGTAATTTCTTGAATAATTGGCGATACTCGACTATTTAACTGGAAATTTGTCATGATTCAACAAATGAAATATAGATGGGAGTGACAAAATACATTTGTCGTACTTTATTCCAAATATTCTATGGGCTTGTCAAATGTTATCATTGTTTATTATACTGTACACGATTTTTAAAAATGTATCCCCTCAAATAAATATAATTTTTAAATCAACCTTTTGCGTTGAAAAACGTGGTAGTAAATCATTTTGTATTATTTTTTTTGCCCAAAATTTCTAAAGGTGGGGGGTTACAGAGAATATTCCTTATGCTTTTTCTTTTAATGAGCTAATGAGCGAAAAGCGATAAATTAAACATAAGGGGTAAATTGTGTGTACCAGTGTTATTCGAGAAGTTATAACACTTTGGTCTGCACGACATAATATAAGATGTGAGCAAATGACAAACAAACAAAAATTACTGTTCACAAATAAAAAAGAGACAAGATATGAGGACAGAATTTATTTACCCATAACCCAACACAAAGAGCTGCAAAACATTGGTCGATAATATAATACATGGCAGCTTATATAACACATGAGGTAACTTGTCTCTTGGAGGCCTTGTCTCTTGTATTAGATCACAATCCTTGCTCAATGTGGCGCCCTTCATTCTCAAACACCGCCTGCAGACGATAGATGACAGATTGGACAGCATTAAATAACATATCTGTTGAAATTGATGAAACGTGCCGTCTGATAGAAGCCTTCAACATGGCCAATGTGGTAGGCCGGCATCGATAAACACGCGACTTAATGTACCCCCATAGCCAAAAATCGCAAGGCGTCAAGTCTGGCGATCTTGAAGGCCACTGGTGTATAAAGTGGCGACTTATCACACGATCTTCACCGAACGTATCCTTCAGCAATTGTTTGGCACCGCGGGAGATATGAGGAGGTCCTCCATCTTGCATGAATGCTATTTCGCTCAGTGCTTGTCTGTCTTGCAATATGGGGATAACCTTTTCTCTCAAAAGTTGAACATAACGTTCACCAGTTACAGAAACGGTTTTAAAAGTTCTTCCATTTATTTCTTCAAAGAAAAATGGCCCAATAATAAAAGAAGAAGTGAACCCACACCGAACTGTAACTCTGGGCTGATGAAGTGGCATTTCTGTTAAAATCCTAGGGTTTTCTGTTGCCCAAATGCGGCTGTTTTGAGTGTTGACTTCTCCATTTAGAGAAAAGTGAGCTTCATCTGTCCACAGAACATTCGACAGCCAGTTTTCATCAATATCAATTTGCCGGAAAACCCATGCAGCAAATTCTTGACGCTTCTCAAAATCGCCGACTTTTAGCTCGTGAAATCTTTGAATTTTGTACGGGTATTTTTTAAGAAAAATTCTTAGAGCTCTCCAAACTGTTCCATACGAAATCCCCGTTTGTCGAGAAACTTGTCGAGCACTTACTTCTCCATACGTGGATAACGTTTCAATAGCTTCAACATTCTGCGAAACCGTAACAGCCACTGACTTGCGTGTCGATGGTCTTCCACTCCGAGGTTTTGCTTCCAGAGATCCAGTCTTCTCAAAATTTTTTATCATTCTCCTTAGAGAGTAGCAACTCATGGGTCCTTTACCTCTTCGAATACCTTTAAAGTTACGAAACGCTCGTAAAGCTTCAGTGGAAGATTCTTAATTGCAATAATAAAATTTCACCAAGAGTACTTTATCCTGTAGTGACGGCATCCCAGAGTAAAATAAATGATCAGGGATAGTTGAATTTTTCAAATGAATTAAAATAAGCATAATCGATATATGGCTTCTGAAGCCAACTGTGCGGACGTGTTTGGCATCGCTTGTCTCGTACCGCGAATGGGATTTAACTCTGCATATCACAATATAGTATTAAGAGTATCTCCTAAAGTTTACCAAATTTTAAGAAAAATGGGTAATGAGATATACACCGATTTTGAGCGATGTTCTACACAAGACAGAATATTTGTAAGGCAATGCCAAAATTGTTTTGAATTTAATCCGAACCATAAAACAAAATACTGCCAAAACATTAAAATATGTAAAATATGCGGTGTACAGGGTAGCCACAACTGTATTGAAGCGCCAAATTGTCACAATTTCTCTAAGCACCCTAAATTTAAAAACCTTTCTACAAACCATAAATCAAATTCAAGTGAATGCCCGATTTACAAATCACAAATAGACAAAATTATCCAAAGGACACAATATTCACAAATATACGAGGGAAATGATGTAGCAAATACAATTTAAAGCTTAATCTTAAATAGATTAATATCCTATATGATTGAAAATGTGAGATGTATTCAACAAAATGTAAGAAAAAGTTTTACTGCGATAAGTAAACTACAGGCCAGCACTAGAGATGACCCACCTGACAAGGACGAGTGGGTAACACCCTCGTTTCCAGACAGTCATGAACCGGGATCGAATCCCGCGTTAACATTTTGTTTGATATGTGAATATCCTTCACCTGACATTCTTTTGATTCAAGAACCATATGTTTTACATGAAAATGTTATTTATGATATGGACTCTCAAATTATATGTTCGAATAAAACTGGGGAAAAATATACGGCAACTATAATTTTAAATAAAAATATAAAGTTCAGCAAAGAGGAAAAATTCACAAATTATTTTTTGTACAACAATATCTATTTCTACAGTTAAAGCAAAATTAATTATTTCTAATTTATACATTCATCCGAATACTTATAAACCTGTTCATCAAACATTCATTAGAGATCTGCTCAAAACGTATATAAATCAACCTGTAATCCTTTGCAGTGATTTTAATTCAAGACATACTATATGGTTTGACAATGTTATAAACTCTAATGGATATAGATTACAACCTATTATAGACGAATGTAACCTCTTTATACATAACCTGAAAAAACACCCACCTGCCGCGGAGAGTAAGTATAATTGATCTCACAATCTCGAATAAACACTCACTAAGTTTAATAAACAACTGGCATACCTCTGATTTGACTAATATTTCCGACCATTTTGCTGTTAAATTTGTTATCAGGTTAAAGAATGGTCATTTATTCAATAATCAAATTTCCACTTTGAAAAAATTGCGAATTGGGCAAATTTTTCTAATAACATATCATTACAAGATACAAAAAACTGGGAATTGATATAAGCAGAGTGAAAGATGAGGAAGACATTGATGGGATAGTGAACGCGCTCATGAATTTATTGAGAGAAGCAGCATATAAATCTTCGAAGGTTAAATCCCCCATTAATAAACATGTTTCCAGAATTGACTGGTGGACTAATGAACAGGAAATAATAAAAAATCATTTTCATTATATTAGAAACTAGTATTATCGTCATAAAACAATCAGTTACAATACATTCAAGTTGGCAAGAAACAAATACACCAATGCAACTGGCGAAACGTTATTGAAGAAAATTACACAGATAATCCATTTGGTAATGCTTATAAGTTCTTCAATAAATTAAGATCCTCAAATGTAAAGAATGGAATTCCCATAATTGACAATTCACCAGAATATCTAAAAGAGCAAACAATGACCATATTAATGGACGATTTAATTCCTGAAGACGATCCTAATTTGGACAATTTTCAACAACAAATAATTAGAAATTTTAAGCCACGAATGAATAATCCAAGCATAATTATTATCGAAGTAGAAGAAATAATGAATATCATATCTAATTCTGATGTTTAAAAAGCTCCAGGTTTAGACAACATAAGTAACAATTTTGTAGCGTAGAAATCAAGCCTTGAAATATCCTAAGATATAAAATAATTTATTGATGACGTCACAACGACGAGTCGACAATTATTAACAAGTCAGCAAAACTATCTACAGCTAGGGAATCTTAAGCAAGCAAGCAAAGAAATATTTTAAAGATGATTTCACAAATACAGAGTAATATATTTTTTTATAATCTGTTGAGTATTTGCATTGAATTATATTAAATTAAATAATAAAATATTTCTTCGCCACAATATGATCAAATGTGCTTACCCAAAAATTAAGCATATGTTATGCAAACTATTTAATAAATGTATTCAAAAAGGGGTATTATCCGGAGAAATGGAAAATAGCAGCTCTAAAGATAATTCCTAAACCACATAAATCTAATTTAGAATCAACAAAAAGTTATCGACCTATCTCATTGATTTCATCGAAAAAATTTTGAAAAATCGAATTTATGAATTTTATGAAAGTAATAATCTTTTGAGCTCCAGACAACATGGATTTGTCAAATAAAAATCAACGACAACGTGCTTGAATAAAATATTTATCGATCGAGGATCAACAGCGATACGACTTGGATATTCCAGATATAATTGAAAATTTGATTAAATATAAAATTACACTATTGAAGAAAAATACTAACCAAACATTTCAAAGTTTCTTTCCTGCTAATATTCCGAATTATTTTCGGGCAAATTTCCACAACTCTCAATTTATTACAAATCACGGAAATTTTAGAAGCTTTTTAAAATTCATCAAAGCAGTGCAGGATTCAAGATGCTTCTGTGGATGTGAGGAACAAATTTCTATTCATCTGCTGCTAAATTGCCCCGTCTTTCAAGAGTATAGAGAGAGAAATAAGGATAACCCAGGCCCCTGGAGCGCAAGAAACGCCAACTGCCCGGGCTGTCAAGCTAACTAGTAGAAACCAGTTACTCTAGATTATATTTATATAGAGCCAATTGCAGAGCCGAACCAGCTGGTCAGGAAGTTCCATGCCTGCAGAGAACCCGGGAGTCCAGCCAACGAGACTGGGTCGAAGGAGGTCTTCCCAAGCAGCAGAGCTGCTTTCATTCTGTGTTGCATGAAAGCAGGGCATCTGAATAGAAGGTGGTCCACAGTCTGTTGTTCCTCCATACAATGTGGGCAAGATGGGTCTTCCCCAGGACGCCAGAGAACCAAGTCTGCCCGAACATGGCCATGTCCTGTAAGTAAGGTGGTGGTGACTTCTCCAGGACAGACCTTAGGGAGGAATTGGAGCAGCCGGTCTGGAGTATGGGCTATTCTCCTCAGGTGTCTGTTGTAGTGGTCCTGGAAATAAACCTCCGTCCATGCGTCTAGGGCTGCCGCGCGTGAGTGGTTACGGGCCAGGCTTCTAGGCAGAATGGAAAATGATGGCTCTAAGATCAAAACGGCCGCGTTCTTAGCAGCTCTGTCTGCTCTTTCCTTTCCGTCGATGCCGCAGTGTCCCGGCACCCAACACAGATTTACGTTTTGGTTGGTGTTCAGTACGAGAATAATCTTAGCTACTAATGTCGATCGAACTGGACCTGACGTACATATGGCTGACAGAGCTGATCTGCAGTCCGACGCGATAGTGATCGCATTTCTTGCATAACCTTCCTTCACCAGACGGACCGCCCAGCGGATTGCCAGAAGTTCAGCCTGGAAGGCTGTGCAGTCGGGATGGAGCCGTAAGAGAACGGGCTGCTGATCTTCTGATGAGGGAACAATTGCAGCGCCCACCCCAGCCTCATTTTTTGATCTGTCTGTAAATATTATAGGTGTTGTTATCTCCTCGATGTTTAGACTGAAAGACAATTGACGTCTATCTGGAGGGTATGGCAAAGAAGCAGGGCCTGGTCTAGATTCAAAATTTCCTTCATTGATTTCCTTCAGGAACGCCGTACGAGACCTAACAATAATATCGAAAGGAGGGCTGCCGGTGATGGAGATGGCTGAGACTGTAGGTGTGTAAGGACCTCCTCTCAGTACACGTTTCGCAAAATTGCAGTGAAGGCTCCTAAGTTGCCTAATGCCTTCGCTGGAGAGAGCACGACCTCCCCATGCTGACGCTCCGTCCAGCTGAAAAGAAGATTCCAAATTTACCCTGTATGGTGTGGGTGAGTCGTGGGATTATTGATCTGCATCTACGTGTGATCTTGCGTAGGTGGGCGACAAATCCGCGGGTCTGGTAAAACTCCACTCCTAAGATTGTGACGGTCTTCTTGATGTTTAAAGGTTGACCAAGGACTCTAAGCCCTGTCTCGGAGTTGGGGTGGACATTACGCCATTGGAACAGGCAAGCTTGAGTCTTAATGGGGTTTATATTAAGACCATTTATCGTGCACTAAGATGTCAACCTCTCCAAGAAGGTGTTAGTGGCAGAGACCGGCAGGCGACTACGAACCTAAGTCATAAGGGTGAAGTCGTCCGCGTAAGCTATTAATCGGTTATCTATGATGGAGGGAAGGGTGAAGATGGTCCGAGCAACTATGTTCCACAGGAAAGGACTTAGCGCTGAACCCTGGGGAGTGCCGAGTTGGGAGGACGTACATTCTGTTGCTGTCCAAGCTGAGTAAGAAACCGTCCGGTCTTCCAAAAAGCTTTTTACTAAACAGGTAATAGACTCTGAACAATTTAGACGCTCAAGATTTTGTATGATTGCCGGCCTCCAAACAGTGTCGAAGGCCTTACTGATGTCCGAGCTTATGACAAGAGTTTTCCTCCAGTGAGCTTGTCTTTCTTCAATTAATTGAGTGATACTCGCCAGTGCATCTTCCGCTGAACGACCATTTACGGTACCCAATACGGTTTTGTATTGATCTTCAAAGAACCATCCATGACGATCCGCGAGCCTCTGAAGTCGGGCCAGGATACATCTCTCAAATACTTTGGCCATAGTGTTCAATAAAGTAATAGGTCTGTATTTCTCCAGCTGACTGGTGGCTGAATTGGAGGATTTAGACAGAAGTATGAGGCGGCCTTCTTTCCATTGACGGGGGAAGTGGCCCCTACGAAGGCATTTGGTGAACAATTCGGCCAGCAGGAATTGCAAGGAAGGGCCGCCCAGGTCTAGGCATTTTGAACCAAGACCGTCAGGGCCCGGGGCTTTCCTTTTTACACAGCGATGAATGGCTCGCAAAACTTCCCAGGGTTTGAATTCAGGTTCGTCTGAGTGAGCAGAAATTGCATTCCTTTGCGGGTGAGGTCTGGTGTCAGGTAGGAAAAAGTGATTTAACAGGGTCTGGCAAGTCTCATGAGGATTGTAAAGAGAACCGTTATCATCTTTGAGAAGTGGCGGAACTCGGGGGGAGCCGCGGCCCCGGGCGATAAATCGATGTATGTCACTCCAGTATGCGGATGACACCTCCTTGCAGAGATTAAACCAGGATTTTCTTTTAGCTTTCCGTATAGCCGCCTTCAGTCGATTATGGCACGCTCGGTATAAACCGCGGAAGAAATTCCTAATAGGACACCGGACACTCTGACTGCAACGGCTGAGGGAGATAACCAACCTTCTGATCCGACTCAGTTCGGGGGTCCACCACGGCTTTGACGGTCTTGTAGTATTGGAGCGTCTCCCCATGGAAGAGTCACAAGCTGATTGCAGGATGGAAGTCAGAAGGAGGACCACCCTGTCAATATCTTTTGGGCTAGAGGCCTCGTTTAATAAGGTAGTTACACCATCAAATTATAGGGGCATTGCCCTTATAAGCAACTTGTCAAAACATTTTACATCCATTTTAAAAAATAGACTAAGTAATTGGATTGAAAATAGAAAACTCATAGCGGAAAACCAGGCAGGATTCAGAAAGGGCTACTCGTGCAAAGACCATATCTTCACGCTTACGTCACTAATTCAAATGACATTAAACCGCAAAAGGAGGAAACTTTACACATTCTTTGTTGATCTTAAAAAGCGTTTGATACAGTTCCACATCTACTATTATGGAGAAAGCTTGCGCTTGTTGGTTTAAGTGGGCGATTTATCAAACTTATACAGAACTGTATAACGAATCTAAAGTTTTACGAAGGAGCCTCTTTTATAAAAGAGGCTCCTTCGTAAAACTTTAGATTCGTTATACAATTATACTTTTTATACGGAGTTTACCTGTAGAAAGAGAACTACTATGCTCAAATGATGGCAGCGGTCAGATGGAGCGGCTCTTTTACAGAATTTATCAAAATACAATCAGGTGTTCTTCAGGGTGAACCTCTTTCACCGTATTTATTTATTATTTTCAATAACAATCTGGTTGCTACGCTGGATGATTCTGACCTGCCAGGTATATACTTACCGGGCCATGGAACTATACACCTGCTCCTGTTCGCGGATGATATAGTCTTCCGTGGTGAATCCAAGATAAATATCCAAATAAAGATTTATTTAATAAAAAATATTTTGAGGAAAATAGTTTAACTCTGAACCAATTCCAGTCTAAAATCGTAGCGTTTCGAAATGGAGGCCGCTTGGCTAGATCTGACGTTTGGTTTTGGGGCCAACAACCTTTGACAGTTACCTCAAAATATACGTATCTTGGCTACCCCTTAACAATCAAGAATCCAACTCCTTACGTGGCGCAGCACTTTAAAAGCAAAGCATTGATTGCTACAAACGCAGTATGGAGAATACTATCTAAGTTAAGAACCATATCGTTCGGAGCAGTGATGAAATTACTTGACTCCATAGTTTTATCCACGTTATTATACTCGGCCCCACTGTGGGCGACGAATCAGATAGGAGTTGTAAACCAGATCCAGGATATTTTTCTTACGGCGATTTCTTGACCTTCGCAAATTTACACTCCGGGCTATATCTTACGAACAGAAACCGAAAGGATGTCCCTTGAATTAAACATTACGAAATTGATTCTAAAGTTCTAGATACGGATTTTAAAAATGGACAGGACAAGATTACCTTATGTTTGCTTGTTCCAGCTCTAGGAAGTTTCAATTTTGGGAAAAGCGGGAAACAACTTTATTTATAACCTGAATAACATCATTGACTCTTGGGGTTTTTCTTTTCTTAAGAACTGTGAAGATTATATGGTTTTGCGAGGAGAAATGCCTAGAATAGTTCAAACCACAGTGGACCAGCTACTCCAATTTGACGAGCTAAGATACAAAACTCAACTCATTGTATTCACTATCAATCTCTAAGTAGCTCCTTTATGACGGAGGACTACTTACTATCAAACCTCTCTTTGAAAATAGCCCGTCAAAAGATTATATGGCTATTTTCCCCCGAGGATATCACGGGATTTTGGAACAGCGACCCTTTAAATTTCTACTTCTGCAATGCTGGCATCCAAAAAATTTGGTTCATTATCTATTCCATTGCCCATTCCTACAGGAAAAGAGACTGGAAATTCGCGAAATTTCGGGGCTAACTCACTATAATGAACAACATGTATATACAATTTTTACTACTCTCCAGCTGGATAAAACATTTGTTTATAAATATTTAAAATTTTTCAAGGCGATTGACAAAATGAGGGAAGAAGTGCTCAACTCCCCAGACAACGGCTGATTGCTCCACCTCCCCTCTAAATTGCTTTTCCTCCTCACTCATGTACATATATAACCTCTTAGGGGAATCCCCTTGTAAGACAATAGTGTCTAAATAAAGGTTTTTGTTGTTGTTGTTGTAATAAGGTAGTTACCTGGTGGAGAGAAGAGTTGAGGAAGGATTTGAAGGTCTGTTCTTTACATGAGGATTCAACCCAGGAGCAGTTTGTCTCGTTATTGACCATGTCTAGGAATGTAGTCCAGATAGGTATATGGTCAGTGAAGGCCATCTCATCTAATAAACCTCTAGCGACATGGATAGCCAGTGAGCTGGATGCCAGAGTTACATCTATAGAAGAAGATAAAGGCCCATTTGACCAGGTCGAGTCCACAGGAGGTCCCAAGAAATGAAGATCATTGAAGCTGGCGAACTCTTCAAGATTAGCACCCCGGAAGTCCAACCTCGCACCGATGCCCCAGGTAG
The DNA here is from genome assembly GCA_030710605.1 of Cordylochernes scorpioides. NCBI lineage: Eukaryota > Metazoa > Arthropoda > Arachnida > Pseudoscorpiones > Chernetidae > Cordylochernes > Cordylochernes scorpioides. The sequence goes on from CP092875.1 coordinate 75,195,087, forward strand.
GAGAGTGGGCGTTAGTGTCCATACCCAGGATCACTGGAAGAGAGGCCCGTCTTATCGTATCTTCCAGAAGAGGGATGAAATCATCGGCAGCTCTAAGGCCGTGCCAGTAGGCCGAGTGCACCACGATGATGCTCTGCTCTAGACATATGGCTATGGAGGTTATGGCGGTGTCTGGGGAGGTTAGAGGGATGGGATGAAGGTTGCTAAGTGCCACAATTCCCGAGGGGATGTAGGCGCCTGGGACCAAAAAAAATGCCTGAAACCCACGTGTGGGCCAGAAGAAGTTAGTTGAGAGTTCTTGCAGGAGCACGATGTCGGCCTGTGTCGAATTTGCCAAATTTGCAATTTCAAGAATGACAGTTGGTGATTTTCTAGCTTTCACCTGCAGGACACGCAATGGCCTAGACATTGTTTCTTGTTCGGGCTATTCTCTCTTTTACAAAGGGACAGGTAGATAATGTGGCAAAGTGGTTGATGGGAGCTCCAGATTTTTTTTCTGCAGCGGCAGCAGCGGCTTTGGCTTGGCTCGACCGAGCATCGGATGCCTTCATGCTCTGCAGAGCCGCAGCGATAGCAGATTGGATGGGCAGCTGGACAGGCAGAATCGCGGTGGCCGAAGTCACAGCAACGGAAGCATTGCTTTAAAGTATGACTGCGCTCATACCTGTGCACTAGACCCGCCACAGGAATACGTCCATGTTGACCGAGGATTTCGGCGACTTGGTTGTCCACTTCGATGAACACTGTACTAGTGCTGTGTGCCGCATTATTCGATCGATGGACTACCCTGATTTCACGCTTTTCCAGGAGTGACTGCACGGAGTGGTTGGAGCGGAAGCTCTCGCATATCTCATCGTCCCGCACCTCCCCGTCCACTCTGAAGAGGCAGTATCTTGGTAGGATAACCGGGCACTCGGGGCAGCTTAGGCCCGTTGGCAGGGAGGTCAGCCCAGTGGCCAGCTACTTTGCCATTTGGTTGTTTTGGGGTGGAAAACCACCTCGCCGCTGGTGTTGATGGACGCCACCACGTGTTTTGATGACGCTAGGGAAGGATGAATCTTTTGAATTTCTCTCAAAAATTCCCTTGGGTTGCTTTGGGGTTAGCCGACCTGACGACGACATGCGATTCGAAGGAAGGAGCCAGATTCACAAATGTGGATTTCGCTTTGGGTTTCGGAGGTGCAGGCTTTACCGGCTTGTCTTTCTCTGCCACTACCGAGGCGAAAGAGGTGGAGGGAATCGGGACGTTGGCTGTGGGATTGGGTTTTCCTAGACTGGCTCCCTTGAAGGCGTCCTTAAGAAGAAGTTCTGCCTCTTGGACGAGAGTCAGTATCAGTCCTTTGGTGGCCATCTGTATTTTTTCGGGGGAGTCCAGGCTGGTGTCGGCAATGATCGCTTCGAAGGTTTGGCACTCAAAGTTGAACAAGTTCGCCGTGCTGTTGAATTTAAATTGGTGATGGGAAGACGGGAGGAGGTCTTCGTCCTCAGAACGCGGCCGCTTGTTGGCCTGCTGACTTCCTCCACCACCGCCATCATACTGGTTCAGCTCCATAAATAAAAACTATCAAAAAACAAATCTACTCCAAAGAGAGTAAAAAAAGGCAGACCAGACAAAGAACATTATTCCGTTAACGAGATGAGGTGTGTATGGTTATTGGTTCGGCCAACAACAAATATCCAATTTATATACACATATATTTTTACATAATGAGGTTTTGAAAAATGCAAATAATCTTCATCTATTTACATGCACAACAATTTATTTTACCATCACTACAGCATAAATCACTCTTGGTGAAATTTTTTTATTGCAATTCAGAACCTGCCACTGAAGCTTTACAAGCGTTTCGTACCTTTAAAGGTATTCGAAGCGGTAAAGGACCCATGAGTTGCTACTCTCTAAGGCGAATGATAAAAACTTTGGAGAAGACTGGATCTCTGGAAGCAAAATCTCGGAGTGGAAGACCATCGACATGCAAGTCAGGGGTTGCTACGGTTTCGCAGAATGTTGAAGCTATTGAAACGTTATCCACGTATGGAGAAGTATGTGCTCGACAAACGGAGTTTTGGTATGGAACAGTTTGGAGAGCTCTAAGAATTTTTCTTAAAAAATACCCGTAAAAAAATTCAAAGACTTCACGAGCTAAAAGTCGGCGATTTTGAGAAGCGTCAAGAATTCGCTTCATGGGTTTTCCGGCAAATTGATATTGATGAAAACTGGCTGTTGAATGTTCTGTGGACAGATGAAGCTCAATTTACTCTGAACGGAGAAGTTAACACTCAAAACAGCCGCATTTGGGCAACAGAAAACCCTAGGAATTTTACAGAAATGCCACTTCATCAGCCCAGAGTTATAGTTTGGTGTGGGTTCACTTCTTCTTTTATTATTGGGCCATTTTTCTTTGAAGAAATAAATGGAAGAACATTTAAAACCGTTTCTGTAACTGGTGAACGTTATGTTCAACTTTTGAGAGAAAAGGTTATCCCCATATTGCAGGACAGACAAGCACTGAGCGAAATAACATTCATGCAAGATGGAGGACCTCCTCATATCTCCCGCGGTGCCAAACAATTGCTGAAGGATACGTTCGGTGAAGATCGTGTGATAAGTCGCCAATTTATACACCAGTGGCCTTCAAGATCACCAGACTTGACGCCTTGCGATTTTTGGATATGGGGGTACATTAAGTCGCGTGTTTATCGATGCCGGCCTACCACATTGGCCATGTTGAAGGCTTCTATCAGACGGCACGTTTCATCAATTTCAACAGATATGTTATTTAATGCTGTCCAATCTGTCATCTATCGTCTGCAGGCGGTTTTGAGAATGAAGGTCGCCACATTGAACAAGGATTCTGACCTAATACAAGAGAGAAGGCAGTTACCTCATGTGTTATAAAAGCTTCCATGTATTATATTATCTACCAATGTTTTGCAGCTCTTTGTGTTGGGTTATGGGTAAATAAATTCTGTCCTCATATCTTGTCTCTTTTTTATTTGTGAAAAGTAATTTTTGTTTGTTTGTCATTTGCTCACATCTTATATTATGTCGTGCAGACCAAAGTGTTATAACTTCTCGAATAACACTGTACACACAATTTTACCCCTTATGTTTAATTTATCGCTTTTCGCCCATTAAAAGAAATAGCATAAGGAATATTCTCTGTAACACCCCACCTTTAGAAATTTTGGGCAAAAAAAAATAATACAAAATGATTTTACTACCACGTTTTTCAACGCAAATGGTTGATTTAAAAATTATATTTATTTGAGGGGATACATTTTTAAAAATCGTGTACAGTATAATAAACAATGATAACATTTGACAAGCCCATAGGATATTTGGAATAAAGTACGACAAATGTATTTTGTCACTCCCATCTATATTTCATTTGTTGGATCATGACAAATTTCCAGTTAAATAGTCGAGTGTCGCCAATTATTCAAGAAATTACACATTCCTCATAGCAAGAAATCCTATTAGTAGTACCATCATAATTTTTGGTACTATATTAACATTTCAAAAAATCGTGTATTGAATTCAGCTATGTTTTTCAAACATTCAATATATTTGACAAAACTCTATCAAAAATATAAATATTTTTTTGCTACATGTTTTAATTTGCATATACCTATTTTACATATCTCAGATTGTATTTAAAAATCGTTAACCATTTCTTCTAACTTTTGGCGAAATGGTGCTTTATTAATTAACGATTTGATATTATTAGGATTCTTTCCTGGTATACAAAAAGGAAAAATACGTGTCGATCAGTTATATTTTTCAATTAATCAAACAATTTGGCCGCTGAATTTCTGATTCTGGTACAGCGCCATCTAGGGAATGAAATTGTAACTAAAATCAATTTCGAAATTTTCAATATTTGCCATAAAAAATCCCATTGCATTCTGAACACAATGGTGTTTACCGCATTGCTCTAGCGCAAATATTCGCGGAGTTATTAATTTTTAAAGTTGTGCGGGACTTTTGGATCACCCTGTATATATATCTAAGAGATTTTAAATTATCTGCATTTAAATATTATATGTGGGCGGCATGGAATTCTAGGCGGAGTCAGAAAACAAATAATTTATCGTAAAATCAACTTTCAATTACATTTATTTAATACAAATTATTAGAAGTATTGTTGTATACTACATGTTGATGTTTTTTTTTATATATTTGAATTAAATATATATTAAACAAATTAACACTTATAATGAAAATATGAAAAGTTAATATTTGGTAGCCACTACATATGTTTAATTAAAAAAGCATATATTATATAAAATTATAATCTATTTACCAATAATTCAGTTGGCTGAACGTCAACCTTTTAAAAAGGTATTACGACATATTTATGTCAACAACCAAATCTAGATATTATGTGTGTGATGATATATAAATAAATAAAATGTTTAACCTATCTATATTTATACCTATTTTATACATTTTTCATTATATACCTATCTATGAAAAAATAATAGAAAAAAATAATAATAAAAAGGTCAGGTGTTGTAATTAAAATTAAATATTAAATTTAAAGGCACATGTGCTCCTGGTCAGAATATGCCTTTTTTATTTTTAATACCTATCTAAATTTTACCTATATTTAATGATCACAAAAAAAATATAATGTTTGCTAATTTATTATACTCAAGAAAAAATGTATTTATAGATTAAAGAAATGAACATTGTAACGATCTTATAAACAAACTACCCTATATTTCATGTCAGTAACTACTTTACAGAAATACTATTACTAAAGAAACTATAACCGTTTAGATTTAAAATAAAAACTTGATATATTGCATCATTTATATTTGAAAAAAGAAACATTTTTATAAATTATCAATAAAAATGGTTTAGCTAAAAAAAAATCTAATAGCACATTGAGTTGAATTGGATAACCATAAATATCAACAATATTAAATTCCTTCAACTTTGTTTTTTTTTTTATACATCGTCTGCAAGTTATTCTTTTGTTTTAGTGCTATACTCAAGGGAACTTATAAAAGCCTTTAAAAAGTTAAACGAATTTAACATTGTATTTATCTATATGTCAAAAATAGAAACATATTTTGGGGATAATATTATTTTATGTTTTTTTAACACATTGTATACCAAAACAATTTTGTTTGACAATTATTAAAAATAACTTCTACTATTAGAAAATGGTTTTTACATTTTACAATTTACAAAGGTTTATAAGGATTAATTCTTCATTGGCATTATAACTCTGTTTTTTAGAATTTTGTATACGTTTTATATGCACGTGCATAATTGATATTATTAAAGAATTATAATAATAAATAAATCCGAACAATGAAAAATATCTTTGAAAAAACATTTTTCTACGGATTCAAGAAATATATATGTTATATTAAAATATTTTATTTAAAATTGTTATATTAAAGTATTATTTTATTTTAAATTATAATTTCATATATTCAAATACTCTGCTAAATCGACCGCCAGAGGTCACGCTTCCCCTATAAATATTCATTGTTGTTGTTCCCCGTTGGCCGGCTCAAAACTTTTGTACATTATGTGAATAATATTTAGTTTTCCTTATTCTACTCGACTTAAGCCAGGCAGTACTTTTATCAAATTATGTTATTTTATATATTCCTTTAGTATTCCTTTATTATCATACTTTCAATATTTAACCACGACTGCATCACCTTTTATAGTTTTAGATTCAATCGGTTGCAATCTAAATTGAAGTATATATTTTTAAATACACTTAAAACTATTGTAACCAGAACTCAGGGTGAATAAGAAACTCCACAAAAATATTCTAACATCTATATAAATATATATCTACGTATTCTTCGTAGATCGCGAAATACGTGGTGTCACTGGAGACCCGCTGACGATTCTCTACCAAACTCTAAAGCGGGGGCAGAGGCGCCATATTCATTGTACATAGTATGATGCATATATATATATACTAGAAGAATGACCCGGCTTCGCCTGAGAAATCCCCCGAGTGAGTATCCTTCATACTGAAAGTACATCAATAATAAATAGTAGAAGTGCCATTGAATAGCAATACAGAAGAAATACATATAAACTACAGGAAAAAAATGTGTAATGGCAAAAATTGTATTATATTAGTGTTTAGGTATTTGATTTTTTTTTTTTTGCAATCCAATTAGTTGTTTCAAAATTAATATAGTTTAAATAGACGGCAGCTTTTCCACCAAACCCCCATTAACCTTTGAAATTGTCTGAGTTGAGTGACTGACTGTAAAGAATCCTGACTGCGATGCCCATCTTCTCAGTAAGAATTTAAAAAAATAGGTTTATAAAAAAAATTAATCCAAAATACTGGCATGTAAATATTTTTCTGTAAAAAATTAAAAGAGCATATGGAAATATTAGGCAAACATATGTGTTCGCTAATGATTGCGACTGCATTTTAAACGATTTTTAAAGAGAGATTTAAACAAATAAAGGCCAGAACAAAAATTAATAAAAAATATGAAATTCATTATTTACATACATTCACAAAAGCAAACGATGACAGAATTGATGACTCTGATACTTGTATATAGAATATCTTTTTAAAATGGTGCAGACTGTGCACTTTTGCATGTATTGACAAGATGTCAATAAAATTATTTTAATGGTCAATTTTCTATATAAATAAAGATCACTTTTTTTTATGTATAAGGGTTTTGAGTTTGTTACCTCCGGATTTCCAGGTGGAAATTTTAACCATAAAGAGATAATTATAAAATAGATAATTTGCATCGTTTCGAGCTCATAGTAGAAAATATAATTCGATAATAGACGAATTTGTAAATTTACTTTCAAATGGAAGCAAAAGGACGAGCCTTTTCTGTACTGTAATTGGCGGCAGGCATTCTCGGATCACCCTGTACACAGTAGTAAAAATAAATAATCTGTTTCAATTATTATTTCATATATTTTTGTTTTTATACTCAAGAATTACATCTTCTTAATGTGATAAGAATCATTATTAGAACAAAAATATGTTTACATAGATAAAGCGGAAAGAATTTTGTATAATAATCAAAATTTCGCTAAGTTCTTATTATGTAAATATTTACCTGTATATAAACATAATCTTTCAGTTTCTTGAAAGGTTGCCTGTCGGAGGACGTAAAAGTCCGAAAGCTTGCCGAATTTACAACTGTAATAAAATAAACAAGTCGCCGTTAACTTTTGTTTATTCTTCAAATGATGTCAGGCGATTCCTTCCCTTGTAATTTTAAGTTGTATTATGCTAATGCTTTTCTTTTCGTCACTAGTCCAATAACAATAAAACAGAATAAATATTGAGTACAAATATCAGGCTTGCAAGGAAAATTATATTTTCATAACTTTTAACAGGAACGCCTTTTTACAGGAGATAACGTGTTATTACCATGTTACCATAGAAAAAACGTGGTATTACCATGTTACCATAGAAAAAACGCGGTATTACCATGCTACCATAGAAAAAAACGCGGTACTACCATGTTACCATAGAAAATAGGTGGTATTACCATGTTACCATAGAAAAAACGTGTTATTACCATGTTACCATAGAAAAAACGTGTTATTACCATGTTACCATAGAAAAAAACGTGGTATTACCATGTTTTTTTTCCTGAAAGAAGGGCGTTGGTTCCCGAAAGCTAGAGAATAAAAATGTTTTGAAAATAAACTTTACCCTGGAGGCCTGTAATTTTACTCAATATTGATTCAAGGGTTTATTTTATTGATTTGAGAATAAATAATATATGATAAAAATTAAATTTTGGTTAATATAATATTATATGGGCTTAGGCGAAGAGAAAGCCAGTTCAAATTTTATATAAATAACACAAGATGATTATTACCTTACCCAATTGGGAGAATCTGTATGGGGCAAATCCCTAATAATGGCTTGTGTGTGTGTATATATATGGGCTTAGGAAGATCATAAATTCACTTAAGGAGATCTAGTAAGAAGCCGGAGGTCAAAAAGTCTAGTATAATATATAATACCATTAGACCGACTGGACAAAGCAAATATATTTGCATAAGGGTGTCAAGGATGGGATTGAAAAACTGACTACAGTCAGTGAGACAGTCGTAAATCTTTGGAACAAGAAAATAGAGGATGTCCCAATGGCATACAAAACCCTTCTCTACAAGATTAAATATATTTCAAATTCTAAAGGGAAAAAAAGGCATGAACAGAAGGATCTTAGAAATAAATAAGTTTGAAATACATTTTAAAAAAAATCAAAAACGTGTATTTTTCTGTACTATACAACAATACAAAAACAACATATGATGATTAGAAAACTTAACCAAACAACAATTATGCTCAAATTCTTGTTTTTAAGAATTATTTTGAAAGAAAATAAATAATATAACAAGTGTAAATTATTGTATTATAATTGTGTGTAAAACGACATTTGAAATACTATCCCGCATGAGTTTCTTTTCAGCGAAAATTCAATATTTATTTCAAGGAGAAATAACGATTATTTTTAACCTTTTTGGATGAGGTATGAAAGGGTGAATTGTGTAGAGTAATGATAAACGGAAAAATTAAAGTGTCCAGGGATGAGAATCGAACCCACAGTGTTCCGCTTACCGGGCAGATGCCATGTCCACTAGGCTACCCTGGACATATTTTTCCGTGTTCGTAAATAATACATAAAGTAATTTATAATACATTCATTTCATACCTCATCCAAAAAGGTTAGAAATAATCGTTATTTCTCCTTGAAATAAATTTTTGAATTTTCGCTGAAAAGAAACACATGCGGGATAGTATTTCAAATGTCGTTTTACAATCACAAGCCGCATTATATTATATTGTATTATAATTGTGTGTGACTAAAATACGCTAAACATGTTTATCCAAATAATATATTTTTAAAAGGGTAGACTTCATTCAATTTGCTTCAGTATTAAGTGATTTTAGTATGTTTATAATATAATGGAATGTAATAGTGGAAAGTAGACTCTCGTGTGAAAAACCGTACATCAATAAAAACCTTCAATAAAAAGACTCAATTATGATGGACACCAGAAATTGGCTGAATCTCATTACAATATAAATGATCATTTTGTAGACACAAGATCAATTTTTATATTAGTATATCAGAGCTGTGTGAAGTCTTTTGGCTTGAAACTTCGCCTAGTTTGATTGAAATAAAGAACTAGGTCCCATAAGATGGTATCCTTTATATTCTACAACCATCAATTGGATTGTTTAAACTTAGGTTCTCTATTAAGAATACTATTAACGATACAATGTGTTTTCATTACCGAATATAACTTTAGAATTTTTATATATAGTAAACATATACAGGTCATTATTGTGAAAGAAAAATAAAATATACGAGAGGTATGGAAACTAAAATATCGCCACTGTTCATAAATCTACAAATTTATAATGATTTATTCTTCTATATAAATTACTGATATATCCCTATACCGCTCTATGCAAATCTTTGAATTGCAAAAGTATGAGTCAACATGTTTTTAGTATTATTGCCAGCTAGATAAGCAGAGCACCCAAATACTTTATTTGAGCGGTCTAGTAGATTGAAATGGCCATTTAAGGATACACCAGAGAAGTACAGTAGGAAGTTGTTACATCTATAGATAGAATTACAGTTATATAAAAAAAAGGAAAGAAAAAAACAAAATATAAAAAGATCAGGTGTTGAAATCAATATTAAAAATAGCATATCCTGACCAGGAGCACATGTGCTTTACAGAAGGCAGAGTGCCATCTGGTGGAACAGAAATCAACTAAACATTGATTTAGCTTGTTCCCTGATATTTGGCCAACCCAATTTCTTGATAAATCAAGTTATATAAATTGTTCATATATTTTTACATACGCGTTAATGTATTCAATTTACATAATTATTCGAATATACATATTTACATGAAGAACAATTGTTTGATTGTTGATATCTCCAAACCCACAGATTGAATTATAATATTGTTAGGATGTTTAGTTTGAAACGCCAGTTATGATTTCAACCAGCAACAACATATATGGTAACATTGAAATAATATTATTTCTCTATTTTATTTACTAATAGACCTATATGTAAAGTTGAATCTCTCCCTGTTAGTATCAAATTTCGAAAATTCGATATAAATAAACACATATATATTTATATGATGAATAATTTTGAAAATTAGCAATCCATAAATCAATCTTCAATTAAAAAGGTATATATTGGATCAAAATATCATAGGTAAAATAAATGATCGACATTTGAAAATTATACCGCATGTGTTTCTTTCAAACGAAAAATCTAAATTTATTTGAGGAGAAATAATGATTATTTCTAATCTTATGGATGAAGTATGAAAGGATGAATTGTGAAAAGTAATGATAAACGGAAATATAAAAGTGTCCAGTGATGGAAATTCGTTTAAAAGAAACACATGTGGGATAATTTTCAAATTTCGTTCTACAATCGTAAGCCGGATTATATTGTATTATAAAAAAATGATATTTTGATCCAATATATGCTTTATATTATTAACCATTAATTAAAAAGGCATATATTGGATCAAAATATCATTTATTTATATGAAGAATAATTTAAAACATTCTACCATAGTGATAATCCTGTAAGACCTTTTATAAGTATGTAAGTCTTATATGAAGCTCTTTATCATGATAAATCTAAAGGATTTGAGAAGGTATCTAGATTAAAATGAAGATAGTGAAGGATAACAAAATAGAGATATGGTCAAACTTTTCCTTCTGCATTTTGGATAAACTAGTTTCCCCCATGTCACAGTGATCGGTCTGACAGCTACCATCGGACGTTGACGTTAGAGCAAGTGGACTGGAAAGTTGACAGATGTAAGCAGAAACTTGTCATCGTGCTACCGATCTCTATGGTTGTCCTCCATTGCATTCAGAATTCTCTAAATTTTCTCTCCAGATATATCTAGTCTCGTGGTATCCTTCTGTACCATGACTGTATCCTCTTTACAAGGTTGAAGTTGTACAAACCCAGTTATACCATATATATATATACTTACAACTGAAGAAAAATAATTTACCTTCAGTGTTCAATTATATATATTCTTTCTACCAATCAGAGGAATTTATAGAAATATTCTAATGATAATGATTATCTACAATATATAGAAAGGTTATTCGCATAATTTACTTTTCACGACCATATGAATTTATTACACATTTGTGGAATCATGTAATAGATATTTATTGTTTATTGTAGTTTATTGGTTCTTACCTTTTTGAAAGTTCGTAACATTGCTGATGGAATTTCTCCATTTCCTTTTGTTTCCAGTCAGCTATTCAATTTATTCTGAGGCCAGTCCGATGATTTTTCTAATTTGGAAAGTCCATCTTCTTCAAAGTCTTATCTTCTTTTCTTTTTAGCCATCCTCTGAGGAATGAATTTTTTTTATCATTCCCTACCACTTCGGTTGATATATATATGGCATCTGATAATTAAAGATATTCAAAGTACTGCTTCAGAGTACTGGCGGTATAACAGTTATAAGCCTTAATATCATATAAACTGTCAGAGCATTACCAAAGTACTTTCCATTCTATTTTGTATTGAAATCTCGAGATATCATTCGACCAGCAGGTATCTTCCACCATGCACGTATATTTTCAAAAATTGTTTATAACACATGAAGAATGCAATATATTATTCTCCCCCTTTCAATATCATTAATATTTAAAACATGTAAATAATAATTTGTATATAAAAATAGTATATATCATCAATTTATTATCATGATACTCCTGTTGAAGGACTGACAAGTCCGAAAGCTTGAAAATAAAAGAAACTTAACCCTGGAAGCTTTATTTATTTTATAATAATTCTATTTTGTGATGGCTATGTACAATCTTTTCAAAAATACAATATAACAGCGGTATGGTAGATTAAACTGGCGAAACCGCTGAGAGGGTTCACCACTGATGAGCCAGGCCCTCTCATTAATTTTTCCATTGCAGTAAGGGCAGTAGAAATTGTTTAATATCAAAAAGAATCTTACGCCTTTAAAATGGTTTAGAATTTTGATAATTATTTATAAATAATGATTTTATGAATATCTTTGTGTGCGTGAAAATAGGAATATATATATATTGAGAAAAAGGCATCTCCTTATCGTGCAACTGAAAGTTGCTGATGGCTTGCGCCATCTATCGGAATAAATATCAACTAGTCTCGTTGATTTTTAATTATTCCAGAATTGGCCAAATACCCATTCTTTATTAATCAAGAAAAGCTAACCATTGGCCCTCATCAGCGTGGTACAATATTACATTTGTACTATTTTTCATATATATATATATATGTAGTAGGTTTGCTTGGGGGTTTGTCTTTCCATCACATCCTGTCGAGTCGTCGGATTCTAATGAATTTGTCAATTATATTTAACGACCCTCAAATTCAATGAATACATATTTAGGTAAAATTTAAATTAGCCTCTCGACTGGATGTAACCTTATTTAGAGAAATTGATGTACTCGATTTAAAAATTGATTGCAAACGCTTCCCGATATGTTTTAAAACTTAATTAGAACCCTAAATATATTATTTATTTATTGTCTGTGATTATGGATTGTGACGCTCCGAATCTCTCGAATTTAATTCTTAATGGAATATACAAGTATATAAAATATGTTGAAAGGTATGTGTAAATTATGGAATTTTGAAATAAATTTATTACTAACGTGTAATTTATATATTTATCAAATAGTAGGCTAACAGCTAGTTAAATATTATGTACAAAGCAAGTCCCCCCTAATCTTTGATAAATGTATTTTTAAAACATTAAAATATTTTTTTATCTTTTCTACGAAGTACGCACGGAAATAGATGAATAAATATTCTATAAAGTTTCATCATTTATCAATATACTCTTCGACAAAACTTCATGCCTTAATGACCAATTTTTTGGTCGTTTAGGTACAGCTTGCACCACGCTGATGAGGGCCAACAGCCCGAAACGCGTCCGTGGTTAGCTTTTCTTGATTAATCAAGAATGGGTATTTGGCCAATTCTGGAACAATTAAAAATCAACGAGAATAGTTGATATTTATTCCGATAGATGGCGCAAGCCATCAGCAACATCCAGTTGCACGATAAGGAGATGCTTTTTTCTTAAAACTTCAGGAGGTGTCATATTTTAAGCATAAATCAATCCATATTTATAAAAAACATAAACTCTTTTTACTTGATTTTGTCAGAAAAAAATTTAATCGAAGCATATTATATTTCCACTGTCCTCAAATCTTATTTCGATAGTTAATTTAAAATACAATTTCCAAAAGGTCAGCTTCAGTATCACTATAAAAGGAAACAGCCCAATGCAATATTACAGCGGTATGGTAGATTAAACTAGCGAAACTGCTGGGAGGATTTACCACTGATGAGCCAGGCCCTCCTATTAATTAATCATTACAGTATGGGCATTCAAGCATTAAAAAATAATCATACGCGCGTCTAAATAGTTTCAATTTTAAAAACCATTTTTGACGCGTTTGTTTCTTTTTAAAATAAAATAAATTTTTGCTGTCTTTACTGCAATGATTGGCGAAACCGATGAGAGGGTTAACCACTGATGAGCCAGGCCCTCCCATTATTTTATCAAAGCAGTATGGGCATTATAAAATTTCATATATTTTAAAAAGAAACATATACGCATCGAAAATAGTTTAAATTTATTATAACAGATAGTGAACTCCATATTTGCATATATAACGGCGAATTTTCATCTACCTGTAAATTATAACATTCTCCTTTAAAAAATTAATAAATATAATATATATATATATTATATAATCCAAAATGCAAATGTTTTATTTTTTAAAAAACATATATTTCATTTTCATTCATTCACTGTTCTATATTTTTTTACCATAGATTTAGAACATATCACTTTAATTATTGTTGTAAATATGTATAGTTGAACCTACCTTTTTTTTAAATCACGATTATTGAATTCATTCTATAAATTATATATTGCTGTGATAAATAATTTTTATGTGTAAATTTACTTCAAGTAATTCAAAATAAAAACTACTTGAAAGGTAAATAACAATCTTTCCTTTTTAACGACTGCACCTTCAATTCTCTACCTCTCTCTTTTTCAACAACAAAACAAAAAATAATCATAACATATATATATTATAAAACGATTCTGTTGATATTTTTGATAGAGAATTATTGATCATTTGCTTGATTCAGAATTAGCTTTAATTGTGCTTAAAGAATATAAAATAAATAATTGAGAAAGTAGTACCTTACTTAAGGCGTAAATAATGAAGAAAACAAAAGACTTATTTACATATCTACAAAAGGTTTGAGCCGGCCAACGAGAAACAACAATGGATTTATATAGGGAAAGTCGCGACATCTTGCGGTGGATTTTACAGAGTAATTTGATCTTGGAATTATGATTTTAAAATAACATTTATATATATATAATATTAATATGCTAAAAGGTACACATTCCTTAGGTTTTGTTCATAAGTGTATTTTTATTCAAAAGACAGTCTTGTACAAGGATATCTCATTCAACCGAAATCTACTATTGATTCAACTACTATAGTTCAAAGAATGACAAAGAATAAACATTAATCCACATACATCCTAATTCTCCCAGATTTACCAAACAAATCCTCTGGGGATTTTTAGCGTCTTTATTAAAAACCTTTATTATGATGAAAACACCTCTTTGTTTCTGAATATGTTTGTATTCAAGAAATGTTCTTTTTTCTTCTTGTTCTCTATTCTTTTTAGAGTTTCATAAAACCATTGTATTAAGGTTTTTTATTGTTGTTTGTCTTTTAATAATTTTATCTCTCTTTTAACAGAATATTTTGAAATATTTTACAAAGGATTACATAGGGAATAGATTTTTATTTATAAATAATTTAATAAATCAAAAATTATTTTAAAAATATTTGGCAGAAATTAGTTTTATTTTAGGTTATGAGAAAGATTAGAAATATGTAGGGTGAACAGAATATTAGATAATTTATAATTTAACTCTGTAGAAAAATATAAATTATTGGTCAAAAATTATATTTTTAAAAATTTAATATCAAATATGTAAATTTGTATTTATTATTTATAAAATACACTCATACATAAAACATAAGGAAGTGGGAAATTTGTTCTGAATTTCGGTAAAATGGTGAGAATATCGTAAAGAAAAGAGTAAATAAGACAACAAGAAGATAAAACAGAGTTTTTTCATGTCTCTCCATTAAGACAGTATAGAGCTGATTGTCTTGTGTTTACGTGTCGATAATATCATATATATATATATATATATATATATGTCGTATCCGTCGTGATCGAATGGAAGGGCGCGACCGTTGTGCATGTATGCTTCGAAAAAGAATTTGTTCCACACTCGTGAGCGGGCGCATGCCGTAGCATTCGACCGCGCGCGCTGGCTCCCACGTTTATTTTGTACAGATTTATAGATGGATTGATTTGTATTTACATTTTAACATACTAATTATGGTGAAAATAAATTATATCTCTTGGGCATTAGGCAAATTATGACATATATATATAAGTCAATGTATGTATGCTTGTCGGCTATACACGTCCACAAAACGTTACTAATAAGGCTTAAATTTAACATTATGTACAAATGCACTTGTAGTAGTGTACAAGTGTAAATATAAGTTGTTAGTGTACAAGTACTTTTATATTTGAATATGGTAAAACTTAAAGGCAAATTATCAGGCTGCAATCTCGAATTTCTTGGAGTTATTAACAAAT
Organism: Cordylochernes scorpioides; assembly: GCA_030710605.1. Lineage (NCBI taxonomy): Eukaryota > Metazoa > Arthropoda > Arachnida > Pseudoscorpiones > Chernetidae > Cordylochernes > Cordylochernes scorpioides. The sequence continues at coordinate 75,210,858 of CP092875.1, forward strand.
TTCCCTGTTTCACTCGTAACTAGCGGCTCACTGCGGCAAATGCGAGAAATAAAGTTGAAGAGATAGGTGGAGTCCAACTTCGGGAGGATGGCCCAAGTGGGGCCCCCACGGCCCGACGGGGATTGGTGTGTGAGGGAGTTGGAGAGGGACGTTTGCCCGGGTCATTCGGCTAGTATTTGATAAATATTTCGCTTTTTTCTTTGGGACACCGAACCAAGCCTATGTAAGAGTAAATGGAGTTATAAAAGGATATATTTTTTAAAAAATAGCGCAATCCATAAATAAATCTTTAATTATAAAGGTATATATTGGATCAAAATATCATTTATTTTACCAATACTTCAGTTGGCTGAACGCCTACCTTTATCAAGGTGTTATAACACACTTTAAAATGTTATAACACCTTGATAAAGGTTGGCGTTCAGCCAACTGAAATATTGGTAAAATAAATGATATTTTGATCCAATATATGACTTTTTAATTAAAGAATATATATGTTGTTGTATCGTAATATACTTAAAAGTATAGTATTAAATCACCATATTATGGAATGTATTTTTTTTAATAACACATAAAATCAGATAAAGCCTATATATTGTAGATAAATGTTATATCTCTCACACACACTCTAATATATGATAAAATAACATATTTAGTTTGGACACAGAAGGTATGCGTGTGATTGTAGAAATTGATCAAAAGAGATAACGATTTAAAAATGACCGCAGAGATAAACACTAGACCAACATTTTTAACATTATACTAGAAAGCAACAAACCAAAGGAACAAACACCAAATGATGAAATATACTATTCCTAAATTTACAAAATATAAACTGTATGAACTTGAAATTTAATCATCCCTGAAACATATGTATTTGCGATGTGTATGGGGAATTGACAGAATTCGATCATTAATATTGATCAGTGAATATTTAAACAAAAAACGTATTTTCCTAAGGTTAAAACAAAAGCCATCCAGGGATAAGTTTCTTTAAAAGAATTCCAATTCAGAAATCTAGCTTTTGAGCATGAAAGCGCTTCAAGAGTAGAAAATACGAGAGAAAAGAAAAAATCCCCGGAAGACTGATGTTTTCACCTTAATATTGAATTATCTGTCATTGAATTGAAGCCACTGTGTATCAAATATCGCTTTTCCCTAGTACACGTGGTACAGGCCATGATAATCATGGTGATAAGAAGTTTGAGACTGTTTTACTGTAAGTGCACCACATGTCTACACATATGAGAAGCAGTTCGACTTTGCACTTACAAATGTGTCAGAGCCAAGTTTGGTTACTTACACTCTCTGGTGGGTTGGACTTTTGAAATATTCGGGGGCCATTGGAGAATTTGTTTTTAATTCAGAAAAAAGTGTCCAATGCGGGATTCGATCTTGGGTCGTAGCGGTCGAAACCCAACGGTTTAGACCACCCTTCTACTGACCCCCCTTTCCTATCAAATATCGTTCAGAGTTTTTGTCTGAATCCCGATATACATGCTAAAAAGTACAACCTACTTGAGTTTTGTCCAGGAGTGTATTTTTTTTACATCCTCGCTCTATACTATGAATAAACATTATGCTCTTAGAATAGAAAAATAAATTTACATCGTGCGCGGATATTTTGAATAATTTTAATATAAACGAAAATATATAAAAAAGAAATCTTTAAAATTCTGAAATTCAGTGAAGAATAATAAGCAAAAATAAGGTATTATAAATATTCTAATAAAATTCTAAAAGGTGTATTTTAATACCACCATAATTCATCTTCACTGAAAGTCTATAAAATCAATTTGGAAATTATTCAATTTGCTGAGGTTGATGGGAATAATCTATGAGCGTCCTCCAGAAAGAAATGGCTTGAGAAGTTAGAGAGGCTCTGATTGGTCGATAATATTGATTGGTTCATTACACTGATTGGTTGGTGGGAACCGTGTAACTCTATCAACTTTTTTTGAAGATTTTAAAAAGAACGAAATGTGGTAACTCTAGTGACTCGATTAAATTTTTAATGCTAGACGCCATCTTGTTTTGATAATACGCTGAAATTCAATTTAAACGGTGAATATTTAAAGGTCAAACAGATGGATTGGAATTAAATCTTCACATTGTTTAATCGGTGAGTTTTAAATAGATTTAATTCTTCGATATATTTGGTTCAGAATAATTTATTATTAAATATGTTTTGGATTTCGAGATAGAAAATGTTTTAAATTGACATATCTCTTTTGATATAATTTCTTATGCATATATCTTCGGGGAACAAGATTGTTTTGAGATGCTCGCGTATCAATTCACGAATTTGTAATTTTATATCAGTTCTACATACTCGTGAATTGATACGCGAGCATCTCAAAACAATTGTTCCCCGAAGGAGTTTGGCGAGTTGCCATAAGAAATATTGGAAATAAAAATATATGATCCAAAATAAGCATTTTAAAATAATTTAATATATGGATTGCTCAATTTCCAAATATATATGTCATAATTAGATAATAAAAGGCATATATTGGATTTTATAAAATATTTATTTTGCCAAAATTTCGGCTGGCTGAACGCCAACCTTTATCGAGGCATTACATTTTTGTATACCATTTTTGTATGTCATAATATATGCTCTTCCAGGATTAATAAAACAAACCAACAGCCAACGAGAGAGAAATGGGCCGCTAAAGCGAGACACTTTAGACAACTAACTAACGACCATTTTTTGACCACATTCCTGAGGGGGCCGTCACCACCTGGCGACTTTCCTGGTTAGCCCCCGGTTGTGTACACAGGGAAAACAGTCGTTTAGCTGATAACGTCTCGCTCGCTCTCTCTCGGCTGGCTGCCTGGATTATTGCACTAACAACTCGTCGTGTGATTATTTCTCTCCTCACCACATTTACCACTATATTGTCGCATTGAAAGTCGACAGGATAAGACCTGGCCGGGAAGCAAATCCCTCATATACCGGAGTATGAAGAAACAAGAAGCCAAGCCACGATGATCGGCCAAACCTAACTCAACTGTAACCACTCCTCTTCGAGCCCTCAACCCCTTCTTCGCCAACCTTTGAACCGTGATCCCGAAGAAGTATTCACCTACGACGGAGATGGAGCTGCCACACACTTCTTCCAGCACTAGATCTACCCAAGAACGACCACCGTGCCAGGGCAGGACACCTTCCTCCGTCATGGACAAGACTCCGCCATATCCCTGCCGCTACTGTGATGTACAACACTGGTACGCTCAGTGTCACAGACAGAACTCTCCCGAATCTCAATGAACTTACCTGCTCTCTAAACCAGCATAACCTGTAAGTGAAATTGTTTTACCCCTTCCATTCATTCTTTAAATAAGTCATTCCTTGTAAATTGTCCCAATATTTACATAATTAGCTCCATTTATTCTCTCCATGCCTATTAACAATGATTTTATGCTCCATACTATTTATCTAGATATTTGTAACTCATTTAATTAGTTACCTTACCAGTAGAATTTAACAATCGTTATTTTAATTAAATAATTTCCATTTTTAACGTAACTCTTAAAAAAAAAAACTCTTTAAAAAAAAAAAACTCTTAAAAAAAAAATTGGAATTCTACCTATTAATGCTTTACGATTTTTACTATTAACAGTAGATTTTACATAATCAATTTATTTATAAAAATATGCCTCCAGCACCTAAACTTTTGTATGTCTATTTGTATAGACCTCTCCTACTTGTAAGCACGGCTCACGAAAAATAATTTCTTTCCCTAATCGATTCAAAATTCACCCTGTAAGTCAGGCGTCGAAGAATTTCAACTATCACGTGAGCCTTGCTTACAACCAACCCTTGGTGACTCTTATCTATCTTCCCCTGAATGCCTCCCTCATTCTTACAACTTTATTAACCTTATACCAGCTCAGGATCTTTTATAGAATTATTGATTAATCAATTATCGAACTTCTATATTGTCATTTCAAAATACTAACCTTCGCCCTTCATTTATGATAATATATTTCGTAGTTCATCTCTAGCATATCCACCGACCCACACACTAGCCAATGGTGTGTTCGTCACAGGGTGCAGATTGACTAACTGCTAGATATTTATCAACCCCTTTTTGTTCGCACTTGAACAATTTGCATCGAGCGACACAGTTCGCTTCTTCTTCTCGCGCCACACGTTCGCCACACGGACCCTGTCTTCAAATCTATGTTTGTCCATTGTCCAAACTAGCACGATATAGCCTACCTCCGATATTTCCCACGGAGGTACGTTAAACATCGTCGCTGATTTTGTCCGGTCCGTCATCATTTCGCGCAGACATGGGTCTTACTTTCAACCCACCGCGAAATCATCGCCTTGCACAAGCTCCCACGACGGTTCAAACACCTCGTGTCCGAGCAGCTTGTCACTTGTAACGGACAACGCAGTCCTCGTCCCAATTTTTGGCACTGTGCGCGCATACTTTCCGCAAATTAAATATAAGTCCGTTCGACTTCCTCACCTACACACGGGACTTTTCCCCTCGGACTCGCTACACAAGTAACTACATAGATAAGTTAGATTGGCCCAGGGCAAGTCTCCCCTCGCTCTGTTTTATATTTACCTCAGTCCTGAGCTCACACAATTGTCAACCTCAATCTCATTTCTCGTACTCTACACTTATAGCATAGAAAGCCCATGACAAGTTTCCCCTTGCCATGTCCGCCTGAAAAATATCTAAAAGTGTAGAGTTCCCCAGTCTTAATGATTTTCAGAATTTCACCATATGTATGTGACTCTTCTTCTCGTTGTTCACACTCCTCCATATCACTTCCCTTATAGTACATTAGATTTTGTTGTATATAGCCTTTTATGACCTTGATATTTTCAAAGATTTCCTTAAATGTCAAACTCCCCGGTGTTGTAAAATTGCTTGTAAATAATATTTACTTGTGTACTATACAATATTTTATTTACATAAAACTATGTCAACATTACCTTAACTAATTTTAACTGTAAAATTATTTTCTCTATTCCTGGCTTCACCAGCTTTAAATATACTTAAACTATGTTTAGCCTTCTTCAACGGGGGCCATATGTCATAATATATGCTCTTCCAGGATTAATAAAACAAACCAACAGCCAACGAGAGAGAAATGGGCCGCTAAAGCGAGACACTTTAGACAACTAACTAACGACCATTTTTTGGCCACATTCCTGAGGGGCCGTCACCACCTGGCGACTTTCCTGGTTAGCCCCCGGTTGTGTACACAGGGAAAACAGTCGTTCAGCTGATAACGTCTCGCTCGCTCTCTCTCGGCTGGCTGCCTGGATTATTGCTCTAACAACTCGTCGTGTGATTATTTCTCTCCTCACCACATTTACCACTATATTGTCGCATATATATATAGCAAAAAATAAACCTTTCCCTTTAAAATCAGATTTTTAAAAATGTAAAACATGTGATGTGTAACATTTTTTATCACCAACAGTACGTTTGGTATTGGGGTAGCAAAACAAATTACATTGTTCTTATGCATCTTTTATACGGGTATCTGTCTCGTTTGATACTTGAAAACCATTCTCCTGTAACTTCAAGTTATATACCTTTATGCAAATACACTCATGGACAGAACTTTAAGAAAGTTGTACTGTTTAACATGTATATCGGTATTCAGACAATAAATCTGAAAGAGATTTGATACAAAGTGATCTTCATTGAAGACGCACGAGATAAACTAGTGTGAACAAAATTTCCTCTTTCTCCTTCAAAAAAAAAAGATAACAGGCGACAACAAAGACTTTACACTTCCTCAAGTTTTCTCCACGAGTGTAGTTAAAATACCAATTAATGTACTCCTCATAATAGCTATAAGAATGAAATTGAGATAAAAGTAATGACAATATATATTATTGACTTTTTAAAATTATATAGATCGTCAATAGATGAGGCATAATTTTAGCGTCTATTTGGACGGCGATAAACAGCCTTTTATTTCATTTTAGAAATTTTTCAACCCATCAAAATTCTTAACTCTATACTTATTATAAATTTTATATTCAAATATTAAAACAGTATATCTCCCTTTAAATTAACTAGAGTTTAAATTAATTGCCTAGTTACATTAATTTTTTGTTCTATAATATATGTGTATTACGATGCACTAGCGGGCTGTTATGAAAATTCGAAACTATTTTAGACGTGTAAGATTCTTTTTAAAATTAAACAATTTCTACTGCCCTTTCTACAATAGAAAAATTAATGGGAAGGCCCCTGGTTCATCAGTGGTGAACCCTCCCAGCAGCTTCGCCAGTTTAATCTACCATACCGCTGTTATATAACATTTTCGATCTTCCTTTTATAGTGATACTGATGCTAGACTTCAACTATCCTCAAGGCTCATGTCCATAGTTCATCTAAAATACCCATTCCAAGAGTCTAGCAACAGTATCACTATAAAAGGAAGATCGAAAAATGCAATATAACAGAGGTATGGTAGATTAAACTGGCGAAACCCTTGGGAGGGTTCACCACTGATGACCCAGGCCCTCCCATTAATTTTCACATTGCAATAAGGGCAGTAGAAATTGTTTAATTTCAAAAAGAATCTTACGCGTCTAAAATAGTTCCCAATTTTCATAATATATGCGTGTATTTTCTCTCATTAAAATGTTTTAATTATATTCATTTTCCTATCAAAAGAGATAGTTTATTTGAATCCAGAACAAATATATTCTCTACAAATATAAATTTATAACAATAAGGTGACAATTTAAACGATACATTATTCTACCAATATAAATTCAAAGTTTTGAATTCATTAGCAACTTAAATGAAACTTTGGATATTATTAGCAAACGAGAATTCGAATTGTTTGAATCCAGGAAGTTCCTCAGACGATCCTTCCAGGCCACTCTCCAAGTAAGCAGACGATAAGCGAAGCGAAACAAAAGAACAAATGGCAACGTTGGTTTCGCACGCTTCACGGCACCCATTCACACAATAGCTTCATAAAACAAATCAAAACGCATCCAGGCTTCAAACGACGTTGAGATAGGCTTAGACCAATGTTTCTAAGAAAATGGTTATTATCTTTTGGCTTTGTCCCAGATTCCTTTTTTTTCATATTTTTTCACTGAGCTATAGGAAATGCTAGAATAATTTATATTTATTTTCAGATGTCTATTTAAAACCGATTTATTTTGATTTTCTCTCATGTCTATTTATTTTAAATGTTTTTGCAAAGATATTTCAAATAATATTTGCTTCCTTCTCTACTCCGCTGGTAGAAAAACTATTTGATGTTTTCCAGAAAATATTCATATTTCCAAAAATTCTACAATATTTCTTAATTCACTTTTGTTAATTTTTTAAAAATAGTTTGAATATATATAAGTGATGTGTGTAGCATCTGGAAAAAATAATGTAAATATCATAATATAAATATGACATTTATTTCGATTTTTCTTTAATCAAATAAAAAAAAATTAAATTACTCTATGAAATGTAAATAAAAAAATGAGTGAATGTTTTGAATAGGAATAATCTATATTAATAAAATGGAAATTTCATAAGTGGACATCACTAAAAACTTCCGTTACAATGCATCAATTTCAACCAAATTTTCAACATTTATGTAATCTTAATCTAAAAAATATTCAAAACAAGCAATTTTAAGATAACACCATATGTAAAACAGTCGGCCAAGAAAACAACAACGATATTACATCTTTCTCACATATTCACACACAATCTTGATTAATAATTAAAACTAATCTTTAACATTGTTTATTATACTTCAACTTTTATTTCTACATTTGTTTTTAAATACCCAATTGTTTTATCATGTTTCTAATTTCGCCTAACAAATATACAAATTTATAGTGACCAACATATGCAAATTTTATCTTTGTTTTTATTTAACTTGATATCGTAAACATAACATCCATTGTAAGCATTTTTCTGTTCACCTTCCGTGGTTTCTCTTTTCTCTGATAGTTTTTAGGTGTAGTATATTTTCTTATTACTAGACTACAAACATTCCCTCGAGAAAAACCTGGGCGAAGCCGGGTACATCCGCTAGTACTATATATGTCTAGCTTGCTATAGTTTTGCATGGCAAAAAGAGAACAAGATAATATACATGTATATAAATGAATAAATAAGCGTTTTTCCTAACCAATGGCGAATGAATTTCTGATTCTGGATTCGTGATTTACATGTGTGTGTTAGAATAGAAGATGAATCGATATAATAACTAGATTGTGGTTTTCTCTCTCCACGATACTAATTATTATGAATAACATCATTAAATCAACTTTCATCATTGCTCAACATACTGTAAATAACTACCTTGCGATTTCTTCTATCTGCTTATATGTTGTTGCTTATTTGTTTAATGGATATGTTTATTTAATTCTAATTTTCTTAATAGTGTATTTTATTTTTGATAATTCTGTTACCTACTCTACTACAATATGAATTATTGTAAATAGTTTCACGCGCAATTATCCAGATCGGATATAGCGTGTCTTATATTTGCAACTGGTAAATAAATAAAAATATATGTACTAAATTTGAAGTATATAATAGAATATTTTCCCATCCCTGGACACTTTATTTTTCCGTTTATCATTACTCTTCACAATTCATCCTTTCATACTTCATCCCTAAGGATAGAAATAATCGTTATTTCTCCTTAAAATAAATTACGATTTTTCGTTCAAAAGAAACATTTGCAGTAAAATTGTCAAACGTCGTTCTAAATTTAAAGTGTTTACTAATAAATAAATATTATTAAACAATAAATGAAAGGTTGTAAGTTTATAATTATAATAAACAACAAAGCACATATTTCTGGACTAAATTTTAATAATAGAGAGACATAATATGAAAATATAGTTTAGCGTCTTCATTATCTTTGAACCTCAATGTCAAAATTTGTATTCTCTAAATATAAACTTTGAATGAATTCATATTTTATTTAGTAATTGACAAGCCGTGTATCAAAAAAGGATGATACGATAAAAGGACAACTCTTTTGCATTGCTTAAGACTACAAGTGCAAAGAAATTTCTTCAATCTTTCAGATAAAAAAGATATTTATGAAAAAGCAAGAGAAGCTTTAACTAAATAAGAAAAAGGCATCTACTTATCGCGATAAGAAGATACCTTTTTCTTAATTTATGAACCTTATCCAAGTACAATGTCACATTTGTTTTATTTTTTCAACTAAGTAGTTTACACCTCACAAAAATATTGTAACATAAAGATTTAATTTCGACAAAGATATCGAAACAGATTAGAATTTTGATTCTTATGTTATTGCTCTAAGAGAAATCGTCAAATCCTGTGAATTTGAAAATTTATAAGACTTGCTAAGAGATCAGACCATAGAAAATGATATAATAAGCAATTAAAATAAAGGTTATTCCTTCAAGATAATTTAAATCTTCAAAAATCAATCGAGATATCAAGAATATTCAAAGCAGCTAAAGAAGAATGAAGTATTTAACAAATGAAGAAATGACCTTAATTAATAGAATGAACAAATAAAATTTTAAACAGCCAAAGACTCAACTGGGGAATAATAAAAAGATCATAACTTAAACCATTGAAAAGGAAGTACCTCCAAGGTAAGTGCACCTAATTTGACCAGAGTCAATCGCCTTCTGAACAAACTCAAACATATCGAGAAGTCGGGAATGGTCTAGGTTTTTGCAGACGAGAATAACTTTGTTCAGGACTAGAAGATGAACCGCAAAAAATGATCGGTAGCTGTGTGAAAGCCCTGATGAGTCATGCATACCAAATTTCTAGCATCATTGAACGTTCTTGTTGTTGTTAGTAGTGAGAGTAGTGTGGTGTCTTCTCATTTTTCCTCCAGGTGCCAGAGTCAATACCGTTAATTACACTGAGCCACAGTTGTCAAGCCTTGGATCTCTACTTTAGCACGGGAAGGCGTATGTTTTCCCACAAGAAGCAACATCTAATACAGCCAGAACAACCCAAGAATGGATGGTCGAGAATCTTCACGCTCATGTCACACCTAATGTTTGCCCCTCCCTCCAGCTCACCAGATGTCAATCCACTGGACTATTACGTATTGGGCGTAGTTAAGAGAGTCTCCGATAGTCATTCTCACAACACTGTTGCGGCTCTCATAGCTGCTATATTGTATGAAATAGAAAACATTCCCAAGACCCATTACTGTCTGTAGTCGGTTTCGACAGCGTTTAGAAGCTGTTTTTGCTGCTGATAACGGGTTCATTGAATGATGTCATCCTTTATGTTTATGTCCATCTATATAAAGCTTTAACATGTAACTTTACGATTTTAATATATTGTATGGAAATGCAACTTACGTCTCATATCAATCTAGATACTTCTAATATTGGACCCTAGAGCTGCAATTGTGATTTTGAAGTCCTATGTAATAACTAACTTTTTAAATATTCAAGGGGAGTTACTAGAGGAATGGGTCGGACCAGGAGATGCCTCTTTATTTATACACCTAATACCATTACAATTTCCTCTGTACTATTTTTCAAATAGAAAAGTACGTAAATTTACTTGAATAATATTCATTGATATTTGTGGAGCCTTTTGCCTCAAACTGAAATAAGAAAATTATTTTGGTTATCACTAGTACACGTGGTATAGGCCATGATAATCATGTTGGTTAGAGGTATACGACTACTTTTACTGTAAGTGCACCATACGTCTACATATGAGAAAAGCAGTTCGCGACTTTGCACTTACAAATATTCCAGAGTCCCGTTAGGTTCCTTACACTCGCTGGTGGGGTTGGAATTATACAAGAATCGGGGGCCATTGCAGATTTTTTTTAACAAAAAAGGCGTCCAATGCGGGAATCGAACCTGGGTCGTAGTGGTCGAAAACCAACGGTTTAGACCATCCTTCCACCGACCCCCTATCGAGAAAGTAACGTATTTTAATATATAGGATATAAACTTCTACATATATTTAAATGAAAAGATTTAAAAGCACGAATGTTTCTTCTATACATAATACAAACTTCTACTGTCCTTACTGCGATGAAAAAATATATTGGGAGGGCTTGGCTCTTCAGTGGTGAACCCTCTCAAAGGTTTCGCCAATTTAATCCACCAGACCGCTTCTCAGAGCTCTAATACTGTATTGGATGATTCTGCTTATATACGCAGCACTGAAGGATGGAATCTTAGAAATGGTTTTCAAGAAAACTATGGACACACGCTTATAGAACAGTAGAATTACATTCAAATTTAAATCCTTTCATTTTATATGCATAGAAGACGCGTTATATATTTAGATGATATTTTAAATTCAAACTGTATCCATTCATTTATATGCCATTACTAGGAATAGATTCTATATTTTAATAACAAGAAAAAAAATAATTTCGCCACATTTCACATCTGGCTCACTCTCTCTAATATAAATGCAAATTCTTTAAAAAGTTGTTAATCTTTTGATGAGAGAAATTTTCTCCTTACGGATCATTTAAAAAATGATAAAATATTTTTATACCTCAAATATTTGTATTCTAAAATTAATATTTTATGATAAAAACGTTTATTTAATGATAAAAATCGAGTTTAAAATTTATAATATATATATTTTTTACTTGTAGAGTACATATGAAGTTTAAAAAGGTTGATTCATTATTTTTTTAGATATTCAAATTTTAGCGGAATTCAGTAAGCTTTCTCGCTTAAATGCATAAATTTGTTCTAATTAAATAAAGAGTATTTAGACAATTATCGAATAAATAAAAAATAAAAACAGATGGTGCAAGCAATTGGCACAAATTTTAGCTTCACGATCATAGATGGCTTTTTCTCAATATATGATTGTTTCTTTTTTAAACTAGTGTATTATCAAAATGCCAACATATATATATAATATATATATATAATAATTAAACACACACATCAAAAATACAATTATGACTTAATAAATTAATATAACTAAACTATTACAATGTTCACGGCCTTGGTAAAGTGAAATCCATCTCAAGTAGGATATGATGAATGATGTTTGAGTTTAAGAAATTTTCCAGAAAGTTTTTCCATTAGTCAAACGGAGCAGAGCCACTCAAGTTAACAGGACACATATTCAATTTACATCTTTCTTTCAAAAACATCGTCCTGGAAAATCAACTGTATTTGTCGTATTGCAAAATACTGTCGGCACGTGTGTTTCTCCTCTGAAAGGGTGTTATAGTTTCTTTATAAGTTGTTTGGGGATTCTTTTAGAATATGATTTATATAAACTATACAATCAATAAATTATTTAATCATTTTTCATGATTATATAAAATTATATGAACAGTTAGACTCATAAATAGAATATTACTAGCCGAATGACCTGGGCAACGCCCGGGGTTTACCCGATTAAATGCTTTTATTCAAATACTATTCGTTACAATTATAAATTGGCGCCGTGGATGTCATTTTTGTATAATATATAAATGAGTTTTAAAAATTGAAATAAAAAATGCATCGGCCGGGAATCGAATCCGGGCCGCCCGCGTGGCAGGCGAGCATTCTACCACTGAACCACCGATGGTTATGAGAAATGGCCATATTTGGGTATTTATTCCATTCACAAAAGCAAACGGTGACAGAATTGATTATGAATTGTTGCTTGATTATGACGCTGATAACTGTATATAAATAGAATATTATTCAATCTGTTTTATAATTAGGATGCAAGGAATATTGGATTTGACTCATTGACTCGTAAAAAATATATTTTTGAAAGACGTATTGTGTGGTGATGACATCTAAAGAAATTGTAGACAATAGCTACTGGGACCCTAAAAAGGATAATATATCGTTTTTTTTTTTCTTGAAAAGGGCGAAAGCGAGTAGCTGTAAAGCCGAAATTAAGTATTAAAAGGTTTAAAAACTAATTTATTTATTGATAGGATGGGGAAGGTAGCACTGAAACCTTTTATTGAAGGCAATTATAGAAACATTCATCCATTTATCTTATCAGTCTTTATATGTGTATTAGAGAAAATTGATAAATAATTTTTTAAACGGTATCTCCTAATTGTGCAACTAAATTTTGTTGATGGATTGAGCATTCTGCCTGAATAAACATCGACTAATCGCTGATTTTAATAATTACAGAATTAGACTACGATTTCTTCAATAATCAAGATAAGTTAACCACCTACGCGTTTCAGGATGTTGACTCTCATCAGCGTGATGCAAATTGAACATCAACGACCAAAAACGTTGTTCTTTAGGGATAAGCATTTAAGGCTGTAAGTGCGTGATGATGCCAAGCTATATGAAAAAATAAAACAAAATACACCTATCCCCCGATTTACACGGTACTTGGTTTACACGTTTTCGCTTTTACACGGCTTTCCAAATAAGTTTTTTTATCGCACTATACTAAATGCTACTGTGATTGAACACATGCGCTGTGTACACATCTCACGAGGAATCCCGAGCTTATGTGCTGACTTGCTGCACACGCATACTGTGTCTGTATTTCATCGCATAAAAATTCATTAATTTTCGATTTACACGTTTTTCTCAGGAACGTATCTACCGTGTAAATCGGGGGATAGGTGTAATAGTATTGTACATAGGTTGATAAATTAAGAGAAAGACATCTATTGATCGTGAAACTGATTTGCTGATGGCTTTGTGATGTTTTGATATCGCGAGGTTGTATGGGGGGGGGGGGGGGGGATAACTATATTCTTGTGTACTAAGTTTAGATAAAGATCTGGTTCGAAGATTTTTATAAATTAATTTAATAACGGGCTTGCACCTTCAGCAACTTTCAGTTGCACAATAAGGAGATACCTTTTTCTTAATTTATCTACCTTATATCAGTAAAATTTTCCATTTGTACTATTTTCCATTTTATTAACTAACTGCGATGTACTTTCTTTTACTCTCTTATTATTGTCATATAGCCCGAAGTATCTTTATTTTAAAGAAATATGAACGCCGGCCAGGCAGCCTCTATCTTTACGAGAACCTGCAATGTATAAATCAGTATTACTAGGAATCTATTTAAAAAATATTTATATTTGAAGATGAACTGCTAAATGGATGATTATTAATCTCTTCACCAAAACTATTCAATCGTTTTTTTTTTAATTTAGCAATGCACCTAGTTTATGAAATAAATTATTCAGGCACATGTGTTTTTTTAAACAAATTCCTACTGATCTAATTACAACAATAGGATAATGATAGAACCTATCTTTATATATAAATTTATAATTTAAATACATTTTCAAAAAAATAATACGCGCTTTTAAATAGTTCACATTTTCAATGACAGATGACGGACTAATGCGTATTGTTTAATGCTATATAATGAAATAGCTGTGAAAAGTTAAACAAAGTAAGGCAATACAATGACCATATAGGCATATCCTGACCTATAAAATAAATATTTTAAGAAGCAAAGTGTCATTTTTATCCTAATAATTATTAACAGAATATTTATTCAAATTTATTTCAGGCGATTGTGAGAAAATCTTTTCTTTTTTAATAAAAAAAAAACATCCATATAAGTCTTTCGGATTATCTTCAATGTAATCATGCTGTACCCAATGGCTCATCATGGTAGTGGAATAGTTTTTTTAAAAATAAAGTTTAAGCTTTTTAAGATAATGCTTCAGACAATAGTATAGAATAAGTCTGAATCAACAATGATAAAGCACAATTTGGATTATAGATTTTAATTAAAGAAAATAAGACCTAATCCAAATATTTTATTAGGATTATTTATTTGGATTAGGTCTTATTTTCTTTTATTGTCTGAATCAACAATAATGATATATAAGGTTGCCCCAAAATTTCGTGGTATTCTTAAAACGTTGTTTTTCTTATTACTTGGAGAATAATAATATTATGGCGAATACATAATAATACATAATAAAATTACTTCACACATAATACAAAGATATTACACTTAACGGCGAATAATATTAGCATTTCAATTTTTATGAAAGCGTTTAAGAACTTTTGGGACAACTTTGTATATTCTGATAAATAGCACTTGCTATCTAAATTACATATTTTCTCGATCAGAGAATATTCCAAAATATAATCAGTATGATCATATAGTGAAGAATTCTACAGGAACCTAAGAAACAGGTTAGGGACAACAGCACAAAAGATGAAAGAATTGTCATAGAATTTAGACACGTACAATAGAAAAACAACCCCATAACCACTATTTTTCAAAGTTTAATACAAATTCAGATACTCAATTACTTAAACATTTAGTACTATTAACTATCTTGATTCGTAGGAGAAGTAAAAATACATTTAAAAAAAAAAGTTTAATTACTAGTTTTGTAGTTTTCTTTCTACCAACGAAAACAAAATTTATAACAAAAGAATTAAAGTTTTAAAACGTTATTTTAGAAGGCATTAAAAGGATACAATGAAAAATTGCAAGCTAAGCCTAAAAGTTTATTTAGGATTATAAAAAAATACGAGTTGGTGTAAAATTTACTTTTTCTTTTGTAAAAATATCATCACAGCACAAAGGTTTTTTTTTTTATCGGATTATTTTCCATGTATGGGTAAATAGTTCTTAAACAAAATTGGTAAATTTAGAGAGATGTCTTTTTCAACAATATTACAATTGTTTATTTAAATATATATATTGGTATATCCCTCGATATATTTATAAAACCTTTTTTTTTTCTAATCTACTTCTCTTTATTACTCGAATGTTCATTTATCTGTGTGCCATAAAATCAGCAGTAACTTATTACATTGCTTTGAATTTCGCATTTAGCTGTAAAAGAATATGAAATTAGTAAACATTAATATAAGCTTTAAATAAGGAGAAAAATAGAAAAATTTCTTAGTTGAATTTATTTCCAGTAGATGGCGCTCTACCATCTAAAATTCTCAATGTAAGCGGTCAGGATGTGCCTCTTTTATTTATCACAATACATTAATATGTGATAGGAAATATATAGAGAGTCAATATAGGTATTATATATAATGAAACTTGATAAATAGTTAATTATTTTATTCTTATGAATATTTTATCACCGTGTTTAAAAAATAAATAAAATATGAAAAATTATTTTTTATTTCATTTTTTCACGAGATTATGTAAAATAGTATTTAATTATATTATAACTCGTGTTTCATAGGTGTTTTATAATATCGTGTTCTCCTGTAGAAGGAATTTCATGCCTGAAAGATAAAGATTTGATTTAAAAATATTAAAAAGAAACTCATTTCTAGAAGCCTGATGTTGTCGCCTAAAGAGTTTCTTCGTGTTAATTTAGAGCGAGTTCAGAATATGTAAGACACCTATAATAGCATGCTATAGTATTTTGTGATAACTGTTTTCGGCTATAAAACAGTATGTTACTAAAATATGTTACCCTAATGATAATATACCCAACCCATATAATACGTAGCGTAGACGTATACACGATTGTTATGTGACGCAAGCACATGTACGATTTTTTAACATTCTAACGCAATATGTAAATATAAGGGATCAAAGTTGGGGAATATCCAGGAGCAAAGTCAATTACTAAACATAAATTGATTTTTTGATGTTTTTGTTCAACTATGCTCTCTCTCTCTCTCTCTCTCTCTCTGCAACATGTATAAACATGCGACGTATACTTAAACTAAAACATTTCTTACCCCTATTTACCATGACTATCATAGAAGCATGTATATATTTGCGCTTACTTCACACACAGAAATATACTCTCAATTATCTACTAACCTTTTATATATTTGTTATAAAAAGAGATTTCTGTTGTAATTAATTACCTTGACGATTATGCTATTGTAATGTAACCGTGGTTAAAATCTTGAAAGTATAATTATAAAACTGCTTTTTATCAGAAATTGCTTTAATTCAGCTAAAGGAATATATAAAAATATAATTTGATAAAATTACTGCCTGGCTTAAGGCGTAAGAATAAAAAGAGTAAAACTTATTTACATAATGTACAAAAGGTTGAGCCGGCCATCGGGAAACAACAACAATGGGATTTTATAGGGGAAGCGTGACCTCTGGCGGTCGATTTAACAGAGAATTTGAATCTATGAAATATATTTTTAAATAAAATATAATATTTTAATATAACATATATACAGTTGAACCTGTCTATAGCGCCCCCACTAAATAGCGCCTTCCTATCTATAGCGCCCGATTTTGAACATTAAAATGTAAACATTTTACATTAAAAGTGACCTTTCTTTAGCACCCCCTCTCTATAGCATCCTATTTTGGCGAGTCCTAAGAAGGAGCGCTATAGACAGGCTTAACTGTATACTGAAATGATAGATTAATGATAATAAAATCAGTGATGATAGAACTTTCCCATAAATTTCGCCAGTTTAATCTTCCATAGAGATGTTATATTGAATTGGGATGTTTAGCGTTGATACTGATACTGAAGCTGACCTCTTGGAAAAGTTATTTTGAATTAACTATCGGTATAAGCTATGAGTACAGTAGAAATACATATAATTATGATGAAAGAGCAATTGCTCCTTCTCAAACAGCAAGTAGAGTCTTTATTTTAGAAAAAATATTAACGATATATGAGTTATTGCACTATCTGTTATCAGAAATTTAAGCCATCGTTGTAAGGAAGGGCAAAAATTATATGCGTCAAAATGGTTTAAATTTCTGATAATGAGAAGAGTACATCGGTTTGATCACAAACCTCCAGTAATTAAAAAAAATATACTTATTAATTCATTTCTATATTTTCTTTTTATTTTATCACCAATCTAATCCCTGAAATGGTATGATAAAAATATACAAAAAATATTATTCTCTACTTAAAATTAGAAAATTCATTAAAAAGTTTTAATATGATTAACTTCTGATAAAATTTAATCCTACCTAATAAGTTTTAATGGGAATTTAATGTGAAAACTTCGTCAAATATTAATTAGCGAGTTATAAAAACTAAAATTCTGTATCGTTTTTCAACCCATGTTTTCTTAAAAATGTTTGACCAATCGTTTTTATGGAGGCTAATTGAAAAATCAATGGATTCCACTTTGGATAAGAGATGGTCGTTTTATTTTTAATCTGCATAATCGAAGGGGGTTGACATCTTTTCGGTGATGTCACCCTGCGCTGTCTTTCTTTCTTGTGGTTCAGATCTTAGTGTATATAGCAGAGAGGGAGTTCTTTTTACATATAAAACACAGTGAGTCTATCTCTCTCTACAGAAAATTCTGTGCGAATTCCTCAACATTGTCATTAAGCATGCTGAAGACAAAAACTGCACAATAAGCAAGGGTTTGTCCACACTCAGAACGGTTTGTAGCATCTGATATGATCCATACGTCCCTTCAGAGAAGGCTTTGTCTGGTGCAAATATTTTTTATTTTTATAACAAGATACTCTGTATTAAATTATAAAACTATTTTAGAGGCGTGACATTCTTTTTAAAATAAAACAATTTCTACTGTCCTTACTGCGATGGAAAAATCACCACTGATGAGCCAGGCCCTCCCTTTAATTTTTCCATCGCAGTAAGGACAGTAGAAATTGTTTTATTTTAAAAAGAATGTCACGCCTCTAAAATAGTTTTATAATTTGATAACAGATGGCGCTCTAGTACATCGTAACATTATTGTTCTAATAAAAGACACAATTTGATATTTGCGGAAGAGCGATTGCTCGAAGCATATTATATATTTATAATTATATTTAATTCTGCTGTCCTAAAAGCTTATGTCCATAGTTCTTCTAAAATACCCATTCCAAGAGTCTTACAACAGTCACCTATAAAAGGAAGTTCCAAAAATGCAATATAACAGCGGTATGGTAGATTAAACTGGCGAAACCGCTGGGAGGGTTCACCACTGATGAGCCAGGCCCTCCCTTTAATTTTTCCATCGCAGTAAGGACAGTAGAAATTGTTTTATTTTAAAAAGAATGTCACGCCTCTAAAATAGTTTTATAATTTGATAACAGATGGCGCTCTAGTACATCGTAATACTCTGTATTATAATTTTATTTAAAATTTATTATTTTTCCGTTTACTAGGAGTTAATAAAGATGTTAATTTTCAATTGTCTTTATCTCTACATGTTATATCTTGTAAGAGTCAAGAATTTACGGAATTAAATTATTGAAAGCGAATTTTTGAATGATAAAAAGAAGATTCTCCTGAAATAAAGTATCTTAGGATGGCCTGGTTAATTCAGTATTAAAGCTTATCATCGGTGTCAACAGTTTAATCAATCAAACCGCTTTTGACGTGACAACGTCTTAAATTAGGTTGCGGCTGGGAGTCACTTATGAAAAAGTGTAACGCCCGGTAACGTTACGATGAGTCATCGAACGAGAGTGCTGCGCGCGCAGCTGCGCGCGCAGCGCTAGAGAATTAGGCGCATTGAATCGGCGCATGCTTGTCTCTGTCTTTGTCTTTCTCGAACGTTCTTGGCGTTGGAAAAACAAGAAAGCGTCATAATACAAGTTCACACGTGTGGTTAAAGTATCGTCAGCTGTGTCTGTAGTGAAAATGTGGAGTGCTTAGATTCGTCATTTACAACAACTACAACAATAAAGGTAAATAATTGTACACTGATATTTCATTATCGTAAACTATGATTGATTGATTAATTGTTAGATTGACACAAAAGTTGAGAAACTGAGTTTATAGGTTATGTCATACTATTGATAAATGTTGATAGTGTTAAGTAAATTATTAGTTTAAAATTAATTAATTAATTAATTATTATTTCACAAATTTTAAATAGTTTCAAATTTATTCAGCAAAAATTTGAACCTTCGATCTGAATAAATGTTTTGATTTTCGAATTGATTCTTTAAAATTACAAATATTAAGAAAAAGTGGCAGATATAAGAAAATTTTATTTAAACTGTGTTGAGCAAGAATTTTAACATCTAATTTAAGTAAATGTTTTAATTTTCAACTTCATCATTTACAATTACAAATTTTATTTAATTTCAAATTTATTTAGCAAAAATTTGAACCTTCGATCTGAATAAGTGTTTTGATTTTCAAATACCAACGCGGCTGGTGGAGTGGCGATCTATCGTAAATTATCATCGACATCTACGGCGGAAGTGTTCCAAGTTGCGATTACAGACGTAACTCGTGTCATTAAAACCAAGGGTGACATGTGCATGACTGAAGTTACTTGCTTCGCCGCTAATACTAGCTTCAAGTTTATACTCGGTGCTGTATATATTCATCCAGGAGCTAGTATGCAGGATATTGGAATGTTACTATGGCAAGGACTCGGTCCGTACATTCACAACAGCCAGTACGTGCCACCGTTCGTGCAAGTTGATTCTAGTATACCGATTCTTCTGTGTGGTGATTTTAACAAAAACGTAAAGCCTGACAACTCGTTTCTTAAATTCATGAAAAATACGTATAATCTTGATTGCGTATCAAACGTTTCTAAGTCAACTACGTTAAAAGGAACAACTATCGACTTGACTTTCGCAAGACACATTACAGCAGAAACACTTCCTTTCATTTCATATTTCTCCTATCATCGTCCTATCCTCAACAAAATCACTCAAATAGGAATTAGTTAAGTTTAAGTTTACATGTACAATGTTTTAGTAAACAAAATATATTTCTATAGTTAAAATTTGTGCAATTCTTATTTTCATTCAATTCCTTGTTCCTATTGTGCAATTTAATTATATTCATATCAATAAATATTCTACCGTTGTCACGAAAAATATTCGCCCGTAAAACCGACTTTACAGGCAACCATTGTTTTTTAGAACTATTGTCGTATTGACGTTTATGATTATACTCATAGACAAAACTTAAGGAAGTTATAACTTTTTATGATGCACGTTGGGATTATAAAAATCCGACTAGAGCACTAAACACCACCTCATTCAAATGTTGCTTGACATAAACTGACTCTATTGACAGGCGGGGAAAAATTACGCCTTTGTATCTTCTTATTTCTTATATCCCTACAGTCATATTAGGGTATCAATCTTGCAAAGCTTGAGATCATGTCTGGGTGAAGTAGAATGCGTCTGCCTTTGTCATTAAGAATGGGAGCGCTACTCAGTGGCAGACTTATCCCTAGAATAAATGGCCGCCTCTGACATGAGGAACAGACGCCATGTGCAGCCGCTCCTAACATGGAGTACAAACGCTGCTCATCCTTCATCCCTGGATTAGGAGCCCTTACAGGGTACTATCAGCCGGGCCAGCTGAGCCAAGGTTTTTTAGTGAGCTTGTTACTGCTCCCCCTTCTCCTTTTTCATCCGGGCTTGGGAACCGCAAAGGCGGAGTTGTAAAGTAAGCATTTATATAAATGTTCAAGGTTGCTTCATGAAAGCGCATTTCACTGAAATCTAACATATTTTGAGAAAGTAAAGGTTGAATACTATTATAACATACTTTGCAGATAGTTTTCAGAGACCCTCGTAGTACATGTTCTCCAAATGTCATTCCTTATTTAATACTCTATTTAAAAACTATTATATTCTTCATTGAATCTTCACCCAACTTTCAAGTTTGTCACTCTATATGTATATTTGGTATTGAGAATTCTCTTAGAATGCCAGATATCGAAAGAGTTAATTTTATAATCTAATTATTTGATCCAAGATTCACATCCATAAAGGAAAGTTGACCAAAAACATCTAAGAAACTATTTATTTTTGCTTCTTAATTTCCATTAAAAATGATTTAAGAATTCTTCAAAATAGATTAATTTCCTCTCAACGGATTGTAAATACTAGCTTTGATAAAGCGTCACGGCTTAAGCTCTATTTGAATTGGTACAATAATACATTTCTAAATAGGGAAATAGGGATCACGATAACCTATATAATAAACTGGTGCTATGACATCACAAGGACATGCGGTGACAAGTTTGTGGGTGTGTGCAGGACCGTCAAACTCTGTTTGTCACCTTAGGTCCAACAGTAGCAGACTTGTTAAGAGCCCTTCGGTTGCTACTCCGCAGGTTGCCCCGCCCCGCCGTGCTCTACTCAGAAAACTCCGCCTTAGTTCAGGAAGTGGGGCGGAGCTTCTCCCCCGCCGACCTCTCGGGTGGGCGTGTCTCGGGGCGGCACCGGACCGTCCTATCACTTGAGACTCCGCCTCCCGAGATAGACCCCGGACATCTCCTGGTGACAGTGACAGACGAGTTGCCGATGCCTCCTGTGATTCCAGGCAGTCTAACACTGAGATGGAGGACTCCCACTGTCTCGCGGGAGATGCTGGCCAAGGCTGCCAAACTGGTAGCCCGGGCCGCTGTGGAAGCTCCACCTTTTTCTCTGATGGGCGTGGCCAATGTCAGCTGTGATACTAGGTCCCCGCCTACGTCACGAGCTGTACATTTTTACAAGTAAGTTTCATGGTATTGCTTGTGGTCGAAGAAATGAAAGCATTAAAGAACGAATGTTCATTTTATACGTAAACAAACTTATATACTGGCCTTACTATGATGAAGAAATACTGAGAGGACTTGGCTCATCTTAATTTCCCATCGCAGTTAGAATATTAGAAATGTTTGTTTATACATATAATGTTATGATGCATTAGCGCGCCATCTGATGTGGAAATTCGAAAACTATTATTAACTATTATTCGATTATCAAATGAATCATACGCGTCTATAATAGTTTCGAATTTTCATACATAAAATATAATAATATAATTTAATTTGAAAGGTTCGTATAAATTCATTTTCATGCTAATTGCGGCTTTAGGTTTTATATTTGGAATTTGTTGGAAGAAAAGCTTAGTACAGTATTTATAGTTATGTCTATGTTTTATGTCCCAATTTAAAAACCCATTAAACCTGATATATCGTTTATTTTGGAAAATCTTCAATCTTTACTTATTTCCATATATATAATCTCTCTTTGTCTTATGATTATTTATGTTCATTATGTTATATATATATATATATATATATATATATATATATATATAGTATATAGTAAAAAGGCATATAGTAGATTGAATAAAATATGTATTTGCCAATATTTCTTTTATTCTTTTAATATTTAATCTTTTATTCAATCCAATATATGCCTTTTTACTATCTAATGATTTAAGTATGGATTGCTCGATTTTCAGAACGATATATGTATATAAAGGTGATCGAATTTGAATAAATTATTTATAGAATCTTTTGTGTGTAGTTATTTGATAGAGTTATAATTATTACATATCCATCAGCTCACTAGAATAATTTGATTTTGAGTTTGAATTTATGAGTTGTGGTATTGTGGTCTCTGCCATAAGAACCATAAGAGTAATGGACTAAGATAATCTCCTTGGAAATATCCTATGTTACATCTAACTGAAGTGACATAAGAGATACCATTCCAGATATTTATGTGTTTGTTTATAGTAAAAGTTTTAATATGATAATCAGCGTATGAGCATTTTGGAAATGGGTTTGTTTATGGCTGTACATTCTTTCAAAATATTATTGGGTATGCTGACTTTTGTATTATCTTTATTCGATATTCGAAACTATTTATGCATAAAATGAAAAGAATTAAGATAAAATATAAAAAAATATATCATTCTTCATAAATGGTCTTCATATAAATAGAAGAATCTTTTAATGTGAATCCTACAAGAGGAATCAACATATTGGTATCAATCTCTGAACTACAATTTTTTTTATCGTAAAGATAGAGGCTGCCTGGCCGGCATTCATAGTTCTTCAAATAAAAGACATTTCGAGCAGTAAATCTTTACATATATATATAATAAAAAGATTTACTGGTCGAAGTGTATTTTATTTGAATAAATACAATTTTTTAATAATTAAAAAGGGGGTTCCTTTGCATATGAATATAATCTGATGACATTTTTGGATGTATCGAGAAAATATGTATTATAAAATTGATAGAATTTGGGATAAATTATATTTGTACATTGATTCCCCTCTACACATACAACTAAATGTTATATTTTCAAATAGATTATCCAAAATATTGTAATTAATTTGAGAATAAATCAATATTCTTGCAGATTAGTAAGTATATGCATTGCCAAAATTACCAAGCAACCATTATTTAGCAGTAATTCATTGATAACGGGAATATTTTTGATATCTAATTGAAAGATACCTCATTTTAAAAATGCGTTTTCTTATAAAGAGTGTTTAAACAAATACAGAATAAAAAACGCCTGGTTATTAACAATATAATTAAATTTTCAGCGGATTTTTTCTCAAAATATCAATATTTTTTAGATATTAGAACAATAATTTCATTGCTCTGGGATTCCATCATTAGATAACGTGGCAACTATTTTTGTTATTTGAAAAAGGAAAACTAAAAATCACGTAAATATTTTCTTTTAATTTTGAATTTGCAAGTTTTCTAGCAGAAATACTGCTCTTCAACGGGCTAATACTATATGTACAATCTATTAATAATATTTATACAATATAATTGAAAAACCTTTGTTATTGGCATGTTTTTATTTGGATGCCCGCGAGAAAACATACCAATAACAAAAGGTTCTCAATTATTTTGTATACAACAATAGCCTTTATTGGGCACACGTGCCATACAGGATTATCCCGGTAGGACAAAATAAATAAATAACAAATTAGTATCATAGTTATATACAAATATTGGGTATTGACCTCGACCAATTATCGAGTTGGATTCGGTGTCTGTGCTAAATATTTTGATTGAGCTGATTTCCAGTATTTATAAAAAGCGAATGCAAAGGGTCTGGATTTTACGACTTTTGCCATTAAAACATAAGGCGAATTGCTATTGTAGCCGGTCTCTTGACGAAGAATTTCTCTCTCTTCTTCCATTGCCGTACAGTAAAACATGTAGTGTGGAAATTTGAGACTAAATTCACCGTTGCATAAGGTGCATTTTATGGTCTTAGTTTTCAAATGTGAAACATGATTAATTCTCTGTACTGCAAAAAGGCTTCTTACTTGTGCAATGATTCTCTTTAAGGTTAGGGGGATATTGTCATTCAGATAGCATTCCATTGTAGGTGATGAATGAAAGTATTTATAGTGAGAGTAGAGTACTGATTTTCTTATTCTTACATAATCGAGCTGCAAGGACTGATCGGTTGCCGTTCTAATAATTAGGGGGATGTATCTTTGTAGAATATTGAAGTCTGTACTTCCAACAAGCCATGAGAAGCCGGTGTTATTAAGTAGCTCTGTTATACTTTTTACCAGTCCGATATTCTGTTTTGAAGAAATTGAAATATCCCACAAATGTGCCAAACAAATTGAAGGTAGCCTGCTGCCGTCCATTTTCAGAATTCTAGTCCAGAATTTTAAAGTTAGTTTTTTCACTGTGATATCAAGAGAGTTTCTTCCTGTTTCGGCCCTCAAAATATAGCCCGGAGTATAGCTTGGAAGGCACAGAAAACGTCTGAGAAAGGTATCCTGGATTCTATCTAAGATTAAGGCTTGATCATGTGCCCAGATTGGAGCCGCATAGAGTAGGACTGTCAAGATCATAGAATCCAACAATCTCATACTTGCATGGAAGGATTTGAGCTTGGACTTCAGAATAATCTCCCCCACAGCACCCATCGCGGCCATGCTCTTGCCTCTATAATTTAAGGCAACTTGAGTGAAAGAAATCGAAGGGGTGAGCGGGTAGCCCAGGTACGTATATTTTGATGTAACACTTAAAGGACTTTGACCCCAATACCATCTTTCTGAACGCGCCACCTTTCCTCCATTACGGAAAACCATTATTCTTGACTTGTTTCGTTCAGAGTTAGTAAGTTAGTTTCTGGATAGGGTTTCAGTATATTGATTTTCAATTGAAGGTTTATTTTAGAATCACCGATCAAAACAATATCGTCGGCATATAGGAGGAGGTGTATGTTTCCGAAATTGGGTAAGTATATTCCTGACAACCCCGAGTCATCAAATATTTTAATCAAATCATTAATAAAGAGTAGGAATAGGCATGGGGATAGTGGGTCACCTTGGGGCACCCCCGAACGAATTTCAATGAATTCAGTGATAGAATTGTTCCAACGAACCGCAGCGGTCATGTCTTCATAATAAGATTTAATTAAGTTGACAAATCGGTGATTCAGTCCTATTTTAACTATTTTTTTTCCATAGCAATGCGTGAGGAACCGTGTCAAAAGCTTTTTTTAAGTCTACGAAGAAGGAGTAACATTTACCTCTTTTCTTCCTTAGGGCAAGTTGGATTACAGATGTCAATATGAAAATGTGATCTTGACATGAGTGAGCAGATTCTCTGGGATAATATCATTAGTTTCAATCCATTTGACTAGGCGGGACCTAAGTATTGCTATAAATAGTTTCGCGAAATTGCTCAGCAGTGAGATTCCGCGGTAGTTGGATGGATTATCAGAATCGCCATTTTTAAAAATCGGATGAATAATAGGCTTCGAGAAGGAGGATGGAAATACAGCTGATCTTAGTATTCTGTTGTATAGATCCTTGAGTAACAGTAAGTAACTGTAGGGAAGGAGCTTAATTGCTTCGTTCGGTACAGTTCTATAAACGCGAGATTTCTTCTGTTATCTCCCTCATTGTAATTTCCGCCAATAAGCCTATATCCACTGAAAGCGTGTTTAGTATAGGTAGGATATATTCTGTTGATGTTTCAGATGAGAGTAGTTTGTCGTAAATTTGGTGCCATTATTGAAGCGATATGTTTCCTTGAATGAAACTTCTTTTTTTATAAATGCTTATTGTTTTCCAAAAGTTTTTAGAGTCATGAGTATTGCTTGATAAATTTACATGCAATGATTGGTAGTATTTTTTCTTTTTATCTCTAATTAATGCAGCATAGAATTTCCTTTTTGAAATATAGTTAACACGGTCTGTTTCTTTTTTTTTTTTTTGATTTCATGTAGATTTTAAGATTGGATTTAGTATTCTTTTTTGTTAGATAACATTCTCGATCAAACCAGGGCTTTGAATTTGGGTTCAATGTTTTGGATCATCTCTGCATCCCCGCTTTGCCCATAGTATCAATGATTTTATCAGTTAAAAGCCTCATTGTACACTATCTATTGAGTGATTCCAATTCAGGTGTATCTCATTTAGTGCCTGCGAGTTCTCATGTGCCCATCTATAACTTGTTAAAGGTGTTGGATTTGTATGTTCTCGAGTAATTCACCATCGACTGTAATGAAGTAATTCTGCGATATAAAGAAATTGAACATAGAGTATTAGCCCGTTAAAGAGCAGTATATTTGCTCGAAAACTTGCAAATTCAAAATTAAAAGAAACTTTTTACCTGAGTTTTATTTCTATCTTTCCGCTTTAAAATTTCTGGATAACTATTGATTTCATATTTTTGTTATTGTTGCTATGAGACGACCATTGTTAAACTACAATGAATATTATTCTATCGTTGCTTTGAGGAATCCATTTCGATCTTAGTGACCATCATTGCATTGTTTCGAATCTTCCTTTTTTATAATTCTTTAATTACCATTAGTGTTAGACACTCTAAAGATCCCATTGTTGACAATTTTACTTAACAAACATAATAGTATTTATATGAAAAATAGACACTTCGGCCAGTTAGAGTTTTTTTATTTTCTCAACGTTTCGACAAAAATATTTTGTCTTTGTCAGGAGAAGTAAATAAAAATAAAACATTTGGCAAGGCATTAAAAATTGTTCTGAGGGTGCAAGGGCGTTCTCACGTGATATTTCGAACAATTTTTAACGCCTTGCCAAATGCTTTATTTTTATTTATTTTCCTGAGGAAGACAAAATATTTTTGTGGAAACGTTGAGAAAATAAAAAACTCTAACTGGCCGAAGTGTCTATTTTTCATAATGAATGCCGGCCAGGCAGCCTCTATCTTTACAATAGTATTGTTTCAAGTTCACATTTCTGAAATAACTTAGAAACCTCTCGAAAAATCTAGTTTTTCATGGTCTTTCATTATAAGATATCATAGCAACTATACATTATATTGCTTAGAGGTTTACATTGTTTATATAGGTTAGCAAATACTATAGTGTTGCTCTATGTTTCATTGATATTTAGCGATAATTACCACTTTAATTGCTACTCCAATATTGAAATTTCTTTTCATTTAATATATATTTCTTACTGGTATTTTTTCTTCATTATGTATCAATCATGGAAAAAATTTCCAAGTATAACTATCTTATAAGTATGTTTTGGTAAAGACCTAAGGAAGATATCAAGTTTTGCCCATGAGTGTATGTTATGAAGTAGCTCTATATTATATAGTATATGAAAAAATAGTACAAATGTGATATTGTACTGGGATAAGGTGCATACTTATGAAAAAAGGCATCTCCTTATTAATATATCCAATATATCCATAAGGAGATGCCTTTTTCCATAATTATAGTATATATTGTTGCACCTAGTTGCAGCTTTGCAGGGTCGTCGACCTTGGTTTCTTCCTTCTTGGTGTTATACACGTTTCCCGAGCGATTTTCCATACTCAAAGCAAATATATAAAAGTAAAAAAATAAAAGTAAATAAAAATAAATTACCTTTTAAAGTTATTGCGTTTATTTATTCGTTGTCTTCCTCGTAGGTCGCGATCCGCGAGTCTAGGTCCTCTCTCTCGTTCCAATAACCAATCAAGATATATGTACAATAACAATATTACAAAAGGAATAAAACTATAAAAAAGAATGATGATAATCTAAATAATCTGTTTTATATAAAAATAAATATATATATAATTTATATTTCATATATATTAAAAAATATTATTATAAATAATTTTTAAAATACACGCATTAATCATGATGCAACAATATATATTCCGAATTCCACCAAACGATCTACAAGAAATGTAAATATTTGAAACACATACACAAATCTAGTTATAATCAGCATTTCCCAGGAATATATAATATAAATTACTTGAATTGTACATCAATAATTTTAAACACTGTGTTCCAATTGTTCCATTAGTAGAAAAAAAAAAGAGCGTGTGAGAGTTCATTGCTGTGAAATGCGATGCAATCATCGCATATTCATTTAATACCTTAACTAAGAAAATGTCTTCATATCAGAATAGTGCAATATCATAACACATACATGCAATATCATAGAGGTCTGGGGAATTAAATTGGCCAAACCGCAAGGAAGGTTCACCACTGATAAGCCAAACCCTTTCAACATTGCAGAAAGTAATTTCATCGCAGTAAGTACAGTTGGAAGATGTTTTACTTATTAAAGAAAATATTGCGTTAAAATGAAAAAATTCTTATATATAAATGAATGCTTGTTTCGTAAGTGTTTATCTAACTTATAAATATTGAATTCTCTTTTCACAAAATAACCACAAATCTTCTTCCACCTTTCTTTCAAAGGTGTATTACAAATATAAATGACTTCGTGATAAAACTACAAATAAAATTTGAAACCAATTCAAATAAAGGAAATGTTAACCTTTGATGTAAAGCAAACAGAAATAGAGTGATCTCAGAAGTGATAGATTTCCAAGTACCGAAAGTATCAACTTTTTCAGAGCAATTAGAAGATTAGGTTGTTTACCTCGTCAAGTGATGTTTGCTCGCTGCTTATTGGTCGGATCATTGGAGCAGAAGATCTTACTCAAACATCGTCTGCCATCAATTCCATTCTACTCTATGATCACATATAGAATAATTGCATTCATATATTCTTTCATTTTCGAATATATTAATGTCTAAAATAGCTATATAGAAAATAATATGATATTTATAAACTGATATGTTAGACTAATTTAATATTCATATTAATAATCAATTTAGAATATATAATCACACGTTAACAAAATACTCGAATAAAATAGTAGTAGAAAATAGTAGACAAAGGGTAATGAAAAATATTGAATATAATCGAATAATTTTGTGAAAAGTAAATAACGGTTAATTTCTATATTTATATGAAAATAACTATATAAAATGAACAAAATCAACAACAGTTTGTTTAGGATGTAGACCTCAGCATTCGATTGCTATAACTATATTGTAAGATTATAAACAAAAAATAACTCCTCTTGAGTTATAATCTTATAATAAGTTTGTTTATTATAATAAGCGGCGGACCTTCGAGCTATTGTTCTTCAACGGGCAACATTGTATTTGTGAGTGAGCAAGTAAGATTCACATTCGATGGCTATTTATACTTGATTTGGAATATGATAGATCTCGCTCTTCCATGCTCACTAAAGAATTTCTGTCGAAAATCAGGGCAACGGATGATCCTAGCTGCTTCTGTGGAAAAGAAAACCAAGACTCAATACATTTATTATTAGAATGTCCGATATTTCACAGCTACAGAAGCAATCATTTTTATCCCATCGAAGAAATTTGCGAATTTGTATATAACAAAGACACTTATGTAAAATTCAATAATTTTTGTAAATTAATTTTTTATTTTCTCTTCTGTTTGAGAAAACCATCGTTTCAGTTTTAATTGTGTTTTTAGTCGGTTATTGAGTTGTATATAATGAATTGTATATAGGTTTCTAAAATAATCCATTTTAGATTTTCTCTTCTGTTTTAGAATACCATCGTTTAAGTTTCAATTATGTTTTTAGTCCGGTTATTAAATTGTATGAAATGAATTGTATATAATCTACTAATATGTATTTAGAGTCTAAATTTTAGACGCAAGTATTCCGAGCTGGGATATCGCGTCCGATATGTCAAATAAAAATGCTCACTTTAATGTGTAATTTTGTCCGCTGGAGAGCGAGATCTTTGAAGAAAGAGCTCGCAGTTTTCAAAATAAATACACCCCTACCTCGCTTTGCGTCGGGGTTACGTTCTAAAAAAAAAACACGACGCAAATTGAAACGACGCAAAGTGAAAATAAAATTTTGATGGCATGGGGCAATCAAAAACAAAGGTGTTGCCATATTTTAGGAAAAAAAAATAAAAAAATAAAAATTAAAGACTCGAATCCAAAACAACGCAACTTCGAAAATCTAACGACGCACAGTGAAAATCAGTAAAAATTAAGCAGCGACGCAACTTCGAAAAAACACAAAACGAAACGACGCAAAGCGAGGTATTGAAGGTATTATAGCGAAAGTTTTTTTTATCTTTTTAAAATAGTATATTCGAATTTTCTTATATTAAAATACCAACCACTATAGGTAGGGAATTTTGTGGGGAAATGTAAACTAACATAAAGTTTAAAGATTATCTTTTTTTCGAAGATTAACTATGGACGCAATATATTGTTTGTAGCTAATATATTAGTGCATTTTATATAGATTTTAGCTTTATTTAGAGGTTTCACTATATAAATTATATTACGTTATATATTTTTTCTATTTGAATCTTTTGTACGGTGGTATAACTTTATATACACTCATACCTCGCTTTGCATCAGGGTTAGGTTCCAAAAAACACGACGCAAATTGAAACGACGCAAAGTGAAAATATGTGGAGGCGCAATCAAAAACAAAGGTGTTGCCATATTTTAGGAAAAAAATATATAAAAAAATTAAAGTTTGAATCCAAAACAACGCAACTTCGAAATTCTAACTACGCACAGTGAAAATCAGTAAAAATTAAGCAGCGACGCAACTTAAAAAAAAAAAACGCAAAACGAATCGACGCAAAGCGAGGTATTGGTGTATTCTGAAACATTATCCATTTTAGGGGAGTGATAGGAATTTGTGTGGGATAGAGGGTATCGAAAAATGAATAAAATCAAATTTATTGCAACAAATTATTAACTAATTTTACACTATCCTGTGCCTCTATTTCCTGTATCCTTCTTGCCTACCACTTCATACTTCTTGTATATATCTATACTAATTCTAGTATAGGATATTAAAGGTATTTTTCACGCTTATGTTTCTTTTTTAATATAAAACAATTCTCTACTGGTCTCACTGCAATGATAATATAATGGGAGGGCCTGGCTCATCAGTGGTGAACACTCCCAGCGATAGATTTGTAGGATTGTTTGTTGCGTGAAGTGTTGGTGTGGCTTGTGGAAAGGCTGCTGATAAAATTATAATTAAAATTAATTTATTTAAAGGAAGAAATTATAGAGAGAAAAGAAACAACGGTTGAAGTAACGGCCGTCGGCTTTAGCCTTGTTGTTTACCGCCTGAGTGCCAGATCAAGTGTCGGAAGAAGCCAGCCGTTAGAAAGTTCCGGATGACGCCCGCGCATGCGTAGTAACGTGTTTTCTAAACACGTGCTTGCCGAGGCATAGTGGGGCCGCCATTTTTCTGCCCGTATGTGTTTTGAAGCTTTGTCCCAGTTCGCTGAAGCAAAGTGCGGTCGCCACACTACTCCCCCTCCAGTAGGATCTTTAAAGATCCTATGTAGTCGAAGAGGGAACTCATGGTAGGGTGCCTCGTTGGGTTGGGATCTGGTCTTGGGGGCTTGAGGGAGGCACCTGTCCTTTTCAAATGTTGTCCGGATGTAATGGAAGGCGACCATTTTGCTAGCTTGCAGGGACACGATAGGTTGCTCAGCGATGGGTGTAGTCGCCGCGAGTACCGGTGGAGCTATTGGAGGTGGGAGTACAGGGATCACAGTGCTGAGATGAAGGTGGTTTGGACAATTCGACCAGAATAATCGAGGGTTTCTGATCAGCAATGGGCTTAGTTTCTGAGACTTGAGCTGTTCTTACCTGGCGTGACCGGCCAAATCGCAGGAGAAGTCGTTCTTTGAGCGCCGCATACTTTCCTGAAACTGGTGGGTTCTCTACAATGTCGTAGACCCAGATGAGAGCCAGTCTATCCAAATTAACGATTATTGTGTTATACTTGAAATTGTCG
This sequence comes from Cordylochernes scorpioides, assembly GCA_030710605.1. NCBI lineage: Eukaryota > Metazoa > Arthropoda > Arachnida > Pseudoscorpiones > Chernetidae > Cordylochernes > Cordylochernes scorpioides. The sequence continues at coordinate 75,243,569 of CP092875.1, forward strand.
TCGCTGGCGATGTTTGCAAAATTAAAGGCAGCTTCCAGTTGGTTGAGCCACAATGGAATGTCGTTTGGCAAGAAGGGTGGAGCTCGAAAAATCAATTTTGATATTTGAGATGGGGTGAGTTCCATCGTGAATGTTTGAGCTTCCAGGATTTGCCCTTGACGTTGGCCGTTAATTATTCATTCGAGTCGTCCGGCTCACCAATTTGTAGGATTGTTTGTTGCGTGAAGTGTTGGTGTGGCTTGTGGAAAGGCTGCTGATAAAATTATAATTAAAATTAATTTATTTAAAGCAAGAAATTATAGAGAGAAAAGAAACAACGGTTGAAGTAACGGCCGTCGGCTTTAGCCTTGTTGTTTACCGCCTGAGTGCCAGATCAAGTGTCGGAAGAAGCCAGCCGTTAGAAAGTTCCGGATGACGCCCGCGCATGCGTAGTAACGTGTTTTCTAAACACGTGCTTGCCGAGGCATAGTGGGGCCGCCATTTTTCTGCCCGTATGTGTTTTGAAGCTTTGTCCCAATTCGCTGAAGCAAAGTGCGGTCGCCACAGATTCAACTGGTCAAAGCACTATGAGGGTTCACCACTCCCAATATATTGCCACGTAGAAAATTAGGAAAGACAAACTTCAGTAAGACACAGCATTTTTTTTAAGGCAAGAACAAACTATGAATGATAAACAAAATATAAGCAAAAGAGGGAAGTCTACAGAGTAGCAAAATAATAATAATCTATATTAATAAAATGGAAATTTCATAAGTGGACATCACTAAAAACTTTCGTTACAAAGCATCAATTTCGACCAAATTTTCAAGATTTATGTAAAACGAGATGGAGCAGGTTTTGCTTAACATCAAAATATTTTTCCTAACTTTAACATACATAACTTTGCTGTTATCGATAAAATACAAAATAATTCAACAGAGTTAAAGTGTTTACACTTTCAAAAGTGTTTACACTTTTGCGCTTCTTGGAAAATTTGTTTTAATCTTTTTTATATATATTTTAATAACTTTTATACATGGTAAGATACTTTTATTTTATAGTTTTCATCTTTTATACCAAAAAAGGTTGAAGCCTTACTTGATGAGATCAATTTTATTTTTTAGATAAATTTTCAGGCTTTTCAAAAGTGTTTACACTTTTGCGCTTCTTGGAAAATTAGTATGAATCTTTTTTATATATATTTTAATAACTTTTATACATGGTAAGATACTTTTATTTTATAGTTTTCATATTTTATACCAAAAAAGTTGAAGCCTTACTTGATGAGATCAATTTTATATTTTAGATAAATTTTTAGGCTAATTTTAATTTATTTCTTTTTTATTTTATATACAGATTATATATGCTATTTCTAACTTACGTGGTTAGTATTTTTATAAGACTAAGGTTATTTATATTATTTTTTACAAAAAAAGATTGAAATTTCATTAATGTGCTCAATTTTATGTCTTTTTTGAGGACCTTAACAAAATTTTTAATTAATTGTTTAGATATTTTAATAACAGATTATTTATGGTGTTTTCCACTTTGTTGGGTTGTTTTGTAAAAAAAAATTGGGTTATTTCTATTTTTTTCACTAAAAAGCTTGAAATTTCATTAATGTGCTCAATTTTATGTTTTTTTTTTTTGAGGAACTTAACAAAATTTTAATTAATTGTTTAGATATTTCAAAAGTAGATTATTTATGGTGTTTTCCACATATATGGGTTGTTTTGTAAACAAATTTTGGGTTATTTCTATTTTTTTTCACTAAGATGCAAGATATTTTATTGATATGTTTATGTGATTGTCATTATGAGGCCCTTCTCAAATATTTCTTAAGAAATTTTTATTTAATTATTTAGATCTTTCAAATACAAATTATTTGTGGTATTTATAACATATAGGTGTTGTGTTTTTTAAAATATTTGTTTTTTTTTAATTATTAATCGCAAAAAAGAGCAAGCAATTTCATTGTGTTCAATTATGGGTCATTTTGAGGTCCTTTTTTAAATTTTCTTATGGATTTTTTTAATTATTGCTTTGATCTTTTAAATACAGTTTATTTATTATATTTTCTACATATATGGGTTGTATCTAAAAAATAGGTTATTTATATTTTTAAATAAGCAAGGGATTTCTTTTACGGATTCATTTATTTGTCTTTTTGAAGTCCTTTTTCAAATTTTTTTAAAGATATTTTAATTTATTTGATTAAATATTTTATATTTAGATTATTTATAGTTTTTTTAACATATAGGGGTTGTATTTTGTTTTTTAGAAAATTATTTCTATTTTTTACCTCAAAAAAGCATGCTTTTTCATTGCCGTATCCAGCGGTTGGTCTATTTTTGAAGCTTTTTAATGATAACTGGTTTTGTACATTAATTTTTTGGTAATATATAATATTATGATTTTAGTTTTTAAAATCTTTTCAACATATCTGAAGGTTATTTTGAATAGAAAATTTAAAAAATTTGATTTTTACCTCAAAAAGACAGGAAAGTTTTATGCTTTGTTTAGAAATTGCTGGTTTTGAAGCTTTTGTTATTAATCTCAATCTAATTTTTTTTTCAAAATATGCCTCTCCACAGCCGACGTTTACTTGGTAGGAATACGGCTGCTTCCAGGAGATATAGGAATGCTAGAGCTATTGAGACACCACTTCAAAGTGAGACGCGTCGTTCGCTTCGCCGTCTTAGGTATTCTGAAGCCCGCGTCGCAGCTACACAAACTATGCAAGTTCCTGTTCAGCGTATTCAGCTTTGGACTCATAAGCCGTTTTCAGGTTTGCAGTATAATGCCCATATTGATTATAAAGCTGATTCATCTGTCGATATAGGCCAAATGTCTCGGGTATGCCAGTTTTGCTCTGCTTTGAGATTTAAAGATGATGTAATGTAATAGAAACAAAACAAACCTCATCCTACCTAATATACATTACTTCTGAGGATTAAAGATTTTGATTTGTGTTGAGAATTTTGCATGCATTTCTCTATTTCTTTTCTTATCTTGCAAAGCTAATGGATTGTTTAGGTTGCTTATTTTTGACTCGCCAATTTGTTTAGTGATAAAGTGGTATAGCGTTCTTTTTCAGAGCATCACCCTACAAAATAATTACCTGACCTTTCCTAATATTCAGATAGATTTATTTTATCAACATACTAGACTACAAACATTCCCTCGAGTAAAACCCGGGCGGAGCCGGGTACACCCGCTAGTATGTTAATAAAATAATAAATACTTTTCTACAATATTAACATTGCAGTAAGGGCGCAGTGGAACCTTTTTTCAAAAAGAAACATACTCATCAAAGTAGGTCAAATTTTCTAAAACAGAAGGCGCGATATAATATATATATTGTATACCTCTTTATTTTATCATATGTCTCTTGTTTACCCTACAAATTAATTTTCTCTCCATTCTTCTCTTTCTAAATATTCCCTGAACACGTGTTTACTTCTATTGAATTTCGGATTTGTTTAGGTAATAAAAATGTAACAACGTGTATATGACAATATAGGTTTTTAGGCCTTTGGCGATTGTAAGAGCATGTGTTGATTTTGTTGCTTATACCTGCAAGAGCATGTACTTTACTAGAAAACGTGGAATTTATAAAGGTATTGAATAATAAGTAAGATAGACACCTTACAAATACAGCATGTTATATAGATAAATTAATACATTCATTATATAATATATTTATATAATTTGAATACAAACCCCTCTAACCAAACACATCTGGTCCTATACAAACATAGTTAAAATATCTCTGAGTAATAATGATCTCAAGCTATTTCCAATTAGCCTTTAGTTAATAATATTAACAGATATATAAATTATAAGTAATATTTATGAGAAAATATTTATTTATTATTATAAATATTTGATAAATAACCCTTCTATGGAGCGTAGAATCTTAGAGATGTTTGAAAATATATATATGTTTTAAATTATTGATTTATTTGTAGAACCAACTTCCGTTTTTATAGTTTTATTTATTACACATAGATTGGGTGTTATTGCCTTATAATATATTTATGCCAAACTGGATTTGTCTTTATTGTTTGTGTAAGAACGTTGTTCGATAAAAATATTTATATGTAATTTTACTGTCCTAAAAGATTACGTCTATTGTTTGCTAATATAACAAAAACTAAGATTCCATTCTTCATTGTCGCTAATATTAAGCAGAATCATACTAAAAATATTATTAAATTAAATTTAATTGCCATCTATCGTTAAAACTTTACACATCTAAATTTACTGGCAATGCGCTTCTTTCAAATATCATCAAATATTATCTTCACAGACCTTACTGCATTGATATGAGTTATTGAATGAGAGGGCTTGGCTTCTATTGCAGTAAGGTCGGTAGAGATAATAATTGATGATATTTAAAAGAAGCGCATTGCCAGTAAATGTATATGTGTAAAACAATATTATATCGGGCATTGCCGAACAGACATCTACACCGACCCAGCTGTGGTCATCGAGGCGATAAAGAGGCCTTCAGGATCTGGTCTAGACTTGAAGTCCAGACATGGGACAAGAAAAAAAAGCTCTAAAAGCTGTGTGGTGGATTAAATTGACGAAACCGCTAGGAAGGTTCACTATTGATTAGCCATGCACTCTTACTATACATCTATCCCCCGATTTACACGGTAGATATGTTCCTGAGAAAAACGTGTAAATCGGGGGATAGGTGTACACAGAAATAAAAATAAAATGCATTGACAGGTTAAAATATGTAGTCAGCACATAAGCTCGGGATTCCTCGTGAGATGTGTACACAGCGCATGTGTTCAATCACAGTAGCATTTAGTATAGTGCGATAAAAAAAAACTTATTTGGAAACCCGTGTAAAAGCGAAAACGTCTAAAACAAGTACCGTGTGATTCGGGGGATAGGTGTATATTGTCAATCGCAATGAAAACAATCAAAACTCTGTTTCATTTACAAAAGAAACAGTTGTTCTTAATTGTTTTGTCATTATGTATAGATGTTATTCGTATTTAATTGCTCTATTTATTCAATATAGACTCTTTATATCCTTATAAGAAAGTTGTTTCATTTATATAAGAAAAATATTCGATCCTAAAATAGTTTCTATTTCTTTATTTCGACTTAGAGCGCTATGTCCCCCTAGGGACACTTGCACTTTAAAAATAAACAAAATTTTTAAAGAAGAGAAAGAAAGATATTTTAAATATGTACAGAATTAGTATGCAAGTTAGTTAGATGAAAAGATAAAAATATATATATCAACACAATTGATATATGTACAAAGGGTTGGTAAGCAAATTCAGTCAATGTCAATAGTTTAGTCAATAGTTCAATGTTAAGTTTATTATTGAAAATATTGGAAGACGGCAAAATGGGCTAATGTTTTGGACGCATTATTTATGTAAAATATATAATATTTATTGATAATTTACACCGCAATTTATACAATTTAAAAATAGTAAAATACCTTTCTAACTAAAACCCATTCCTATATAAACTCTTACATACAAAATTGATATATATACAAAAATAAATAAAATAGAATCGAATTAAGAAAAAAGGCATCTACTGATAACTCAACCAAAAGTTGCTGATGGCTTGATCCATCTGTTCTTTAGTTGCACGATCAGGAGATGCCTTTTTATTTATTTTTCCACATGATCCCAGTACAATTTTACTATTTTTTTCCAGAATCGAGTTAGTTGATGGCGTATCTCTATATGATGTAATGATATGGTACTATATTACAATATAATGCGGCCCGTGATTGTAAAACGACATTCGAAAATTATCCCGCATGTGTTTCTTTTCTACGAAAAATCAAAATTTATTTGAAGGAGAAATAACGATTATTTCCGATCTTAGAGATGAGGTATGAAAGGGTGAATCGTAAAGAGCAATGATTAAAGGAAAAATAAAAGTGTCCAGGGATGGGAATCGAACTCACGGTTTTCCGCTTTAGAAAGACTAAGAAATGGCCATATAAAAACCTTAAAATTTCAAAATGGACAAAAAAACTTCAATAACTGTTTGAAATGCAATAGTGCGGAAGCTTGTCTGGAACATATCATGCTTAGAACTAACATAGTGTTCCGTTTACCGGGCAGATGCCATGTCCACTAGGCTACCCTGGACATATCTTTCCGTTCGTTAATAATACATAAAGTAATTGGAACTATATTACATTAGCTATAGACATAGAGAGGGGTTTAATGAATTGATATGTTTCACACTGTGAATTCCGATCAAGGATTAATATATCGGGATATTGGGTAGGTTATGGATTGATTCTATGCTGATAGAACAATTTGTCATTGCATCAAGATAAATTACCAAACTTAGTTTGGGTATTCTAATCTATTCTACAATCCTATTCTACTGGAATGGGAATTGTTAGCTTGGAGAAATTCGATAATTATCTAGATAAATTGGTGTTACTAACTTTACCAAACTTTTAATTATTCCACAAAACCTATCCCCCGATTTACACGGTCCTTGTTTTACACGTTTTCGCTTTTAAACGGTTTTCCAAATAAGTTTTTTTTTTTGTTTTTATCGCACTATACTAAAAGCTACTGTGATTGAACATATGCGCTGTATGCACACCTCACGAGGAACCCCGAGCTTATGTGCTGACTTGCTGCACACGCACACTGTGTCTGTATTTCTAATTTTTAAAAATTTGTAATTTTCGATTTACACGTTTTTCTCAGGAACGTATCTACCGTGTAAATCGGGGGATAGGTGTATTTATAAAGTTATCTGTCAATTTTCTTGCTAAACTGGTATAAGTATAGAGTTTCTGTAGTGTTTTTAATAATAACCTTAACTGCCCCTCTCTAATTATTAATTATTAACTGCCTTTTTTGCCATCATACATTTTTTGGTGTAAATTTGGAAAACGGTATACTACAACGGTATACTTGTATTTCACTAAACTTGAGAGAACTTGTTAGTATGAGTTTAAGTTTTAGAAATATTCTCTGCTTCGCCATTTTCTGCATTATGATAAGTGTTTGAGATATAAGACATAGATGATGTATCGTTAGTTTTGGTATGTTAGCCTTCTTCCTTTCCTTGAGCCGTTGGTGAAATAAATGACAAGACAGTTGATGTAAGGTGCAAAAGGTATTTCAGAAGTTGTCCAAGCCACTTCACTTGTAGACACGTTCACTTTTAGTAGATAGGTATAGTTATTGTTCAACTAGGAGGTTTTTTTATTGCTATGTCACCATGCCAAGTATAGCCACGTACTATTCTTAAAGTGGCTGTCTGAAAAACTCTTTAAGATGGTTAAAGACTTTAGAGTTGAAAGATTCCAGACTCGAAGAGGAGTATAAGATCGTGTACTTGTACTATTGTAGAATCTTATTTTAGCTTTGTAAGTGAATATTGTAATTTTTAATATTATATATAGGAATAATTATATATAATATAACATAAAATATACAATAGTGCTTTAGGGTTTCACTCTAAAAGAATAATAATAAAAAATAAATTGGCTATAGATGATTTGTGAGGGTAATGTCAATAGATAGTTTAAATTTATTCATACTAAAATGGACCAACGGCTCAGATAGGCTTTTAATATTTCGACCTGTTTAGATGAGAGTCATATGAAGCTGCTAATGTTTTCTTAATTCCTGAAGTCGATGATAATGATGAATATAATGAGATATCCATTTTATATTTAATCTCTCCAAAACTCACATTTTAAGATAGGTTTTCATCCAATTTTCTGTGAGAGGCTACTACTATTCTAGCAATAATCCAACACAAAAACGACCTTTATTTCGAATTAAAAATATTGTAACAAAGTATTTATTAATTTTATTATTTTTATTAACAGAGTGGTCATTTTTATGTTTATATCTTGCTACTCTGTAAATTTCCCTCGTGGCTTATCTTTTGTTTACCATTCATAGTTTGTCCTTGCCTGAAATAAATTTTGTTTCCTCCTGAAGTTTTTGTCTTCACTAATTTTCCACGTGGCAATATTACATCAATTGATTAGTGGGAGAAACGGTATATTCAAATCTTTATCGATAAAATATTGTGAATGTGGTTCTTTGCTTTATTTAGGGGACGTCGTATTTCTGGCTAGTAGCATTCCATGATGAATTCATAGTAATAATTATATTATAAGCCTTTTTGTTACAAAACAACAATAGAAGAATATCCAAGGGGTAGAAGCAAAACAAAGCTGGGTCACATATATTATAGAGATCTAATTAGGGATTTCTCTATTTTTATCTTATACCACTATAGCTTTTTTTATTATAGCAGATAACTTATACCAATATAAAAAGTACTTCTTTCTCTGAAGGATATATATAGACTCTCACAAATATTCATTATCCTTTAACCAAAAAAACTTATAAAACTTTTTTTAAATTTTGGATCAATACCAACCAACCTAATTAAGTAAAGTTTCCCCTGTCTCTATTTGAGGAATATTAAAATTTTAGTTCGGGATTTAATCTTAAAATTTTATTTATTAAACTTACCTTTTTTATATTGCGAGGCACATAATCTTTAATTTCTATTTAATATTGATGACACTTTGTATTAAATATTTAATATAAATTTTCAGGTTTGAAAAAAAATGACACAGTTTATTAATTTTTAATTTCATCTGTCAAAATCGTTTTAGAATAAGATGGATTTTGTAATTGGGTAGCTACACAGGAGAATTCCTTTGATAAGATACTGATTCGAACTTGGCTTTTCTGGTATTTCCTGGGGTGGTCTCTTATTGTATCTTGGTGTAGATTAGGTTAAGTTATATTACGATGCACTAGCGCGCCTTCCCTTTAATTTTTTCATTGCAGTAAGGGCAGTGGATATTGTTTTATTTAAAATATAATCTTACGCGTCTAAATTATATTTCCTGGTGTGATCTATTATTGAGGGTTGGTGTAGATAAGGTTAAGCTATATTATGATTTAACAAAGGAATATAATTGTCCATCAAATTGAGGCTATATAGATAATAGAAGATTTTATTAAAAACTATATCCTCTATGAAGTTATTATAATCCACAAACACATATGATGTGAAGTTCTATTCCCCACGAGGATCCTTTTGAATATGAAACGATATTTTAAACCTTTTCGATATTTGAAATAGGAGACAACACATTTTAGTCAAGATATCTTCATCAGGCCTTTCATATGGATAAAAATCGCCTCCCTTTGGAAATTTTAAAGCCGTTAACAATCTTATTTTAGTTAACTTATTTAAAGTGTCTGCATTGATGTGTGTAAATATTTTATGCCAAAGTTATATTTAGAGTTCTGACTGAATAGAACTAGCCAAGTGGACATCTTGTTAGATAGGCTAACAGTTAACAATGTATAATCCGTTTAGGCTTCTCGTATTACATATCACTCTGGATTACTGAAGACTCTTGCCTTGTGGTTACAAATCTTGATATGATCATAATCTTCTGTTTGTGACATAGAAAGCAAATATTTTCTTGTTTTGGCGATAAATGCACGTCGTTCAAGTGATATCCTGTGTACAGTATCCGAGTACATCTTCATGTGGGTATTTACAACTCTCTCGACGTGGAGATTGTAGTCTGGATGGGGTCACGTGTAGTAGGCTGGAAACTTGAAAACCATTGTCGGTTCTTACAGACGTTATTTATCGAGTAGCTGTCCAAAATGAATTCATATTCTGTAGAAACTGCATTGGAAGCCATAAGCATATTCCGAAAGAGAATTTAAGTTTTTTTTTTTCTGAAGCTTTTATCCATCCTGTAGTCTAGGTTGATGGATGACCTGCAATCCTTGGCGATATGATCGATTTTGGGAAAGCCGTACCACTTGACTCCTTGTTTTCTATAGAAATTAGAATGTCGTACTTAACAAATATTTGTATTTCCCCGAGGCTTGAACTTGTTTCTTCTCTGAAAGATTTTCTTTCATACTCTGTAAGTAGAATATTTTTCCTTACTTTGTTCGATGTAAAGTCAGAGTTTTCGACATTTCCCAAATACATCATCTGGGTATCATTCTGTTTGCTATGTCCTGATCATCAACTTCAACACATTGCCTCTTTTAGACGGTCCGTACATATTTTCAATCTATTTAAATAGTTCAACATTGATTCACCATCTTGATAGGTTTAATATTTATAAACTGCTTCTTTATCTTCAGTATCCTCGAACGAGATTTAGGTTAAAACTTGTTACAAATTCTTCCACGCATCATTTGGGGATGAACACTCAAGGATGTGGATTTGTGGTTCTGGATTTATCGAAAACACGATAACGACCAAACCTCTATCCTGTTTACCCTTCAGTTGAGCATCTTGGAAATCTTAACTTTTAAACATAAAACATCTTTCTCAGTTAGCAACATATTGATGCTGTATATCCATGAACGGAATTTTTGGCTGTTCAGTTTCTCAAAATCGCTGCAGTCGCACCAATGGCCTCCATGATGATGCCGTAACTTTCATTGAGGGCTAACTGCGATGGCACGATGATGCATTTTTAACCTCGAGAATATCCAGAAGTCCAAACCACGCTCTGCTACCACGTGTTAAAACAGGGGTGGATCAGATATTGAATATAATAAAGATATATATTTATATTATATAATTATATATGATCGACATTACATAATGGGCAGGCAAACAAAGAAAAAAGCTAACAACAAAAAGGAAGAAGGAGATACAGCGCCTCTAGTGGCGCCGGTTGGAAGCTTCAGTTGCCACGTCATTTTCCGGTGATGTTGGAGCTGGAAGCCACTATGCATTTAAAGAAATCACACACCGAGTTTAATAATTTATTTTAATTCATAGTCATATAATTTTAATGTCGATATAATTTCGCTAAAGTGCTCATTAGCATGTACACTCATGAACAAAACTTAAGGAAGTGTAAAGTTTTTGATGTCGCCGGACATAGAGACTGAGGCATTTCTGTTCACACTTGGTTATGCTTTAATAAAGATCATCAAAAACAAAAGCTTTATTAAGACATTTCACCTTGTAAAGATTTGCCATGCATAAAAAAGATTTTAAAACAAATATATACATAATCAAGGGTATGGGAAGAGAGTTATTTTATATATACGTCTTTTAACTTTCATTTTGTGAGGCTATTTCCCCCAAGACCCCTTTATGATAGCTATATAGTTCTATAGCTATGTTTTTCTTTGCTGATGCGATTTTAATCAGTTGAACTGGTTCAACATATATCTGAGTAATGAACTTCAAAATATTTTCCTTTTAACTTTCATATAAATACAATCGGATAGATAGTGGGACATTTCGTTCGTAGTTTTTATTCCGCAAAGCTCAATAAAGATCACTGTGTATCAAATATATTTTTGAGTTATTGTCTGAATCCCGATATACATGCTAAGAGGTACAACTTCCTCAAGTTTTGTCCATGAGTATTTTTGGTTTATCACCCCTAAGCAAAACAAGAGTGTTACCTATTAACGTAAACATTACGAAATTCACTTTATTTATTTATTTTTTTCAGAAATAGGTATTTTAAAAACTCAATCAAATCTTGACTATCGGTTTGCTTTCTTAAAACAATAGACACTTCGGCCAGTTTAAGTTTTATTTTCTTAACATTTCAGCAAAAATATTTTATGTTTGTTGTGAGAGAAATAAAAATAAAGCATTTGGCAAGGCGTTACAAATTATCATAGGATGCAAGGGCGTTCTCACAAGATTTTTTGTTGACTTGGCTTAGAATTTTTAACGGAATTAATTCCAAGAATATTAATCAAACATTATATTTATTGATTTACAAGAGAGAGAATAATACATAAAAAGGAAACTAAGAAACAAAGGAACTTTTTCGTTACAGTTAGCGCCTATTTACCTGTGAGCTTACATACACTCTGTGGTAACAATTAATTAATATATATATATACAACATTTTTCAAATTTAGTATAACATCTAAAGCACGAGTCAAAATATATATATATATATTAAACTCATCAAAGACCATCAGTTTGTTAACCTTGAATATCTCCAACGTTTCAAGATGGTCTTAAAATTTTCTTGTGATAGAATTCCAAGATGGAGAATTCCATTAAAATAGAATTAACTTTCAACTAATCATTAAGATCTCAATGTAATTAGAAACCAATAGAAAGAATGTCTAACCACGCCATCAATAGAAAAACACACAATGGTTCTAAGAGCTAAAAAGCCAAAGATAAAAAAAGGAATGTTGAAATATAAACGCAAAATCAATAAATTCTTTTTTATTTAACAATTGGTACAGAGCGCGGTTTTGTAAAAGAATTCTATTATTTCTCCAGTTTTTATGGCTCCGGGGTTAAACTCGGAATGTCTAGTTACCCGATGAATGAGTGGGTGGGGTTGGATCATTTTTTCTTGCTTGAAGAAATAGATTCGCATTCTTTTATCGAGGGATCAAAAATATTATTTTCGGATCGTTCTTTGTATTTCTTTGTTTTTGTAAACCTCTAATTTCACAATATATATTGTTGGAAATATCTTTATTTACGGGGCTGTTAACCAAAATAGATGATTTTTGAGCCCCCAGAAAATAACGATCCTGATGGGAGTCAAACCTACATTCTTTGGCTACGAAGACCAACGCCTTTTCCGTTGGGCCACAGGACAGCGAATATATTGTTGGTGAGATATTATTATTAATGCTTGAGGTTTTGAGTAAATGAGCATTATGGTATGATAAAAAATAAGATCAGTTTTAATCACAATTTGCTTTAATTGAGCTAATGAAATATTGAAAACAGAATTTGAGAAAGTACTACCTGACTTAAGGCGTTAGGAAAAATCAAAATAAAAGTAAATATATGTTATATTAAAATATTATTTTATTTAAAATTATATTTCATAGATTCAAATACTCTGTTAAATCGACCGCCAGAGATCACGATTCCCCTATAAAAATTCATTGTTTTTGTTTCCCGATGGCCGGCTCAAACTTTTTGTACATTATGTGAATAAGTTTTTCATTTTTCGATTCTTACGCCATAAGCCAGGCAGTACTTTTATCAAATTATGTTTTTTTATATATTCTTTTAGTTCATTTAAAGCAATTACTGATCAATACTATTTTTATTATTATACCTTAAAGATTTTTGCCACGATTGCATTACCATAGCATAATCCTCAAACTACAATAAAAATAAACAGAAATTTCTTTTTTTTCAATAACATATATATTGATATATCTACAAAAATACTTGAGCCGGCCAACGGGAAACAACAACAATAAGTTTTAAATATTTTAAATATTTTAAACAATAAGTTTATATAAGGAAAGCTGCGACATCTGACGTTCGACTTTATAGAATAGTTTTAGAAAATATAATTTCAAAATAAAATAGTTTTTATATATTATTGTTACATTATAATAGAATTAATTGTTATGTTAAAAAATTAATAAGCTTGAGGGATGAGTATCTTTAGAAAATAAATTTATTCAAAGCTTTCGGGCTCAACCGCCCTTCGACAGGAAAATTACGCGTAATTTTCCTTTCGAAGGGCGGTTGAACCCGAAAGCTTGAAATAAATTTATTTGCTAAAGATACTCATCCCTCAAGCTTATTGATTTTTTAACATTCTATTAAGGGATTAGCCTATCAAATATAATACAGTGTACTCCGCTTATAACGAAGTCGCATTATCCATGACAATCACTTTGTTATATCCGAAGTTTGTTATATCCGCAGTTGGAAAAAAAAATGTTTTGTACAAATAATTTTATTTACTATTCAACTCAAAAGAGCAACAAAAAGATCAATAACAACCTCATCAGGTATTTTTGGAGAAGTAGTTTGTGATTTTCTTTTGACATTTAGAAGTCAGTAACAAGTGCTGAACACTCTTTTCGATGTTGTCCAAGTCTGACAGATGCCTATGAAGAGACTTGGACTCATCCTGACATTGAAGAAACAATCGCAGAGTTTGAATGCTCTCCAAGACCTCTTTTGGATGCGGAATGTGGACAATTGGGTCTACTTCTTCATCAACTTGGTCCGTTTCTTCTTCTTCTTTTGCTTGAAGAATGCTTTCGACAATTTCTACATCGGATAACATGGCATTTGTAATTTGATATATATATTATGCATAATATATTAGTCAATTATAATGGTAAATGAGAAAACTTCGTTATAAACGGATAAAATAAAAATTTATACATGCAAATCACTTCGTTATAAGCGAAAATTCTTTATATCCGATGTGTTGAGAGTACGTTACGATCATCATCACATTGACTGTTGTTGTTTACCTTAGGCTGGTGAAAGTTCCGCCATAGCTGTAATTGTTCTAAGTTTTAAATATTACCTTGTAAATAGATAAATAAATAAGATTAAAGAGATAATCCTTAAGGTAAGAGTATCTTCTTATTTATAACAAGGCAATACACAATACATGGTGGCAGCGAATTGGCGATAGTGCCCTAAGCCTAATCTAATTACTAGTAAAAACAAAAAGAATTATTTTTGCATAAACAACGAAAAAAAAAAAATAATGCAAAATATAAATCCTCCAGAACAATTTAATTTTAATAATCCAAATGAATGGCCAAATTGGATTAAAAGATTTGAACGCTTTAGAAAAGCGTCAGAGTTAAAATCTAAAAAGGAGGAAGAGCAAGTAAATGCTCTAATTTACATATTAGGTGAAAAAGCCGAAGATGCTCTAATTTCATTCAATTTAACTGAAATAGAAATAAACAATTATGAAACAGTTGTTAAGAAATTTGAAGAGCACTTTATAGGTAAACGAAATGTCATCTTTGAAAGAGCACAATTTAATCGTAGATATCAGCAGGATGGAGAAGCTGTCGAGGAATACATAAGAGTGCTTCACAAAATGGCCGAAAATTGTAACTATGGATCTCTGAAAGAAGAAATGATTAGAGATAGAATAGTTGTAGGAGTAAAAAAATCTACAACTTTCAGAGAAGTTGCAACTAGAGCCTAACTTGACCTTGGAAAGGGCTATCCAAGCTGCTTGCCAGACAGAATGTGTGAAGCAACAACAGACTATTCTTCGATCAACAACAACACAGGCTGCCAATGTAGACCAAGTCTATGAAAAAAAGTTACCACCAAGAAGGTTCAATTCTACAAATGGGAAAGGAGACGCTTCAAAGAAAAGTAAATTTCAGAAGTGGAGCAAGCCTGAAAAATCTGGATGTATAAGATGTGGTGCTTCAAAATTCCATCCACATAAAGACTGCCCTGCAAAAGAAGTTAAATGCCATAAATGTAAAAAGGTAGGACATTTTGCAAAGGTGTGCTACAATAAGACAGTAGGACAAGTCACCCAAGGTGATGACTACCATTTTGTTGGTAATATCTATGAGAATGGACAAAACTCAAATGATTGGAAGGTTTATGTAAAAGTAGATAAGATTAAAATACTTTTTAAAATGGATACAGGAGCGGATGTAAATATAATACCCCAAGAGATTTATTTTAAAAATTTTGCTCACAAGAAGTTATGCAAACCTGATATTCAACTTTTAGGACCTAGACAGGTTAAATTGCATGTAATAGGAAAATTCACAGCTTTAATAGAAAAAGATGGGAGAAGCATCCCTGGAGAAATATTTGTTGTTCCTCAACTAATGCAACCACTCTTGAGCGGAAAAGCCTGTGAATCTCTAAACCTAATCAAAAGACTTCAGTCAATTGAGAAAAGGAATTCGCTTAATCCTTTTGAAGAATATCCAAAGCTTTTCACAGGACTCGGAACACTCCAAGGGAGCTACACAATTAAATTGAAGGATGAATCACAGCCTCATGCTATATATACTCCCAGAAGAATACCCATTCCACTTTTGAATAAAACAAAAGAACAACTTGATCAAATGGTTGAAAAAGGAGTAATTGAAAAAGTTGAGCAACCAACGGATTGGTGTGCTCCAATGGTCATTGTGCCCAAACCGTCTTCTAATGATCTAAGGATTTGTGTAGATCTGACAGCTCTAAACAAGTTTGTTAAAAGAGAACATTATCCAATTCCATCAGTGGAATATACCTTGGCACAAATGGGAGGAGCTAAATTGTTTTCAAAACTGGATGCCAACAGTGGGTTTTGGCAGATACCCCTGTCAGAGGAATCATCTAGCCTTACAACCTTCCTGACCCCATTTGGCAGATACAGATTCAAACGGCTACCCTTCGGAATTTCTTCTGCACCTGAGGTATTCCAGAGAAAGATGAGCAATCTACTGGAGAGCCAATCTGGGGTAAATTGTCACATGGACGACATTGTGATTTGGGGAGCTACACAAGAAGAACATGATGAAAGGTTAAGATGCGTCCTTAGGAAGCTTCAAGATTCAGGACTGACCCTGAATAAAGAGAAATGCATCTTCTCAGTGAAGGAAATCAAATTTCTTGGTCACCTGATTACAGAAAGAGGAGTGCTACCTGATCCAAACAAAGTCCAGGCCATCAGGGAGTTTCCATCACCTTCAAGCATTTCTGAAGTGCGCAGATTCCTGGGAATGGTGAACTTCACAGGTAAATTTATACCAGACCTTTCAACTATCCTCTACCCACTTAATCAACTCCTAGTAAAGAGAAATGATTGGAGATGGGATAGTGCTCAGGAGGAAGCATTTGAAAAAGTGAAGAAACTTCTTTCAACTTCTCCAGCACTAACACTTTTTGACCCCAATCTACCAACTACAGTGTCTGCAGATGCCTCTTCATATGGACTAGGAGCAGTGCTTTTACAAAAATCTGAAGATGGATACCAAAAAGCAGTTGCATATGCCTCCAGGACTATGTCCGAAACTGAAAAGAGATGGGCTCAAATTGAGAAAGAATCTCTAGCAATAGTTTGGGCCTGTGAAAGATTTCAGGACTATCTGATGGGAAATACATTTTCCATTGAAACTGACCATAAACCTCTCATTCCAATATTTTCAACCAAAAATCTAGATGAAATGACACCACGCATACAGCGACTACGACTTCGGATGATGCGCTACTCATATAGCATTTATCACACACCAGGCAAGGACATTGTTGTTGCTGATGCTTTGTCCAGAAGCCCAATTAAGATATCGCATGAGAAAGATCTGGAGAATGAAATCTGTAGTTTTGTTCAACAGATCACTTCATGTCCTCCATTCAAGGATGAAAATATGAAAGAAATCTGGCAATATCAAAATGAAGAGAGAGTGTGTAGAGAAATAAAAGATTATTGTGAAAAGGGCTGGCCTACAAAGAATGAGCTTTCTGCAGAAGCAAAAGCCTTTTGGTGTCTCAGATATGAAATGTCTGTCATAGATGGTCTTCTAATGAGAAATTCCAGGATTTATATTCCTAAGTCCCTCAGATCAAAGGTTCTAAACAGCCTCCATGAAGGTCATCTTGGCATCGAAAAATGTAGAGGCCGTGCCAGATCATCTGTGTGGTGGCCCAGAATCAGTCAAGAAATAGGAGAACTTGTGAGGAACTGCCCAAATTGTATTGAAGAAAGATCTAATCCCCAGCAGCCATTAATTGTTTCTGATTTCCCAAGCAGGCCATGGGAGAAAGTGGGAATCGACCATTTTTACTTAAAGGGCAAATACTATCTTCTAATTGCAGACTATTACTCTAGATTCCCAGAGTTGGCATTGCTGGAGGATCAAACAACACATTCAACAATTCTACATTGCAAGTCAATTTTTGCTCGCCATGGAATACCCGAAGAGGTTAGATCAGATAACGGACCACAGTTTGGGTTAGAATTCAAAAAGTTTGCAAAAGAATACGGTTTCCACCACATAACATCTAGTCCCAGATTTCCTCAAAGCAATGGCTTCATCGAATCGATGGTGAAGAATATCAAAAACCAGTTGAAGAAAGGAAGAGATCCATATCTTTCTCTTCTTGGTTATCGAACCGCTCCTTTGGAAAATGGGTACAGCCCTGCTGAACTATGCATGAACAGGAAACTCAGAACAACTGTGCCAACATCTCCAGTTCAACTCCAGTCAAGAATACCTGATCTTGAAAATCTAGAAATGAGAGAAAAAGATCAACGGCACAAAAAGAAAACCCATTTTGATATACATCATCGTGCAAGAGAATTGCCCCATCTGGATAAAGGAACTAGAGTATGGGTGAAAGACTTGAGAGTTCCCGGTGTGGTACTTGAAGACGCTGGAAGTCCAAGATCTTATATAGTCAACTCTCCAAAAGGAATTTTAAGAAGAAATAGATTCCACCTACTACCAAACCCACAGGGTGAAAAGATTGACATGGAAGATGAAGAGATGGAGTCTCCTGAGATGAGTCAGTGCTTCACATCTACTGGGGACAACACTACTTGTGACAGTGAACCGAGGACATTCCAGAGATCACCGGAACCAGTAAAGACCAGGAGTGGACGCGTGGTAAAGCCGCCAGACAGGCTAAACCTCTAGAGAAAAGGGGGAGATGTGTTGAGAGTACGTTACGATCATCATCACATTGACTGTTGTTGTTTACCTTAGGCTGGTGAAAGTTCCGCCATAGCTGTAATTGTTCTAAGTTTTAAATATTACCTTGTAAATAGATAAATAAATAAGATTAAAGAGATAATCCTTAAGGTAAGAGTATCTTCTTATTTATAACAAGGCAATACACAATACATCCGACTTCGCAATATCCAGAGTTCTTTTAATGGTTTAAGCCCTTCTTTTCTTTCGTGCAGACAATTTCATTCGCTATATGCGGAATTTCGCTATAACCGACTTTGTTATAAGCGGAGTACACTGTATATTGTTACGACGTTTCTTGAACCGTCGTTGTGTGCGTAAAAGGCTTCTAGGAAGACATCATTATTCGTTGTGGATACAGATTAGTTCGATATACATTTTTACAAGAGTTTTAAGGGGATTAATAATTATTTATACAGTAAATAGACTTGTCTCCATTGTCTGCCACAAGGAGGATTCTCCTCGTCTTTCTTGGTACCGTCTATCTGGTTAATCCAAATCTCTCGGAATAAATATCAACTATTTGTTGTTTTTTAATTATTCTAGAATTAGCCAAATACCCATTGGTCAATTCTGGAATGATTAAAAATGAACGAATAGTTGATAGACAAAAGAAATTTGTTGAAATGTTGAGAAAATGAATTTTCAACTGGCCGAAGTGTCTATTTTTTTAAAGAAAGCAAACCGATAGTTAAATTTTATTTAGTTTTTTTAATACATATTTATGAAAAAAATATTAAAGTGAAATTCGTAATGAAATAAAAGGATTTAAAAGCGCGAATGTTTCTTTTATACATAAAACGAACTTCTACTGTCCTTACTGCGATGAAAAATTATATTTTATGTATAAAATAAACATTCGCGCTTTTAAATCCTTTTATTTCATATGTATAGATGGCGCGTTATTGCTTTGTGTGAAATTCGTAATGTTAACGTAAATGGTTAACACTCTATTTCTGCCTAGGGATGATAAACCAAATCCTCTCATGGACAAAACTTAAGGAAGTTGTACCTTTTAGCATGCCAACCATCAAGCAACTTTCAGTTGCACGATAAGGATATGCCTTTTTTTATTTATAAAAACATATTGTTCAGGTGGATTTTCTATAGGTTGAAACAGATTTATATTATATATCCGGAACTGAAGATTAAAACTATCGGGAAATGTATTTTGAACCGATTATTGACACATAAACTTTGGGTACAGAAGAAATATAATAATATATAATTGCTTATACAAAATTGCAATGCCATGATAAAGGTTGGAGTTCAGCTAACTGAAATATTGGCAAATATATCTTTTATTCAATCAAATATATGCATTTTTATTATCTAATAATATAAATAAATGCTTCAAGCATGACTCTTTCTTAAATATTATATATTTTCCTTATAATATATATAAACCATATGTTTACGATAAACATATTATAGACATTAAAGAAAGAGTTTGAGTTCTAAACGTGATTTCCTTAGTTTCAAAATATATATTCAGAATATATAGCGTGTTTAAAACAGTATTACAATATTCTTTTAACGCATTATTACGGTTGTATGTTGAGCTGGAGAAAAGCATGTCCAAAAGCTTCTATCTTTTATGTATATAAAAGTAAAACCTTGTTCCTCTACTGATCTGCCTCGAAATAAACTCCAAATCTATTGAATTATATTTTATGACATGATGCATTAGAGCACCATCTGTTTGAGAAATTCAAAATATTTTGATGCCTATATATATGATTATTTTTGATATAAAACAATTTTCTGCTGCCTTCACTGCTATCATAAATTAATGGGAGGGTCTGGCCTTCAATGGTATAGAGTAAACTGGCGAAACCGCTAAGAGGGTTAGTCACTGATGAGCTAGACCCTCCCATTAATTTATTATTGAAGTAAGAACAGTAGAAAATGGTTTTATTTAAAAAATTTATACAGATCAAAATATTCGATTTAATATTTACCAAAGTTTCCATGTGTCCCTTGTTAAATACTAGAAGGCTGTAAGGCCTATTGTATGCTATATTCCTCTTTTATCGAGGCGATTTTTATTCTAAAAATCACGCGATAAACCTACTATATCATTTCAATAAAGTAAGATTGTTCTTTAATTTTATTCTAAATTTATAGCACGATTGTGAATGAAAATGTTAAAGAAATTGCAGCACTATTTTATGAACCTTTCTTAATTGTTGCGTTTGAACGTAAATAATACGTTGAGAAGATTCCCAATAAATGAAATTAAGAGGATTAGGTTTTTCTAACCTAACACCATAAAAGAAGTTGGTATGAAGATAATTTTGAAAGTTTTCAAATAATATTGCTTTGAGTATAGGAGTAATGAAAGGTCTGAATTAATATTATTAGAGATAATAATATATATTCGTATATTTAATATCTTTTTTATAAGGTATCAGTTACTTTCACACTCTCTTTCTACGCGTGGATCCCTGTTTTCAACAATATTTTATTAAACTGAAATTGGATGGCTCTAAATCAATTTACCTCTATAAACGATGTTGTTTGTGTATGTACTGTGTGAATATCTGTCCAAAAATAACTAAATTTAAGACATATAAATAATTTAGTGAATGGAAAAACGAATGGGCATCAAAATATCCTCACCAAGAAAACGACACTGTATAGATGAGCAATTTACACAATAAGTAATGATACTGTGATATTCAAATACTTAGATTATCAATTCATTTATGCAAAAGGGGGGCTGCTAGTGAAACATACAAAGTGTTAAAAAGAAGAAATTATACAGAAAGTTTCAAATACAGAAATTGTAATTGAAACATTTGTTTGTTGTAAAGAGTTGAACTCGTTGAAAAAGAGGAATGCTTGCTACCATGTTTCTGAGTTTGATAGAGTTAGAATTATAGCTTACCAAGATTTTGGTTTATCCTACCTCAGTATTGCTGTTCGCGTCGGTCGAGATCACATGACTGTTAGCAAAATATAGAATCAATGGATTCAGGATGGTCATACGGAACGACATACTGGATTCCAGTAGCCCACAACACTAACAGCCGAGAAGACATACATATTACCCGCATGGCCTTAATAGATCATATAGCCTTGTCAAAATCTCTGAGTCAAGAAATGAGATTATTTGAAAGTCAACAATTTCTTGAACGGTATAAAGCAACATAGCCAAAAGCTTCTTTAATCAATTCATGCGCACGCGTTACAGTTTCTGATTTAAAACAAAACGCAGATTCTCTACTCTTGAAAAACGGCCATTTAAAAAATATAAATACAAACCATATAAGGAAGTTGTCTTTTTTTTTTAGATCGGCGCGTACACTACGATACTCGTGCTTTCAGTCAGTTGGTAAAATATATAATATTTGACTATGTATATTTTTCTATAGATTTTGTTAAAATTTTAATTATAAATCAGTCATGGAAATTGAAGAACGTACTTTTTAACTAGAAACAAAGACTATACAGCCCCTCTATACAGTCAAACGACGATCAAAACCATTTCAGAAAAAAAATGCAACCAATTTTTATTCACAGAATATTGATACTCTGGGGGGACACGGGGAGTAATCCGGGTCAAAACAAACTGAGCAGGAGTCGATCAATAGGAACTTGTAGCTCTTAATTAAACCCCAGCAGCCGAACTTTCCAAAAATGGCGCGTTAATACTTAAAAGGCTTAAAAAATTTAGGACATTTTGATGGCTCTGTTGTGTGGAAGCATATTGTATTATTTAAATTTTGTAAAATATCTTATGAAGTTTTATATATAATCAATGATTTTTCATATTCAAAAGTTATGCTTTTATTATTTTGTAGAGTAATAAATGCACCTTTAAATTTTTTATTATTTCTTTAATATTTGTATACGGGTAAAATGATATTTTACACACATATATTGATGTTTTATTATTTTAAAATATTCAATTGTGTATACTCACATTGTGTATATTTTATGTTATTTATTGTTATATATATTTCTCTTAAAATCCCAGTTAAGAAATATTATTGGAAAACGGAGTATTTTATAATTATACCTTTATTTAACATATTTATTTATTCTCGTTATCTTATCATTAATCATAATACATTAAACCTGTCTATAGCGCCCCCTCTAAATAGCTCCTTCCTCTCTATAGCGCCCGATTTTAAATATGTAATACGATGCGATTTACGTTAAAAGTGACCTGTCTATAGCACTGCAATTTAACGAACATATTCATGTATCAAGAAATTTATTAATAATTCTATATCAAATCATCAGAACTCTTCAACAGAAATATATTTTTTAAATATAAATGTACACGCACACACACACAGTGCTTTGTATATAAGCGGAATGAACATTTACCTTGACAATGCTGTTACCGAAACACACTAATAAATTATTTGGATTAGGTCTTATTTTCTTGTAGTTGTCAGTAAAATTGATTGAAATCCCCTCCATTCTTGTATCCTCTAAGGATCCATCTAACCAGTGGCTGCTATTTTCTTGTAGTTGTCAGTAAAATTGATTGAAATCTCCTCCATTCTTGTATCCTCTAAGGGTCCATCTAACCAGTGGCTGCTATTTTCTTGTAGTTGTCAGTAAAATTGATTGAAATCTCCTCCATTCTTGTATCCTCTAAGGATCCATCTAACCAGTGGCTGCTATTTTCTTGTAGTTGTCAGTAAAATTGATTGAAATCCCCTCCATTCTTGTATCCTCTAAGGATCCATCTAACCAGTGGCTGCTATTTTCTTGTAGTTGTCAGTAAAATTGATTGAAATCCCCTCCATTCTTGTATCCTCTAAGGATCCATCTAACCAGTGGCTGCTATTTTCTTGTAGTTGTCAGTAAAATTGATTGAAATCCCCTCCATTCTTGTATCCTCTAAGGATCCATCTAACCAGCGGCTGCTATTTTCTTGTAGTTGTCAGTAAAATTGATTGAAATCCCCTCCATTCTTGTATCCTCTAAGGATCCATCTAACCAGTGGTTGCACACCACCTTGTCAGAAATTTGCCAGACCCACACACACACACAAACACACAACACACATTGTGGGGGGTGAATGCGTTTGCTATTTTAAAAATTAATGCAGAATATTTTATTCTCTCTCAGATAATATAAACAATATTTTTCCTAACTTAATGATGTTTGAATATTACACAGAGTAACAATGGCTATAGATGAGCTTGTGTTTGAAAATGAACTTGTATGTATATAATGTTTATTGCTTTTGTTGTTTTCATGTAGAAACATATACCAAGATATGTTTTGTATAATTGATATTAATAATAAATAATATGCAAATTTAAATTGGTTACGGATTCATTCTTCTTACTTACTTTAATTACATAACAGACAGGGGTCGGTGGAAGGATGGTCTAAACCGTTGGTTTTGACCGCTACGACCCGGGTTCGATTCCCGCATTGAGAACTTTTTTCTGTTTTAAAAAATGCTCCAATGACCCCCGATTCTTGCAAAAGTCCAACCCCACCAGCGAGTGCAAGTAACCAAACGGGGCTCTGGCACCTTTGTAAGTGCAAAGTCGAACTGCTTCTCACATGTGTAGACATGTGGTGCACTTACAGTAAAAACAGTCGCCTACTTCTATTCACCATGATTATCATGGCCTGTACCACGTGTACTAGGGAGAAGCAAAAAAAAAAAAAAAAAAAACATACGATACCTACATAACTCTATATGTAAGTACATGATATCCATTTTCATGTCCCATATCGAAGGCTATTTGACCACAAATAATATAAACTGTCATGGATTGCGAAATTAGATAAAATGACAAAACATAAACACAAATCTTTCGAAATATGCCATTTGCAAATATAGTTACTATATTTCCACATACACGCGCTGAACAATAAAATTGCATTTGTCAATGTTCAACGTATTCCAATTACGTAATATACGTTTGGTGTTGAAATATAGAAACAGTGTGGAATTGTATCTCTTTACTTCTAAACAGTATTTTATAAATATGTTTTATTCCAATAATTTATTGTAATACATATAGATAGAAATTTTGTAGGAAATTTGAATGACAGAACAATATAGGTTCCTTCATGCATAAAGTATTTTGGAATATTTCCATATTGATTCAGTCTAAGATATAGAGTGATAGTGGCTGTTATTCTTAACTTTCTGAACTTAGGACATCTCTTTCTTTTTTTAATATATATTTCTAGCATTCATCTTTTATTCATGATAAAATTGTGAAAGAAGTATTGATATTACAATTATATTCTCACAATGAGTATCTTTTTTATTTAAAAAACGCTTGAAAGCTAGCGTTTTTTAAATAAAAAGATACTCATTGTGAGAATATAATTGTAATTTTAATTCTTTTTTTATATACATGCTAAAAAGTACAATTTCCTTAAATATTGTCAATGAGTGTACTTTCTACTTTAAAATAGGCTTAGATTAAAAAAAAATCTCATACCATGTACATGTGCTACGGGCCATTATAATCATAGTAGATAGTTTGCGAGTAAACTGTAGGTTTATTACATGTCTACAATTGCACTTATATGGATGCCATATATCATTATTATTCCCTGATATAAATTCCAATTTAAAGCAAGTATATAATATGAACAATCAGGTTAATTGCAAAAATTTCCCTATTAAGTTAAAATGATAATATTTCAAGCGTTAAGTCTTCATAAAACCAATTTCATGGCAAATACTTCAATATATATTGAGGTTTAGAAACGTAATTTATATATTTAAAAAGTTGTAAATATGAAAATTCCTTCTTTACACTTCTATATATACTAAATATGTGGTGCTTTGACAAAGGTTGACGTTCAGCTGTTGAGCTAACGCATTAGCTTTCCATTTTAACTTAATAAAGAAACTTCTTAATTATATATTGTGTTTCTATCTTTTTGCAATCATTTAAAAAATATTTAATATAATAATAATTTGTGTTTTATATTCCATGTAATAAGACCACGTTGAAATATTGAGGAATTTTAAAAGGGAAATAGTGTAATCTATTCATAGAGCACCAAAGTATTTACAGTCAAGTGGTCTCATGTCGTGAAACTCTCCCAGTTTACAGAAATAATTGTGTAAGACATCAATTGTAAGGCTTATTATCTTGTAGCGTCTTCTAAATAACTCTCTCAGCCATGAAATGTCGTGGTTGCTATTTGATAATCCTGTACTTTGTAATTCTACAATTCGACTTGATGGAATTGTAAGACTTTGAGGTAGAACATTGCTCGATACCGTTTAATCGTTAAGTTAACTACATGTTACTCCAGAGAAGTTAATATCCACCGTTTCCTTAAACACCCTTTTACCCTGTATTTCTTATTACGCTCATAGAAAAACCTTAAAACCTTAGCATATATATATATATATATCGGGATTCATTCCTTAACTTTGAAAGATATTACAGTGAGAGCTTTATTCTTCAATTAACTAAGTATGAACAAAATTGCCTCTGTACCATAAAAAAAAAAAAAAAAAAACAAACGAACGGCGACTTTCCACTTCCTTAAGTTTTGTCTATGAGTGTGAATGTTTAGAGTATATAAGAACACCGTTCTAATACAATAGTGGAGTTCAAACTGAAGAAACTGCTCTGGGAGGCTTCCTGAAGAGTCATGCCCTTCCATTCAATATGTTTTATCATATCAGTACGGTTTCTACAAATATTTCATTTAATAAATTATAAAAAGAATAACGTTAAATACGAGTCAGTTTCAAAGCTTCGAAGAAAAGGTTTTTAGTTATAAAAGGAAGCTTTAAATTGTATTAATTGTAAAAACATTTTGCGTTTGAGCATATGACTTCACATTTTTGGCAATAAATAGAGTATAGAAATTATAGACATATATTGAACTGGGAAGAGCAGGGAATTCTTTAATATTTTATAAATACCGTTGATATTCTTGTTATTCTTACATTCCAAGAGATAAGCACGAAATTAAAACAATTATTTGGGAAGTAAATAGTTCTAAAGGTGCATGGAGAAAAGTATTAGAATGGCTTTGTTCATCAGAGGTGATGTAAATGTGTTTCACCATCTTAAAACAAAGAAAAGGAGTTGACAGACACTATTGATGAGTTTAGAAGAAAGTGACCTTCCTGACAGAAGTCTTCACGGTAGAACAACCAGTCAGGAAAAGGTCTGGCTGGCAATAATCCAAACTGAGTGTTTCCGAGTCACAGCGCGAGAGATCGATGAATTGTTAAAGTGGTCATAAAATGGATGGCCAGCTTCTGATGGATGGACAGACACGTGGGAGGATAGACAACACTGTCCAATATTGATCTTATCAATACTACCATGCGACCTTCAAGGTTAATAGTTGTTTGGACAAAATCGGAATAAGGAAGACTTAATCATTTTCGAGTCAGCAAGTACGATTTTGATAGATAGAATTGTCGAAAATCGATCTCTTATCAATGTTGACCTTCAGCGCTGGTAACTGGACAAAGTCGGGATAAGTTAGACATAATCATTATCATGTCTGAAAGTAAAAATCTGATAGACAAAACTGTCGAATATCGATTTTATCAATGTTGACCTGAAGGGCTGATGACTGTTTGGACAAAGTCGGGATAAGTTAGACATAATCATTATCATGTATGAAAGTACAAATCTGATAGACAAACCTGTCGAATATCGATCTTATCATTGCTGACCTTCAGCGCTGGTAACTGGACAAAGTCGGGATAAGTTAGACATAATCATTATCATGTCTGAAAGTACAAATCTGATAGACAAACCTGTCGAATATCGATCTTATTAATGTTGACCTGAAGGGCTGATGACTGTTTGGACAAAGTCGGAATGAAGAACACATAACCATCACACAGTCTGCAAGTACGATTCTGATAGATAAAATATTTAATATCGTTCCATCAATACTACCATGCGTTTATATGCCGTTTAGAGATGATATCGGTCGGAAGCTAGTCTATCCATTTCTATTTTAGAATAAATAAGAATTCTGTCTTCCCAAGGGAACAGCAGTCCTTTAGGTTTAAGGATTCA
Source organism: Cordylochernes scorpioides (assembly GCA_030710605.1). Classification (NCBI taxonomy): domain Eukaryota; kingdom Metazoa; phylum Arthropoda; class Arachnida; order Pseudoscorpiones; family Chernetidae; genus Cordylochernes; species Cordylochernes scorpioides. The sequence continues at coordinate 75,271,020 of CP092875.1, forward strand.
GGTTTAGGATAGGCTTCAAGATTTAAGACTTATCAACTGACAATGAATTTCCAAAATGGTTTCAAGATTTTCCCACTATGTATTAAGTGTGATTTTTAAACTGCAACTCTAAAGGACAAATTGACTGTATTGACTCATTCATTGATGAACTATACTCATCCCCAGCAGACACCATCAAAATTATCAAGCTCTTCAAGCTTGATATCCTAATATAATTGAGAGTGGAGATAAGAAAGAAGAAGAATATAATAATTAAGAAGTGTATGGCAAATGAAAATTCAAATTAAAAATTTACAGACCCTTTTAAAATTGATATTTATTTTGATTGCGTTCTGCATTGTATATATTAAAAATTAGTTGGGATTTTGATGAAGGTTATATGATTTCCCAAATGCACTTCAATAAATTAATCTTCAAAATTGTCAGCGCAATATGAAATACAGCCACAAATACAATAATCGAGCATGGTTGTAGATTAAACTGTCGAAATTTATATGGGATTTACCATCGATTATCCAGTACTTCCAAAATATTTTATATTTGTGTATAGCAAAGTTTCAAATGATTTATTTTGAAAAAGGTGCAAATAAAACTTCAAATCTCACAAAATAAAGTCATGTTACTTCTTTCGTTCAAAAATCTAATGAATTTGTATGTTTCCTACTTTGTGTGTGTGTGGTAAAAATATTCTTAAATAAATCAGAGCTGAATACACTATAATGAAGGATGTGTTTACAAATGCTCAGTTATAAGGCCTAAATCTGGCTCTATTGACCTAAAGACCTATGAACAAAAAAAGGGCTATGAACAAAAAATATAGAATGACAGGAAGGTAAAAATGTATTTATAGGTAAATACTTGTTAATTCAATGTACAGAAAAGCAACGCCTTTTAAATTAAAGGATAATATACCTTTACTTAATTACATTGTTTAATCTGAATTTTAGAATACCTATTATTGAGAAATCTTTTAAATATTGTTCTATTTGATGATTTTGTAAGTTTATAAAACAAATGAAAAAATATAAAATAGAAATTAGCAAAATAGCACACAGGGGGCACATGCATTCATTCTTTTATGATGGAAAAATTATAAAAATCGAAGAATTGAAAAGCCAATAAGTGTTTTATTTAAAAACACATTTTTCAAATTCAAATTTAATGAAATATTAGAATTCCTTTAAGTAATATTTTCAATCATTATCATGTGATGCTATTTTTTTTCTTGCCATTTATATACAAGTAATTTGATTTTTCCTTTTCCCCCCCTCTCTCTCTCTCTCTTAAACGGATTTATGGAGGAAAAAATGTTGCAAAGTAAAGCATTTTAGGGGAGAAAAAAACTGTAAAAATTAAATTTTCTTTGAAACCATTCCTCTGTCTATTTATAATGTGGCGGAGCTGTAAAAATCGATTTCTAAATAAAATTTAGAAAACACTTTGGCTTTCCGGATATTTAGTAGGTTTTCTTTTAGATATTTGTCGTAGAGAAATTTATTATTGCATGTTATAAGGAATATTTACTGCCTGTCATAAATGTAATATGATATAGTAGCTATCTCAAATTTATAGCTAGAAGACGTAATGGCTTCACTGTCGATTTTAAACAACCTCAACGTGGAAAATCGAATTAAATATATTTTCCTTTAAAGAAAATTGACCACACAAAAGCTACTATAGTAAGACATTTCTTATCTTCTTAAAGATAGAGGTTGCCTGGCTGGTATTCATTGTTCCTGAATTAAGAGACACTACGGTCAGTATAGTTTCTATTATAGAACGACATTTGAAAATTATCCCGCATGTGTTTCTTTTGAACGAAAAATCGAAATTTATTTTAAGGCGAAATAAATTATTTCTAACCTTAGAGATGAAGTATTTTTCCGTTTATCATTACTCTTTACAATTCATCCTTTCATACTTCATCCCTAAGGTTAGAAATAATCGTTATTTCTCCTTGAAATAAATTTCGAATTTTCGTTTAAAATAAACACAGGCGGGATATTTTTCAAATGTCGTTCTACAATCATAAGCCGCATTATATTGTATCATAAGTTTTTATTTTTATCAATGTTTACACAAAAATATCTTGACTTCGTCGAGGAAAAAATAGAATAAACTTTATCAAAAGGCGTTAAAATATGTTTAGACTATTTTACACGTCTTTCCTCAAAGATTTTTTTAATTTTTACCTGAGAAAGACAAAATATATTTGTCGAAACGTTGAAAAAATCTTAACTGGCCGAAGAGAAAAAAGCTCGTTTCATATATAGACTCATCTCTTAGACCAAAGATAAGTAAAAGGCAAACAATACAAGTAATCAACTATACACAGTATTGCTGGGTGTCATAAGAACACCGTTTGTCTTCAAGACATTTTTCGTTTTTTCTGTTAAATAAATGTTATGAAATCTTTATTGTTAAACTATAGAACTTGTAGAGAGCATATATACAGGTAGATAAACTCTTACTGGCCAAAGGTAAAAGAAAATGCTCACAAATCTTTGACTGGTTACGTCTTGAAAGCCATATGAAGTCCTTTCGCTTAAAGAGAAATAAAGGTAAATATAGAGGAATCGATATGAAATACGTTTTATAATGAAACGCTTATTTCGGATTAAAAAAAATATTTTTATTGTTAATATTTTATTGTTTATAATTTGAAAATTGGAGGGGATTTTGGTGAAGGTTATAGTATTTCCCAAAGGCACTAAAATTAAAATCAATCTTCAAAATTGTAAGCGCAATATAAAAAACAGCCACAAAATATAATAATAGAGCATGGTTGTAGATTAAACTGTCGAAATATATATGGGTTTACCATCGATTATCCAGTACTTCCAAAATGTTTTATATTTGTGTATAGCAAAGTTGCAAATGATTTCTTTTGAAATAAGTGAAAATACAACTTCAAATCTCACAAAAGAAAGTCATGTTACTTCTATCGTTCAAAAATAGAGCGATTGTTAATATTATAATCTTTTATTATAAATAAAAGAAAATTTGCTGAAGGAAAAGTTTCTTTTTTTAATGGATTTGATGCATATATATACTTATCTAAAAATGAACCTTTCCCTCAAAGCGAATCTTATTGTTTTCCTCAAATAATTCGACCAGAGACTAATCACCTATTTTCTTCAAGGAATACACCTCTAGAATCCGACCTTCAAACTGATATGCCTGAAAAACGTATCTTTTAAACAAGGAAAAAAAGAAACAATAATTAACTTTTTAAATTTAATTATCGTCTCTTCTTTCTTTCTTTTTTTTTCCAAATATTAAAATCTATTTTATATATATAATGAGTATAGATTTAAATTGTGTACGTATAAATTTAATAGATATCAATTTTTCTGTTCCAGTTTTCCCACTTATTGTCATTTATGCTTATCAGCATATAGCCCATTTCCTCTTCAGTCATTGATGTCCTTGGTTCATATTCTTTTTTGGTCTTGTCTGCATCCCCTTATGTATCCCTCCAAGGTCGAATCAAAACATTTCCGAATATTTACATAAAAATATCTTCCAAACATAGCCTCTGCGTCTTACTTTACATCCATAATATCACATATCTAGAAGTCTATGTGGAATCATTATTTCTTCATATCCGTATATTTGTATTTAAGTCATTACTTGTATTATATGTGTGAATGTGATGTGCAAATAAATGCATGTGTAAAATATCATCACCAACTTAGTGTACTCTTTTGCTTAAAACTAAAAATATATTTTTAATATTCATGTGTGTTTAATGACGTTTTGATTGTGCTTCAGAAATCTCCGGAGAGATGTACAGTGGCTGAAGGAACGTCTACGGACCCTGGGGACGGAGTTTGTGCTGTACAGCTGGGCAGGATCGAGGTGGCGGAACGTCACGGGCTGGGAACAGATCTGGCTGTGGAAGGACGGTGCGCCTGCCCTGCCCAGATACCGGGTGGTCACCGCACTAGCAGCTCCCTTCGTCAGGCCAGCCACCATTCTGTGGAACGGAACTTGTCTTCTAGGTGTTCCCTGTCTCCAAGTGGATTCTCACTATCCTGACGATATCATCCAGGCCTTTAGGGATGCCAGAAACAGACATCCATCCCCTCGGTACAATGCAACATGCTGTGCTGGAATTGCAATCGATCTTCTTAATTCGGTTGCAAGAGATCTTGCCTTCGATTTTGATTTGTATCTTGTAGCTGATGGTTCTTTTGGAGCTAATCGAGGTCGAGGGTGGACTGGAGTGACCCGCGACCTGATGTCAGGTGCTGCCCATTTAGCATTTACAGCATTTAGCATCACGAGCGGACGCTCTCGCGTTATTGATTTCTCGGTGCCTTACTTCCACAGTGGAGTCTCTTGCCTGACTTATTACCAGTACCGCGAGGCACCTTTGTACGCCTTCCTCGTGCCATTCAGCGTTCAGCTCTGGGTCGCCATCTTCGGCAGTCTGACCATCACAGCCATTGCTGCTGCCAGCTACGAATGGGTCTCTCCTTTCGGCCTTAATCCGTGGGGAAGACAGCGGACCAAGAACTTCACCCTTGCATCTGCACTATGGGTCATGTGGTCTCTACTCTTCTCTCATCTCGTGGCCTTCAAAGCTCCCAAGTCCTGGCCTAACAAGGTCCTCATCAATCTATGGGGATGTTTCAGCGTTATCTTCCTAGCGTCTTACACGGCAAATATTGCTGCACTCTTCGCTGGGCTGTCTTTCAATCTGAGGGTGGACGATTTCCACGATGCCAGTGTAAGTATATATAACCTTATATTTTATCATCCTTTTTAAATGATGCCTGAAAGTTATCATTGAGAGCCTTTAAGAAATTAGTTGTATGTGTGTGCACAGATAATAATTTGCATAGTGAAATTACCTATGTTCCACTCGCCTATGTCATATGCAAATATGGTGATTTATAAACATCGATAACTGAATTAGGATATAAAATTCTAGTTTCTTTTTTTTTGCTTATCTCTAGTATACGTGGTACAAGCCATGATAACCATGGTGGGTAGAAGTAGGCGATTGCTTTCACTGTAAGTGCACCACATGTCTACACATGTGAAAAGCAGTTCGACTTTGCACTTACAAATGTGCCAGAGCCCCGTTTGGTTACTTGCACTCGCTGGTGGGGTTAGACTTTTGCAAGAATCGGGGGCCATTGGAGCATTTTTATGTTTTTATGTGCATTCTAGTTTCTAGCTAAAATATGTTTGGAATGATGTTGCATGATAATTCCAAAGTTTAAAACTTATTTTATTATTTATACTTTTCCTCGTAGAGTATTATCTTTTTATTATCATTTTTATAAGAACCCTTCATTTTATTGTAACTCTTAGTTGAGAAATGCTACACGATATAAAAAAAATAATAGTAAATATTTTGACTAATAATTAAACAAATATATCTTGAATCTTATAAAATCCTGCATTTTACTCTCAGAGTATGTTTTTATATTAACTTCTTCCATTTTATAGAGAGCTAGCGTAAATCTATCCCATGTTTTTAATATAAATAAGGAAGATTTGTGATATAATATAGTCGGCCTAGAAAACAAAGAATGTCAACAAATATGAGAATCATTTCTCGAAAATTTAAGATATCGCTTTTTGATAATTGACTTTGTTTATTTCCTAAGTAGAGGATTGCTTATGAGAATACACTCATGAACAAAACTTATGGAAGTTTCATATACAATTCGTTCCTATTTATTCCGACAAATTTATTTGCACGATCAGATGCCTTTTTCTCAATCATGATATATACTTTTTTCATATTATCCTTATATAATACACGTGGTACCGGTCATGATAATCATGGTGGATAGAAGTAGGCGACTGCTTTTACTGTAAGTTCACCACATGTCTACACATGTGAAAAGCAGTTCGACTTTGCACTTACAAATGTGCCTGAGCTCCGTTTAGTTACTTGCACTCGCTGGTGGGGTTAGACCTTTGCAAGAATCGGGGGCTTCGGAGAATTTTTTTAATCAGAAAAAAATTGCCCAATTCGGGAATCGAACCCGGGTCATAGCGTCGAAAACTAACGGTTTAGACCATCCTTCCACCGACTCCCTATGGTGTAAACTATGTAGGTTTAGTTAGTGATTTATTTCTATTAAAAAAGTACTATAGAGAGGGATCTTGAGTTTATACCCCTTAATATGTGATGGCAAATATTAAAGCGTATAAGTAAACCGATTCCAAGAAGTATCCAAAGGCGTTGTTTATTAAGAAATATAAATTAAACATAAGTATATTTGAGCAGACACGACACGTCAATATACATAGATTGATTCTTAGAATAAATAAATAAATGTATAGTATATAGAACACAGAATGTATTAATATCGAATTCAAAACTCGCAACCACATCTCTAAAGCAATTTTAGCATTCATATAAGCTTTCAAAATTTCCACATATCAAAAAGTCGAAAAGTCAACATATCTATTTTAGAATTATTAAATTTATTTTTGATATGTAGGATATTCCGCTATATCTAATAAAAATTGAAAAGTTTTAGAACTGTTTACAAATTTTAATATTTTATTTTAGATATACGAATCGTGTGAAACAATATAAATTTAATACAGTTGTTTTTTTCCCCTCTAAGATTTACAATTAGAGAATAAATTCAAGCAACAGATTTATGCACAGAGTAAAAGGTGACTACTATTAATATATATCAAAGTGACTCATAAATATATCTTCTGAATTTGTTGTGAACCCATGTTCAATATGTAATACCGTTATGGTCAATTTCACCATCGAGTAAAGAAACTAATTTAACGCTGATTGGTTGGTTGAAGTCATGTGACAGTGTAAAACTAATCATCTTGCGAACAAAATGAACACTATACATCTACTGTATAAACTGATTACAGATTATTTTGTGAACATCATGAAAATATTTTTATAAATATTTGAAGGTATTTCCCACTGGAGGAATAAATAAAGAAAGTGAAATCCCAGAACACTGTAGAAGAATGTAAGGAATCCAGGTCTAAGGCGGAACACCCTGGACTTTATGAGGCAGTCCACTGTAATCACCTAATTATCCCATAAATTGGACCTAATCTGGCAAGAGTTATGGACTCCGGGTCCATAGCCCCTCTTATTTCACTCCTTTTTTATTACAACCCGGCCTATGGGTGGTCTTCCATTTACAACGTTCCATAGGCCGGCTCTCAGAGCTGCTTCCCCCTTTCTTTTCCTTCTTTGTTCCTTTTATAGGTCCTCTGTGGAGCTTTAGCTTGGACCTTTTTGTGTTCGTCGATATTTCTGAACACAGGACTTTATTTTTTGGGTGAATCACTTGTTTCTTCTGAATATAGAGTAGGTTTATAACAATATTGTGTCTACAATAATCAAATTCGTGAATGAATGTATAAACCGTTGATTTTCGATAGACACAACCGGGGATCGAATCCCGCTTTGAGAACTTTTTTTTTCTAATAAAAATGTTTTTCAATTTGTCTTCGATTATTGAGAATCTCCAATCCCGCCAGTGAAAACCTGAAAGTGCAAAACTAGAATCGCCTGGAGGAGAACACTCGCACGCCGAGGATTCCTTCCTTCAACATCTGTCATATAATTTCCTTTGTACATATTTTTATTTCTCTATTTATTACTATATTATTTTCTTATCTTAAATTTCTACTAAATAACTCTCGCTGAGTGTAAAATTGACGAGATATCAATAAAATCGTTTTAATTGTCAAAATAAAACTAGAATTTCTTCCTGCTTTCTCATGTGTAGAAACGTGGTTCTTTTACAATAAAAGCAATCGCTATCTAATCACAATGTTTTTTATGACCTATATCCCCTTTACTAATGAGAATGATTTAAAAATGCTCTTTATGGATTTTTAAACGGTGTAGAGCGATCTTTTGCGAACTTTATCAAGATTATTTCTCACAATAACACGATTTTGAATGTTTATATTTACATATTATCGCGGAGGACGCTCTTCATATATGAATATTAACATATACAACTTGTAAATGAATGTATTGAAAAGTTTCAGGAAGAATCGCAAAATGTCGAGATAATAAATGTATTAGTAAATTAAATTTAATTGCCATCTATCGTTAAAACTACACAAATAAATTTACTGGCAATGCTTTTCTTTTAAATATCCTCAAATATTATCTCTACAGACCTTACTGCAATGATATGAGTTATTGAATGAGAGGGCTTGGCTCATCAGTAGTGAACCCTCTCAGCGGTTTTGCCAAATTAATCTCTATAAATTTGGCGAAACCGCTGAGAGGGTTCACTACTGATGAGCCAAGCCCTCTCATTCAATAACTCATATCATTGCAGTAAGGTCTGTAGAGATAATATTTGATGATATTTAAAAGAAACGCATTGCCAGTAAATTTATTTGTGTAAATAATAAATGTATAATATTTGATTGATTTGGAAATTTACACCATGATATATATCTTAGTAGTGTCCATTTAATTTGTCTGCTAAAACAAATTGACTCTCTAATATCACGTGGTATCTTTTAGTCAAATGTGTGTTGAGTTCATTAGCCAATCAGAGTGCAATGTTTTATTAGTTCAGTGATTATATTGAGGAACGAAGTACTTTATTAATTTTAAGATTGTTAGTTCGATTTTCGGATTTTCTTTTTTTTTTGTGCTACTAAAAATTGAGTGATTATTTGTAATTTTAAAAACGAATTTATTTCAGATGTTTGAAGTTAAAATTCATCATGATAGTATGATTCTCAATATTTGTATTATGTGAAGAGATTGAACTTCTTATTCTCTAGTGGAAAATTCTAGCGATGTGAGAATTTAGAAAAAGACATCTCCTTATCGTGAAACTGAAAGTTGCTGATGGCTTGCGCCATATATCGGAATAAATATCAACTATTCTCGTTGATTTTTAATTATTCCAGAATTGGTCAAATACTCATTCTTGATTAATCAAGAAATTCTAACCAAACCTTAACTACCCGTTTCATGATTTTTCAGGATGCCTTAATGACCAATTTTTTTTTTTGGTCGTTGAGGTACAGCTTGCACCACGCTGATGAGGGCCAACGACCCGAAACGCGTCCGTGGTTAGCTTTACTTGATTAATCAAGAATGGGTATTTGGCCAATTCTGGAATAATTAAAAATCAACGAGAATAGTTGATATTTATTCCGATAGATGGCGCAAGCCATCAGTAACTTTCAGTTGCACGATAAGAAGATGCCTTTTTCTAAATTTATGCACCTTATCCCAGTACAATATCACATTTGTACTATTTTTTCACGATGTGAGAATTGTTCGATTTTGGTACATCGAGAAACTGTTTCAGGTTTTATTCTTCTTAATAATATTTATTCATATATGAGACAGAGGCTCCCGTTATTTTGTATAATTTTATCTAATATGTAATCTACATTTTTGTATGACATATTTTATTTTGGTGACTCTCCGACAAATTTTTGACATGTTATCATCAAAATGTGTCACAAAATTTATCACAAATTTCGTGTTACGTCTATATCTCTACAAATTCAATAAACTGTATTCCTAGATTAAGATATATATTCTTCTGACACAATATCAGGCGTGATAACGGTTGCACCAGTTACACTATATAAAATATCATAGTACAATAGCATTCATTTCATGTTTAAGTGAAGCCTTTTGACCCAGTTTTTTTTATCGTTGAGGTACAGCCTGCACTACGCTATCGAAATCCAACAGCCCGAAACACGTACGTGGTTTTCTTTTCATGATTTATCAAGAAATTGGGTTGGCCAAATATCACGGAGCAAGCTAAATAAACGTTTAGTTTATTTTTGCTCCACTAGATGGCGCTCTGCCATCTAAAAAGCACATGTGCTCGTGGTCAGGAGATGCCTTCTTTATTTTTAATAAATATATTTGTATGTATACCAAAAGTGGTACATTTTTTTTCAAATACATATAACAATTATGAAAAAAGGCATCTCTTTATCGTATTCAGTTTATCGTGCAACTGAAAGTTGCTGATGGCTTGCGCCATCTATCGGAATAAATATCTACTATTCTCGTTAATTTTAATTATTCCAGAATAATCTATTCCGATAGATGGCGCAAGCCATCAGCAACTTCCAGTTGTACGATAAGGAGATGCCTTTTTTCATAATTATGCACCTTATCCCAGTACAATATCACATTTGTACTATTTCTTTCATATAAAACAATGCATTTTATTTATCTTTACAGTGAAATATACCTTTTTGTCAAATTTATAAATTCCCTCGTAGCATGTTATAAAGAAGAATACCTATAACCTAGGTATATAATATATATATTAAAAATGATTATAACTTTATATATACATATTTTACAATATAACTTTGTTAACTCGAATTTCTTTATCCGTATTTTTTACAGTGTTTTTCTATATTTCTCTGGGAAATCTGAATATAAAATTAAATTTTTAATAAAAGTATTGTTTCAATGAGAATTTCGGAGATTATTTGGAATGGCAAAAATCTATTCAAACAAAACTATTCTCTCTAGCTAAATATTGACTTCCTAATTACCCAGAAGTTTCCAAGTTAACTATTAATTTATATTTAGAGTGTAAACAGACGATTCAAACTTCTAATATAGTTATAATATTTTTAATAGTTTATTTACAAAGAGGAAAAAGTAAACGCTCAAAAATAAAGAATAAATATTTATTTATTGATAGGTTTAATAAAATAATTCGATCTTTTGGAAGAAATGAAGTAAAAATTTCCCTTTTTCATGACTTAGAAGTATATATGAAATGTAATTATTAAACACGAATTTCATATTGTAGCTAAGTCGGCCTGCTTCATGAGTAGTACTCCGAGTTTTAATGACAAAGGCAGACACATTCTACTTCACCCAATCATGATCGTTGTCAAATTACAATAGATTTGGTTCAATTTTCTTCCTTATCAATATATATTCTTTTTTTGCAATAAAGTGGTTCGCTCATTGAGCAGTACTCCAAGTCTTAATGACAAAAGCAGACGCATTCTACTTCACCCAATCATGATCGTTGTCAAATTATAATATAAATGGTTGAATTTTATTCCTTATCAATATAAATTCTGTGTTTGCAATAAAATGGTTCGCTTATTGTTTAAATAAATTGATAATGTGCAGCTGTTATCTCAAAGAACAGGCACCACCAAGGCCAGCGCTGCTGAAGGCTATGTCTTCGCAGAGAACAAGGCCCTATGGCAGCACATCCAACCGAATGGAGTACCGACCATAGAGGAGGGAATCTCCAAGCTCAGGTAACTCCTCATATATAGCATTGGTAACTCTATAAACTTATATCTCGAATTTTCAGTAGAATAGATAAATCCATAAAAAATATTCAAAATAATGTTTAGTGTAATTAATTAATTTTACACACTCACTATTCCGAAGAAATGAAATTGACAGGTGTGGCTAAGGCGAGAATCTATAAATACCATCTTGGTCTTGAACTGGGTAACGTCAGCCATCGCATCGACCTGCCCACTATGTGGGAGAGAACTCTCGCTGTCCATCGGTGGCGGAGTCGTTCCCGCGGTTGGGGACACCAATGAAGCCTGTATAGATTTCATCATGTACATTAATCCTTATCTTTTTCCTATTTACTCATTATTTTTATTTCTTTTAGCCTTCATTTATCACTATAATTTTTTTGAAAGATGTGTGGAATGGTTGCGTGATGTGTTGGTGTGGCTTGTGGAAAGGACGTTGATAAAATTATATTTGAAATTAATTTATTCAAAGCCAGAAATATATAAAGAGAAAATAAGTAACGGTTGTTGTAACGGCCGTTGGGATCAAGCCTTCTTGTTTACCGCGCGTGTGGCCAGCTAAAGTCTCGTATGACGCCCCGCGCGCATGCGTAGTCAGGTCGCCACACTACCGCCCGTATGTGTAGTGAAGCTTTGTCCCAGTTCGCGCTCGCTGAAGCAAAGTGTGGTCGCCACAGACACAATAAAAGTAGATTCAATCTCAATCTTTCTCTCTCTATTTGCAATTAAAATTTGGTAAGTCCCCTTGAACATAATTAGCCTTGTTACACTTTTTGGCCAACTTTTACAAACATTAAAAAGAAACGATTGGAACGGTCTTGCACTTTCATCAGGGATTAACCCCCGAGCAGTCTCGTCAGTTTATTCTATTAAATCGCTAAAACAATAATATATTATGCCTATCTATTTTATACATGTATATAATATTATAATACATATATATATTATATACACGTATACAACGTGTTGGGAGGGTTTAACACTGATTATTCAGTCAGTTCCAGTATTTATTTTATAATCAGTTCAGTGTAGTTGATGAATATGGATTTTATATTTAAAATATAATGGTTAACTCTTTCTCCCAGATGTTCTTGCAACATATAAAAACTTATTAGTATTCAACCCTCATAAAAGAGTAATTAATAAATTAAAAGTTTTAATATTTCACTTTAATAATAATAGTTTTTTTTTTTTGCTTATCCCTTGTACACGTGATACAGGCCATGATAATCATGGTGGGTAGTTAGCGACTGCTTTTTCTGTAAGCGCATCACATGTCTACACATGTAAAAAGCAGTTCGACTTTGCACTTACAAATGTGCCAGAGCCCCGTTTGGTTACTTGCACTCGCTGGTGGGGTTGGACTTTTGCAAGAATCGGGGGCCATTGGAGCATTTTTTTAAAACATAAAAAGTGTCCAATGCGGGAATCGGACCCGGGTCGTAGTGGTCGGAAACCAAAGGGTTTAACCAGCCTTCCACCGACCCCCCATAATAATAGTAAATATGGTTATGACACTGGTTCATACAGATGATAGATTTTAATTACGTTGAAATAGGATTTCGCTAAAATGAGGTATGTTCATTGACTATATTTTTGAATAATACTTGACTTCTACTTACCTATATATATATATATATATATATATATATATATATAACGGGCTTCTGCTGGAACCGTAAGGCTATCTTAATCTATGCCTTGAAGTTTTGCAACGTGCGGCCTTTAAAACCATCGACCATCTCTTCTGGTGCTGCCCTGATCAATTTCATGAACTTTTGCGAAGTTCTGCCTCTAAAACCACTCCAGATATCTTAAGGCCTTGTTCTCATCATGGCAACGTGCGGCTTGTAAAACCTGCAACAAGATCTTGCTGCCATAGTACGGCTTCTAAAAGTTCCTTTAGCCTCCTTTAAAACCTGCGGCATATCTTGAAGCCGTTGTGTTGTCATAGTCAATTACTTTAGCTTTCGCAACTAGCGGTATCAAAATTCTACGACCATTTCTTGAAGTGGTTATGCCACTATGATCAATTTATCAAGTTTTTGCACCGTGTGTGACTTCTATATTCATCGGCCAGATCTTACAGCCGTGTGATGTCGCTTTAAATTATCATGCACAGCGCATGGCTTGCGTAAGACGAGTGAGCATTCAGAACATATTTCCATTGTGGCGCATCGTTCAACTTATTGAGATTTTACCACGCTTTGTTTCTAAGACGTGCATTTAAAGATTGTGGTCATGGTGCTGTTCCGTTCAATTTCTTGAGGCTTAAAACCGTATGGCTTCTAAGGCCATATTCAAGAACTTGTAGCCCCGGTGCCGGTTCGTTCAATTACTTGAAGTTTAAAAACGCATGGATTCTAAGGCCAGATTGAACAACTTAACGCCATGGTACCGCTTTGTTCAATTACTTGATGTTTAAAAACGTGTGGATTCTAAGGCCAGATTCAAGAACCTGTAGTTATGGTGTCGCTTTGTTCAATTACTTGAAGCTTCACAACCTGTGGCTTCTAAGACCAACATTTATAACTTTTAGCCATGGTGCCACTCCGTTTATTTTCTTGAGGCTTAACATCGTATGGATTCTAAGACGAGATTCAGGAACTTGTAGTTATGGTGCGGGTTCGTACAATTTCTTGAGGTTCAACAACCTATGGCTTCTAAGGCCAGATTCAAGAACTTGTAGTCATGGTGCCACTTCGTTCAAATTCTTGAGGTTCAACAACCTATGGCTTCTAAGGCCAGATTCAAGAACTTGTAGCCATGGTGCCACTCCGTTCAATTTCTTGAGGTTTAACAACCTATGGCTTCTAAGGCCAGATTCAAGAACTTGTAGCCATTGTGCCTTTCCGTTAAATTTCTTGAGGCTCAACAAAAATATATGCCAGCATCCTGAACTTTCAGCGGTTCAGTTCCTTGAGGCTTCACCAGCGCCCAGATCATGCATCGTCGCCGTGGTCCCGTTCATTTCCTTAGGATTTCTCAAAAATTGCGGATAAATATCAAGTATAATTATTATATTGTAATAATAACTTATAAAATCTAAGTTATATCAGCAACTATCTGATAAAGATTTTTCCCACTAAATTATATTTATCCCAATTGTTGTTAGATTAGCTCAAATAACCCAATGTTATGATAATATTAATTTTTTCCAAATATATAATAATCGTATTTTTAATCATCTTATCTAATAAACAGTTATCTATTTAATTTATTTATTATAATTTACAAAGCACGCGATATCCGTCTTGGATATTTGCATGCATACACAAGTTTGGGAGCTTTTACAGTAATTATTAATATGATTTTAGTTATTATAATAAAAATTATTAACGTATTTGTCAGTTAGTTAACGATTTAATTACCCTATAATGAATATTAGTGAACATCACAGTTAAGAACAGAAATTTAGAGCTATTTACAGCATATAACTATTTACCATTTATTACAGCCCAGGCTATCTATTACTAAAAACATTCTACAAAATCTATTAAAATTTATATACATATATCTTTTATTAACTATTTGATTTAGACAATTTATATTTATTTGATTTTTGACTCTCAAGTCCTCTACAAGTCGACAGTCCATTAGAATATGTACAGGATTTTCTTCTTCTGCACCACATGAGCATTTAGGCGAATCCGTCTTTCTGACCTTGTACAAATATGATCTAAAGTTACCGTGTCCAGTAAAAAATTGAATCTGTGAAATCTATAAAGGAACAACTTCAAATAATGTTTCGTTTCTCTCAATAGATTCACGAAAGACACAAAACGAGGCAATTCCAACCTTTTGTGTAGAATACAATTTCCCACATTTATGAAATTTCAATCAACTCTCCCTCTCTCTTTTTAATAGAGGTTAAAAACTATTTTTGAAATTTAACGAAAAAATGATATTTGTTTATGAATATGGTACTTCTTTGTAAAACGACACTTAAAAATTATCCCGCATGAGTTTCTTTTCAATGAAAAATCAAAATTTATTTAAAGGAGAAATAACGATTATTTCTAGCCTTAAAGATGAGGTATGAAAGGATGAATTGTGAAAAGTAATGATAAACGGAAAAGTAAAAGTGTCCAGGGATGGGAAACGAACCCACAGTGCTCCGCTTACCGGGCAGATGCCATGTCCCCTAGGCTAACCTGAACTCATGCGGGATAATTTCTAAGTGTCGTTTTACAATCACAAGCCACACCATATTATATGGTACTTCTTTATTTAAGAATAATTCATTACCATAACTGTTTTGACTTATAATATCTTGGTAATTAGGGTTAATTTAATTCCGAGTTGATACTATTAACTAGATTTGACAAATTTGAACAAGGCTCAAATACCAGTTGTTGAACATTTGTAGAATTTGTCTAAGAAGATGTTCGAAAATTTGCACTGATTCGAATAGGCACACAATTGTGCAGAGTTGGTCAATTAAATTGTCTATTGCCCTGTACTTAACCTTATCAATTAAGAGGTGAATCTTACCTCATATACACTCTGATGATATTGACGTTTATACCTGAAACTCGAGTACCAGATAAACGATCTACTCGAACTACTGAACGATATCCTGAGCCCCCTATATGAAACAAAGTGAGTCAGGCCAGAGATTACGTTCGTGATTCTACACCGCGATGATAGAAATTATCTAAAAGAAATCTCTTGCCTGAACACAAGATTATTCTTGTTGAATTCCTCAACACTGTCATCAGGCATGCTGAGGACATGGATTTCATAATCCGCAACGGCCTGTCCGAACTCAAGGCGGCTTTAAGCTCCTGATGAAACCTAGACGTCCCTCCAGGGGGGCTCCGTCTGTTGTTTATATTTCTCCCTACTGTTGACTAGATGTCAATAAACTATTGTCAATTGTCAAATTGTCATTCTCTTTCTCTTCGAATTAAATTTCCACTTAGTTTTATCCTCACATTTCATTAGAATTATCCTTATTTATTGATGTGTTTTGAACATACGATCTACACAATTTTTTCCGCGCTTTATAGAAAAATATTCAAAGATGTAACACACTCTAGGAATTTCCAGTTGGTATCGAGGACCACGCCATCACCATCTCCTTGGCGGCGAAGTACGCGATCTACGTATTCATCGTAGATCGCGAAATGCGTGGTGTCGCTGGAGACCCACTGGTGATTCTCCACCAAACTCTGAATCGCTGGCAGAGGCGTAATATTCATTGTACATAGTGTATATAATGCATATTATCTTTTTAAATAGTGCAGACTGTGTACTTTGAATGTATTGACAATATGTCCATAAAATTATTTTAATTGTCAATTGTCTAGGAATTCTATAAAACCTCGATAGAGAATAAAGTCTGAATATAAGTCTGAAACATAGAAAGTTCATATCCTGACCTTTTTAATTTTTTTATATCGTTTTTTCATATATATATATTGTAAAACTATTATTTACAAATAACTTGTAGTGCTAAGGATGAAGCCTTACCATGGATCCATAGGACAGGAGGACTAGGAACACGTGAGCCCTTTGGCCCAGGGGTGATTCTCCTATTGTGAGGAGACAGCTCTTTATAGGGGAGGGGCAATGTAAAAGTTATTTGTAAATAATAGTTTTACATTATTTTTTATTTTGTTTTATGCAAAACTAACTTTTGCATATATCACTATTTTTGTGTGACAAAGTTAAGATCTTTCTTTATTTTTTTTGCGCTGGCACTCACTTCCGTGCAGCGCGGTTAGAGTTGTAACAGCAAATAAACTGGTTTCTCTGGAATCTCCCGCTCATTATCTTCGTTACAATACAATTAATAAAACTATCAATATTTATACGGACCTTATATACTGCACTGAATAAAGTTGATGCACTAAAGGGGCCGACTTTAAATTGAGTAAAATCAATCATTCCTCCAGGGAAAAGTGTCTTTTCACAAAATATTTATTGTTCTCTAGCTTTCAGGCACGGACGCCCTTCTACAGGAGAAAACATGGTATAATGATACGCCAATAGAACCCGAGTTAAATATAATCGGATACTATTTTAGATTTTTTATGAAGATATGAAAATATTATTTTTTACCTATTAACTATTTTACAAATTACGACAAAATATTTTAAAAATATATATTTCTAATAAGAAGACAAACAAATGAATAAATAAATATAGGCCACTAGAAAAAACCAAGGAAGCCTGGAATACATAGTTAGGCTGTAGTTATCATTATTTGGAGATGTCTACCTGGTTCCCACCGCTGCTATTCTGAGACGATTTCTGTATTTGGGTTCCCACTAGAAAAAACCAAGGAAGCCTGGAATACATAGTTAGGCTGTAGTTATCATTATTTGGAGATGTCTACCTGGTTCCCACCGCTGCTATTCTGAGACGATTTCTGTATTTGGATGATTTGGGTGAAATGTTTATTAAACATGAAATCTAAGTTTTTTTCCTTATGCTGAAAAGAGCCATACCCCGAAACCATCGAATGCAGTTTGGCCTTTGTCTAAATTTGCCATAGCTGGTGAGGTGTTCCACATTTTTTATCACCGTTATTACGTTCTGTACTGGAGTACTAGACAGATCCATTGCTTTAATGCAAAAGGATGTGTTAATTTCAAAAAATAAATATGTTTCCGTCAATTAAATATATGAAATATAATCGATACGCTTTAAATTGTTACACAAGGTTGCAGTTCTGCATGGTAATCGACCTTTATTTACTCCTTTTTGGTGTTATACATGTTTCCCAAGCGGGTTTCCATAATTAAAGTAAATAGAAGATGCATTACTTTTTGTAGTTATAGTGATTTTTTATTTGTTGTTTTCTACTTCGTTAGTGAACCCACGTTTTGTGACGTTCGTCGCTCTCTCTTCCAAAATAATAAAAAAAAAAAATACAAAAAAAAAAAACATAAATGTTAAGAAATAAAAGGAGTATGATACAATGGTACCTAATTCACTAATATCAATTTAAAATATCAGAGATTATTTGGAATTAATGTAAGGGGGCATCAAACATGATGAATAAATAGATGTGTGAACCTTTTATCTTCTAAATATCAATTAATTAGTGAGGAAATTTCTAGAAAGTTTCGGAAGAAAAGACCTTTAATAAACAGCCGAGAGTTTCTCACAGACGGATAGTCCAAGTTTAGTTTCGCTTAAATAATTTAAACTTCTCTCTCCAACTTAATCTAAAAGAGATGATAGAATTATGTAATTTAATCACTGGGTTTGAACTCTACGCTTTCATGCAGAAATTCATTATTTTAAAATAGCCAACCCCTCATTTACGAACATATATATGGAATTAAATGTTTATTATTCTGAATACATATATAGGCTAAACATAGATACATGCAATATAATTCCCACACTACTTGTAAATAGTCAACACATTTTTATTTTAATATCCATATATTTTAATATCCATATATTTCAATATCTATAATCAAAGAGTAAATAGCCAATGCTTGTATATAATATTTTGACCAACGACCCGAGGGGTAAGAGGGAGAAGAGGAGAACAAAGGAGTTGGAAAATAAACAAAGAGAAAATGGCTGCGTTTCTTTTTGTCGCGCGTCTATTATTTCTTATATACAAATTTAGAGTTTTAAATTTATAATTATTCAAAGACTTAACGACACAGTATATAATAACCGGTACGTTTTTTCTTTTTTAAAAACTTTATTGGATTTAGCCTTTAGCCTACACCCATTCGCCACAAAAATGCCAAAAAGGAAATCAGATACCGACACTCATTTTTCTGACAGAAACGATAATATGGAATTTAAATTAATGAAAGAACAAATTAATTTACTAACACAAATTATACAACACAACAGACGATCTCAAATCTATATTAATAAAATGCAAATTTCTTAAGAGGACATCACTAGAAACTTTCGTTACAATGCATCAATTTCAACCAAATTTTCAACATTTATGTAAAACGAGATGGAGCAGGTTTTGCTTAACATCAAAATATTTTTCCCTAACATTAACATGCGTAACTTAGCTGTTATCGATTAAATACAAAAAAAAATCAACAGAGTTAATTTTATTTATATATAAATACAAAAAAAATTCAGCAATTCATTCAACTCAATCTAAAAAAATATTCAAAACAAGCAATTTTAAGATAACACCATATGTAAAACAGTCGGCCAAGAAAACAACAACGATATTACATCTTTCTCACATATTCACACACAATCTTGATTAATAATTAAAACTAATCTTTAACATTGTTTATTATACTTCATAATATATAATATTCGTTAGGCAAACTTTCACTCGGATAAATGTAATATAAAAAGCCAACAATGAAGAATGAATGTAAGATAAAAAGCCAACAATGAAGAGTAAATATAATATAAAAAGCCAACAATGAAGAATGAATGTAAGATAAAAAGCCAACAATGAAGAGTAAATATAATATAAAAAGCCAACAATGAAGAGTGAATGTAAGATAAAAAGCCAACAATGAAGAGTAAATATAATATAAAAAGCCAACAATGAAGAGTGAATGTAAGATAAAAAGCCAACAATGAAGAGTAAATGTAATATAAAAAGCCAACAGAGTGAATGTAAGATAAAAAGCCAACAATGAAGAGTGAATGTAATATAAAAAGCCAACAATGAAGAATGAATGTAAGATAAAAAGCCAACAATGAAGAGTGAATGTAAGATAAAAAGCCAACAATGAATAGTAAATGTAATATAAAAAGCCAACATTGAAGAATGAATGTAATATAAAAAGCCAACAATGAAGAAATAATGTAAGATAAAAAGCCAACAATGAAGAGTGAATGTAAGATAAAAAGCCAACAATGAAGAGTGAATGTAATATAAAAAGCCAACAGAGTGAATGTAAGATAAAAAGCCAACAATGAAGAGTGAATGTAATATAAAAAGCCAACAATGAAGAATGAATGTAAGATAAAAAGCCAACAATGAAGAGTGAATGTAATATAAAAAGCCAACAATGAAGAAATAATGTAAGATAAAAAGCCAACAATGAAGAGTGAATGTAAGATAAAAAGCCAACAATGAATAGTAAATGTAATATAAAAAGCCAACAATGAAGAATGAATGTAATAAAAAAAGCCAACAATGAAGAAATAATGTAAGATAAAAAGCCAACAATGAAGAGTGAATGTAAGATAAAAAGCCAACAATGAAGAGTGAATGTAAGATAAAAAGCCAACAATGAAGAGTAAATGTAATATAAAAAGCCAACAGAGTGAATGTAAGATAAAAAGCCAACAATGAAGAGTGAATGTAATATAAAAAGCCATCAATGAAGAATGAATGTAAGATAAAAAGCAAACAATGAAGAGTGAATGTAATATAAAAAGCCAACAATGAATAAATAATGTAAGATAAAAAGCCAACAATGAAGAGTGAATGTAAGATAAAAAGCCAACAATGAATAGTGAATGTAATATAAAAAGCCAACAATGAAGAATGAATGTAAGATAAAAAGCCAACAATGAAGAGTAAATATAATATAAAAAGCCAACAATGAAGAATGAATGTAAGATGAAAAGCCAACAATGAAGAGTGAATGTAAGATAAAAAGCCAACAATGAAGAGTAAATGTAATATAAAAAGTCAACAGAGTGAATGTAAGATAAAAAGCCAACAATGAAGAGTGAATGTAATATAAAAAGCCAACAATGAAGAATTAATGTAAGATAAAAAGCCAACAATGAAGAGTGAATCTATCTATATATATAAAATTGAATGTCTGTCTGTCTGTTTGTCTGTACTCTATAGATTCAAAAACCATACATCCAATCGCCGTGAAATTTTGGGATATTATTAGGTATATCACCGGGAAGGTTTTTGAAAAATAATTTCCTGAATATCTTGAATATCCTTAGAGTTATTTGCAGATTTGTAGATTTAACTCGCAAGCAGCGCCCCCATTGTGACGATGATAACAATATATCGAGAGATTCAAATTTACGAGTTTCAAATCATCAAAATATATCTTTTTTTTTAAATAAGTTTTTAGAGAATTGTTTTAACAAATGTTCGCTAGACAAACCTTTACTCGGGTAAAACCCCGGGCGAAGCCGAGTAGGTTTTATAAGTTTATAGAGAATTGTTTTAACAAATGTTCGTTAGACAAACATTCACTCGGGTAAAACCCGGGCGAAGCCGGGTACATCCGCTAGTAAAAATTATATAAGTAAATTCTCTGGCCTCAATCAAGATATAAATATTTTATTTCGTAACATTGAGGATGCAAGGAACGATGAACGAGACAGAAAATATTTAGTTATTCTAAATTTAGAAGAAGAAGCTAAAAATATATTTGATCGATTGGGCTTAGAACAAGAGACTTATTTAAATATCAAACAGAAACTGTCCACAATCTATATATCAAAGAATAAGACAACGTTGGAAGAATTGTTCACTCGCCAATTGGAAAAGCCAGAAAAAATTAACGATTATTACCATTTTAAGGTTGTGGGTGCATTAGAGAACTCACTTCCAAACAAACAGATTGTTGAAGCACTTACGGCAGGTGTAACGTATGATTTGAAGAAAATGATATACACCAGGAACCCACAGACGCCTGAAGAATGGTTGGACTATGTGAACACCATCCAAAAGTGGCCAGTAACGAGTGCTCGGGGACAACCAACACCACAGCGTGACCTTGACTGTTGGCGACCCGAATCCACTCCCTCGTCTGGCCAAGGACATTACCGGCCACAATATGGGCAAGCAGCGTTTCGCCGACCTGGAGGTGGACGTTTTGCCTTTCGCAACTAGGCGGATATCACGCTGCCCAAGGAGCTCAGGGAACCAGCCACATCGAGCGGACATCAACCCAGATCACAAGGATGTGATCCCTCATCAAGGAAAGAACCAGCATAATGTAAGACTATTCTTTAATTTATCTGTTTTCACCTTCAATGTTAAATTTCTTGTGGATACTGGCTCTACCATTAACCTAATATCTTTTGATTATTTGCATAAAATTTTGCCATCAGATATATTTCGAAATATAACTAAATATTCAGTTAATAAGCATTCTAGAATTAATACATTGAGTGGACCAATCCAACCTATATTTTATGTTATTTTACCAGTCAGTTTTTTTTAAAAGAAAAGTTAGCTTAAAATTTTATATATTTCATCTACCATATGAAATTGCACTAATAGGATTATATACTCTAAAAAAAATTAAAAACTAGAATTGACTTCAATATAAATGTAGTGAGTCAAAAAGGCACAAATATTCCTGCTACTCTTTTTTATTTTGAAACAGATTTGGCTTATGTAAATGATGCATACAATGTGATAAATCCAGATAGGAAATATAATATAAACCAACACCTTCATATTGTTAATACACAAATCTTAGATAATCACTGTGCACCTTCAGGAAGTAATCCACTCTATGTTAATCATTTACAACAGACACTTTCCACTCAATCAAGCATTCCAGGGGAAAATAAGTTAACCAGTGATTTAATTGATAAGTATCATAAGATAAACAACTTATTAGACCTTAAGTTAATTAGGTTATTGGAAGAATTTGCTGAAATATTTCCTACAGACCCATTCAAAGTTCCTACCCTACATATCCAACCTGTACAGATTAAACCAAATACAGATAGAGTAATCAGGTTGCGACCGTATAGAATTCCATTTACATATAGGAAAGAAATAGATATACAAATCAATGAGATGTTAAAAAATAATATAATAGAACCGGCCATAGGTGAATATGCTTCACCCATTACTCTAGTAAAAAAGAAAAATGGAACATTTAGAATGTGTGTGGATTTTCGAAAATTAAATGAACACATTCCAGTTGATTCCCAACCTATACCATTAATAGAATCAGTGATAGAAAAACTGTCGAAAGCTAAGTATTTTTCCAGCCTTAATTTGAGCAACGCTTATTGGACAGTTCCTATCCATCCGGATTCTCGACCTCATTTGCCTTCACCACCCACGCAGGAATGTACATGTTTAAAAGATTACCTTTCGGGCTACGAAGCTCACCACAGATCTTCGAGAGAGCTATTGGACAAATACTTAGAAAATATAACTTCCAATTTCTAGAACACTACTATGATGATTTTATAATTTTTTCTGATAGTTTTGAAGAACACTTAGAACATCTTCGTTTATTCTTCCAACTATGCAGGGCAGAAAATATCCGCCTCAACCTTAACAAATGTCAATTATGTAAGACCTCCATTAGCTTCCTAGGATACGAAATCACACAGGGCACTTATAAACCTCACCTAACTAACACTCAGGTAATAGGAACCATCCAACCTCCGACTAATGTTAAAACTTTACAGTCATTTTTAGGTGTCGTGAATGTATATCATAAATTCATTCCCCATTATGCACAGCTTAGATCGCCTTTAAATATACTTCTGAAAAAGAATATTCCTTTTAAGTGGACTCTTGAATGTCAGAAGGCATTTGAAGATTTGAAAAGCAGCCTAACTGCATCACCAGTTTTACATATCTTTAAAGAAGATTTACCCTGCTTCTTATATTGTGACGCGAGTACATTAGGGATATCCGGAATTCTAAAGCAAAAGGATGAAAATGGAGAAGAACATCCTGTACAATATTTCTCTCGCTCTCTACGTAAGTATGAACAGAACTACTCCATCTCGGAGCTGGAGTGTTTAGCTATCATTGAGTCTATCGAATACTTCAGGGTGTACCTGCTTGGTAGACATTTCACCATTTATTCTGATCACCAAGCTCTGGTCTATTTGAAAAATATTAAAAATCCGTCAGGTGGGTTATTTCGATGGTCCTTGAGACTCAGCCCATACACTTTTGACATACACTATCTGAAAGGTAAAAAACAACTCGAAGCAGACTTACTATCAAGACAACCATTTTGCGGATTTCTAGAGGCTCAACAATTGGAGGAACACCAGCATCGTGTACCTGAAAAATATCAATCACTCATCAATACTGATGGACTTGCGATTATTACTAAAAAGGGCGTACCCAGAGTAGTCGTACCTGATACACTAAGAAATAAGTTACTCCAGAAAGCACACGAATGGTATAACCATCCAGGAATCACACAACTCACTAGGTTAATCACTAGTCAGTATTATTGGGATGGTATGACCAAAGATATAAATAACTATGTCCGTAAATGCAAAATTTGCCAAATAGTAAAACCTCCGAAAGGACCCACATATGGAGAATACCACTCGCGAAGGAACCTTATGAACTTATGTCAATTAACACAGTAGCCGGATTTAATAAGTATGGTGGTAACCGAACTTATTTACATGTAATATGTGATCACATGAGTCGATACTGTTGGACTTTTCCTAGTAAATCTACCTCTACCCTGACCTATATTCAAACCCTAAAAAGGGTATTTCAGGAAGGTATTCCTAAAAACCTACTGACAGACCGAGCTCCTGCATTTACATCCGCTCAATTTATATATATAGAAGGTTTTCAATCTCACAAGGTATAAAACCCTTGTATACCACAGCAAATCACCCACAGTCAAATGGTCTGAGTGAGAGATTGAATGCAACCATAACAGGGAAACTAAAGATACTCCATTTAGAACACCCCAAACAGACATGGACCAAACAGATAGAGAGGGTCACCAGAATCTACAATCTAACTCCACATACAGTGACGGGCTTTCCTCCCATCTATTTATTAAAAGGGATAGTCCCTAACAATTTAAACAACCATGTTCAGACATTTCCCGAACTCTCAGAAGCAAGAAGAATAGCATTATAAAAGACTCAAGCAAGGCATAAGGCCGAAAAACTAATGTACGATCAAAAACATAAAAATATTGATTTTGTACCAGGGGATCTAGTATTGGTGAAAGTTCATAGACATCCGAATACTCCAAAGTTGGAACCTAACTATACAGGCCCATATGAGATCTTGGAAATACTATCACCTCAGGTAGTGCGCATTAATAGACCAAATAGACCTTTGCAGTTACAGACAGAAATTATAAATATAGAAAAACTTCGTAGATATGTAGAAAATATTCCCCATATCACACCTCCTACGGACCTTCCCGACTCTCCTCCTAGACGAAACTATTTTCTATTTCCTTATAGGCACTTCACTACAGATATCTTGGGTGATTCGGGTTCATCCAGACCAAGGAAATGGTTTCAACCGTTTAACCATTTGGACAACAGTATTTTCACGGATGAAAGATTTTATAAGCCTGATTTTCCAATAACATTCAAAACAACCTTTTCATCAATAGTAAAGCCCACTAAATCCAGTACATTGGTCTTAGACCCTAAAATCAATCCATTCGATAATATGGTGGAAAGTAATTTGGGTACTACCAAAGAAAAATTACACAGAAAACTTAATCCAAATGCCGATGTCTTTATACCAACAACCTTGGAGACCAAAGAATTTTCACATTATTTAAATAAAGACTCGTTAATAAATAATGTTATCACTCTGTGTACATTTTTGTATAAAACTGTTATATTTAGAATTAAAAATTTTCAATTGTTTTTAATTACCACAATAATATTTTGGATTTTTTATACTCATTTAGCATCTTGTATATACTTTCTTCCTTTATTGTTTTATATCTTGCCTCTACCCATACAAACAAACCTACATATCTCTTATAAAATGTTCTTGATAAAATGGACCGTTAGAATAGTGGAATATATAAAGTTGTATATAAATGTAATGTTGGACTATATGAGGCGATATGATAATTTTAATCAAGCTATAAACTCAAATAATATATGAACTTGAAGACTTGAATATATTACTTTAAAATGTGAACATAAAAACACTTAATGCGTGTGTGGGTTTAAATAGCTTATAAATATCTTTAGCCACCTTACAATATGCAGAGGCTAGCGCTTATCGTTAGTCGGGTATAACAACCCCGCATACCTCCGTTCGTTTTGTCTGGTGTAGGACAGACAAGATGTAAAGGCCTACAGATTTAGGACAATAGTAATAAGTTAATTTACGTATAGCAATACGATAGAACAACTATAGGATTAGTATAAGCGTTTTTATAAGATAAACTATCGAGGGTTAAAAGAAAAAAGAAAATTTTGGATTTTTAAACACATCATCCTCTAAGATATGGTATAACCCCATCGGTTAGTTTCGAAAATCGATGTTCGGTAAAACCTATCCTAAGATGAGCACTTCAAAATGTTAGTTCGAATTAGAGATCATCCTTTTAAAAAAAAAAAGAAGAAAATTTTGGCTGTAGTGCTTTGACCTATGTACTTCTATTGAGTGAGTCGTAAACTCAATGTACGAGTGTATCATAGGAAAAAGTACAGAGACAACGTTATCCAGACTTCCAGGTTGGAACATAGGTCTAGCCAACTTGTGGTCAACGATAGGAAGAATAGGGATCGTAGGATGAAGAAAGATATGAACATTTTCAAAGTGAGCAATCGTGGCCGAGAGATCTACCATCCGTATTCTTAGCTTTTTAACCCCGCACTGTTCGAATCCTATCGACTTATTAGAGAATAAAGATGTAATAAATAACAGTTTAAAATATAAATAGTATATCATAACCTCGTTAGGATATTTTCAATTCAGAGAAAATTAAAAATTTTATCTAGACTGTGCAGCTACGAATTTCATCTTGCGCACACCCACACAGGTTCACTGCAATATAATTCCCACACTACTTGTAAATAGTCAACACATTTTTTATTTTAATATCCATATATTTCAATATCTATAATCAAAGAGTAAATAGCCAATGCTTGTATATAATTTTTTAACCAACGACCCGAGGGGTAAGAGGGAGAAGAGGAGAACAAAGGAGTTGGAAAATAAACAAAGAGAAAATGGCTGTGTTTCTTTTTGTCGCGTCTATTATTTCTTATATACAAATTTAGAGTTTTAAATTTATAATTATTCAAAGACTTACCTTAATACGACATACACATATAGAAAGTATTTATCGCAGTGTGGACTGTAGAAGTTTGATTTATGTTTGAAAGAAGCACTTGCGTCTATATGTTTTAATTATATATATAATATTGTGAAATATGAATGCATCGCCATTTGGAAAGGATGCGCGGGGGGAGGCCCGGGAGGTGCGCGCGCAGTGGAACAGTGGGAGCATGCGCGGATGAGGTGGTTCTTGGCTGCCTTTTGTAAACATACTGCGCGAGCTCCCGTTATTCTCTTCTTTGTAACCTTACTTTAAATAAACTATATTTAATCTCAACATCGAATTCTATTTAATTTATTCTACTCTACAAAGTGGTGGAGATGCTGGGTACCTAAAGAAGAAGAACGCTCTATTAGAAGAAGCAGAAGATTACAAGGACTTACCCCCGACAACACAGCGACGATGAACAACAGAAGCGAGGCGACCACTCAGGTGAGTCCACTCTTTTGTCAGAATGTGGTGCGGAACCCTTCCATGTTCTCTGGTGAGATCAGCGAAGACCCCCAAGCCTGGCTGAAAGGTTATGAGAGAGTGGCAAGACATAACCATTGGGACGATTCGCTCAGTCTGGCTAACGTGTACTTTTATCTACACGGTACCGCTCAACGGTGGTACGAAAATAATGAGGAAAATATCCCATCGTGGGAGATATTTAAAGACCAACTAGGATCCGTATTTGGGAAGAAAGATAACCTGCGGCGTCAAGCCGAGCAAAAGCTAAAGGTGCGAGCTCAAACGAGGGGCGAAACCACTGAATTTTATATCCAAGATGTTTTGCGACTCTGCAGGGAAGTAGATGCACAGATGCCAGAAGAAGAGAGACTATCTCATCTGATGAAGGGAGTAGCAGAGGAAGTCTACCGGTATCTTCTGCCGAGAGACATAGCGACGACGGATCAGTTTATCGCAGAGTGTCGTCGCGTTGTGGCGCTCCAAGGACGACGAGTGACAGCCTCAAAATTCGAGCGCTTGCCCAATGTTACCTCGCTCGGTGACCTGGGGGACGTGACGGATCTACAGTCTCTGATAAGACAGATCGTTAGAGAAGAAGTGCAGCGGGCCCTAGCACCGCCACGGGAAGAACCAAGAATCTCCTCCCTTGAGGAAATAGTGAAGGAGGAAGTCGACAAAGTCCTCGCTCCCATGTCGGGGATAAATACCTTCCCAATGGAATCGGCGGCGAGGTCAGCACCACGGAACTATAGAAAGAACACCTGGTATGCACCTAAGGTCGAAGCAAGTGGCTCAAGAGTCGAAGTACGGGACACTAATGAGTGGAGGACCCCAGACGGCACGCCCGTATGCTTCCACTGTGGACGGCCCGGCCACGTTGTCCGCTATTGCCGCGACAGGAGGAGGTTACTTGATGAGAGAAGAGACGAAATGTACCAAGATCGGGCCAGGACAATGACGAACTCCGGACGCAACAATAACTCAAACGACGCTGATCAAAGGGTCAGCACCAGACGTTATCGCAGCCCCTCCCCTTCTCCTAGACGCGGAAGTTCCCCTGGTCGCAGTGCTACAAGACGAGCCAGCCAGTCTCCTCGGCGTTTACAATCGGAAAACTAAGAACCGCGCCCTCAAATGGAGGTGAGGCCGCTGCACAACCTATAATTCCTCCCCTGTCGACAGTCGTGAAAATGACGAACAACTACATTGACATTAAAGTTGAAGGCGACACAATACGGGCTCTGGTGGATTCCGGAGCCTCCTATTCTGTTATATCCGAGCGGTTCAGAGTAGAACTGAAAAAGACGATGTTTGCCGAAACCGACGTTGTATTGAAAGTTGCTGACGATAAGGTGGTCAAATCCAAAGGACGCTGCACTTTGAAGTTGGAAGTAAATGGACATCCGGAAAACTTTGAATTCGTCGTTTTGGAAAATTGCAGTCACGATGTGATTCTAGGCTGGGATTTCTTCAAGGCGACCAACGCGGTTATCGACTGCGGTCTGGGCGAACTACAACTGGACGACCTACCAGACCTAGACGCCGAGGGTAGAGATGACGGAGTGTACGCTATCCAAGACTTCGTTATCCCCGGGAGATCGTCGCAGAGGATAAGCGTCGTCAATAGATCTCTCGTAGGAATTGTTAACATGGAGGTTACCTGTTCTAAAGAACTATTCATTCGAAAAGACGTGATATTTCCTTCTTCGTTGATTGAATTTGAAGAAGGAATTGGAAAAATTTGGATAACTAACGGCGGACTTCAACCTCAAATGATTCCGAAAGGAATGAACTTGGGTAGGATGTGCGATATTGAGACGGAACACGTGTGCCTCTTGAGTGTGGAGCCGGAAAGTTTTTCAAGGGAGAGAAGAGAAGATGACCACAGCGACTACCTGTTATCTCTAATCAACCCCGATCTGCCCAAGAAAAAAAAGAAGATTTAATGGGGCTGCTGTTGTCTTTTAAAGGAGTTTTCCTTCCCACGATGAAAAACGCAAACAAGGTACAGAACAGAGTGAAGCACAGAATTCACACCGGCGACCATCCCCCTATAAAGCAGCGCCCATATCGGGTATCTAAAAGAGAGCGAGAAATAATGCAGAAGGAAGTAGATACCATGCTTGAAAGAAAAGTAATTCAGCCATCTGAGAGTCCCTGGTCAGCCCCTGTGGTGCTGGTCAAGAAGAAAGACGGCACATGGAGATTCTGCGTGGACTTCCGGCGGCTAAATCACATCACCAAGAAAGACGTTTATCCATTGCCCCGCATTGATGACGTTCTGGATCATCTGTCATCCGCCAGGTATTACTCGACCATGGACCTGAAGACCGGGTACTGGCAGGTGGAGGTGGACGAGCGAGACCGCGAGAAGACTGCCTTTGTTACTCCGGATGGGTTGTACGAGTTCATGGTAATGCCGTTTGGATTGTGCAACGCGCCTGCCACATTCGAAAGGATGATGGATAATGTGCTCATGGGCCTCAAGTGGAACATTTGTTTGTGCTATTTGGACGACATCGTGGTCTACTCTGATACCTTTGAGGAACATTTAGAACGTCTGTCTAAGGTTCTGAGCTGTCTTCAACAAGCGGGGCTTACAATCAATCCGGATAAATGTCTGTTTGGATCAACAAGAATAAAAATCCTGGGTCATGTGGTAGATAAGGATGGCATACAACCCGACTCCGAAAAGGTCGAAGCCATAAAGAAGTTCCCTGTACCCAAGTCCGTCTGTGATATTCAAAGCTATTTAGGATTGTGCTCCTACTACAGAAGGTTTATCAAGAATTTCTCCAAAATCGCTGCTCCTCTACAAATTCTTCTGAAAAAAGATCAAAAGTTTATTTGGACACAAGAGCAAAAAGATTCATTCGAGTCCCTGAAGAAAGCTCTGATGCAGAAGCCGGTACTAGGACATTTTAAAGAAAGTGCCATCACCAAACTTCATACCGACGCCAGTAGCTACGGCTTGGGTGCTGTTCTGGTACAGATCCAGGAGAATCAAGAAAATCCTATTGCTTATGCCTCCAGAACACTTTCCAAGGCGGAAAAGAACTACTCAACCACTGAACGAGAATGCCTAGCAGTCATTTGGGCAATTGGAAAATTTCGTCCATATTTATATGGAAGGCCCTTTGAGGTTGTTTCGGACCATCATTCTTTGTGCTGGTTGGCTGGTCTGAAGGACCCTTCTGGAAGACTAGCAAGATGGGCCCTCAAACTGCAAGATTTCGAAGCAACCATCACCTATAAAAGCGGGGTCAAGCACAAAGACGCGGATTGCCTATCGAGATACCCGCTGCCAGAGTCGCCTGCTCTGACGTCGCTTACATTAGTAAGAGAACAACAGAATCTAGATCCTGATATAACAAAAATTTCAAATGCCTTAAACCAGGGTGAAGGGGCCGAGAGATTCGAAATGAAGAACGGTCTACTCTATAAGCGTAATTTTGATCCATTGGGTAGACGTTTGCTGTTGGTTATACCGAAGTGTATGAGACCAGATATCCTGAAGGAGTTCC
This sequence comes from Cordylochernes scorpioides, assembly GCA_030710605.1. NCBI lineage: Eukaryota > Metazoa > Arthropoda > Arachnida > Pseudoscorpiones > Chernetidae > Cordylochernes > Cordylochernes scorpioides. The sequence continues at coordinate 75,302,212 of CP092875.1, forward strand.
ACGATGTTCCGACCGCGGGCCACCTAGGTTTTGCAAGGACCTACGACAGAATAAGAAAGAGATACTTCTGGCCGGGACTTTACAACAGCGTTCGACGTTATGTCGCCCATTGCAAGGAGTGCCAGCGAAGAAAGGGAGAAAACAAACTGCCTGCTGGAAAACTAATTCCCATTAAACCCCCGTCATTTCCGTTCCAGAAAATAGGCATGGACCTGCTGGGGAGGTTTCCCCTTTCGGACAAAGGAAATCGATGGATAATTGTATGTACAGATTATTTGACCAAATATGCAATCGCCAAAGCCCTGCCATCTGGTACGGCTGCAGAAATCGCGACTTTCATACTGGAAGAAGTAATTTTGAAGCATGGCGCTCCACGCGAAATAATAACTGACAGAGGTCGGGCCTTCATGTCTCAGATGGTCAAAGAAGTCACTTCCCGTTGCAAGATAAGCCACCTGTTCACCACGGCTTATCACCCTCAAACAAACGGATTGACAGAGAGGCTGAATAAGACCCTGGGTGACATGCTCTCCATGTATGTGGACGCCGAGCAGAGGGATTGGGACAGCGTTCTGCCGTATGTCATCTTTGCATACAACACGGCCCAACAAGGAAGTACCAGATTTTCACCTTTCTTTTTGGTTCATGGTCGCGAGGCCGAGACCCTCCTTGATGTCCTGCTGCCTTACGAAGACGAAACATCGGATCATGACTTTGGAGATCAGATGGTAACCAAGGCTGAAGAAGCACGGCAGCTCGCTCGGATACACATTTTGAGAGCCCAGGAGAATAACAAGTACCATTACGACCAGGTGCATCGATCTGTTGAGTACCGTGTTGGGGACCTCGTCTGGGTGTTCACCCCTGTTCGAAAGACAGGGTTGTCCGAGAAATTACTAAAGAAATACTTCGGGCCGTATAAGATAACGAGGAAGGTGTCGGAAGTGAATTATGAAGTAGAAGCCCTGGAACAAAGTTCAAGACGGAGGAGACGCAGCCAGAAGGACGTCGTCCATGTGCTCCGGATGAAGCCCTACAGAGATCCTGGCCAACAGCTGGTGACCGGAGACTACAATAGCTGGGACAGCGAGGACGCTGTCGACATCCTGGAGGGAGGGCTGTGAAATATGAATGCATCGCCATTTGGAAAGGATGCGCGGGGGGAGGCCCGGGAGGTGCGCGCGCAGTGGAACAGTGGGAGCATGCGCGGATGAGGTGGTTCTTGGCTGCCTTTTGTAAACATACTGCGCGAGCTCCCGTTATTCTCTTCTTTGTAACCTTACTTTAAATAAACTATATTTAATCTCAACATCGAATTCTATTTAATTTATTCTACTCTACAATATGATACGTTATTGTTTTGTATTAATATATGCCTAATTGGCCTTGTCTGAATTGTTTGCGGAAGAGCATTGCTCGATGCAAATATTTAAATGTAATTATACTGTCCTAAAAGCTTATGTCCATAGTTTGTTTGAATATTATTTCTAAGATTTAACCTTTAAGTGTAGAATATATAAGTAAAATGATCCAATATAGTATTAAGGCTATAAAGAAGCGGTCTGATAGATTAAATTGGCGAAACCGCTGGGAGGGTTCGCCATTTGGGAGCTAAACCCTCCCAATATTTTTTCATCGTAGTGTGGACAGTAGAAGTTTGATTTTAGAAGTTGTGAAAAAAAAAACCTCGCGTCTTAATGTTTCAATTTGTTATATATATGTGTGTTGGTGTGTGGTTATATAGACGAGGTGACCTTGATGTCTTAATTGGGGACACCGCCATCCTCGACTTCTACAGAGGTAATGATCCTGGCTGCAACCTCCATCTACTGGGCGAAGCCATCTTTGACGATTCCTACGCCATCGGCATGCAGAAAGGTCTTCCACTCAAGGTGAATGCATGCTCTGTCATCTCAACATTCTTGTCACGTCGATTATATGAATATTATATATAAAAATAAGGTAAATCTGAGTGAAGATAGTAGTTTCATTCAAAAAAGACATCTCTCTATCTCCTTCGGCCTTTTGGCTAAGATCAAAATCTATCTCTCTTTCTCAATAAATGCATATGTATATAATAATATACGTTCATTGAATGTATCAATAGTAGTATCTTTTATTCTATTCTAGGCAGAAGGTGAATATTCAGAATAATAGATAATCTAAATCATCATCTTTGATTAATTTGAGAAAAAAATCCAATAAATATAACACCAAGAAAACACAATGCATTTTCAAATGTATATTAAAGAAAAAGTTCCTCTTTTAGTACATGGGTATCATTCTCTCGCAACTTTATGTTGTAATCTAGCCTGAAAAACAGTCCAACTATTACACTAGCTTAAACATCTGTTTGAAGAATTGACCGATTTCATAACTTCACTCGTAGAATGGAAACTCCGCCCTTGCCGGTCCCAAGCCCGGATGAAAAAGGAGGAGGGGGAGCAGTAACAAGCTCGTTAAAAAACCTGGGTTCAGCTGACCCGGCTGATAGTACCCTATAAGGGCTCCTAATCCAGAGATACAGGATGAGTAGCGTTTGTACTCCATGTTAGGAGCGGCTGCACATGGCGTCTGTTCCTCATGTCAGAGGCGGCCATTTCTTTCGGAGCTAAGTCGATCTGCTACTGAGTAATGCTCCCAGTCTTAATGACAAAGGCAGACACCTTCTACTTCACTCAGTCATGATGGTTGTCAAACAGACACCATCAAGGGTCACAACTTGATACCCTAATATGATTGAGTGGAGATAAGAAAGAAGAAGATTCGTAGGATGTTATAAAAGCAAAGTCATACCTTTACTGATGAGCGCCATAGTCAGAAATGATGGTAAGCAGATTGGAAATAGTCTGAAATCACCAAAACTGGTGTTGGGCGCTTTATTTATCACCAACTTTAAGTGTTTTTACCTGAAGGTTTATTTACTTAAACATATGCAAAGGGAGAGGTGCCTTTTTGATATATGAATACCATCCTCTCGAAAATATATGTGTTGCTAGGCACAATTATATATGTTATTTAATTCTCATTGCATGTGATATTTATACTTAAATACGATGTTTATATCAAATATAAGTAAAAATTCCATTATATATATATATGAAAAAACAATAGAAAAAAAAATAAAAGATAAGTGGGTCAGGTGTTGATATTAAAACTAAAAAAGGCATCTCCTGACCACGAGCACATGTGCTTTTTAGATGGCAGAGCGCCATCTAGTGGAGCAAAAATAAACTAAACGTTTATTTAGCTTGCTCCGTGATATTTGGCCAACCCAATTTCTTGATAAATCAAGAAAAGCCATCCACGAACGCGTTTCGCGCTGTTGGCGCTCGTCAGCGTGGAGTAGGCTGTAACCACTGACACCAAAAAGATTTTTGGTCCCAATGGCTTCTTGAGAAATCAAGAAATGGGTATTTAAGGCCAAATTTGCGTAAAGACGCTTAACACATGAAAAAACAATAGAAAAAAATAAAAGATAAATGGGTCAGGTGTTGATATTAAAAATAAAGAAGGCATCTCCTGACCACGAGCACGTTTGCTTTTTAGATGGCAGAGCACCATATATATAATTATATATATATATATTATTTAATTTTCCTTGCATGTGATATTTATACTTAAATACGATGTTTTTATATCAAATATAAGTAAAAACTCTACAATATATATATATTTTGAATATAAATAAATAAATATATATATATATATTTTAAATGCATATATTGGATTAATAATTATTATATTGTTCCAATATTTCGCAACTCGCCTCGTTGCCCCTCGAAATATTATAACAATGAAATAATTATAAATCCAATATATGCATTTTTAAAATATAATTTTAATTATGGATTGCTCAATCTTCAAAATACGTAATTAAAAGCGTACACGCTTGTTCGCCGGTACATATACTAAAATTGGAACGATCAATCTTCAAAAATAAAAATATATATATATATATATGTGGTGAAATAATAAATCAAATATTATTAAAATAAATATTTTCACAGAGTATAATCCATCTATGATTTCACTTTATTATCCCTTGAGCGCTCCTCGAAAAAATGGAATAACCCTCTCTCTCTTTGACTATTGAATTACCAGAGGGGAAATTGAGTTCATATTTGAAACACGGCGTCATCTTCAGAAAATCGAAAAGGAAACGCTTCCCGATATAAAAAAATATAAAAAATGAATAAATAAATAATTCAATATTATTTACGTATCTGGAACACATCCAACTCTCTTTTGATTATTATTGAATTGAAATAATATTCTCCGATTATTATTTTTTCGAACACAGATCGTTTTTCGATAAAAATAAAGTATTCATATATGTACTATGTATAAATAGAACTCTTTTTTTCAATGATCGATTAAATAATTGATAAAATTATTCAGTTCCTTAATGAGGTAGATTGTAAATTTAATAAATATAATGATCGATTTGATTTATCCTGTTTTGATTTATATTTTTATTGATTTAAGGAAGTCTTTTGGAACAAATTTTGGTCCTCTTGGTCCGACGTCTGGCCGACGTCTCGAAGTGGATCTCCATTATTCAAAAACAGTCATATCACGCTACAAAGGTTTCTGTTTAGTTTGGTCACAAAAATGTCGAACTAATCTCGGTCAGTGCTTATTAAAGTGACTACTTGGGAAACCCCCATTCTGTAAGCCATTATATATTTGCAACGTTAACCATATTGCCACGTGGAAAATTAGGGAAGGTCAACTTATATTTGAGACAGCAATTTATTTCAGACAAGAACAAACTATGAATGATAAACAAAAGATAAGCAAAGAGGGAAGTTTACAGAGTATCAATAAATCATCAAAAATGATACTCTGTTAATAAAATAATACATACTTTGCGACAGTTCATAGAATGAAACCGGAAAATCAAGATAGGGCAGTCAAAATACAAAAAACATGTATGAATAGGATTTTAAAGTATCGTGCAATTAAATTTCTTTAGTTAAAAAGATAACCAACTTTCGGAATCTTCCTTAACAACATATAACACTGCCTTTAATAAAACGTTGGCTCATTTTGAAATGAGACTAAAGAAACACAAAAATTTAACTTTTATACCAATTATATATATATATGAGCGTTTTTTAGATTGCAGAGCGCCATCTAAAAAGCTCATGTTAGTGGTCAGAATATGACAAATATTTTTTTAAATATCAGCGCCTGACATATTCAAATACATATATGTATGTATGTATATATGTTATATTAAAATATTATTTTATTTAAAAATATATTTTATAGATTCAAATATTCTGTTTGAATCTACCACCAGATGTCGGGACTTTACCTATATAAAACCGATTGTTGTTGTTTCCCGATGGCCGGCTCAAATATTTTGTACATTATGTAAATAATCTTTGTTTTTCCTTATTCTACTCGCCTTAGGCCAGGCATTACTTTTATCCAATTATGTTTATCAATATATTCTAAAAGTTCAATTAAATAAATCTCTTATCAAAACTATTTTATTATTGCCACGACTTCAAAACAATATCGTAACATACTCATGTATACCAAAATCAAGCAACAAATAATAATAAATTAATATATCAATCTAATTCCAAAATACAACAGAAATCTGATTATTTTATATAACATATATACATTATATATCTTATTCAAATGTTTTCAAGTCTCAAAAGAAACATCTGTTCTATATGCTCTCAACAAAATTATTTAAATTCACCAAGAATATGCTAAAACTATACTTATTTATTTCCTTAAAGACATTCGCCATAATCCATTTAATTCCCATTTGGTGAATAATCATATTTTGGCCTAAAATATTTTGTAAATAGTAATAAAAGGAAACATTAAAGAGGATGATTATCGAAATTTTAAAAATTGGAGTTTAAATGATATCTATTCCATCATTATTGAAAATCGCATTTACATATTGGTCATGTCTATATCGTCTGCCAATAATTATTGGTATCGTCTGACAGAGAATTAAATGATAGGAAGGTTTCGTTTGTAAGGGATAATTATCGGCTCTATTATTTTTCAGGAAAAAAACTTTTGAAAAAGTTGGGAGGAGATTTGATTGTGCTAAATTATAGTTTTTACGCAACCCTTCATTATATAAATTTGGGGTGAATTTTTTTACAAATATTTGGGCAATATATATATAGAAAATATATATTAATAACTAAGGTTTTTTCTAAATACTATTTTGCAAAAAACTTATTGCATGTATAATATTTTTATTTTTTAAAAATATTTTATAATATTATTTTATCTTTTTTTTTTAATGAGAACGTTAGAATTTACATGTGTGGTAAATCCGCCGTTATTTAAGCAAATAAGGAGTGGTTTACGCTTAAAATATGAAACTTTCTTAAGCTTTTTCCATTAGTTTATTATGATTGAAATGATGGAATGATAATGCAATAGTATTGGAAATAAAGTGTTAAGAATTAAAGTTAATCAGATATTAGATTTAATTCGAGAATATTGACAATTGAAACAAATTTTATTGACTTCTTTTCAATAGTTTTCATTAAAAATGGAAATAAATAAACTAAAATATATAGAGGATCATGCAGGGGATATTGGAGTTGTAATGTGTATGCAATGTTCTTTCTGTATATCCCTGGATGTCGTGTATGCAATGTTCTTTCTGTGTATCCCTGGATGTCGTGTATGCAATGTTCTTTCTGTGTATCCCTGGATGTCGTGTATGCAATGTTCTTTCTGTATATCCCTGGATGTCGTGTATGCAATGTTTTGTCTGTATATTCCTGGATGTCGAGCGTGTCAGTCAGTGTCGGGGAAGTGTACAGGACGCAGTATCCCGGCTGGTACTGTGGTACAACCAACATGGCTACCTCGACCAGCTACGGAAACAATGGTACGGAAGGGCGCCATGTTTCGAGGACAGCGTTCATCGACTTAACAAGCCCATGCCCCTGGGTGTACGAGCTGTTGCTGGCGTGTTCCTCATGCTTGGAGCAGGCATGCTGCTGGGGCTGGCCACACTCATTCTGGAACATCTCTTCTTCCGCTATGCCCTGCCCAAACTGCGAGCACAACCTCGGGCAGGGCGCTGGAGGAGCCCCAATCTCATGTTCTTCTCCCAGGTAAGTCTCTTCTGTAAGATTCTTCTTATCCATCATTCCATAACACACATCTCTTACCGAACATTACGAAAAAATATCTTAAAACAATTTAACTTTTTTCAACCTTCAGACCAAGTCTTCAAATTTGTTTTTCATTGGTTTCCATTGAGGTTCAGTACATATACTATTCATATACATATACGTATTATATTTTGTCGGCTTTTTTGAGGCATAAATGCGTTTGTACAACTAAATATCTGATTGCGCTACTTCTGGTGTTCCAAAATAGTTGTTTATTGTTTTTAATATTTATAGGATGTATAATAAAGTATAATTGAACATTTTTTCATTGATTCAAATTTGGGAAAAAAGTCTTTAAACTTGAATGATGGCCCTGTTTTATCGAAATGATCTATATTGCTGAATACCCATCAATATACCTATCCCAGATACATATAGTATAAATTTGGATTTACCCTGCGATCGATATATAAGAATAAAATATGTAGCAAGAACTCTAGTCTCACAAAATCAAGCAATTTCCTACCATCTTTACTGAAAACGAAAAACATTGGGAGGGCCTGGCTTATTAATGGTGAACCTATCCATTGGTTTCGTTATTTTAATCTACCGGAACTCTCTAAAACTGTATTCAGCTGTTGGCGCTGTTTATATACTCTATATGGTTATACTTTCTCAATAAGAGATCGGTGGAAAGATGGTCTAAACCATTGGGTTTCGACCGCTACGACCCGGGTTCGAATCCCGCATTGAGCACTTTTTTTTTATAATAAAAAAAATGCTCCAATGGCCTCTGATTTTTTCAAAACTCCAAACCCACCAGCTAGTGCAAGTAACCAAACGGGGCTCTGGTACATTTGTATGTGCAAAGTCGAACTGCTTCTCACACGTGTAGTCTTGTGGTGAACTTATAGTAAAAGGCAATCTCTAACTACTCACCATGAATTTTATGGCCTCTACCGCGTGTACTAGGGATAATAATTGCTTATACTCATAGGTTTCTTGAATATCATGACCACGAACTCTTACAAAGTGCCGACAACATAGGCACAACAGTCCAACACAATATTAAAACGGTCTGTTGGATTGAATGTAAACCTCTCTAAAAAAAAGTTCACCACTGATAAGCCAGGCCCTTCTAAATGTTTTCTATCGTAGTAAGGGTATTAGAAAGTTGTTTTATTCCAAATAAAATATAGGGATAATTAGTTTTACCTTCTTAAATATATTCTATGTGTAATGTCAAAGCATCTATAACTATTAATTTATAAGTTATATGGACATATAAGATGTTTTGGAAATAAAGCAATCCATATTCAAATCATTATTATAATAAAAATACATATAAATTGTCAAATACATATTTTTATCCAATTCATGTCTTTTTATTATATATAGATATAAGATGTATGTGAATCACGTATTTCATTTTACTAGAGCAAAGAGAGTTGAATAGTTAAATTTACATATAGATTAATTTCACAAGGCACAAATAAAACTACCAAAATATAAATGTTTACCTTTGCTCCACAACCTTTCTTTATCCTGACTCAATGGCGTCCCGCTTTCACCGTTTTCTATAAACAATGTTTACTTTTGTCAATTTGTAAAGATATTTTATCAAAAGAACTGAATAAAGATAGAGGCTGTCTGGCCGGCATTCATATTTATATGAAAAATAGACAGTTCGACCAGCTAGAGTTTTTATTTTCTCAATGTTTTGACAAAATTATTTTGTCTTCGTCAGGAGAAGTAAATAAAATAAAACCTTTGACAAGGCGTTAAAAATTGTTTTAAGGTTGCAAGGGCGTTCTCACGTGATTTTTCGATTTAGATATTGTACTAAATTCGAAAATTCACGTGAGAACGTCCTTGTGTTGTCAGTCAGGACAAAATACCAGCTTGGCTAAACAAATTCTTTTAATAACTATGTAAATATATATTTGCATCTCTAGAAGTCAAAAGATATATACATCAGCAGAGTATCATTCCTTTTCTTATCAGAGCTCTACAATCTCTGAGCCTAATACTCTGCACAGTCCTGGCAACCTCAGAACAATTTTTAACGCTTTGTCAAATGTTTTATTTCATTTGCTTCTCCTGACGAAGACAAAAAGTTTTTGTCGAAACGTTGAGAAAATAAAAAAACTCCAAATGGCCGAAGTATCTATTTTTCATATAAAAAGAACTGAATAGTGAGGAGATACGTTTCTTGTATGGTTTTTTAATCAGTCAAGCTTTTGAGAATTTCTGACCTTTTTATCGGAATAACAATAATAACAGGTTCCTATTTTATTCCAGTAGAAGGAAATAAGTACTCGAAAGCTCGGCTGAATGATACAAAACCTTACAAGAAATTGTACGCCTCACTATTTATTTATTTTGATAAAATATACTGCTTCATATTTCTTGAAAATAAAAATACTTCGGCCAGTAAATCTTTTTATTACCTCGACGTTTCGACAAAAAGCTTTTTTACAGCTGTTTACTGGCCGAAGTATCTTTATTTTCAAGAAATATGAATGCCAGTCAAGCAGCCTCTATATTTACGATATTGCTTCATGTGATTATCCAACTTGGGAAGGTATTAAAATTAGAGGAATATTAAATAAAATTATGAACATTAGATATGATATATATATACTAAATATCAAGCTTTAAATGCTTAGAATAAGACATCATCTTAAGACTTATGTATTTTCTAATTGTACGTTAAACCAGATGAAAGAATCATCTGTATATATATGCAAATATTGAAGACACACCATCACCTTCCAATCACAACTTTATATTATAAATAAAGAGTTACCTAATTCGAGGTGTTTTACTCCCGTAATATATATAATTTAAATATGTAAATTATTGAACAACCTTTTAAAATAATGATAAAAAATATATATCAAATATTTGATTAATATATCTACTCCTACTTAAATCGAATAATTAAATTCTTATATTTTATTTATTTTAATATACAGAAATCTCGATCAAAGAGAATATGAATGTTAAATTTGTCCATTTCGATCACATCCAAGATTTTCCAAGCTGTCGATTATCAAACTCTTCTAACTTTCAAATTGATTTGGAAAAGATTGATTTGAAAATCTTTTCGACAAAGTTCAGAATTTATGACATGTGAAGTAAATATTTTAAGAAAATCTTACAATAAAACTTTAGTATAAATGATTTGAAAATATATACGTTTATATAAGTTGTGTTTGCGATGGTTGATCCTTTGGATATAAGCCAATGATATTGATGCAAATGATATTATAAAACAAATATAGCTTCCAGGGTTAAGTGTTTTGTTCAACTTTTTATTTTCAAGCTTTCGGACTTGTCAGTCCTTCAACAGGATTATCACGTTAATAAATTAATGATATGTGCTATTTTTATATACAAATTATTATTTATATCAATAAAAAGGCATCTCCTTATCGTGCAACTGAAAGTTGCTGATGGCTTGCGCCATCTATCGGAATAAATATTAACTATTCTCGTTGATTTCTAATTATTCCAGAATTGGCCAAATTTATGCACCTTATCCCAGTACAATATCACATTTGTACTATTTTTCATATTATTTTTATGTTTTAAATATTTATGATATTGAAAGGGGGAGAAAAATATATTACATTCTTTGTGTGTTATAAACAATTTTTGAAAATATTAATATATACGTGTATGGTGGTGATACCTGCTGGTTGATTTAGACAATTAAGCTCATACAGTTTTGTATGATAATTCCAAGTAAAAACACACAATGATAAATGTAGTTAATCAAAAAATAAAACACGAATATTTATATATGGTACATGCATACATAAGCCTTTGTTAAAACCCTTCATCTTAATCATACATTTCACATAAGACGAGGAATCTTAAAAAAGGCTTATGTATGCAAGTACTGTATGTATATATTCGTGTTTTATTATTTGAGATTAATCTTCTGAGCAAAAAAAATTATCAATATTATATAATAATCTATGGTTAGAATTATTAATATCCTGTCACAATATGTTGAATAATATGAAGTGTAAGATAAATTACCTGATGTGTATCATAATTTTATACTTTTTGTCTTTCTTGAATGGAAATCTACTGCTGCACTTGACTGGCACAGAGCAGGAGGGACAAGCACCGGTTCTGTCCTCCCAAGAGAACAACAGTCTTTGATTTCCAGACTTAAGTCTGGTCATCTACGTCAATTACTTTCCAGAATGGTTGCGAACTTTCCCACTATGTATTAACTGCAATTATCAACCTGCAACTCCAAAACACATTATTGACTGTATTGAATCATCCATTGATGAGCTCTACTCATCCCCGGCAGACACCATCAAAAGTCTCAAGCTTTACGAGCTTGATACCTTGATATGATTGAGTGGAGATAAGAAAGAAGAAGTGTTGATAACGGCTATTTGGGCTTAAACCTGTATAAGAACGGTTCATCCATTACTATCATACCAAATATTCAACATATTGTGATAGTATATTAATCATTGTAGACATGGATTATTAATTTTGATAATTTTGTTATTCAGAGATTTTATCTCTTTGACTCTTATTTTATATGTAAATTTAGATGAATATTTTTTTTGATAAAATAAAATGCCTTGTCATTCTCACGTTTGTCTTCCATCATTTTCTATGTGACAATATTGTCGCGGAGATAAATAAAGCAAAGGCAAATTTGGAAATAATTAATTTATTATAAAGGGTATTTACCTGTTAGTTCTCCAATAAAATTATATACAAGAGGGGTTTGTTTAAAAATGTACGTTTTATTCTTATTTGTTATTAATTGTTAATCATTGTATAAATTGTTGTTAAATATTATTCTTTGATGATATTCTATTCTTTATTGTTAATTTATATAATTCATTGTTTTACATAATTAATTCTTTATTGTTTTATTTTTAATCTGTATATATTTTCATTGATTCGGCAACACTGTGTTGTCTATATATTTTGTGTTTTGCTTAGTTCATTCATTAGTTTAGTTAAATCGAGCCATTAATTCATGTTAGGCTAATCATTTCAATTCATTATTGTAGCTTTCATTCAAAGATAATTAAATTCAGAGGTTCCTTGTTCAATTGCGTAGAGTTCCTTTATTCAAGTCTACAGAACTCATTCAAGTTAATCATCGCTATACCGTAGCTCATAGAATTTGATCTCGGTAGTTAACGCGAACCACAAGAGGTATTTATCGGGAGAGAGTGTCAGATAATATAACAACGTATTCCAAGATCAAATAATAGTAACAAGAGTGTTAGCCACTGAGACATCTCGTTTTCCTTATCTGCCGATAAGATTCCGAGAACCCCTCTCCCCCCCACCCCCTAACGGAGTCCAGCGATGATTGACAGGTCCCATGGAGCTTCCTATAGCCGGGGTTGTAGAGCTACTTGACAATATGAAAATGACTTCATACGTTCAAGAGAGAGAGAGAGAAAGATATGTACAAATATATTCAACATTATTTAATATACTATAAACACAATTTTCAAATATAAAATACCATAATTTTGTGTTTTATGGTTTATGATTTATTCAAAACTCATCAACTTCAGTGATAATGGGCCAATAAAGTGAGACAAATAGTGGGGAAATAAACCTTTTGAGAGTTGATAATTCTGTATCATGTGTGTGTGAATTATAAACAATATGATTTCCTATGATATACAACCAGATAAATATCGTAGCTATAAACATAATTCAGAAACTATCCAAAAAGGTATAAGGTCACAGAAATATGCACATTTTCTCTTGATTATAAGTGACATACGATCGTTTAAAGATTTCGGTTGATATGGAGTTTAGTTTTTCCCCAAATGTGTAGCTGTAAAGTTAATAAGTTTGAGTCGATAACGGGGTATCTTTTATATAAGAAATAATAACATTAAGACACGAATGTTTCTTTTACACGTTATAAATGCTTATACATGCATCTTTTTTTATTGAAAATGATTACTGTTGTTAATTCGATAGTTCGAATTCGATAATTCAATTCGATAGTTCGAATTGAATAGCTGCAGGGCAACTTGATGAATTGGAATGGAAACCTCTCACACTGGGAAATGTCTATTATCATAAGGACCACGGTTACACCTCCAGACATGACTGAATAAATATAATAATAACATTTAAAATACAATATAACGCGGCTGATGATTGTAAAACGAAAATTAAAATTATACCGCGAATGTTTCTTTTATAAAAATCGAAATTTATTTTCAAAGAGAAATAGCGACATTTCTAACTTTGAGGATGAGGTATGGAAAGGTGAAACATGAAGAGTAATGGCGAACGGAAAAATAAAAAGTGTCCAGGGGCGGGAATCGAACCCACACCCTTCTGCTTACCGGGCAGGTGCCTTGTCCACTCGGCTACCCTGGACGTATTTTTCCGTTCGTAACTAAAACTTAAAGTAACATTTAAAATACAATATAACGCGGCTGATGATTGTAAAACGAAAATTAAAATTATACCGCGAATGTTTCTTTTATAAAAATCGAAATTTATTTTCAAAGAGAAATAGCGACATTTCTAACTTTGAGGATGAGGTATGGAAAGGTGAAACATGAAGAGTAATGGCGAACGGAAAAATAAAAAGTGTCCAGGGGCGGGAATCGAACCCACACCCTTCTGCTTACCGGGCAGGTGCCTTGTCCACTCGGCTACCCTGGACGTATTTTTCCGTTCGTAACTAAAACTTAAAGTAACATTTAAAATACAATATAACGCGGCTGATGATTGTAAAACGAAAATTAAAATTATACCGCGAATGTTTCTTTTATAAAAATCGAAATTTATTTTCAAAGAGAAATAGCGACATTTCTAACTTTGAGGATGAGGTATGGAAAGGTGAAACATGAAGAGTAATGGCGAACGGAAAAATAAAAAGTGTCCAGGGGCGGGAATCGAACCCACACCCTTCTGCTTACCGGGCAGGTGCCTTGTCCACTCGGCTACCCTGGACGTATTTTTCCGTTCGTAACTAAAACTTAAAGTAACATTTAAAATACAATATAACGCGGCTGATGATTGTAAAACGAAAATTAAAATTATACCGCGAATGTTTCTTTTATAAAAATCGAAATTTATTTTCAAAGAGAAATAGCGACATTTCTAACTTTGAGTATGAGGTATGGAAAGGTGAAACATGAAGAGTAATGGCGAACGGAAAAATAAAAAGTGTCCAGGGGCGGGTTCCGTTCGCCATTACTCTTCATGTTTCACCTTTCCATACCTCATCCTCAAAGTTAGAAATGTCGCTATTTCTCTTTGAAAATAAATTTCGATTTTTATAAAAGAAACATTCGCGGTATAATTTTAATTTTCGTTTTACAATCATCAGCCGCGTTATATTGTATTTTAAATGTTACTTTAAGTTTTAGTTACGAACGGAAAAATACGTCCAGGGTAGCCGAGTGGACAAGGCACCTGCCCGGTAAGCAGAAGGGTGTGGGTTCGATTCCCGCCCCTGGACACTTTTTATTTTTCCGTTCGCCATTACTCTTCATGTTTCACCTTTCCATACCTCATCCTCAAAGTTAGAAATGTCGCTATTTCTCTTTGAAAATAAATTTCGATTTTTATAAAAGAAACATTCGCGGTATAATTTTAATTTTCGTTTTACAATCATCAGCCGCGTTATATTGTATTTTAAATGTTACTTTAAGTTTTAGTTACGAACGGAAAAATACGTCCAGGGTAGCCGAGTGGACAAGGAACCTGCCCGGTAAGCAGAAGGGTGTGGGTTCGATTCCCGCCCCTGGACACTTTTTATTTTTCCGTTCGCCATTACTCTTCATGTTTCACCTTTCCATACCTCATCCTCAAAGTTAGAAATGTCGCTATTTCTCTTTGAAAATAAATTTCGATTTTTATAAAAGAAACATTCGCGGTATAATTTTAATTTTTGTTTTACAATCATCAGCCGCGTTATATTGTATTTTAAATGTTACTTTAAGTTTTAGTTACGAACGGAAAAATACGTCCAGGGTAGCCGAGTGGACAAGGCACCTGCCCGGTAAGCAGAAGGGTGTGGGTTCGATTCCCGCCCCTGGACACTTTTTATTTTTCCGTTCGCCATTACTCTTCATGTTTCACCTTTCCATACCTCATCCTCAAAGTTAGAAATGTCGCTATTTCTCTTTGAAAATAAATTTCGATTTTTATAAAAGAAACATTCGCGGTATAATTTTAATTTTCGTTTTACAATCATCAGCCGCGTTATATTGTATTTTAAATGTTACTTTAAGTTTTAGTTACGAACGGAAAAATACGTCCAGGGTAGCCGAGTGGACAAGGCACCTGCCCGGTAAGCAGAAGGGTGTGGGTTCGATTCCCGCCCCTGGACACTTTTTATTTTTCCGTTCGCCATTACTCTTCATGTTTCACCTTTCCATACCTCATCCTCAAAGTTAGAAATGTCGCTATTTCTCTTTGAAAATAAATTTCGATTTTTATAAAAGAAACATTCGCGGTATAATTTTAATTTTCGTTTTACAATCATCAGCCGCGTTATATTGTATTTTAAATGTTACTTTAAGTTTTAGTTACGAACGGAAAAATACGTCCAGGGTAGCCGAGTGGACAAGGCACCTGCCCGGTAAGCAGAAGGGTGTGGGTTCGATTCCCGCCCCTGGACACTTTTTATTTTTCCGTTCGCCATTACTCTTCATGTTTCACCTTTCCATACCTCATCCTCAAAGTTAGAAATGTCGCTATTTCTCTTTGAAAATAAATTTCGATTTTTATAAAAGAAACATTCGCGGGTATAATTTTAATTTTCGTTTTATAATAATAACATCCCCACATTTTATCTTCACATTATATATTCAAATTTATTCAGATATATATTTTTTCTTTCAAATATAATTTCAAAAAATATTTCAAATTATAATTCGGAAGATATTCCTAACCCTCTAAACCGTTTTTAATGTTTTAAACTTTCTTTAGTTAATATTTAATATATATCAATAATTAATTACCTTTCATATTCTACTTTTTTTATTTTCTACTCAAATTTATAATAAATCATCCGCCTATACAATTGGAATCCATAGCATATAGAGTAACTTAATTTCCATTTATCAATGTTGGGAAAGACAATCTAAATTTGTTCAAATTAATTTATAATTTGATAATTATAATGATGCCTTCCGAATTAACTATAGATATATACTGAGAATTAATGTTGGTAATGAATGCTATGAATTTGTGTTAAATCTGTTTTAATGTTGTTTCAGAAACTTCATCGATTCATTAATACTGTGGAATTGGTTTCACCACATCATTCTGCCAAAGAAATTGTTTCAAATCTCCGCGAGGGCCAGATCGCCAGTCTCTTTCAGAAGAGTGTAAAACGGGTAAGTTTATTCCACAATGATTTCAATGATTCTTCCAAAAATGATGCATTAAGAGAAGTTGAGGTACAGGCTACCTTGTCTGTTTCTGGAGATGCCTTTTTATCTTGAGCCTCTTTTTCTGAATCATCACCAGGTTTGAAATCCGAAATTTTGGAGTTGTTATCGAGCCTAAACATCACGCTTCTTTTTGGTTTCTTTGGACTTGATTGAATAGATGAAATTATTTTGAGCGGTGATGGTTTTGGTTTCTTTTCAGAAATCGTATTGGCCTGTACCAATGGTACTGGTATATGACCCTTTTCGGCTTCGGTAAATGAAGGTAACAATTTTACATAATTTTCTTTAATACCGACATCTTGATTGGCCATGTTGAATTGTCGTGGAGATTTCTTCACATTAATTTCATGATATGGATGATCATTTTGAGGGAATTTACGTTTTGTAACTTCTTTTTCATATGAAGTCTTATTTCTCGCTATTTTATCTTTAGATGAACGATTATGTTCTTTTTGATCGCGTTTTAACGAAGCCGGTTGTTCGTTCATTTTTAATTTATGATCATATGGTTGTTTACCTACTTTTGTTTCATTCTTAAACGATATTCCTTTTATTTCAGTTTTACGTAATTGCAATTTTTCATTTAATCCTGGTTTAGACGAATATAGTGGTTTCTTCACTCTGGCTCTATGTGAATATGAAAGTTTCCTTAATTTTGGTTTAGGTGAAGGCAATGGATCCTTTATTTCTGATTTAGGCAAATGTGATAATTCCTTTTCATTGCTTTTATGCATAGATGTCTGTTTAATATCTTTGTTTTTGAATGAGGGCCGTATTTTGCTTTGCTCTACTGTATGCAAAGGCAGTCGTTGATCCACTTTAGGTTTATGCAAATAAGGTAGTTCATTAATTGACAAGCTGTATAACGACAGTTCCTTCTCTGAATCATCTTTTGACAACGAGGACGGTTTCTTTATTGCTATTTTATTAAAAGAATGTTGATTTTGCATTTCGAATTTTTTAAATGCTGATGAAGGTTTTGTTTTGATTGGAAACGAATATAACTTTGCAGTTTCCTCTTCATCTTCAAATGAACATGAAAATTCATCTTCAGTTTCTTTGATTGGAGATTGAATTTCCATTGCATCTTTTAATATATGTTTTGAGAGTATTTTGTATTTTTTTGCAGTATGATCATTTTCTGAAAGACATGAATCATCATATACCTTGCATGAATCATCACATTCGATAAAATCATAATCTTCTTTTTGTTGATTTCTGTTTTCCGTTTCGTCCATACATTTCTTTTGAGGCATAGGTGATAAATCTTTACACTTAGCTAATTTGTATATATCATTCTCATTTGTAAATAAATTATCATCTGGTCGTGTTTTTTGGATTTCTAAATGCCGAAGATATTCGCAGATCATTGCATAGGCGATATATTTCTTGGATAGCATACGGTAATAATCACCGTTTCGCATAGTGTAATCTTCAAGTTTTGATAATAAACCATCAATAATACGTTTAAATTCGAAGGCATTTTGGATTTGTTTACAACTTTGGCAACAACATTTGCAAGCAGCCGGTTGTCTGTATTCTGGACAAGGCTTGCATAAACATTTGAATTGATTCTGATGAGGACATGGTTTTGTCATGTGGTTTTTATGGCAATGATGGTTTTGATTCATTAAAGGTTTGGAAGGATTTGAATGATGGTGATATGGAATATCCTTATTCGGATGACTGTAAATTGGGTCGTGATCAGGACATTCCTTAGTGGATGATTGTTTTTCGTTAAATCGATTTTTTGCGCTAAAATGGGAAGGAAAATTTTTAATACA
Source organism: Cordylochernes scorpioides (assembly GCA_030710605.1). Classification (NCBI taxonomy): domain Eukaryota; kingdom Metazoa; phylum Arthropoda; class Arachnida; order Pseudoscorpiones; family Chernetidae; genus Cordylochernes; species Cordylochernes scorpioides. The sequence goes on from CP092875.1 coordinate 75,320,548, forward strand.
CTCCTTGTCATTGTTTTCATATTGAATATAGTTCCTGCTGCAATTTTCTTCATATTTTTCAGTTGAACCTGCATCATTCATAATTCCAATACTATTTACATGAAAGAATTTTGATAATATTTTGAAAAAATTAAATAAATATATATTTATTTAGAAATTTTGTGTTTGATATATAAATATAATTTTTTCGATTCTTTCAATTGTTGTTTAAAATTGAAGATAAGAAGAAAAGAAATCATTTCGAATTATAAATACTTCTTTTTGAGAAAATACCGTAATCAATAGTTAGATAATACATATAAATTTTGAAAAAAAAATGTTATTGATTATTAATATTATCTTTTAATGTAAATACGAAAAATGGAAAATTAATATTTTGGAATGCTTACAGAAGTCATGATGATAAGATTCAAGATTTAAAAACAAAACTAACGGCGATATTCATACAAAATCATCAAAAACTGAATTGATAAGCATGTTGATTTTTAAATATTTCTTCAACATTATTGTTCATAAAAATGATAAATTGAAGATATTTTCAAAAGTAGAAGATGAAATTCTACCAGGACGATGTGTATAAACAAGAATACATTATACAAGTTCGGATCAAAAATTTTGAAAATGATTCCTTTTATAGCCATTGTAATTTAGCGAATTTGATATTTATTTCACTATATATAAATATAATACAATATAATGCGGTTTATAATTGTATAACGACATTTGAAAATTATCCCGCATGTGTTTATTTTGAACGAAAAATCGCAATTTATTTTAAGGAGAAATAACGATTATTTTAAACCTTAGGGATGAAGTATGAAAGGATGAATTGTAAAGTGTAATGTTAAACGGAAAAATAAAGTGTCTAGGGATGTGAACTAGACACTTTATTTTTCCGTTTAACATTACTGTTCACAATTCATCCTTTCATACTTTATCCCTAAGATTAGAAATAATCGTTATTTCTCCTTAAAATAAATTTCGAATTTTCGTTCAAAATAAACACATGCGGGATAATTTTCAAATGTCGTACTACATATATATATATATATCAAAAGAATAAATAGCTATATTGGAATTATTTATTTCAATCGGTCATTGCTTCTCCAATCAAAAGGTCGTCTGCATTTTTCTCTTGCTATGTCAGCAGTCTGGTGACTGATGGTCCTAGAGATTTATTGTCCATTCTGGTAATTCAATTGATTAGTCGACCTCACTGTACAAATTAAGCTATGAAGAATCACCGGAATGTGAATTTGGAGGTCTACAAATTACCAAAAAACCTTATAGAGATTTTGGCAATTATAGATATTTTCTTTTATAACTTAAAACTTCAAATAAGAATTTTGAAACAAAATTGTTCATTGAATAATCCACAAATTGTCTTTATTATTTTATAGTTTGAATAAAGATTATGATGGGTTTTCTGAATTCTTCTGTACTTTCATATCCTCTTCTTATTTCTTACTATGTTCCTAATACTTGTATATGACGTGCAACTGCCAAAGTTTTTATGTGAACCTTGTTATAGCCCTCAATTGTTTTTAAAATATAATATTTTCTAAATATTTAATATATATATTATAATCATAGAAAATCGTATATTTATATATATATTACCTTTTTACAGTACTATGTTTATTTTTTTAAACCTTTGTGTACATTTAAATAACCATATATCGATTTGATATTGTTGAAATTGGTAAACAAATCAATTTAAAATAATCTGTGATGTCAAATATGTTCCTTTTTGACTAAGGTTTTTTTTTGTTTAGGTTTGAGTAATAGCTTGGAATATATTGAAGCTCAATATTTTTTTCATTCGTTTAGTTAATTAGTTTGTTTAACCTATCCTTGTATTCGAATAATAAATTTGTTTAAATTAATAAGCTGCTGTTATGCTAAATTAGAAATTAAAAAATACAACAGATATATTACTATAAACACTAAATTTTCGGAACCTTCTAGTAGATAGGATTCTAATGATTATAAGACAATAATTCTCCATCTATACATAATAAACGAAAGAATTAAAACCCAAATGTTTCTTTTAAACATAAAACAAAAATAGGTTTAATAAAGATTCATCCCTGTTTTTAACTTTGACAAAATAAGGAATATATGGATTGGTTTATTTCTACAATTCTTTTATTTCTCGAGCTAACATGCTTGTTGTGTTGTGCCCGTTGTTTTGTCAATAATCCACTCTGAGTCGTCGGAGCTCCCTTGGTACCGGTTTTATTTATAACCAGTGCCGGAACATAAGGAGAACACCACACACAGCCAGACGCGGAGATACTCCCCCGCTCGCTGCCAAAACCAAAACCAAACCGCCGGGTTCCAGTCTCGGCCGGTTCCCATCGCCACACTGGCGCCGCCAGGCGCAAAGTGGCGTGAGGATTCTCGCCTGAACCCTCAACAATGTTCTTCAACACGTTTTGGGTCTCCGTGTTGAAGGTCATATTAACCCGAAAGCTCGAAAAATAAAAGAATTATAGAAAGAAACTAAACTCTAAATTCCTTATTGATTTTTTTTCAAAATATATTTCTAATTAAAAAACGAAAGAAAAAATAAATGATAAAAAGATCAGGTGTTGAAATCAATAATAAAAAAGGCATATCCTGACCAGGAGCACATGTGCTTTACAGAAGGCAGAGCGCCATCTGGTGGAACAGAAATCAACTAAAAATTGATTTAGCCTGTTCCCTGATATTTGGCCAACCCAACGCGTTCGTGAATGGCTTCTCTTAATTTATCAAGAAATTGGGTTGGCCAAATATCAGAGAACAGGCTAAATCAATATTTAGTTGATTTCTGTTCCACCAGATGGCGCTCTGCCTTCTGTAAAGCACATGTGCCCCTGGTCAGGATATGCCATTTTTATTATTTATATTTCTAATCGATATAAGGATAGTATAAGTTTTGTTTTATTTGTAAAAGAAACATTCGTACTCTAATACTTATATCTCTTACAATCATAATAAATAATTACTGCAATAAAGTAATATTAAGAGGTCCTAACTCATCATTATTAAACCCTCCAAACAGTTTCGCCAGTTTAACTACCATATAATCTACCACATTAAGTTGTAATTATATTGTCGATAATTTTAAGGAATTCTTGGATAAGATATTAATGGTAAATATGATACTAAGCTTTGACATCAGTATATTCACTTATGGAAAAAATTTAAGGAAGTGGAAATTCTTTTATGTCTTACTCCTTTCTATATATATATTTATTTATAATGGAACAGGAACAATTTTGTTTACACTTGATTATTTCGTGTGTCTTCCATAAAAGTCACTGTATATCAGAAATATTTCAGAATGTCAAAAATCGATAATTGTTTATAAGCAACCATTATTTAAATTTAATAATGCCTAACAACTACAAACACGCTGGAAATAAATATTTGCCACCCAATATTAACATGGCATAAATCCTAAACTACGTATATTCCTAATTTTACTATTTGTCATCTGAGTATATAAATAACATATTATTATATATTTTGTATTTCGACACTTTAACATTAAACGAATGATTGTTGCAGAAAGCCAAAGAAGAAATGCGTCGACGAAAAAGCAAATCTCAATTTTTTGAAATGATTCAGGAAATACGTAAAGTGTAAGTAAAGATTTTTTAAAATATATTCATAATATTTATTTTTTACTGACTCCGCAAAATAGAGGACACAGGTCTGCAACAAAGCTGAGGTCGTTTGTCACTAATCTGTGTCCGGTAGTTTGCGGAGACGGTCAATGCCTTAGTTTGGAGAGGCGACCTTTATTTTTTACTATACAATTGAATTAAACGAATGTTAAACGATAGTTTTACAACTATCCATGTCTGTAGAAGGACGTATAGTCCGAAAGCTTGCACAATAAATTTATAAAAGACGCTCCTCTTATCTTTTTTATGCTTATTCGTTTAACCAATTATTTAAGAGTTCCTTATCGTTTAATTATACAATGGAATGTACCAAAAGAGGTATCCCTCATTTCGATTATGCATCAAAACGAGGGCACAATGCATCACTCTTGTAAAAACCTTTACTAATGATGATAAAGAATGAGCCTCTCAATACCATTTTGGTCCAATTCAGACAAAACGACAATTTTCATACCATAGTTACGGGCTTTTGACCTCATCAATACAAGTGGTTCCTTTGATACATGATTATGAGACTCCCGAAACATTATGCTATACATTGAAATGTGTGGCAGGATATTGCCTTAGTGTATAAAAGAGCCACCTCCGCTTTTAATTAAATAGTCTAAAAGATACATTCAATGATTATATTTGAACATTTCTCTACAGCACGCTCAAGTTTAGATAATTGATTAAGCATAACCCTAGTTTTGACAAATTCGAACAAAAGCTACCAACCTATATACCATAGTTATTGGCTATGGCTATTATAATTACAGTAGATTTCTGAACATTGACAATCTATTTTGGTTTAATATTCGTCCTATTAACAATCAGGTAAACACATTTTAAACAGATTCACTCAATAAATGAATATTCTGAATGAAATTAAGACGAAATGATTAGAAGTGCAAGGATAAATTTCTTTTAAAAATATTTTAACAAGACTTTTTAGCTCTCTCGGTTCTGAACGTCCTCCTACAGGGACTCAAGATATAGAATATGATGATGATAATAAAATAAAATAAATGGTGAATAAAACACGAATGATTATGTTTAGAAACCTTTATTACATAGAATTATACAGACGTTTTACAAATTGTAATATAAATTATATATTATGAACGTATATGATAATTCATTTTGTACAACCTTTGCGAAAAAGGCTATGTGAAATAGTTCTTAAACATATAATGATTCGTATTCTTTTAGAAATTTAGTTTATTATCATTATATTTTATCTTGTGGTAATTATTTTTCCAAAATATGATGCTAAAATCATAATGGAAGGTAGGAAGGTTTTACTGTACGTGTACCAGATGTCTACACATGTAGGAAGCAGTTCGACTTTTGTAATAACAAATGTACCAAGAACCATTTGTGCACTTTACTCACTAGTGGGGTTAAAGTTTTGCAATAATCGGGGGATATTGAAGCAACTGATTTTCTCAGAAAAAAAAAAAATCCCAAAGCGGGATTCGATCCAAGCTTGTGGCTGTCGAAAATCGACGGTTTATGACGCTCGGTATCGAACTCCTTTTAATTTAATTCTCTTGTTAAAGATTTTTAATGTCCCGAAATCTAGAGAATCATAAAAGCTATTCTCGGCCTCCTGGTATTTTTACCTTAGGATTCATCCTTTTTCAAAATTCTATCCTTAGTATGTAACGGATAGTGTCTTCGCTCCTTTAATAAAACAAAAATTGTATGTAAGTAGGTTTGGGTTTGAAATTAAAACACTCGTGCTAGTGCATCATAATATAAATGTTCTAATAAAAGACACAAATTGATATTTGCGGAAGAGCAATTGCTCGAAGCATATTATATATTTATAATTGTATGTAATTCTACTGTCCACAAAGCTTATGTCCATAGTTCATCTAAAATACCCATTCCAAGAGTCTAGCAACAGTATCACTATAAAAGGAAGATCGAAAAATGCAATATAACAGCGGTATGGTAGATTAAACTGTCGAAACCGCTGGGAGAGTTCACCGCTAATGAGCCAGGCCTTCCCATTAATTTTTTCATTGCCGTAAGGGTGCAGTAGAAATAGTTTCTAACTTTCATAAAACACTCGTTTTGTGGTTATTCAAACATTCCTTTTTGAAGACAATAAAATAGATGTATTATTTTAATATATTCATTAAATATATTTATATATATTAATTTGAAGAAAAGTTATGTTCTTTCACAAATATAGCTACAAAGGCCTTAGCGCGCCATCTGTTATCGAATTTTGTAACTATTATCGCGAATTTAGATTTTTCGGTAAAATTTGTCTATAATAGAGTTTTATAATTTAAAAATATATATACATTTATTTTCTTTCTCTATCATTGTTATGAATTATTTAATATAGATAAAAACATGACGTTATTGTGTTTGCTCCGCACGTATTTGGGCAATATTTGACCTATCCGGATAAAATTTGCAATTTTGAAGAACTATTTCTAAAAGGAGAGTCACAATATTTTTCGTCATTTTATTTTCACGATGATATTAAACATTTATGATTATAGCCATGAGAGAGATGAAATTTGGCCGGGTTTAAGAAAGAGGCAGGTTTACAATCAAATATATTGAATCAATTCTCTTTTTTTTATTATTAATATTAATATTTGGATAAGACTCTCAACCCCCCCCCCCCCCCCCCCCCAATAATATTCTTCGATAAACCAATTCTTATGTGAACTTAACAGCCACGTGTAAGGTCTAATATGGATATAGGATTAGGTCTCTGAATAGATCAACTCGAATAACCCCATAACGGTTGGTGAATGTCGTCTTTTTTTTTTAATTTGATATATATATTTGTAAAACAAAAATTGCAATTATACCGCGAATGTTTCTTTTAAACAATAAATCGAAATTTATTTTAAAGAGAAATAGCGATTATTTCTAACTTTAAGGATGAAGTATGATAGGATGAATGGTGAAGAGTAATGATGAACGGAAAAATAAAAGTGTCCAGTGATGGGAATCGAACCCACAGTGTTCCGCTTACCGGGCTGATGCCATGTCCACTAGGCTACCCTGGACTTACTCTTCACCATTCATCCTATCATACTTCATCCTTACGCGGTGCTATTGAAACGAGGGCGATAGGGGCGTTGTAATTTTATTTTATTTTATTTTATTTTATATTAAAAACGATATATAATCTCTCCTTGTTTGTACACTATAGTTAGCTGAAGAAGGGCTTGCCCGAAAGCTTCCTTAATCGCGTTAATAAAAAAGAGTTGCGGCGATATATGATTCCCTCTTTCTAAATTCATCCTTGAAGTTAGAAATAATCGCTATTTCTCTTTAAAATAAATTTCGATTTATCGTTTAAAAGAAACATTCGCGGTATAATTGCAATTTTCGTTTTGCAATCATCAGCCGTGTTATATTGTATTTTAAAATATATAAATTTACAAAAATATATTACTATAACACTATTTTATTCATGCATATGGCCAATGTGAATTGTTATTCTAAAGTATAGTCTATTAATCCGCGAATGTTTCTTTTTGGAAAATAAGATATTCCTTACTGCCTTTAATGGAATCGTAAATATTTATTTATTTTTCGTTGCTCTTTCTTTCATTTTAAGGCTTATACTAATGACAATCTAGTGTGATTTGAAAAAGGAAAATATTAGATATTATAATAATAAATAACCTAATATATGTATTATATTTAGACATCGAATGCAACTATGAAAGAAATTATGTATATTTTTGCAATACTATACAAATACCTCATTATATTGACAAACCATGAGAGATAATGATATATATTCTTATGTAAAAGAATTGACATAGGAAAGTATTATATTAATTGATTGAATAACGTATGCTCCGATGGCCCCCTATTCTTGCAAAAGTCCAACCCCACCATCGAGTGCAAGTAACCAAACGGGGCTCTGGCACTTGTAAGTGCAAAGTCGAACTGCTTTTCATATGTGTAGACATGTGGTGCACTTTCAGTAAAAACAGTCGCCTACCTCTACCCACCATGGTTATCATGGCCTGTACCACGTGTACTAGGAATAAGGAAAAAAACAACTAACTAACGTGGTTGTATGTACAGGGTAAAACAACAAAGTGTGCCTGGATCTCCAGACTCTGGAACCAGCGGCCGAGGGGCAGGAAGAGCTGATACCCTACCGGTGGTTGAAGAAGAAGATGAAGAACCCGAACCTTCAAAATCTTCCCCAGTAAAAAGGCCAGATACTTTAAACCTTAGCGCTCCGAAGCGAAAAACTTTACGAAGACAAGACAGCTTCGATATAAGGGAAATAAAAAGTGAAGAGACTCAAGAAACACCAAAAGGAATCGTCAAATCTTTCAGTGCTGATGACATTTCACAAAAGATTGAAGCTGATGTGACACCATCATCTGATGATTCACGAAAGAATTCCAAAACATTATCTCCCATTGAAGAAATGCGCCTTCAGAGTCTTTCAAAACAAGAACTGGTTCAACGATGGAAAGATTCAGAAGAAGCTCTTCAGAAACAACTTGAAGAAGCACTTAGAGAGAATAGATTGTTAGAAGAAAAACTTCTCTTTCTACAGAAAACTCTTCTAAAACCACCTTGAAAGATACAAAAAATGCATCGTTTTTTACTCCTTCACACCTTGAAAGGTTTACCATCAAAGTTTTCCAATCAGTTCTTTGTCTTCAATTTCTCCCTTTAGAAAGAATACTTGCTTTTGAGCATTTTATAACCAAATAATATTTCCAGAATTCTAGATTATACCTTCATTTAGTAATATTTTAAAACAGATATTGTGGAATATTTGAATTTATTAATATCTTGCTTTTTAAATGCCTAATGAAAATAAAGGTGCTGAGTTAGGACTTATATATGAATATAATCCTACTTGTAAAAATTAGAATATTTTCATATAGCTGTTTAGATATGCTTAGAGATTTAGTATTAATGCATTCACTGCCATTGCTTAAGCCATTTACTCAAAATGTTGTTGAATTTTACTTTGAAAACTGTGTAATCTTCAAGATCATTATGTACAATTTGGAACTAATCATGAAATTCTCAGAGAAAAGGAATATAAAAATTGTAATAAATAATCACATTTACGATCACACACATTTATGAATTAGTTATTAATAAAGGTTGGGTTTAATTATCTTTAGAAAACGTAAATAAAATGTTTTAAAATACACTCTTATTATACGTTTAAAATGCGCTAAAACAATGGTTCTTGTTCATCATGGCGCAACGCACAACTTCTGATGAACAAATAAACCACAATACAAATTTCAACATAATCAGACAAAAGGCCAAACTGTATGTCATCGCTTTCGGTCAGTGGCCTTCATCAGTACAGGAAAACGGCTTCGTATTCATAATACTCAAATGGAGGAGTTATAATATCGGTCGAATATTATGAAGAGCTTTCTTAACTTCAGTTATAATGCTTTTTAAACCGGCGAAATTGGCTTTTTTTCTCTGAAAATAGGATTTATCAATACAAAAACACAATAAATTGGTACAAATAGTAATAATATACAATAAAAACAACAAAGAAACGTTTCAACGTTTTCTCTCTCTCTCTCTCATTTCATAAATATTTTATTATAATTAAATTATAAAATATAAATTAATATCGCGTTTGGTTTATAATTATATTGGAGTTCTTAAGTCAATCTATTTCTCTTAGAAACAAATACTTTGGATATGGTGTTTGCTCTAAATCTATCAAGCAAAGTTAAAAACTCAAAATAGATGGTCTTCTAAACCATTTTATTATATTTACCTAATCTAGTTTAATTTTTTTTCTTTATATCAAAAATTCGCTCAAATACAAATCTTAAGGAAGTTGTACATTTTAGCATATTTATTGGGATTCAGACACTAACTATGAAATATATATGATACACAGTGACCTTTAATGAAGACACACGAGATAACCAAGTGTAAATTAAATTGCCTCTGTTTCCTTAAAAGAAAATAGATGGCCGCCAATAGAAATAAAGAATTTCCACTTAATATTTGTCCATAAGTGTAGTTTGCACTATTTAGAAAAGGCCTTACGTCATGTAACCATTAAAATACTTTTCCCATATAATGGTTGCTATGCTAAGGTAATTTATAGATACAAATTTTACGCTTTTTAATAAGGAATATAAAAATATAATAAAATATATTATATAATATATAAAATAATGAAATTTCATTCAGTTGGAATAAAAGAATACTGCGTTAAAAAGAACAAACACCTCTATATACGTTTTCATATACATTATATGAATCACACACATTATACAATTATATTGTGTGTGTTGTATATATCATACCTTTTAAAATGCCCATATTCACATGTTGTTGCATTATAACTGTATCTAACAAACTCAACTTGGCAATATAAATTATAAGGAAAAAGGCATCTCCTTATCGTGCAACTGAAAGTTGCTGATGGCTTGCACTTAAGGGGGATGCCTTTTTTTAATTTATGCACCTTATTCCAGTACAATATAACATTTTTACTATTCTTTCACAATATAAATTATATTCAGAAATAAAAAAGTGTAAAGCCACTCTCGTTTTTATTAAGTATGGAGGTTATTCCTTTTTGTAAATTAAGGATACACTCAAAATATTGATTCTCTTTCAAATATTTAGTTAGGTTATAGTTATCAAATATAATCCTTTAAACAGCCAAAGAGATATATGGAAAAAGTAGAATTATAATATACATACGCTATAGATTTTAGGTTTTGAAAATTATTATCTGAATTCGTCGAAATCAAAGTAAAATTCACCACTTTTTTCAACTGCACTTTTTTTCATATTCATCACATGTGCTTAGAGATGAGAAAATTCTTGTTAGAGTGCCTTTTTCTAACTTCTCCTATATAAAAACACCATCTTTAATTTAGAATTAACAATGAGACTATATATATATTCCAATATATGATTTATATTGAATATTACCATCATCTTTATATATATATAATATAGCATATCTCCACAAAGATGTATTAATCAAATATATATGGTGAGTCTTGAAAGGTTCGTTCATATGAAAAGGTATTTAGAGCTATATATAATTCAGTTTCGCTAAAGGGTGTTTGAAATTCTTATGTTTTTACATTCGTATATTTTACACATTATATAACCTAATTTTTATTTAGATTTATTTATTTATTTCAACACACAAAACGCGATATCTCGTGTAGGGATAATTGCGTTGATTTATTTTTTTTAAAACAGAAACAGTTATAAACATACGCCTATCCCCCGATTTACACGGTAGATACGTTCCTGAGAAAAACGTGTAAATCGGGGGATAGGTGTGCACAGAAATTAAAATAAAATGCATTGAGCTCGGGATTCCTCGTGAGATGTGTACACAGCGCATGTGTTCAATCACAGTAGCATTTAGTATAGTGCGATAAAAAAAATAAAAAAACTCATTTGGAAAACCGTGTAAAAGCGAATACGTGTAAAACAAGTACCGTGTAAATCGGGGGATATAAGTGTATTATACAAGAAAAAATAATCAAAAATAAAAAGAGAAACAATAATATATATAAGGAACCTGAACTTTTCAGGCCAGAAAGATAATCACAAATATATCTACAAAAATAGTTAAATCTATGATAATATTTAGATAATATTATGGAAACTTTGATAACTTGACTAAAATAAAAACAGTTTCTCAATACCTATCTCAATATCTCTATACCTTTTTTGTAAAAAAAGATGTAGCTATATCAATCAATATTTTATTTAATTTTCGATGTTTCAATGACTTCCTGTGACTTTCCTCAGAAGATTCATTCTTCTGAAAAAAGTGACAAAAGAGTCACTGAAATTTTAGGAGTTAGGAGTCTTTTATTCCAAATAAACTTCTAACTGACAAATTCTATTCAACATTAATAAAAAACGGCCTTCGAGGATAATTTCTTGCTTTATTTACATATTAGCTCAAGCTTTCGTGTATTATAAATCTCTCTACAGGAGTATATGACTGTAGAAGAGTCATTGAAGCAAGAACATTATTATTCTTTGAGTGTGAAAGCTGGTAGAAAATAGGAACTTGACCTCTACCATTAATTTGTTTATTTTTTCTTTGTCGTCTGTTTTGCACAAGTTGAATCTGGTTAGAAAGATGTATCTAAATTAGATGATACTTTTTGCCTTAAATACGAGGTAATTAACTCGTTTCTATATATCTAAAAATGTTTAAAGTTTAATAAATTAATTTTATAAATCTGAGAGTTGTCTTCAAAAACGATCCAACAGTCATAAACTACTGTTGAAGGGTTTATAAAACCCGAACTTACCAGAGAATATGTAAATAAAGAAAGAAACCTATCCTCGTACTATGTATTTTATTATTGTTTACATTTCAGAAGATTAATCTTTCGAAGTTATATTCAAACGTATTTTCTGTCAACAATGTTAACATTTATTTTTGAATTTCTTCTATAACAGTTTGAATATATATTGGCATATAAAGAATATTAACCTACATCACAGTATATGAAATAATAGCACATTAATATTTCATGTATACTATCCATAAACAGTATATATATTTTGGAAAATCGTACATAAACAGTACAAATTTCAATATTTTTAAACGGATTGATCTAAGAGAGTTATTGGTCAAATTTAATTTTATTCAATCTCTCTGAATTAAATGAAAATATATATTCATATTTTCTTTTTCTATAGTCATGTATATTCATAAACATATTGTAGAATTAAACAGTATATATATATTTGAAAATCATACATTAACAGTACAAATTTCAATATTCTTAAACGAATTGATTTGAAAGAGTAATTAGTCAAATTTAATTTTATTCTCTCTCTATGATTTTAATGAATATATTTAATTTTATTTTTCTATATTCAGGCATATAAAATTTTGTATAATTAAATTTTAATATCATTGAATATATATATATCTTCTCTCTTTTTTTCTTTAATTTATTTTAAATTGAATAAAATGTATTCGAATTTTCAAACACCCTTTTAAAATGCGCCAATTTGTATATAATTTAGTAGTAAACCTTTTCAAAAAATTTGATATCAACATTGTTGCAATCTCTATATATTTTATACTGTTGAATAATTCTATCTAGTCACGCGCATTGATAGAAATGGCATTTATAGTCTATGACCAATATGGTATTATTATGTCTTATAATTCACTAGGTTGAAAAGATAAATTAATATTTATTTTAACATACAGTAAACTCTCCTATAACGCGATTAATGTGTTAGGTGTTGTATGAAATCGCGTTATAGGAATTCGCGTTGTACGAAATAAAACTTGTATAACGCGAATGTTGTTAGGGTAAATTATTTTATTTTATAACGCGTTATACGAAAATTCGCGTTGTATAAATAAATTTGTCGCAATTTTTTTATCGCGTTGTACGAAATCGCGTTGTAAAAACTCGCGTTATAGGAGGGTCTACTGTATCTCTTAAACATACGTAAATATAGATTAAAAATAGAAGAATGCATATATAGTAATATTTATCTTTACTTCACAAATGAATTTGAAAACAATGGTTTGGTTTAAAAAGCGTATGCTTTTTTCTCTTTATATTATTTTTTTAATATTATGAATTTATTTCATGTTGAATGATGTATCTTTTTTTATATTTCTGTGAAGTTATGTTTAATAATAAAAAAGTATTTTGAAAATAGAGAAATCCATAAATAAATATATAATTAAAAAGTATATATTTTTAATTTAATATAGCTAACAACATATAAATGTTTGCATAAAATTGCAATGCTAATTCATACATTAAATTCTTTTTTTTTTACTTAATTACTTTATACATTATTTGTACAAAATTTGAAACTATTATTTATTTGTATTTTTTTGTGTATAATAAAAATCAGAAACAAAATTTAACGCATTATGAAAATATATTAGTGAAATATAGATATTTTGAAACATTGTATAATATATTTTATTTTACTTTTTTATATATTCATTGTTGATTATATTATGATATATTAGATTATATATATGAATTAATATTGAAACCTATATTATCTATCATATAATATTTTTCAGACCAGTTAAATTTGGTTATTTATCACATGAAATAGCTTTATTTGCTATATTAGAATTTTACCTCGGGATATATTTAGAAAAAATTAACAAATTTGAATGCGAAATAATAAATAATTATATATATATTGCTATATATGCCGTGAGAAATAAATTTTTAATATATATGTAATTCTAAATTTTAATTTGCTAAGCCTGCTCTTAATATTTTCAATGAAAATTTTAATACCTTTTGACCAGTGACCGCAATATTTTGAAAATGACTCACGCCTGCCTTAAGGGGATTCGATCTCAGCCCAGCGTGGAATCTGCTATGCATTCTTAGGGGTATTTTTATGGATGATGCACGAAATGTAGAAATTTTCTTAGTTAGACATTTTTCTAAAAAGTAATATTTTATCCATAGATTCGGTTTCTTTTTTAAATTAAATAAACATCAAATGAGAATTCACTTGTCCCACTTCTTTAACCCAAACATACATTTGTTGAGAAACACAACACATTTCTCAACTAATACACATATATTTACCCTCCTTCTTTTTCTCTCTGTTTACATACTAATTGAAAACAAAGAAGGCATATCCTGACAAGGAGCACATGTGCTTTACAGATAGCAGAGCGCCATCTGATGGAAGAGAAATCAAATTAGCCTGTTCCCTGATATTTGGCCAAACCAATTTCTTGATAAATCAAGAAAGGCCATTCACGATCGCGTTTCGCGCTGTTGGCGCTCGTGAGCGTGGAGTAGGCTGTACAACTGCAACCAAAAATATTTTTGGTCCCAGAGGCTCCTTGAGAAACCAATAAATGGGTATTTAAGGCCAAACTTGCGTAAATCCGCTTAACACATGAAAAAATAATAGAAAAAAAAAGTTGCATAAGAATGAACAAGGTATATTAAACCTACAAAAGTTCTTGGAATATCTTTTATACTATCTGTATATAACTATTGGGAGTATAAATAAGTCCGTTGGTTTTCATAAAGATGGCGCTACTAGTTTATTATTCCATTGTTTCATCTAGCAAGACCATTATTTTTAAGTGTCATCATAAGGATTCCTTTTTCAGTAACCATCATTTCTCTGAAGTATAAACAACCTAGCTTCTGTTTGTACCTAAAATGTCAACTTTTATACCAAATATGGTGTTTTTTTTCGGAGTGTTTAACTTCATTACTTCAATATAGAGAAATATCTGCTGAGAGTCATCGTATTTTAGTGGAAATTTATGGTGACCACACATTCTCTAGCTGAACGAACGTATCAGAAGATTTTTGCACGGTTTAAAACTGGTAATTTTGATTTAGAAGACAAAGAAAGACCTAGAGCGCCACCAAAGTTTGAGGATGAAGAATTAGAGACAAGGCTCGATGAAGATCCAACACAAACGCAAAAGGAACTCGCAAAAACACTTGAAGTCACTGAAGCGTTATGTTGATAACGACAATCAGTTTATATTGATTTCTAAGTCATGAATACCTTTTTTCTGTTTGAGTTTGAAACATTTTGATATGATTCTAGTAAGCAATATGCTTTGTTCAAAAATATCAATCAAATCCACACACAAAATGACAGTTCAGAATTGTCTTTTTACTTAACAAAGATTGATCACCATATATTCTTGGACTTCTGAAACAAATAATTAAAAATAATCTTCATTTTACTCAATGATTCTCGGTTCGTAGCTATTATATTTTGCCAAACTTTGATTTTGTAAATATATGTTTTCTGATACCAACTCATCATTTTGGCTTTAACGGATAATTTTCGATCAATTTCGAAAGATATTTTATTCTTCTAAAAGTCTTGTTGATATTCGCAGATAATATGAAATTTTCTCGCTTCAATGGGCTGTGACTAACGAATTAGTCTCAACAATGGAAACATTTAGCTGATCCAATATGATGTAATTTGAAAAAGGTCTTATTGCATAAGAGTTGGTTGAATAGGCAACTCAAATGAAAGAGAGCAATCTCTCAGTTATCTAGCTTGAGTATTGTTTAACTTAGAGTGTGCAACACTTTATGGAAAGATTTTGAAAGACAGTTTATGAGTTAGAAGTTGCACAAGTTTAGCTCTTTGGCCCGCTAGTTCATTTTCCAGAATACCACTGTGACCTTTTACACAGCAGAGTTGTACATTGGGTGTACAGTGGAGTGGGCTACATATGACAGAAAGATTTAATTGGCAGTCAGGCTCAATTCAGAAATTTACACGTGGGAAAATATCTGGCTATCTTTAGTCGCCTAAAGAATACCAGGGTTTCTGTTTGAAATATTTAATATACGTGATATCAGCTGTCATTACCCCACAGAAACGGCTGCGCCTATTTGCTTCTTTTTAATAAAAAATATATAAATTATGATAATGCTTACAGTGTTGGAGGGAAAGCTCCAGGGGATGAGATCGAAGGGAAGGAGTCGACAGGGATTCATAAATGATATATAACAATTTACGGGACGACACGAGGAGATGAAGAGGATGGCGGAGGAAGTATGGAGAGACCATGTTGCCCAGCCTTAGTAGAGGAAGGCATTGAAAAGGAAGGAATACAAATTATATTCAATGATTTTTCTGTCCATCAAGTCAGCTAGAAGCTTGTTATTTATTACTTTTGCTTCGTAGGTTGTCTTAGGCAAGTATACATTAGTTAAGACTTCTATACGGGGGGTTGGGGGTCAGAGATTATATTAAAAATCGATCACACAATTTTAAAGAAAGGGTGGAAATTAGTCTATTTTCGACCACATTTTTATAGAATTCTGGCCGCTCTTTAAATCACAGTAAACGCTCAATTCGAAAAAATATACATTTCTATTCTCAAATCTATTCCATGCCACGACGGTTACCTAAAAGTTCGAAATTTTGTACACTTGCATTGTTAGCAGTAATGAAAAAGCCTATAGAATACTAGATTTCTATTTGGTTTTAGATGTATATTCAGAACTAGATCATTATCCCGTTCTGCGAACAGGTATGGGAACGACAGCTAGTTCTAAACATTTTTAAAGTTCTACCCATATATATGTATAAGTTGTGACATATGCATAGGTATATTGAATATAAATAATTGCATAGTGATATATTGGAAACAGATTGCTGAATTAAACAGATTTACAGATATATTTCTTGATTTTTGACAGTTTTGATTTTTTTTTCTTATCCCTAGTACACGTGGTACAGGCCATGATAATCATGGTGGGTAGTTAGCGACCGCTTTTACTGTAAGTACACCACATGTCTACACATGTGAAAAGCAGTTCGACTTTGCACTTACAAATGTGCCAGAGCCCCGTTTGGTTACTTGCACTCGCTGGTGGGGTTGGACTTTTTGCCAGAATCGGGGGCCATTGGAGCATTTTTATTTAACAGAAAAAAGTGTCCAATGCGGGAATCGAACCCGGGTCGTAGTGGTCGAAAACCAAACGGTTTAACCAACCTTCAACCGACCCCCGTTTTGCTTTTAATTCCAAGAAGGTTCTAGAATAGAAACCTAAATATTTGAATTTCTTTCTTCTATGAAATCTTGAACAATCACTGAGAAGAATTCCAGTCGCTATTCTCAAAAGTTTTGAGTTGAATTCGTGCAAAACCTAAGATTTATAAGGAAATATAGAAATTGGTTCATACCCAGCCCTACTGTCACCTAGAAATCTGAAATTATCATCAGATTCAATAAGTGTTCAAAATTTCAGACTATTACATGCTCAGCAAACCTATTTAAAATTGATTACAAGATGGGCAGAGAGACATGGAAGCAAGGTAAATGAAATATTTTAAATAGCCGTTATCACTGGAACTTAGGCCTTAATTAGACAAATGTCTGATAACAGCAGATTGATCAATTCCTCGTACAAGGCGGTAAGTGATCTAAGCAAAAAAAAAAAAAGAATTCAAATATGTTTCTTCACTCTTGGATTATTAGGAACCTCGAATATATTGAATTATAATACAAAGTTACACAGACCCGCAATGTATTGTTGTTAGGGACTAATAAGAAATATTTAATTATTGTTATTATTGGTAATTAATTAATATTAGTTTTAAAAGAGAGAGTAATAATATTGATCAATTAAGAAAAGAGTAATATTTATAACACGGTGTCGTGAAACATGTGGTCTTATATCTATATATATATAAATCAATTTTTGTATGTTTGTTTGTTTGTATGTCCGGTATACAAATTCGCAATAGTTCACTAATTCAAACCAAAATTCCCATACATAGGTAAAGAAATACGGGGAAGACGATAGGCTATTTTAAAAATATATAAATCAATTATTAAAACTATATATTCAAATTATTCTACTTAGCTCACGAACAGCGCCCTCTATCAAAGATTAGATTAAATTTTGCTGATGCAAAAAAATAGATAATGCTAATAACAAACAATTATAAAAAAAATCTTATCTAAATGTATATCACTCGGGTAGATATGCACACGGGTCAATCCCGGGGCGAAGCCCGGGTCACCCGTCTAGTTTACAATATATACTTCCCCGTGAAAGAAAATTTCGAACGCTCACAAAATGACAACTTTCATAACAACAACGAGTTTATTGAAATGTCGTAAATAAAAGTTTGGTCCAAAAACCCCAAATACGCCTCTCATGCAATAAAAGGAAACGTTCAATGGACATTTCATTATAAAATAAAACTTCTAAATACGTCATGTTACACGAGCGTCAGCTTTTTGATTGTAATTCCAAGGAGGTTTTAAATAAGAACCTGAATATTCGGGTTTATCTCTCTAACTCGTTTGACGTCTTGAATAATCCTTGAAAATCAAATTGCAACTCCCAAAGGTTTCCGAGTTTTGACTCCGTGTAACACATATGATTTAAAAAGAAATATAGATATTGGTTCATTCCCGGCTACCCCGAACATTCAGAAGTCTGAAAATTTGTGCACTTTCATTATTAATTGGAATGTCCGAGTGTCAAAATTTCCATACTCCTATGTGGTCTGGAAGCACAAAATTTGTATATGTACCTTGAAAGGCAATTTGTATATTTTTCTGTTACCGACGACATTGAAAACTCAGAAATCTGAAAATATGTCAACTTGCATCAGGTTCTGAAAAGGGTTATAAAAATACAGGTATTTAGGTGCTCTAGAAATATATTAAAAATTGATTACAAAACACAATTTGTGGGAATAGAGACAAGTTAAATAATCTTTCTAAAATACAAATAATTTCAAACTGAAATATATTCAAATATATTTTTACGCGAGAGACATATTTTATAAAGTTTTACGAATAGTGTGTGTGTGTGTGTTCGTAATGCGAAAAATTGAAATACCAATATTATTGCGCTTAATACTATTCGCCGTTATTAATAATGTCTTGTATTATGTATAAAGTAATTGTATTGAGTGTATTTTTATGTATTCTCCGTAATAATATTATTCGCCAAGTAATAAAAAAAACAACGTTTTAATAAAAACAATAACTTTTGGGACAAATTATAAGGCATCCCTTAAATGGGTTATTTAACTATTTAAAATCTCAATCTTTTTGTAACCAAAAAAATGGCTGAAAATTGTTGCAAAAGAACGAGCCATAGATGTATCCATACATGGCCCAAGTAAAGTTGAAATACTGTGTTGGGGATAGCATTAAACTATCAAAAAGGAAATTAACCACTCAATATCAACTGAAAAGATTTTATTTCACAATTAAGACAAAACATTCAAAACATATTAACCAAAAAAAGGTAATGAATTGATTCATACAAAAGGGAATATATATTGATAAAATATATATATATATATTATATAAAGAAAAGATGAGATTTCCTGCTTGAATTTAGATAATGTTGAGGATTATTGTAATGGTGATACAGTCGTGGCTAGAATCTTGAAAGTAAAATAATAAAAATAGTTTTGATAAGAGATTGTTTTAATTGAGCTATAGGATAAACATAATTTGGTAAAAGTACTGCCTGGCTTAAGGCGTAAGAATAAATAAAACAAAATATTATTTACATAATTACAAACATGTTTGAGCCGACCAACGGGAATAAAACAACAACGAGTTTTTATAGGGGAAAAGTGACCTCTGGCGGTCGATTTAGCAGAGTATTTGAATCTAAGAAATTATAATTTAAAATAAAATATTATTTTTATATAACATATATATAAATTATATTTATTTTTTATTTATTTATTGATTATAGGAGGATGAGTCCATTATCTTATATATTGTTACATCGTACGCAGACGCTATTCGTGGTCATAGTCTAATCAGGATGCCACAAAGATACACACGTGAGATCTAAAGGATACAGCAAAATTTATCACTTTATTATACGTGACACCAAACAGAAGGAGTACAATCAGTGGGACTTGTCGTCAACCTCCCCGGCAGAAGAATTCTTGGCGCCGTGGATGTCACTTTTTTGAAACTTTCCATTCCACACTAACACATCCAGCCTAGACTACACAGCCTTGTAGACCGCTCCGATGTCAGGCTCTCCTGGCACCGCCTTGTAGGATCATCCACACGCCCAGAGGCAAGCCGCCACGTCTTCTCCTCACCGCAGATGTAACCAGACTCTGTCCTCCCCCACACAGGAATTCTGTTTTTGGCTATTGCCACCCCCTCCCCCACCACCCCGACAACACATGGCCATCCCCCACTCATCTTCCCCTAATTTCACTCTGGAATCTTGGCCTTTTCACCCATTTTATAATATGATAATTCTATTTCATTTTTAAAAAGATAATATGGATATCTCTAAAGGTTTTATTCCTTTGATTTTATTAATTTGATTTAATTTTGAATAATATAATTTTAATACATTCTTATTTTATACAATATTCAGAATATTCATTTCAGATTATTCATAAATGAATAGTCAAATAACCATATGGTGAGTGATAGTGAGAATATTAAGTTTATCAATTCAATATTCAAACATTTGGAAGAAACATCTGGTGTTGGCCACACAAAGAAAATAAAACTGTTGTGTGTCTAACTGAATTCTTATACGCCATGGTTCCTCTAGTAATCCTCGCGGTTTTCTTCATTTTCCAAGGTAGGAAATAAATATATCTTTTGATTGAAAATATATAGAGATTTCTAGAGAGATGAGTTTCTTTTATAATTATTAACGCAGTCTCGATTTTCGGGCATTTCTGTCCTTCTACAAGAGTAAATAGGTTTTTAGGTACTCCGGTAGTATAGCAGAGATGCCCGAAAGCTCGAGATTGCGTTGTTGTTGTCGTGTCCAAAGAAGAGTCTCAGATGTCTCCATGCATCTCCATCACAGCAGAAGCAATATCCACTATCTTGGGTGTGTAAAGCAACTGCTCTGGGTCTAAGTCAATTTTCTGTTGTTGTTGTCGTGTCCAAAGAAGAGTCTCAGATGTCTCCATGCATCTCCATCACAGCAGCAGCAATACCCACTATCTTGGGTGTGTAAAGCAGTTGCTCTGGGTCTAAGTCAATTTTCTGTTGTTGTTGTCGTGTCCAAAGAAGAGTCTCAGATGTCTCCATGCATCTCCATCACAGCAGCAGCAATATCCACTATCTTGGGTGTGTAAAGCAGCTGCTCTGGGTCTAAGTCAATTTTCTGTTGTTGTTGTCGTGTCCAAAGAAGAGTCTCAGATGTCTCCATGCATCTCCATCACAGCAGCAGCAATATCCACTATCTGGGGTGTGTAAAGCAGCTGCTCTGGGTCTAAGTCAATTTTCTGTAAGGCTGCGGCCATTGCTGGACATGAGAATATACGAATATATGTATATGTATACTCATACTCGTATGAGTAGGTGTGGGTTCCACACCAGGACAGTTGTTGCATGCTCTATAGGAGATGGGGTTAATAAAGATAAAAGAAACTCATCTCCAGAAACCCGTAGCTTCATTTAATTTATATTCAGAAGATTTGCATCAATTGTAATATGAATTATATATTTTTATTTGAATTTTTAAAATCAATATTGATTTGGAAGTGTGTAATTTTACTCAAATTAATGCTTAATTTTTAATTATTGCTTCTATATGATTCTTTAGCGCGTAACTTTATAGCATTCACTTCTTTATCTGAATATCCAATTTTCTTCAAATCTAATTATTCAGGTTATATATATGTCTATACTAGCCGAATGACCCGGGCAACGCCCGTGTTTTACCCGATTGAATATTTTGATTCAAATACTATTTGTTGCAATTCTAAATTGGCGCCTTAATTAATTGCATATGTTAGTTAATAACTATAGCCTACCGCCCGCAATGCGCGCGCACAGGGAAGTCACGTGCTCGCCGGCAGCCAAACGGGCGCGCGTCGCCGGCGGGGGGGGGGGGGGGGGGGGGGGGGCAAAGGTGGCGTGACCGTAGCCAACCAATAAAAGCAAACGGTGACAGAGAGAGAGAGAGAGATGACTGATTAGGAGATGAGGAAAGACGCTCGTAACTGTATATAGAATAATATTATAGATAATACCATAGAGGTACTTCTAGGTTCCTGTTGAAGGGCATATTGACCCCAAAGCTTGAGAAATAAAGAAGAGTTAAGATACCAGTCTCTTGAATGCTTATTGATTTTGTTAAATTGTAAAAGCATGCATTGTATGTATATTTTTGTAATTTTATATTGTATCCGTTTTTTTTAGTTAGCTATGATATTGCAATCGCTTTCATAGGTTTCAAGTGCAAATATTTTTACAAATAAAGAAACGCATTGCTATCGTTTACATTTTTTACATTTCTACTTTATAGTAAATTTATCTCTTTTAATGGAATCTTACTTTTATAACGTTGAGAGTATATAAGAAGATTTTCTTCAAGAAATCCTTGCAATTAGCAGCAAAGATTACGAATAAAAAAACGCATTGCTATCGTTTATAATTTTTACATGTATATTTTATAGCAATTTTATTACTTTTCATAGGTTGGTCCGTTGCTATCTTAGCATAAAGGTCTAATATTTTAGCAGTGATTTTATGTAGCAGTATTATTTTCTTTAGGGTGGTAATTTGTTGTCAGTTTGAACATGCCTACGAAACTTCATTATGCTTTTTTATTTGGGTCATTTTGAAGCAATCTTACACAGATGATAGCAGAGTGGTTCACCAAACAATTTTGTTTCTATTGTTTTATAGTGAAGGAATTTCGTTGTTTTTCAAATTTTTGTGAACCCATTTTTATTTTGTACGAATAGATATAACCTTCCTTTTTTTGGTGTGATATTTAATCTTTTCAGCCTTTGCCGGGAATCTGTCATAGTATCAGTCATCAGCAGTCATATGTATTTTCAAAATGGTTTCTATAAATCTCTTTTGCCTAGTGATTCGTTTTTGATTTTCAATTAACTTTGGTTTTTAATTAATCATGTTGCGATTTAAATAATTTTTAATAGGATATATATTAGTATTGTATCATCATACATTTTGAATGTCTAAATGGCTGTCCTTTTGTGGTCTCTCCGTCAAAGATTTTGTTTTAGAGGCTCAATAAAACATTTTTTTTAACAAAGCTTATTACTCCTCTTTCAATCTTTTCGCGTTGAGAAGATATAATCTTTCTTTATTCGCTGTTTAAGCATGAATATAGTAATATTGATATGAAAACATATCAATAGAATGATAAAATAATACAGTATTGATTATCAAAAGCATTATATTAAAATTATATACACTGAAATATTAGAATTTGTATGCAGAAACTGTTGGTGAAAATCCAAAAGAAGTCCTGGGTTATTTCAAGAATTGCGATCTCAAACGAATGAAGCAAGATGCAATTGGCTGGAGCAGTATTCTTCCAGATGAATCCTGGAAAAAGGATGAGAACAGAAAAGACATTAAAAGTCATTGTGAGTAAGTATTAAAGTACATTTCATCTTTTTCAATATATAAATATGTATTTCTAATTATTTCTGCGCAGTGAAAGAATTGAAGCCACCAAAGATGTCGTTACTGAACTTCAAGAATGTCTTCCTGAGGAAATGAAAGATGGAATTCCAGAATTTCAACAGCTCACTCTTAACTTGATGGAGGAATTATGCAGTAATGAAACTGTCATGGAAAGTAAGAGAATTATACAAATTCAAAGTTTTTTAAAAATTACACTTTTTTTTGTTGCCAACAAAACTACTACACTCAGCTTCACATCCAAAGAGCCGCATGTGGCTCGTGAACCTCAGGTTTCCGAACCCTGCCATAGCATATTTAGTAGCTAAACACCACTTTGGCAAGTTGTGAAGATTTCATTAAAACCCTTGTGGATATCTTGAAATCAAAGACTGCCCTGGACTGATGAGGGTCATAATTCTGAAATGATGATATTCAGGTGGTGTGCATCTCAATTTGCCAAAGCTAGTGTTGTGGTTTTGTCACTGACTCGAATCTGCTAATTTGCAGAAACGGTCGATAAATGGCGATTATTTCTAGCATCAATTATGATGGAAGAGCCAATTTCTATTCCTATGTATATGTATGGACAAGAAAATTAATCTTTATAAGGTCATGAAAATATTTATATATATATATATATATATTGTGTTAAATTTAATATTTATATGTTTGTTTTTTCGCATGGACTCTTGGTGTTAGCCGTGAATTCAACTTCTGATACCGCTTCGCAAAAACGGCAACAAACTCCAAGACATTCAAATATCCTAAATATTTCACCCAATTAAATTATTACTTTTTTGAGGTTTATTTTATATTTTAAAATACTTTTAAATATTTGTTGAAGTATCAAATATATATATATATAAATTATGCATACCAAAATTTGATTCTTAATTGTTTTTTTTTTTTTTCAGAGGCTATGAATGAAGAGGTTGAGAGTGTGGTAGTTGAAAAAGTATTCCATAATTGTTTTCAAGCAGCGAAAATTGAAATAGAGCAGGTCATGGAGGAAGACAGTACTGACGCGATGCTACCTAGATTCTGTTGGTGAGTATTTTTTTCTTTTATATTAGTTTCACAGTAAAATATATGTAAATAAACACAAAAATAGATTAATCTAATGATTTTTGAATTGGAAGCATACTTTTGCCTCTGTATTCTCACACCGCTCGTGTGCTGTATTTGATTTGAATGGCACAAAGATGATAAATGAGTTCGTAAAGAGATGCAGCAAAGGATTCATTAGAGCGGTACGACTGGGAGAATACAATAAGTAGTACTAGCCTCCAACTTCCGCCGTTAGAATAATCCTGGGTACTGTGAATGTCATTCTTGTCAAGCGTCCCTCTGAACAGACACAATCCAGGTCCATCCTGGACGACATCGACTTGTAGGCTGCCCCGCTGCCGCTGTAGACCGACACACTCGTTCCGGTGTCCACTTTCTTCTCTTTACAGTCCAGTCGCCTATATGGTCTAACAAGCTTCAGGATACCTCAGCGGCTATGCAAACAGCTGGTTTATACTGGAATTTTCGCCTCGGTTCACTCCGGCTCTTTTTTAGAGGGCTTCCAAACTGTCGAACTATCGTTACAAGACAGTTTGCTATTGAACAGCTGTCATCAGACTGTAGATTGTCCAACCCCTGTCACCAAACTGTTCGCTAGCAAACCGCTGTCACCAAAACTGTTGACTGTCGAACTGCTGTTACCAGACAGTTCCCAGTCTAATTACTGTTACAAGACAGTTGTTTTCCTTCTTTAACAACGTGGTTACTTTCACACTGGTCAGGGTCTACAGCCTGAAATGCGTACATGGTTATATTTTATTGATTAATCAAGAAAAGGTATTCGATAAATCTCATAGAATAATATAATAAACGAATAATTGATATTTATTCCGGAAGATGACGCATGCGATTAGCCACTTTTAGTTGCACAATCAGAAGGTGTCTTTCTCTTAAAATAGATCAGCCTGTATAATATGTACACTGTACTAGTACAATTTCACTTTTTCTAGCTGTTATAAATATATATTTTTCGGTAAAAGGAGTTAAAACTACAGTATGAAATTGCTGTGTTTAGTGGATGGAACCTAATGTGGCAATGCTACGACCAGAGTCTTCAAGAACCCAACAACCCTGGTGCTAGCTCCAGAATTCCAAACCACTTCGACTATTACTTCGACATTGCAATGAAGCCTATCTGTGGTCCTGAGCCACTCAATGAAATATGCGGCACTGTT
>CP092875.1:75346461-75373534 GCA_030710605.1 Cordylochernes scorpioides
CTTGGATAAGATATTAATGGTAAATATGATACTAAGCTTTGATGACATTATATTCACTTATGGAAAAAACTTAAGGAAGTGGAAATTATTTTATGTCTCGCTTCTTTCTTTATATATATATATTTTATTTATTATGGAACAGGGACAATTTTGTTTACACTTGATTATTTCCTGTGTCTTCCATAAAAGTCACTGTATATCAGAAATATTTCAGAATGTCAAAATCGATAATTGTTTATAAGCAACCATTATTTAAATTTAATAATGCCTAACAACTACAAACACGCTGGAAATAAATATTTTTCCACCCAATCTTAACATGGCATAAATCCTAAACTACTTATATTCCTAATTTTACTATTTGTCATCTGAGTATTTAAATAACATATCAATTATATTATTATATTTTTGTTATTTCGACACTTTAACATTCTACGAATGATTGTTGCAGAAAGCCAAAGAAGAAATGCGTCGACGAAAAAGCAAATCTCAATTTTTTGAAATGATTCAGGAAATACGTAAAGTGTAAGTAAAGATTTTTAAAAATATATTTATAATATTTTTTTTTTACTGACTCCGCAAACTAGAAGGACTCTGGTCGGCGACAGAGCTAATGTGGTTTGTCACTGACTTGAGTCCGCTAGTTTGAGGAGACGGTCAATGCTTTAGTTTGGCGTCTATTTTGATTGGATAGACAACCTTTATTTTCATATATATTGGAATATACCAAAAGAGGAATCTCTCTTTCTAATTGTGCATCATAACGATGGCACCCTAGTGAAAACTACACTAGTGTTGATAAGAATGAGCCCCTACCACCATTTTTAGCTGATTCAGGCAAAAAGGCTATTTGTATACCATAGTTTTGGGCGTTGGCTCTTATCAATACAAGTGGCTCTTTTTTGTACATGAGTATGAGACTCCCATAACTTTGGAAAATAGAGTAATCCATAAATAGATATTTAATTAACCCTTTAGGTGCCGGCCGTTTTCAAGGTCATTCCTGATTATTGTTAACCTTCAAAAGACATCAAACTATTCTTTATATTATTATTATTTCTTAAATAAACCCTTTTATGATTCATATAAACATATGAAACACAACGCAACAGAATATACGCTTTAGAATACAATTAATTAATTTTCATTAGATTTTTTTAAGGAGAAAAGGAGCATCAAGTCACATCAAACCGATACATCGTCTTACCTGGCGCTTAAAGTGTTAAAAAGAAATATATTGGATCATAAATTACTTTTTATCCAATATATGTTTTTTAATTAAACATTGAAATATGTGGCGGGATATTGTATTAGTGTATAAGAGAGAACTCTCTACACTTTATTTCAAAGAGACCAAATGATAGATTAGAAAAGATTTCAACAAATTTCTCTACAGCATCCTCAAGTTTAGATATTTGATTTAACACAAAAACACATTTGAGATATCCGAAAAAAGCCACTAACCTATATACTATGGTTTCTGACTATGGCTCTTAAACATACAGTAACTATCTGTACCTTTACAATCTATTTTGGCTTGAAATACGTCCATCAACTACCAGGAAAAACATATTTTGAACAGATTTACTTAATAAAATGATAACCTGAGTGAAATTAATGCGAAAAATTATTAGGAGTACGAGGATAAATTTATTTTAAAAATATTTTAATTGGACTCTCTAGCTCTCGGTTCTGAAAATCCTCCTACAGTAGAGCAATATAAAATATGATGATAATAAAATCAAACAAAGTTTGAGTCAAAAGGCTATCCATTAATTAAGATTATATAAAAGAGCGTACCTGGATCTGTAAAGAAAAAAAAAACATTTTTTTTTCTCAAAATATTTCGAGAGATTGTTCCCTCTTCATCAATTTATTGCACAGTTAACGCTATAATTATGTTTATAAACACCATTTTAGAAGCATTATACAAACGTTTCACAAAATATATTAGAAATTATATATTACATAACTCTGCATATGAAAATTCATTCTGAACAACGTCTGAACACGTAATGATACGTGTTCTTTTGGATATTTAGTTTATTTTAATTATATTTTTATCTTGTGGTGATTATTTTTCCAAAATATGATGCTAAATCATAATGGAAGGTAGTAAGGTTTTATTGTAAGTGTACCAGATGTCTACACATGTAGGAAGCAGTTCGACTTTTGTAATTACAAATGTACCAAGAACCATTTGTGTACTCACTAGTGGGGTTGGACTTTTGCAATAATCAGTGGATATTGAAGCAACTGATTTTACCAGAAAAAAAAGTAACCAATGCGGGATTTGATCCTGTGTTGTAGCTATCAAAAATCATTTTATGACGCTCGGTATCGACCTCCTTTTTATATAATTCTCTTGTTAAAGATATTTCATGTCCCGAAAGCTAGAGAATCATAAAAGCTATTCTCGGCCGCCTGGTGTTTTTACCTTAGGATTCTTCCCTTTTCAAAATTCTATCCTTAGGATGTAACAAATCGTGTCTTCGCTCCTTTAAGAAGACCAAAATTGTATATAAGTAGGTTTGGGTTTGAAATAAAAATATTCGTGTTATGGATATTCAAACATACCTCTTGGACAATAAGATATATGTATTATTTTAATACATTCATTTCTTTCACAAATATAGATACAAAGACATAGCTCGCCATCTGTTATCGAATTTTGGAACTATTATCGCGAATTTAGATTTTTGATAAAATTTCGCGATAATTTTCACAATTCAACAAAAATATACATCTATTTGCCTTCATTGTTATTACATATATATATAATTCTTCAATTTATATAAAAAATGACATTTTTGTGTTTTCTTCGCATATATTTGAGCAATATTTGACCTATACGGATAAAATTTGCAATTTTAAAAGAACTATTTCTAAAAGAAAGTCGCTATTTTTTTTTTTCGTTTTATTTCACGATGATATTAAACATTTATGATTTTAGACATGAGAGAGATGATTTAAGATAGAGGCAGGTTTACAATCAAATATTTTGAATCAATTCTCTTTTATTATTAATATTCATATTTAGACACAAGACTCTCAACCAATACTATTCTTCGGGAAACCAATTCTTATGTAAACTTAACAGCCATGTGTAAGTTGTAATATGGATATAAGATTAGTCTCTGAATAGACCAACTCGAATAACCCCATAAAGGTTAGTGAATATCATCATTTTTTGATATAACCTAATATGTATTATATTTAGACATCGAATGCAACTATGAAGGAAATTATGTATATTTTTGCAATACTATACAAATACCTCATTATACTGACAAACCATGAGAGATGATGATATATATTCTTATGTAAAATAATTGACATAGGATAATATTATATTAATTGACTGAATAACGTATGCTCCGATGGCCCCCTATTCTTGCAAAAGTCCAACCCCACCATCGAGTGCAAGTAACCAAACGGGGCTCTGGCACTTGTAAGTGCAAAGTCGAACTGCTTTTCATATGGGTAGACATGTGGTGCACTTTCAGTAAAAACAGTCGCCTACCTCTACCCACCATGGTTATCATAGCCTGTACCACGTGTACTAGGAATAAGGAAAAAAACAACTAACTAACGTGGTTGTATGTACAGGGTAAAACAACAAAGTGTGCCGGGATCTCCAGACTCTGGAACCAGCGGCCGAGGGGCAGGAAGAGCTGATACCCTACCGGTGGTTGAAGAAGAAGATGAAGAACCTGAACCTTCAAGATCTTCCCCAGTAAAAAGGCCAGATACTTTAAACCTTAGCGCTCCCAAGCGAAACACTTTACGAAGACAAGATAGCTTCGATATAAGGGAAATAAAAAGTGAAGAAACTCAAGAAACACCAAAAGGAATCGTCAAATCTTTCAGTGCTGATGACATTTCACAAAAGATTGAAGCTGATGTAACACCATCATCTGATGATTCACGAAAGAATTCCAAAACATTATCTCCCATTGAAGAAATGCGTCTTCAGAGTCTTTCAAAACAAGAACTGGTTCAGAGATGGAAAGATTCTGAAGAAGCTCTTCAGAAACAACTTGAAGAAGCACTTAGAGAAAATAGATTGTTAGAAGAAAAACTTCTCTTTCTACAAAAAACTCTTCTAAAACCACCTTGAAAAATACAAAAATGCATCGTTTTTTACTCCTTCACACCTTGAAAGGTTTACCATCAAAGTTTTCCAATCAGTTCTTTGTCTTCAATTTCTCCCTTTAGAAAGAATACTTGCTTTTGAGCATTTTATAACCAAATGATATTTCCAGAATTCTAGATTATACCTTCATTTAGTAATATTTTAAAACAGATATTGTGGAATATTTGAATTTATTAATATCTTGCTTTTTAAATGCCTAATGAAATAAAGGTGCTGAGTTAGGACTTATATATGAATATAATCCTACTTGTAAAAATTAGAATATTTTCATATAGCTATTTAGATATGCTTAGAGATTTAGTATTAATGCATTCACTGCCATTGCTTAAGCCATTTACTCAAAAAGTTGTTGAATTTTACTTTGAAAAATGTGTAATCTTCAAGATCATTATGTACAATTTGGAACTAATCATGAAATTCTCAGAGAAAAGGAATATAAAAATTGTAATAAATAATCACATTTACGATCACACACAATTATGAATTAGTTATTAATAAAGGTTAGGTTTAATTATCTTTAGAAAACGTAAATAAAATGTTTTAAAATACACTTATTACGTTTAAAATGCGTTAAAACAATGGTTCTTGTTCATCATGGCGTAACGCACAACTTTTGATGAACGAAAAGACCACAATACAAATTTCAACATAATCAGACAAAAGGCCAAACTGTATGTCATTGCTTTCGGTATATGGCCTTCATCAGTACAGGAAAACGGCTTCGAATTCATAACACTCTGATGGAGAAGTCTTATCTTCGGTTATAATGCCTTTTATACCGGCGAAATTGGCTTTTTTCTCTAAAAATAGTATTTATCAATACAAAAAACACAATAAATTGGTACAAATAGTAATAATATATAATAAAAACAACAAAGAAACGTTTCAACGTTTCTCTCTCTCTCTCTCATTTCATAAATATTTTATTATAATTAAATAATAAAATAGAAATTAAAATCGCGTTTGGTTTATAATTATATTTGGAGTTCTTAAGTCAATATTTTTTCTCTTAGAAACAAATACCGTGGATATGGTGTTTGCTCTAAATCTATCAAGCAAAAGTTAAAAACTCAAAATAGATGGTCTTCTAAGCCATTTTATTATATTTACCTATTCTAGTTTAATTTTTTTTCCTTATATCAAAAATTCACTCAAATACAAATCTTAAGGAAGTTGTACCTTTTAGCATATTTATTGGGATTCAGACACTAACTATGAAAGATATATGATACACAGTGACCATTAATGAAGACACACGAGATAACCAAGTGTGAAAAAAATTGCCTCGGTTTTCTTAAAAATAATAGATGGCCGCCAATAGAAATAAAGAATCTCCACTTAAAATTTGTCCATAAGTGTAGTTTGCACTATTTAGAAAAAAGGCCTTACGTCATGTAACCATTAAAATACTTTTCATATATAATGGTTGCTACGCTAAGGTAATTTATAGATACAAATTTTACGCTTTATAATAAGGAATATAAAAATATAATAAAATATATTATATTATATATAAAATAATGAAATTTCATTCAGTTGGAATAAAAAAATACTGCGTTAAAAAGAACAAACACACCTCTATATACGTTTTCATATATATTATATAAATCACACACTTATACAAGTATATTGTATATATCATACCTTTGAAAATGCCCATATTTTCAGGTGTTGTTGCATTATAACTGTATCTAACAAACTCAATATTGATCTAATTATATTCTTGGCAATATAAATTATAAAGAAAAAGGTATCTCCTTAGCGTGCAACTGGAAGTTGCTGATGGCTTGCACTTAAGGAGATGCCTTTTTCTTAATTTATGCACCTTATTCCAGTACAATATAACATTTTTTACTATTCTTTCATAATATAAATTATATTCAGAAATAAAAAAGTGTAAAGCCACTCTCGTTTTTATTAAGTATGGAGGTTATTCCTTTTTGTAAAATAAGGATACATTTCAGATATTGGAATTTCTTTCAAATATTTAGTTAGGTTATAGTTATCAAATATAATCCTTTAAACAGCCAAAGAGATATATGAAAAAAGTAGAATTATAATAAGCATATGCTATAGATTTTAGGTTTTGAAAATTAGTATCTGAATAAATTCGTCAAAATCAAAGTAAAATTCACCACTTTTTTCAACTGCACTTTTTTCATATTCATCACATGTGCTTAGAGATGAGAAAATTCTTGTTAGAGTGCCTTTTTCTAACTTCTCCTATATAAAGACACCATCTTTAATTTAGAATTAACAATGAGACTATATATATATATTCCAATATATGATTTATATTGAATATATTACCATCATCTTTATATATATAATATAGCATATCTCCACAAAGATGTATTAATCAAATATATATGGTGAGTCTTGAAAGGTTCGTTCATATGAAAAGGTATTTAGAGCTATATATAATTCAGTTTCGCTAAAGGGTGTTTGAAATTCTTATCTTTTTATATTCGTATATTTTACACAATGTTATATAACCTAATTTTTATTTAGATTTATTTATTTATTTCAACACACAAAACGCGATATACCGGCTAGGGATAATTGCGTTGATTTATTTTTTTAAAACAGAAACAGTTATAAACATACACCTATCCCCCGATTTACACGGTAGATACGTTCCTGAGAAAAACGTGTAAATCGGGGGATAGGTGTACACAGAAATTAAAATAAAATGCATTGAGCTCGGGATTCCTCGTGAGATGTGTACACAGCGCATTTGTTCAATCACAGTAGCATTGAGTATAGTGCGATAAAAAAAAATAAAAAACTCATTTGGAAAACCGTGTAAAAGCGAAAACTTGTAAAACAAGTACCGGGTAAATCGGGGGATAAGTGTATTATACAAGGAAAAAGTAATCAAAAATAAAAAGAGAAACAACAATATATATTAGAAACCTGAACTTTTCAGGACTGAAAGATAATCACAAATATATCTACAAAAATAGTTAAATCTATGATGATATTTAGATAGAATCATGGAAACTTATCTTTGATAACTTGCCTAAAAAAAAAAAACAATTTCTCAATACCTATCTCAATTTCTCTATACCTTTTTTTGTAAAAAAAGATTTAGCTATATCAATCAATATTTTATTTAATTTTCGATGTTTCCATGACTTCCTGTGACTTTCCTCAGTAAATTCATTATTCTGAAAAAGGTGACAAAAGAGTCACTGAAATGTTAAGAGTTAGGAGTCTTTTTTTCCAAATAAACTTCTAACTGACAAGTTCTATTCAACAATAATAAAAAACGGCCTTCGAGGATAATTTCTTGCTTTATATATATACTAGCGGATGTACCCGGCTTCGCCCAGGTTTTTCTCGAGGGAATGTTTTGTAGTCTAGTAATAAGAAAATATACTACACCTAAAACTATCAGAGAAAAGAGAAACCACGGAAGGTGAACAGAAAAATGCTTACAATGGATGTTATGTTTACGATATCAAGTTAAATAAAAACAAAGATAAAATTTGCATATGTTGGTCACTATAAATTTGTATATTTGTTAGGCGAAATTAGAAACATGATAAAACAATTGGGTATTTAAAAACAAATGTAGAAATAAAAGTTGAAGTATAATAAACAATTTTAAAGATTAGTTTTAATTATTAATCAAGATTGTGTGTGAATATGTGAGAAAGATGTAATATCGTTGTTGTTTTCTTGGCCGACTGTTTTAAATATGGTGTTATCTTAAAATTGCTTGTTTTGAATATTTTTTAGATTGAGATTATTAGCTAGTATGTAAAAAAATTAACTCTGTTGAAATTTAATTTTGTATTTATATATAAATAAAATTAACTCTGTTGATTTTTTTTGTATTTAATCGATAACAGCGAAGTTACGCATGTTAATGTTAGGAAATATATTTTGATGTTAAGCAAAACCTGCTCCATCTCGTTTTACATAAATGTTGAAAATTTGGTTGAAATTGATGCATTGTAACGAAAGTTTTTTAGTGATGTCCACTTATGAAATTTCCATTTTATTAATATAGATTCTCTGAAGCTTTCGGGTATTATAAATCTCTCTACAGGAGTACATGCTGTAGAAGGGTCATTAAAGCAAGAAAATGATTATTCTTTGAGTATGAAAGCTTATAAAAAATAGGAACTTGACCTTTACCAATAATTTGTTATTTTTTTCTTTGTCGTCTGTTTTGCATAAGTTGAATCTGGTTAGAACGATGTATCTAAATTAGATGATATTTTTGCCTTAAATACGAGGTAATTAACTCGTTTCTATATATCTAAAAATGTTTAAAGTTTAATAAATTAATTTTATAAATCTGAGAGTTGTCTTCAAAAAACGATCCAACAGTCATAAACTACTGTTGAAGGGTTTATAAAACCCGAACTCACCAGAGAATATGTAAATAAAGAAAGAAACCTATCCTCGTATGACGTATTTTATTATTGTTTACATTTCAGAAGATTCATCTTTCGAAGTTATATTCAAATGTATTTTCTGTCAACAATGTTCACATTTCCTTTTGAATTTCTTTTATAACAGTTTGAATATATATTGGCATATAAAGAATATTAACCTACATCACAGTATATGAAATAATAGCACATTAATATTTCATGTATACTATCCATAAACAGTATATATATTTTTAAAAATCATACATAAACAGTACAAATTTCAAATAATATTCTCAAACGGATTGATCTAAGAGAGTTATTGGTCAAATTTAATTTTATTCAATCTCTCTGAATTAAATGAAAATATACATTTATATTTTCTTTTTCTATAGTCATGTGTATCATAAACATATTGTAGAATTAAACAGTATATATATTTATAAGCAGCAAACATAAATAAATTCCGAGGATAAGTTTCTTTTATTTCAAAAATAATAGTCTTCGAGCTTTCGGGCGTAAATAGCCCTTCTTCAAGAACATTGGTTCTATAGTTAGAAATCCTAACACCAAAAACAATAGCCCTATCCTACCAATACACAACAAACAGGCCATCTATTCCGTTAAATGTAACCATTGTAATAGTATATATGTAGGAGAAACAGGCAGGTCAGTTAAGGACAGGATTAATGAACACAATAGAAATATAAATAACAAAGACAATAGATCACTTATCTTTCAACATATTAAAACAACAGGCCATACTTTTAATTTAGATGAACCAAAAACCTACTACACCAACATAAAAAATAAATATAAAAGACTAATCCTAGAGGCAATAGTATCCAAAAAACACCAGAGCATCAATAGACATATAGATATCCCAGAAATATACAATAGCTTAATACACAATCCTGATACATAGAACTACATCCTAGATAAACAATGGCAATTTCCAGATTGATATAAGATTTAATTCAGACTTTGAATATTCATTTTAGGACAAGTAATCATTTCAATATATTCAATGTAATCGGCCAATATTCCTGGGGGCAAAACTCTATATAAAAGTTTTTAGATTAGAACTAAATCACGTGGATACGAGATTCACTCACGCTATGCAGGACCAAAGAAAAACACCATCTAATTGTTTACAAACATTTCTATATGAAATTCAAAATTAAATTTAAAATTACTTCCTATTTTCTTGAAGAAGGGCTATTTACGCCCGAAAGCTCGAAGACTATTATTTTTGAAATAAAAGAAACTTATCCTCGGAATTTATTTATGTTTGCTGCTTATTATACACCAGAGGATTCCACCTTATGAAGTATATATATTTGAAAATCATACATTAACAGTACAAATTTTAATATTCTTAAACGATTGATTTAAGAGAGTAATTGGTCAAATATAATTTTATTCTCTCTCAGATTTAAATGAATATATTTAATTCTATTTTTCTATATTCAGGCACATTATTGTGTAATTAAATTTTAATATCATTGGATATATATATCTTCTCACTTTTTTTTCTTTAATTTTATATAAAATAAATGTATTCGAATTTTCAAACACCTTTTAAAATGCGCCAATTTGTATATAATTTAGTAGTGAACCTTTTCAAAAAATTTGATATCAACATTGTTGCAATCTCTATATATTTTATACTGTTGAATAATTCTATCTAGTCACGCGCATAAATAGAAATGGCATTTATAGTCTATGACCAATATGGTATTATTATGTCTCAAAATTCGCTTGGTTGAAAAGATAAATAAATATTTATTTTAAAATATCTCTTAAACATACATAAATATTGATTAAAAATAGATGAGTGCATATATAGTAATAAATGTCTTTACTTCACAAATGAATTTGAAAACAATGGTTTGGTTTAAAAGCGTATGTTTTTTCCTCTATATTTTATTTTTATATATTATGAATTTATTTTATGTTGAAGGATTTACCTTTTTTATATTTCTGCAATGGTATGATTAATGATAAAGTATATCGCTAACAACATATAAATGTTTGCATAAAATTGCAATGCTAATTCATACATTAAATTCTTTTTTTTTTTACTTAATTACTTTATACATTATTTGTACTAAATTTGAAACTATTATTTATTTGTATTTTTTTGTGTATAATAAAAATCAGAAACAAATTTAACGCATTATGAAAATATATTAGTGAAATATAGATATTTTGAAACGTTGTATAATAAATTTTATTTTACTTTTTTATATATTCATTGTTGATTATATTATGATATATTAGATTATATATATGAATTAATATTGAAACCTATATTATCTATCATATAATATTTTTCAGACCAGTTAAATTTGGTTATTAATCACAAGATTAGCTTTATTTGCTTTTAGAATTTTACCTCGAGAAATATTTAGAAAAAATTAACAAATTTGAATGCGAAATAATAAATAATTATATATATATTACTATATATGCCGTAATAAATAAATTTTTAATATATATGTAATTCTAAATTTCAATTTGCTAAGCCTGCTCTTAATATTTTCAATGAAAATTTTAATACCTTTTGACCAGTGACCGCAATATTTTGAAAATGACTCACGCCTGCCTTAAGGGATTCGATCTCAGCCCAGCGTGGAATCTGCTATGCATTCTTAGGGGTATTTTTATGGATGATGCACGAAATGTAGAAATTTTCTTAGTTAGACATTTTTCTAAAAAGTAATATTTTATCCATAGATTCGGTTTCTTTTTTTAAATTAAATAAACATCAAATGAGAATTCACATGTCTCACTTCTTTAACCCAAACATACATTTTTGAGAAACTTAACACATTTTTCAACTAATACACACATATTTACCCTCCTTCTTTTTTTCTCTCTGTTTACATACTAATTGAAAACAAAGAAGGCATATCCTGACGAGGAGCACATGTGCTTTACAGATAGCAGAGCGCCATCTGGTGGAACAGAAATCAAATTAGCCTGTTCCCTGATATTTGGCCAAACCAATTTCTTGATAAATCAAGAAAAGCCATTCACGATCGCGTTTCGCGCTGTTGGCGCTCGTGAGCGTGGAGTAGGCTGTACAATTGCAACCAAAAATAATTTTTTGTCCCAGAGGCTTCTTGAGAAACCAAGAAATGGGTATTTAAGGCCAAAATTGCGTAAATACGCTTAACACACGAAAAAATAATAGAGAAAAAAAGGTTTCATAAGTAGAAAGGACAAGGTAATAGTTTTATTGCTATATTAAACCTACAAAAGTTCTTGGAATATCTTTTCTACTATCTGTATATAACTATTGGGCGTATAAATAAGTTCTTGGGTTTCGATAAAGATGGCGCTACTAGTTTATTATTCCATTGTTTCATCTAGCAAGACCATTATTTTGAAGCGTCATCACAAGGATTCCTTTTTCAGTAACCATCATTTCTCTGAAGTGTAAACACCCTAGTTTCTGTTTGTTTCCTATAATGTCAACTTTTGTAGCAAATAATGTGTATTTGCGAGGAGTTTTACTTCATTACTTCAATATGAAGAAAATCTGTGAGAGTCATTGTATTTTAGTGGAAGTTTAAGGTGACCATGCTCTAGCTGAACGAACGTGTCAGAAGTTGCTTTCACGGTTTAAAAGTAGCAATTTTGATTTGGAAGACGAAGAAAGACCTAGAGCACCATCAAATAAGATCCAACACGAACGCAAAAGAAACTCACAGAAACACTTGGAGTGACTCAAACGTTATACTGCTAGGAGATCAGGCGACATTCAAATTTGTTGATTTGTAAGTCATGAATACCTTTTGTCTTTTTAAGCTTGAAACTTTGTAGAGATGATTATAGTATGCCAATATGTTTTGTTAAAAAATTTCAATCAAATCGCACAAAAAAATGACAGTTCAGAATTATCCTTTCAATTAACAAAGCTTGATCACCATATATTCTTGGATATCTGAAACAATTCACTGGAAATAATCTTCATTTTACTCAATGATTCTCGGTTCGTAGCTATTATATTTTGCCAAACATTGATTTTGTAAATATATGTGTTCTGATTCCAACTCATCATTTTGGCTTTAACGGCTAATTTTCGATCAATTTCGAAAGATATTTTATTCTTCTAAAAGTCTTGTTGATATTCGCAGATAATATGAAATTTTCTCGCTTCAAAGGGCTGTGACTCCAACGAATTAGTCTCAACAATGGAAACATTTAGCTGATCCAATATGATGTAATTTGAAAAAGGTCTTATTGCATAAGAGTTGGTTGAATAGGCAACTCAAATGGTAGAGATCAATCTCTCAGTTATCTTGCTTGAATAT
The DNA here is from genome assembly GCA_030710605.1 of Cordylochernes scorpioides. Taxonomy (NCBI): domain Eukaryota; kingdom Metazoa; phylum Arthropoda; class Arachnida; order Pseudoscorpiones; family Chernetidae; genus Cordylochernes; species Cordylochernes scorpioides. The sequence goes on from CP092875.1 coordinate 75,359,325, forward strand.
TGTTTAACCTAGAGTATGCAACACTTTATGGAAAGATTTTGAAAGACAGTTTACGAGTTAGAAGGTGCACAAGTTTATCTCTTTGGACAAATAGTTTATTTCCTAGAGAATATCACTGTAACCTTTTACACAGCAGAGTTGTACATTGGGTGTACAGTGTAGTGGGTTGCACATGGCATGAAGATTAAATTGGCAGTCAGAGTCATTTCAGAAGTGTACACGCGGGAAAATATCTTGCTATCTTTAGTCGTCTAAAAAATACCAGGTTTTCTGTTTGAAAGATTGAATATACGTGATATCAGCTGCCATTACGCCACGAAAACGGCTGCGCTTGTTTGCTTATTTTTTAATAAATGTATTCAAATTATGATAATGCTGACAGTGTTGGAGGGAAAGCTCCAGGGGATGAGATGAAGGGGAAGGAGACGGCAGAAATACACAGACGATCTAAAACAATGGACTGGACGACACATCTACGAGAATATGAAGAGGATAGCGGAGGACCGGGACGTATGGAGAGACCATGTGGCCCACCCTCAGTAGAGGAAGGCATTGAAGGAAGGAAGGAATATAAAATATATTCAATGTTCTTTATCTGTCCACCACGGTCAGCTAGAAGCTATATATTCATTACTTTAATTTTTTGCTTTTTGTAAGGCTATTCTAGGCAAGTATACATAGATCAAAACTTCTATGTGTTGAGGGGGGTCTGGGATTATATTCAAAATCGATCACAAAAATTGAAAGGAAGTAAGCAAATTGTCTATTTTCGACTATATCTTTTATAGAATGCTGGCCGCTTTTAAATCACAGAAAGAGCTTTATTCGAAATAAAACTATACAAATATTATTCACTAATCTATTCCTTGCCAGAACTTCCTTCTAAAAGTTTGAAAATGTGTACACTTGCATTGTTAGCAGTAAAGAAAAAGCCTATAAAATACCAGATTTCTACTTGGTTTTAGAAGTATATTAAGAACCAGATCATTATCCCGTTCTGTGAACAGGTATGGGAACGACAGCCTATTTCTAAAAAAATTTAAAGTTCTTCCCATATAGAGTTAAACCTATCTATAGTGTCCCCTCTTGGGACTCACCAAAATAGGCTGCTATAGAGAGGGGGTGCTATAGACAGGTTGCTCAAAATTGGTGTAAATCGTATCGTACTATTTAAAATCGGGCGCTATAGAGAGGAAGGCGCTATAGACAGGTTTAACCTGTATATATATTTATATACGTTGTGACATATATATATAGTTTGAGTCAAAAGGCAATCCATTAATTAAGATTATATAAAAGGGCGTACCTGGATATGTGAAGAAAAAAAAAATTTTTTTCTTAAAATATTTCGAGAGATTGCTCACTCTTTATCAATTTATTGCACAGTGAATTTAATTTACAATTATTGTACATCATATGAAAACAAATTTGTCAAAATAAAAAATATTAATAATTATTAATTTTTTTATGTATCATTATCAATAATTATTTTTGACCAATGACAAATTTGTTTTCATATGATGTACAATAATTTGTAAATTAAATTCACTGTACAATAAATTGATAAAGAGGGAGAAATCTCTCGAAATATTTTAAGAAAAATTTTTATTTTCTTTACAGATCCAGGTACGCCCTTTTATATAATATATATAGAGGTACTAAAATAAAAAAAGGCATATCCTGACCATGAGTACATGAGATTTTTAGAGTGCAGAGCGCCATCTAGTTGAAAAAGAAATCAACTAAACGTTGATATATCGTGTTCCCTTATATTATTTCATTATTTTTCATATATAGGTATGCTGAATATGAATAGTTGAATGATGATATTGGAAAAAGAATGATAAATTAAATATGTATATATAATTATATTTCTTGATTTTTGACAGTTTTTGCTTTTTTTTTTCCAAGACGTTTTCAGAATAGTAACCTAAATATTTGAATTTCTTCCTTCTATGAAATCTTGAACAATCACACTGAAGAATTTGAGTCGCTATTTCCAACAGGTTTGAGTTGAATTCGTGCAAAACCTAAGATTTATAAGGAAATATAGAAATTGGTTCATACCCAGCCCTACTGTCACCTAGAAATCTGAAATTATCATCAGATTCAATAAGTGTTCAAAATTTCAGACTATTACATGCTCAGCAAACCTATTTAAAATTGATTACAGATGGGCAGAGAGACATGGAAGCAAGGTAAATGAAATATTTTAAATAGCCGGTATCACTGGAACTTAGGCCTTAATTAGACAAATGTCTGATAACAGCAGATTGATCAATTCCTCGTACAAGGCGGTAAGTGATCTAAGCAAAAAAAAAAAAAGAATTTGAAAAATATTTTTCTTCACTCTTGGATTATTAGGAACCTGGAATATATTGAATTAGAATACAAAGTTACACAGACCCGCAATGTATTGTTGTTAAGGACTAATGGAAAATATTTAATTATAGTTATTATTGGTAATTAATTAATATTTGTTTTAAAAGAGAGAGTAATAATATTGATCAATTGAGAAAGGAGAAATATATTTATAACACGGTGTCGTGAACGTGTGGTCTTATATCTATATATATAAAAATCAATGTTTGTATGTTTGTATGTTTGTTTGTTTGTTTGTATGTCCGGTATACAAATTCGCAATAGTTCACTAATTCAAACCAAAATTTCCATACATAGGTAAAAAAAATACGGGGAAGACGATAGGCTATTTTAAAAAATATATAAATCAATTATTAAAACTATATAATCAAATTATTCTACTTAGCTCACGAACAGCGCCCTCTATCAAAGATTAGATTAAATTATGCTGATGCAAACAAATAGATAATGCTAATAACAAACAATTATTGAAAAAATCTTATCTAAATGTATATCATTCGGGTAGATATGTACACGGGTCAATCCCGGGGCGAAGCCCGGGTCACCCGTCTAGTTTACAATATATACTGCCCCGTGAAAGAAAATTTTAAACGCTCACAAAATGACAACTTTCATAACAACAACGAGTTTGTTGAAATGTCGTAAATAAAAGTTTGGTCCTAAAAATCTCAAATACGCCCTTCATGCAATAAAAGTATACGTTCAATGGACATTTCAATATAAAATAAAACTTCTAAATACGTCATGTTCAACGAGCCACAGCTTTTTGCTTGTAATTCCAAGGAGGTTTTAAATAAGAACCTGAATATTCGGGTTTATCTCTCTAACTCGTTTGACCTCTTGAATAATCCTTGAAAATCAAATCGCAACTCCTAAAAGTTTCCGAGTTTTGACTTCGTGTAACACATATGATTTAAAAAGAAATATAGATATTGGTTCATTCCCGGCTACCCCAGAACATTCAGAAGTCTGAAAATTTGTGCACTTTCATTATTAATTGGAATGTCCGAGTGTCAAAATTTCCATAATCCTATGTGGTCTGGAAGCACAAAATTTGTATATGTACATTGAAAGGTAATTTGTATATTTTTCTGTTACCGACGACATTGAAAACTCAGAAATCTGAAAATATGTCAACTTGCATCAGGTTCTGAAAAGGGTTAGAAATTTCCAGGTATTCAGGTGCTCTAGAAATATATTAAAAAATGATTAAACAACACAATTTGTGGGTAAACAGACAAGTTAAATAATCTTTCTGAAATACAAATAATTTCAAACTGAAATATATTCAAATATATTTTCACGCGAGAGACATATTTTATAAAGTTTTACCAAAGTGTGTTCGTAATGCGAAAAATTGAAATAACAATATTATTGCGCTTAATACTATTCGCCGTTATTAATAATGTCTTGTATTATGTATAAAGTTATTTTATTATGTGTATATATTTATGTATTCTCCGTAATAATATTATTCGCCAAGTAATAACAAAACAACGTTTTAATAAAAACAAGAACTTTGGGAAAACATTATAAGGCATCCCTTAAATGGGTTATTTAACTATTAAAAATCTCAATCTTTTTGTAACCAAAAAATGGCTGAAAATTGTTGCAAAAAACGAGCCACAGATGTGTCCATACATGGCCCAAGTAGAGTTGAAATACTGTGTTGGGGATAGCATTAAACTATCAAAAAGGAAATTAACCACTCAATATCAGCTGAAAAGATTTTATTTCACAATTAAGACAAAACATTCAAAACATATTAACCAAAAAAAGGTAATGAATTGATTCATACAAAAGGGAATATATATTGATAAAATATATATATCTATATTAATAAAATGCAAATTTCATAAGAGGACATCGCTAAAAACTTTCGTTACAATGCATCAATTTCAACCAAATTTTCAACATTTATGTAAAACGAGATGGAGCAGGTTTTGCTTAACATCAAAATATTTTTCCCTAACATTAACATGCGTAACTTAGCTGTTATCGATTAAATACAAAAAAATCAACAGAGTTAATTTTATTTATATATAAATACAAAAAAAAAATTCAGCAATTCATTCAACTCAATCTAAAAAAATATTCAAAACAAGCAATTTTAAGATAACACCATATGTAAAACAGTCGGCCAAGAAAGCAACAACGATATTACATCTTTCTCACATATTCACACACAATCTTGATTAATAATTAAAACTAATCTTTAACATTGTTTATTATACTTCATAATATATAATATTCGTTAGGCAAACTTTCACTCGGATAAATGTAATGTAAAAAGCCAACGAATGAAGAATGAATGTAAGATAAAAATCCAACAATGAAGAGTAAATATAATATAAAAAGCCAACAATGAAGAATGAATGTAAGATAAAAGGCCAACAATGAAGAGTAAATATAATATAAAAAGCCAACAATGAAGAGTGAATGTAAGATAAAAATCCAACAATGAAGAGTAAATGTAATATAAAAGCCAACAGAGTGAATGTAAGATAAAAAGCCAACAATGAAGAGTGAATGTAATATAAAAAGCCAACAATGAAGAATGAATGTAAGATAAAAAGCCAACAATGAAGAGTGAATGTAATATAAAAAGCCAACAATGAAGAATGAATGTAAGATAAAAAGCCAACAATGAAGAGTGAATGTAAGATAAAAAGCCAACAATGAATAGTAAATTTAATATAAAAAGCCAACAATGAAGAATGAATGTAAGATAAAAAGCCAACAATGAATAGTAAATATAATATAAAAAGCCAACAATGAAGAATGAATGTAAGATGAAAAGCCAACAATGAAGAGTAAATATAATATAAAAAGCCAACAATGAAGAGTGAATGTAAGATAAAAAGCCAAAAATGAAGAGTAAATGTAATATAAAAAGCCAACAGAGTGAATGTAAGATAAAAAGCCAACAATGAAGAGTGAATGTAATATAAAAAGCCAACAATGAAGAGTAAATGTAATATAAAAAGCCAACAGAGTGAATGTAAGATAAAAAGCCAACAATGAAGAGTGAATGTAATATAAAAAGCCAACAATGAAGAATGAATGTAAGATAAAAAGCCAACAATGAAGAGTGAATGTAATATAAAAAGCTAACAATGAAGAATGAATGTAAGATAAAAAGCCAACAATGAAGAGTGAATGTAAGATAAAAAGCCAACAATGAATAGTAAATGTAATATAAAAAGCCAACAATGAAGAATGAATGTAAGATAAAAAGCCAACAATGAATAGTAAATATAATATAAAAAGCCAACAATGAATAGTAAATATAATATAAAAAGCCAACAATGAAGAATGAATGTAAGATGAAAAGCCAACAATGAAGAGTAAATATAATATAAAAAGCCAACAATGAAGAGTGAATGTAAGATAAAAGCCAAAAATGAAGAGTAAATGTAATATAAAAAGCCAACAGAGTGAATGTAAGATAAAAAGCCAACAATGAAGAGTGAATGTAATATAAAAAGCCAACAATGAAGAGTGAATGTAATATAAAAAGCCAACAATGAAGAATGAATGTAAGATAAAAAGCCAACAATGAAGAGTGAATGTAATATAAAAGCCAGCAATGAAGAATGAATGTAAGATAAAAAGCCAACAATGAAGAGTGAATCTATCTATATATATAAAATTGAATGTCTGTCTGTCTGTTTGTCTGCACTCTATAGATTCAAAAACCATACATTCAATCGCCGTGAAATTTTGGGATATTATTAGGTATATCACCGGGAAGGTTTTTGAAAAATAATTTCCTGAATATCTTGAATATCCTTAGAGTTATTTGCAGATTTGTAGATTTAACTCGCAAGCAGCGCCCCATTGTGACGATGATAACAATATATCGAGAGATTCAAATTATCAAAATATATCTTTTTTTTTAAATAAGTTTTTAGAGAATTGTTTTAACAAATGTTCGCTAGACAAACCTTTACTCGGGTAAAACCCCGGGCGAAGCCGAGTACGTTTTATAAGTTTATAGAGAATTGTTTTAACAAATGTTCGTTAGACAAACATTCACTCGGGTAAAACCCGGGCGAAGCCGGGCACATCCGCTAGTATATTATATAAAGAAAATATGAGATTTCCTGCTTGAATTTAGATAATGTTGAGGATTATTGTAATGATGATACAGTCGTGGCTAGAATCTTGAAAGTAAAATAATAAAAATAGTTTTGATAAGAGATTGTTTTAATTGAGCTATAGGATAAACATAATTTGGTAAAAGTACTGCCTGGCTTAAAGCGTAAGAATAAATAAAACAAAATATTATTTACATAATTACAAACATGTTTGAGCCGACCAACGGGGATAAAACAACAACGAGTTTTTATAGGGGATGAGTGACCTCTGGCGGTCGATTTAGCAGAGTATTTGAATCTAAGAAATTATAATTTAAAATAAAATATTATTTTTATATAACATATATATAAATTATATTTATTTTTATTTATTTATTGATTATAGGAGGATGAGTCCATTATCTTATATATTGTTACATCGTACGCAGACGCTATTCGTGGTCATAGTCTAATCAGGATGCCACAAAGATACACACGTGAGATCTAAAGGATGCAGCTAAAGTTATCACTTTATTATACGTATCACTAAATAGAAGGAGTACAATCAGTGAGACTTGTTGTCAACCTCCCCGGCAGAAGAATCCTTTGCGCCGTGGATGTCACTCTTGTGAAACTTTCCATTCCACACTAACACATCCAGCCTGGACTACACCGCCTTGTAGACCGCTCTGATGTCAGGCTCTCCTGGTACCGTCTTGTAGGATCATCCAAACGCCCAGAGACAAGTCGCCACGTCTTCTCCTCACCGCAGATGTATCCAGACTCTGTCCTCCCCCACACAGGAATTCTGCTTTTGGCTATTGCCCCCCCCCCCACCACCCCGACAACACATGGCCATCCCCCACTCATCTTCCCCTAATTTCACTCTGGAATCTTGGCCTTTTCACCCATTTTACAATATGATTATACTATTTCATTTTTAAAAAGATAATATAGATATCTCTAAAGGTTTTATTCCTTTGATTTTATTAATCTGATTTCATTGTGAATAATATAATTTTAATACATTCTTATTTTATACAATATTCAGAATATTCATTTCAGATTATTCATAAATGAATAGTCAATTCACCATATGGTGAGTGATAGTGAAAATATTAAGTTTATGATTTCAATATTCAAACATTTGGAAGAAACATCTGGTGTTGGTCACACAAAGAAAATAAAACTGTTGTGTGTCTAACTGAATTCTTATACGCCATGGTTCTTCTAGCAATCCTCGCGGTTTTCTTCATTTTCCAAGGTAGGAAACAAATATATATTTTGATTAAAAAGAGATACAGGTTTCTAGAGATGAGTTTATTTTATAATTATTAACGCAGTCTCGAATTTCGGGCATTTCTGTCTTTCTACAAGAGTAAATAGGTTTTTAGGTACTCCTGTAGTATGGCAGAGATGCCCGAAAGCTCGAGATTGCGTTGTTGTTGTCGTGTCCAAAGAAGAGTCCCAGATGTCTCCATACATCTCCATCACAGCAGCAGCAATATCCACTATCTTATACTGCCATTGTTGTTGTTGTTGTCGTGTCCAAAGAAGAGTCCCAGATGTCTCCATACATCTCCATCACAGCAGCAGCAATATCCACTATCTTATACTGCCATTGTTGTTGTTGTTGTCGTGTCCAAAGAAGTGTCCTAGATGTCTCCATGCATCTCCATCACAGCAGCAGCAATATCCACTATCTTATACTGCCATTGTTGTTGTTGTTGTCGTGTCCAAAGAAGTGTCCTAGATGTCTCCATGCATCTCCATCACAGCAGCAGCAATATCCACTATCTTATACTGCCATTGTTGTTGTTGTTGTCGTGTCCAAAGAAGACTCCCAGATGTATCCATACATCTCTATCACAGCAGCAGCAATATCCACTATTTTAAAATACAATATAACGCGGCTGATGATTGTAAAACGAAAACTGCAATTATACCGCGAATGTTTCTTTTAAACAAAAATCGAAATTTATTCTAAAGAGAAATAGCGATTATTTCTAACTTTAAGGATGAAGTATGATAGGATGAATTGTGAAGAGTAATGACAAACGGAAAAATAAAAGTGTCCAGGGATGGGAATCGAACCCACTGTGTTCCGCTTACCGGGCAGAGGCCATGTCCACTAGGCTACCCTGGACATATTTTTCCGTTCGTAAATATTATATAAAGTAATTTTAAAATACAATATCCACTATCTTGGGTGTGTAAAGCAGCTGTTCTGGGTCTAAGTCAATTTTCTGTTGTTGTTGTCGTGTCCAAAGAAGAGTCTCAGATGTCTCCATGCATCTCCATCACAGCAGAAGCAATATCCACTATCTTGGGTGTGTAAAGCAGCTGTTCTGGGTCTAAGTCAATTTTCTGTTGTTGTTGTCGTGTCCAAAGAAGAGTCTCAGATGTCTCCATGCATCTCCATCACAGCAGCAGCAATATCCATTATCTTGGGTGTGTAAAGCTGCTGCTCTGGGTCTAAGTCAATTTTCTGCAAGGCTGCGGCCATTGCTGGACATGAGAATATACGAATATATGTATATGTATACTCATACTCGTATGAGTAGGTGTGGGTTCCACACCAGGACAGTTGTTGCATGCTCTATAGGAGATGGGGTTAATAAAGATAAAAGAAACTCATCTCCAGAAACCTGTTGTATTATTTAATTTATATTCAGAAGTTTTAAATAAATCAATTATAATATGAATTATATATTTTTATTTAAGTTTTTAAAGTCAATATTGATTTGGAAGCATGTAATTATACTCTAATTAATGCTTAATTTCCAATTATTGCTTCTATATGATTCTTTAGCGCGTAACTTTATAGCATTCACTTGCGATTTAACCATTTTTTAATAGGATATTTATTAGTATTGTATTATCATACATTTTACAGGTCTCAATGGCTGCACATTTTGTGGTCTCCCCGCCAAAGAATTAGTTGTAGAGGCTCAATAAATCCTTTTTTATTTTTTTAACAAAGCTAATTACTCCTCTTTCAATTTTTTCGCGTTGGGAAGGTACAATCTTTTTTTATTCGCTGTTTAAGCATGAATATATTTATATTGATATTGAAACATATCAATAGAATGATAAAATAATACAGTATTGATTATCAAATGTATTATACTAAAATTATATACACTGAAATATTAAAATAATTTTGCAGGAACTGTGGGTGAAAATCCAAAAGAAGTCCTGGGCTATTTCAAGAATTGCGATCTCAAACGAATGAAGCAAGATGCAATTGGCTGGAGCAGTATTCTTCCAGATGAATCCTGGAAAAAGGATGAGAACAGAAAAGACATTAAAAGTCATTGTGAGTAAGTATTAAAGTACATTTCATCTTTTTCAATATATAAATATGTATTTCTAATGATTTCTGCGCAGTGAAAGAATTGAAGCCACCAAAGATGTCGTTACTGAACTACAAGAATGTCTTCCTGATGAAATGAAAGATGGAATTCCAGAATTTCAACAGTTCACTCTTAACTTGATGGAGGAATTATGCAGTAATGATACTGTCATGGAAAGTAAGAGAATTATACAATTTCAAAGTTTTTTTAAAATTACACTTTTTTTTTGTTCCCAACAAAAGTACTACACGCAGCTTCACATCCAAAGAGCCGCATGTGGCTCGTGGACCTCAGGTTGCCGATCCCTGGCCAAGCATATTTAGTAGCTAAACACCACTTTGGAAAGTTCTGAAGATTTCATTCAATCCCTTGTGGATATCTTGAAATGAAAGACTGCCCTCGACTGACGAAGGTCATAAATATGAAATGATGATATACAGGTGGTGTGCTTCTCAATTTGCCAAAGCTAGTGTTGTGGTTTTGTCACTGACTCGAATCTGCTTATTGGCGGAGACGGTCAATAAATGGCAATTAGTTCTAGCATCAATTATGATGGAAGAGTCAATTTTTATCTCCATATGTATATATAAGAAATAAACATTAATCTTTATAAGAAAGGGCATAAAATATTTAGTGTTAATATTATTGTTTTAATGTATATATTTTTATTTTCGCATGGAATTAGTGTTAACCGCAAATTCAGCTTCTGATGCCGCTTCACAAAGACTGTAACAAACTCCCCAAGACATTCAAATAACTTAGATCTTTCATGCAATTATAATATAACTTTTTTGAGGTTTATACTACACTGGCCCGCAAAATTGAAGGAAGAGCATATTTTTCCATATATCTCAAATTTTATCGAACATTTATCAATGAAATTTTATATACAAACTAGCGGATGTACCCGGCTTCGCCCGGGTTTTACCCGAGTAAAGGTTTGTCTAACGAACATTTGTTAGAACAATTCTCTATAAACTTATAAAAATATATATATATATATATTCTGATAATTTGAAACTCGTAAATTTGAATCTCTCGATAAAGTGAACATTTTTTCTCGGTCCCTGTGTGCCGTGTCATCCAGAATTTTGTCTTTCCTAATTTTCTACATTACAAAATTATCGTTTTATCTAGTGAACATTTTTTCCCGGTCTCTTGAAAAATACTCGATGTGTTGAATAAAATCAATATTAATTGGTTCCCTCGGTAATTGGAAGTTAAAGGAATAGTATCTTTACCTTGGAATTGTATCATTATTCTTGTCTCAAATAAATTGCCGTGTCATCCTGAATTTTGTCTTTCCTAATTTTCTACATTACAAAATCATCGTTTTATCTAGTGAACATTTTTTCCCGGTCCCTTGAAAAATACTCGATAAGTTGAATAAAATCAATATTAATTGGTTCCCTCGGTAATTGGAAGTTAAAGGAATAGTATCTTTGCCTTGGAATTGTATCATTTTTCTTGTCTCAAATAAATTGCCGTGTCATCCTGAGATAATCTTACTTTTGATGAATAATCTTTAAAATAATAAACTTAGAGATAATAAAACTTATAGATAAAAATACTTGTTATCATCGTCGCAATGGTGGCACTGCTTGCGAGTTGAATCTACAAATCTGCAAATAACTCTAAGGATATTCAAGATATTCAAGAAATTATTTTTCAGAAACCTTCCCAGTAATATACTAAATAACTTCCTAAAGTTTCATGGCGTTCCAATGAGTGGTTTGGTCAGGCATAAAGGACAGACACACACACAAACATTCATTTATATATATAGATTTATTATTTCATTATTGATTAAAATACCCGAAATCAAAGAAATCGAACACGTATTTTATGAAAATCAGCCGGTCAAGCAATGATCTTCTTGCAGTCAGTGTATAAATATCTTGGAAATTGTTGTTAATATGAGGTGTGATCGCCTTTAACTGATATACAGGCTCTACATCGGCGACTCATACTAGGAATTAGGGAGTTTACAAGCTCCTGTGGAATCAACGCCCACTATTTTTTCAAAGTGTGTTTCTAGCTCATGAGTGTTTCTAGGAGGGGGTTGGAGGGATGAGATCCGTCGTCCTAGATTGTTCTATACATGCTCAATGGGACTTAGGTCTGGAAATCGAGCTGGCCAATTCATCCGAGCAATTGCATGGTTTTGGAGAAAAGTGTCGACCACATCAGCCCTATGTGGACGGGCATTATCATCCATTAGAAGAAAGTTTTCTCCCATTTCAACTGATACAATACGCAGAAGGCTTCTCATGAAGGGCCTCAATGCTCGACGACCCATAATTTGTGTGCCGTTGACACCACCGCAAAAGAGAGCAAGGGAACTTTGGCGCAGACAACATGTCGCTTGGAATCCAGATGAATGGAGCCATGTAATGTTCACTGATGAGTCCAGATTCTCTCTAAACAGCTATTATCGTCGTGTCTTTGTCTGGAGAGAGGTAGGAACCAGAAATAATCCCCGAAATATGGTTGAAAGGGATCCCTACAGAAGCCAATGTTTTATGGTCTGGGCTGGAATCTTCTTGGGCGGTCACAAAGCACTCCACATTTTTCGGCAAGGAGCCCTGCTCCAAAACCATGCAATTGCTTGGATGAATTGGCCAGCTCGATCCACAGACCTATATCCCATTGAGCATGTATGGGACAACCTAGGACGGCGGATCTCATCCCTCCAACCCCTTCCTAGAAACACTCATGAGCTAGAAACAGCCTTAACACAAGAGTGGGCGTTGATTCCACTGGAGCTGATAAACTCCCTAATTCATAGTATGGGTCACCGATGTAGAGTCTGTCTATCAGTTAAAGGCGATCACACCCCATATTAACAACAATATCCAAGATATTTATGCACTGACTGCAAGAAGATCATTGCTTGACCGGCTAATTTGCATAAAATACGTGTTAGAATTTTTTTATTTCGGGTATTCTAATCAATAATGGAATAATAAATTTGTGTTTAAAATTGTATTGATAAATGTTCAATAAAATTTGAGATGAATGAAAAAATATGTTGTTCCTTTAATTTTGCGGACCATTGTATATATTTTTTATTTTTGTATACTTTTTAATTAATTATTGTTGAAGAAATATAAAATATATATTATTTACATACCAGAATTTGATTCTTAATTTTGTTTTTCAGAGGCTATGAATGAAGAGGTTGAAAGTGTGGTAGTTGAAAAAGTATTCCATAATTGCTTTCAAGCAGCGAAAATTGAAATAGAGCAGGTAATGGAGGAAGACAGTACTGACGCGATGCTACCTAGATTCTGTTGGTGAGTATTCTTTTTCTTTTATATTAGTTTCACAGTAGAATATATGTAAATAAACACAAAAATAGATTAATCTAATGATTTTTGAATTGGAAGCATACTTTTGCCTCTGTATTCTCACACCGCTCGTGTGCTGTATTTGATTAGAATGGCACAAAGATGATAAATGAGTTCGTAAAGAGATGCAGCAAAGGATTCATTAGAGCGGTACGACTGGGAGAATACAATAAGTAGTACTAGCCTCCAACTTCCGCCGTTAGAATAATCCTGGGTACTGTGAATGTCATTCTTGTCAAGCGTCCCTCTGAACAGACACAATCCAGGTCCATCCTGGACGACATCGACTTGTAGGCTGCCCCGCTGCCGCTGTAGACCGACACACTCGTTCCGGTGTCCACTTTCTTCTCTTTACAGTCCAGTCGCCTATATGGTCTAACAAGCTTCAAGATACCTCAGCGGCTATGCAGACAGCTGGTTTATACTGGAATTTTCGCCTCGGTTCACTCCGGTTCTTTTTTAGAGGGCTTCCTAATTGTCGAACTACCGTTACAAGACAGTTTTCTATTGAACAGCTGTCATCAGACTGTAGGTTGTCCAACCTCTGTCACCAAACTGTTCGCTATCAAACCGCTGTCACCAGACTGTTGGTTGTCGAACTGCCGTAAACAGCCTGTTGGCTGTCGAACTTCTGTCACCAGACTGATAGATGTCGAAATGCCCTCACCAGACTGTTCCCTGTCTAACTTCTGTTACAAGACTGTTGTTTTCCTTCTTTAACAACGTGGTTACTTTCACACTGGTCAGGATCTACAGCCTGAAATGCGTACATGGTTAGATTTTATTGATTAATCAAGAAAAGGTATTTGACAAATTCTGGAATAATAAAATCAACGAATAATTGATATTCATTCTGGAAGATGACGCATGCGATTAGCCACTTTTAGTTGCACGATTAGGAGGTGTCTTTCTCTTAATAGATCAGTCTGTATAATATGTACACTGTACCAGTACAATTTCACTTTTTTGTGCTATTATAAATATATATTTTTCGATAAAAGGAGTTTAAACTACAGTATGAAATTGCTGTGTTTAGTGGATGG
>CP092875.1:75373634-75389855 GCA_030710605.1 Cordylochernes scorpioides
AATTCCTTAAAATTATCGACAATATAATAACAACCTAATGTGGTAGATGATATGGTATTAAAATAAAAACATAAGCCTCCAGGGAAAAGTTTCTTTTAAAAATATTTTTTATTTAAAAAATCTCGAGCTTTCGGGCAATTACGCCCTTCTCCAGGAGAAAAGCTTTATATGATTAATACGCCAATGAAATATGATTTAAAATTAAATAAAGTCCATTTTCTGTTTACATTTGCTTTAAAAGCACGATCAACGCGGGCTTCTGTTGCGCGTGCTTCACTTGGGGGTTATGGGCTGGGCTCAGGGAATATAATGCTATAAATTTCCGGAATATCTATTCTTCTGTTGATGCTATTGTGCTTTCTGGATATGATGGATTCTATTATTAGTCTCTGTAGTCCTATTGGGGATGTTGGAGTAATAAAATAGACTACAGAGACTAATAATAGAATCCATCATATCCAGAAAGCACAATAGCATCAACAGAAGAATAGATATTCCGGAAATTTATAACATTATATTCCCTGAGCCCAGCCCATAACCCCCAAGTGAAGCACGCGCAACAGAAGCCCGCGTTGATCGTGCTTTTAAAGCAAATGTAAACAGAAAATGGACTTTATTAATTTTAAATCATATTTCATTGGCGTATTAATCATATAAAGCATTTTCTCCCGTAGAAGGGCGAACTTGCCCGTAAGCTCGAGATTTTTTAAATAAAAAATATTTTTAAAAGAAACTTTTCCCTGGAGGCTTTATGTTTTTATTTTAATATTTATTCAAGGGATTATTTGTACGAATTGTGAACTCAAGATGATATGGTAATTAAACTGGCGAAACTGTTTGGAGGGTTCAACAATGATGAGTTAGGACCTCTTAATATTATATTATCGCAGTAATCATTTATTATTATTGTAAGAGATATAATTATTAGAGTACGAATATTTGTTTTACAAATAAAACAAAACTTATACTGTCCTTATATCGATTAGAAATATAAATAATAAAAATGGCATATCCTGACCAGGAGCACATGTGCTTTACAGAAGGCAGAGCGCCATCTGGTGGAACAGAAATTAACTAAACATTGATTTAGCCTGTTCCCTGATATTTGGCCAACCCAATTTCTGATAAATTAAGAAAAGCCATCCACGAACGCGTTGGGTTGGCCAAATATCAGGGAACAGGCTAAATCAATGTTTAGTTGATTTCTGTTCCACCAGATGGGCACTCTGCCTATTTTTTCTTTCGTTTTTCATTAGAAATATATTTTGAAAAAATCAATAAGGAATTTAGGGTTTAGTTTCTTTCTATAATTCTTTTATTTTTCGAGATTTCTGGGTAACATGACCTTCAACACGGAGACCCAAAACGTGTTGAAGAGCAGTGTTGACGGTTCAGGCGAGAATCCTCACGCCACTTTGCGCCTGGCGGCGCCAGTGTAATGGCGGGAATCGGCCGAGACTGGAACCCGGCGGTTTGGTTTTGGTTTTGGCTGCGATCGGGGGAGTATCTCCGCGTCTGGCTGTGTGTGGTGTTCTCCTTATGTTCCGGCACTGGTTATAAATAAAACCGGTACCAAGGGAGCTACGACGACTCAGAGTGGATTATTGACAAAACAACGGGCACAACATAACAAGCATGTTAGCTCGAGAAATAAAAGAATTGTAGAAATAAACCAATCCATATATTCCTTATTTTGTCAAAGTTTAAAACAGGGATGAATCTTTATTAAACCAATTTTTGTTTTATGTTTCAAAGAAACATTTGGGTTTTAATGCTTTCATTTATTATATATAAATAGAGAATTATTGTGTTATAATCATTAGAATCATATCTACTAGAAGGTTCCGAAATTTTAGGGTTTGTAGTGATATCTAATATATCCATATATCAAATCGATATATGGTTATTTAAATGTACAAAAGTTTAAAAAAATAAACATAGTACTGTGAATTACTCGCAATTACTCTTCACATTTTCACCCTTTCATACGTCATCCAATCATATATAGACCATTACTCTTCATATATTCATCCTTTTCATACGTCATCCAAAAAGTTAGAAATAGTACATATTTCTCTTTGAAATTAATATTGATTTTTCACAAAAAAGAAACTTATGCGGGGAGGCTTTAAGTATTACTTTATAATCATACGCCGCAGTCCTTTATAATGTATTAAAAGTTACTTTACGTATTAGTTACGAACGGAAAAATACGTCCAGGGTAGCCTAGTGGACATGGCACCTGCCCGGTAAGCAGAAGGTTGTGGGTTCGATTCCCGCCCCTGGACACTTTTATTTTTCCGTTCGCCATTACTCTTCACATTTTCACCCTTTCATACGTCATCCAATCATATATAGACGATTACTCTTCATATATTCAACCTTTTCATACGTCATCCAAAAAGTTAGAAATAGTACATATTTCTCTTTGAAATTAATATTGATTTTACACAAAAAAAATAAACTTATGCGGGGAGGCTTTAAGTATTACTTTATAATCATACGCCGCAGTCCTTTATAGTGATATATATAAATATACGATTTTTTATGATTATGATATATATTAAATATTTAGAAAATATTATATTTTAAAAACAATTGAGGGCTATAACAAGGTTCATTTAAAAACTTTGGCAGTTACACATCATAGACAAGTATTGGGAACATAGTAAGAAATAAGAAGAGGATATGAAAGTACAGAAGAATACAGAAAACCCATTATAAACTAAATTCAAACTATAAAATAATAAAGACAATTTGTGGATTATTCAATAAACAATTTTGTTTTAAAATTCTTATTTGAAGTTTTAAGTTATAAAAGAAAAATCTATAATTGTGAAAATCTCTATAAGGTTTTTTGGTAATTTGTAGACCTCCAAATTCACATTCCGGTGATTCTTCATAGCTTAATTTGTACAGTGAGGTCGACTAATCAATTGAATTACCAGAATGGACAATAAATCTCTAGGACCATCAGTCACCAGACTGCTGACATAACAAGAGAAAAATGCAGACGACCTTTTGATTGGAGAAGCAATGACCGATTGAAATAAATAATTCCAATATAGCTATTTATTATTTTGATATATATATATATGTAGTACGACATTTGAAAATTATCCCGCATGTGTTTATTTTGAACGAAAATTCGAAATTTATTTAAGGAGAAATAACGATTATTTCTAACCTTAGGGATAAAGTATGAAAAGATGAATCGTGAACAGTAATGTTAAACGAAAAATAAAGTGTCTAGTTCACATCCCTAGACACTTTATTTCCGTTTAACATTACACTTTACAATTCATCCTTTCATACTTCATCCCTAAGGTTTAAAAATCGTTATTTCTCCTTAAAATAAATTTCGATTTTTCGTTCAAAATAAACACATGCGGG
The DNA here is from genome assembly GCA_030710605.1 of Cordylochernes scorpioides. NCBI lineage: Eukaryota > Metazoa > Arthropoda > Arachnida > Pseudoscorpiones > Chernetidae > Cordylochernes > Cordylochernes scorpioides. The sequence continues at coordinate 75,377,028 of CP092875.1, forward strand.
ATAATTTTCAAATGTCGTTATACAATTATAAACCGCATTATATATATATATGATAATTTAAACCAATAACCCTATATTATGTAATACGTATAACAAGCTTGTCATGTTGTATATAGAACTAATTATAAACTATAACTAATTATACGCATAATTGACGTGTGTCCTTGTATCTCCAGATGTAATGTACTGAGGATGAATAAATAAAAATATATAATAGATTAAAAACTGAGTTAAGAGCAAGATTGAGCGAATCACAAAGTAACTTCTAAAGATAGATGGAAGCCAACAGACTGGTGCCAGAGTCGAGTTGCGGACACGTGCAGAAAGGCAATACTTCCTGGTCCACTTCCTAGTCCCCTTCCTGGTCCAAAAAAGTTGTATAAATAGGACCCCACGTAGCAACAGCCATTTCAGTTCTAGTCAGTCCCGGTCAGCGTCATCCCTTATCGCCGGTTGTCACCAACTCATCGACCATGTAAAACAGTAAGAAACCTTCTCGATCTCCATCTTTGCTCTTGGCTCGCTTTTATCTATTCAAGGAACTTCCCTTCTACAACGTGTCGCTTCGTTTTTTTGTGTGTGTGGACATTCCCAGCTTCTCCACTCTGCCTCGACCACGACTGCCTGTACTTTGGGAGAACTGTTAAAGGTCCTACAAGGTGCAGCGAGGGTACTGGAAAACTCTCCACCCCTGACTGTCCCTCGCGGTTACTACAGGTTTGACCCTCGGTTGCCACAACTTATAGCGAGAGTCGACGAGGTTCTACAACAGGCTTACCAAACCTCAACGCATTATTACAGCTAGTCGACAGGATCCCTAATCACAGATAAGGATCCCAACAAATTATCACATATATATATATATATATATATTGTATTATATTTATATATAGTGAAATAAATATCAAATTCGCTAAATTACAATGGCTAATACAGGAATCATTTTCAAATATTTGGTCCAAACTTGTATAATGTATTCTTGTTTATACACATCGTCCTGGTAGAATTTCATCTTCTACTTTTGAGTCATATCTTCAATTTATCATTTTTATGAACAATAATGTTGAAGAACTATTTAAATCAACATGCTTATCAATTCAGTTATTGATGATTTTGTATGAATATCGCCGTTAGTTTTGTTTTTAAATCTTGAACTTTATCATCATGACTTCTGTAAGCATTCCAAAATATTAATTTTCCATTTTTCGTATTTACATTAAAAGATAATATTAATATTAATAATCAATAACATTTATTTTTCAAAATTTATATGTATTATCTAACTATTGATTACGGTATTTTCTCAAAAAGAAGTATTTATAATTCGAAAAGATTTCTTTTCTTCTTATCTCAATTTTGAACAACAATTGAAAGAATCGAAAAAATTATATTTCAAACACAAAATTTCTAAATAAATATATATTTATTTAATTTTTCCAAAATATTATCAAAATTCTTTCATGTAAATAGTATTGGAATTATGAATGATGCAGGTTCAACTGAAAAATATGAACAAAATTGCAGCAGGAACTATATTCAATATGAAAACAATGACAAGGAGTGTATTAAAAATTTTCCATCTCATTTTAGCGCAAAAAATCGATTTAACGAAAAACAATCATCCACTAAGGAATGTCCTGATCACGACCCAATTTTTAGTCACCCGAATAAGGATGTTCCATATCACCATCATTCAAATCCTTCCAAACCTTTAATGAATCAAAACCATCATTGCCATAAAAACCACATGACAAAACCATGTCCTCATCAAAATCAATTCAAATGTTTATGCAAGCCTTGTCCAGAATACAGACAACCGGCTGCTTGCAAATGTTGTTGCCAAAGTTGTAAACAAATCCAAAATGCCTTCGAATTTAAACGTATTATTGATGGTTTATTATCAAAACTTGAAGATTACACTATGCGAAACGGTGATTATTACCGTATGCTATCCAAGAAATATATCGCCTATGCAATGATCTGCGAATATCTTCGGCATTTAGAAATCCAAAAAACACGACCAGATGATAATTTATTTACAAATGAGAATGATATATACAAATTAGCTAAGTGTAAAGATTTATCACCTATGCCTCAAAAGAAATGTATGGACGAAACGGAAAACAGAAATCAACAAAAAGAAGATTATGATTTTATCGAATGTGATGATTCATGCAAGGTATATGATGATTCATGTCTTTCAGAAAATGATCATACTGCAAAAAAATACAAAATACTCTCAAAACATATATTAAAAGATGCAATGGAAATTCAATCTCCAATCAAAGAAACTGAAGATGAATTTTCATGTTCATTTGAAGATGAAGAGGAAACTGCAAAGTTATATTCGTTTCCAATCAAAACAAAACCTTCATCAGCATTTAAAAAATTCGAAATGCAAAAACAACATTCTTTTAATAAAATAGCAATAAAGAAACCGTCCTCGTTGTCAAAAGACGATTCAGAGAAGGAACTGTCGTTATACAGCTTGTCAATTAATGAACTACCTTATTTGCATAAACCTAAAGTGGATCAACGACTGCCTTTGCATACAGTAGAGCAAAGCAAACTACGGCCCTCATTCAAAAACAAAAGATATTAAACAGACATCTATGCATAAAAGCATTGAAAAGGAATTATCACATTTGCCTAAATCAGAAATAAAGATCCATTGCCTTCACCTAAACCAAAATTAAGGAAACTTTCATATTCACATAGAGCCAGAGTAAAGAAACCACAATATTCATCTAAACCAGGATTAAATGAAAAATTGCAATTACGTAAAACTGAAATAAAAGGAATATCGTTTAGGAATGAAACAAAAGTAGGTAAACAACAATATGATCATAAATTAAAAATGAGCGAACAACCGGCTTCGTTAAAACGCGATCAAAAAGAACATAATCGTTCATCTAAAGATAAAATAGCAAGAAACAAGACTTCATATGAAAAAGAAGTTACAAAACGTAAATTCCCTCAAAATGATCATCCATATCATGAAATTAATGTGAAGAAATCTCCACGACAATTCAACATGGCCAATCAAGATGTCGGTATTAAAGAAAACTATGTAAAATTGTTACCTTCATTTACCGAAGCCGAAAAGGGTCATATACCAGTACCATTGGTACAGGCCAATACGATTTCTGAAAAGAAACCAAAATCATCACCGCTCAAAATAATTTCATCTATTCAATCAAGTCCAAAGAAACCAAAAAGAAGCGTGATGTTTTAGGCTCGATAACAACTCCAAAATTTCGGATTTCAAACCTGGTGATGATTCAGAAAAAGAGGCTCAAGATAAAAAGGCATCTCCAGAAACAGACAAGGTAGCCTGTACCTCAACTTCTCTTAATGCATCATTTTTGGAAGAATCATTGAAATCATTGTGGAATAAACTTACCCGTTTTACACTCTTCTGAAAGAGACTGGCGATCTGGCCCTCGCGGAGATTTGAAACAATTTCTTTGGCAGAATGATGTGGTGGAAACCAATTCCACAGTATTAATGAATCGATGAAGTTTCTGAAACAACATTAAAACAGATTTAACACAAATTCATAGCATTCATTACCGACATTAATTCTCAGTATATATCTATAGTTATTTCGGAAGGCATCATTATAATTATCAAATTATAAATTAATTTGAACAAATTTAGATTGTCTTACCCAACATTGATAAATGGAAATTAAGTTACTCTATATGCTATGGATTCCAATTGTATAGGCGGATGATTTATTATGAATTTGAGTCGAAAATAAAAAATGTAGAATATGAAAGGTAATTAATTATTGATATATATTAAATATTAACTGAAGAGAAAGTTTAAAACATTAAAAGCGGTTTAGGGGCTTAGGAATTTCTTCCGAATTATAATTTGAAATATTTTTTGAAATTATATTTGAAATAAAAAATATATATCTGAATAAATTTGAATAGATAATGTGAAGATAAAATGTGGGGATGTTATTATTATATTTATTCAGTCATTTCTGGAGATGTACCCGTGGTCCTTATGATAATAGACATTTCCCAGTGTGAGAGGTTTCCATTCCAATTCATCAAGTTGCGCTGCAGCTATTCAATTCGAACTATCGAATTGAATTTTCGAATTCGAACTATCGAATTAACAACAGTAATCATTTTCAATAAAAAAAGATGCATGTATAAGCATTTTTAACGTGTTGAAGAAACATTCGTGTCTTAATGTTATTATTTCTTATATAAAAGATAACGCGATATCGACTCAAACTTATTAACTTTACAGCTACATATTTGGGGAACAACTAAACTCCATATCAACCGAATTCTTTTCCAATCTTTAAACGATCGGATGTCACTTATAATCAAGATAAAATGTACATATTTCTGTGACCTTATACCTTTTTGGATAGTTTCTGAATTTTGTTTATAGCTACGATATTTATCTGGTTGTATATCATAAGAAATCATATTGTTTATAATTCACACATAAATGATACAGAATTATCAACTCTCAAAAGGTTTATTTCTCCACTATTTGTCTCACTTTATTGACACATTATAGCCGAAGTTGATGAGTTTTGAATAAAATATAAGCCATAATACACAAAATTGTGGTATTCTATATTTGAAATTGTGTTTATAGTATAATAAATAATGTTGAATATATTTGTACATATCGCTCTCTCTCTCTCTCTTGAACGTAGGAAGTCATTTTCATATTGTCAAGTAGCTCTACAACCCCGGTCACAAGAAGCTCCATGGGACATCTGTCAATCATCGCTGGACTCCGTTAGGGGGTTGGGGGGGGGGGGGGGGGAGAGGGGTTCTCGGAATCTTATCGGCAGATAAGAAAAAACGAGACGTCTCAGTGGCTAACACTCTTGTCATTATTATTTGATCTTGGGATACGTTGTTATATTATCTGACTCTCTCTCCCGATAAATACCTTTTGTGGTTCGCGTTAACTACCGAGATCAAATTCTATGAGCTACGGTATAGCGATGATTAACTTGAATGAGTTCTGTAGACTTGAATAAAGGAACTCTACGCAATTGAACAAGGAACCTCTGAATTTAATTATCTTTGAATGAAAGCTACAATAATGAATTGAAATGATTAGCCTAACATGAATTAATGGCTCGATTTAACTAAACTAATGAATGAACTAAGCAAAACACAAAATATATAGACAACACAGTGTTGCCGAATCAATGAAAATATATACAGATTAAAAATAAACAATAAAGAATTAATTATGTAAAACAATGAATTATATAAATTAACAATAAAGAATAGAATATCATCAAAGAATAATATTTAACAACAATTTATACAATGATTAACAATTAATAACAAATAAGAATAAAACGTACATTTTTAAACAAACACCTCTTGTATATAATTTTATTGGAGAACTAACAGGTAAATACCCTTTATAATAAATTAATTATTTCCAAATTTGCCCTTGCTTTATTTATCTCCGCGACAATATTGTCACATAGAAAATGATGGAAGACAAACGTAAGAATGACAAGGCATTTTATTTTATCAAAAAAATATTCATCTAAATTTATATATAAAATAAGAGTCAAAGAGATAAAATCTCTGAATAACAAAATTATCAAAATTAATAATCCATGTCTACAATGTGATTAATATACTATCACAATATGTTGAATATTTGGTATGATAGTAATGGATGAACCGTTCTTATACAGGTTTAAGCCCAAATAGCCGTTATCAACACTTCTTCTTTCTTATCTCCACTCAATCATATCAAGGTATCAAGCTCGTAAAGCTTGAGACTTTTGATGGTGTCTGCCGGGATGAGTAGAGCTCATCAATGGATGATTCAATACAGTCAATAATGTGTTTTGGAGTTGCAGGTTGATAATTGCAGTTAATACATAGTGGGAAAGTTCGCAACCATTCTGGAAAGTCATTGACGTAGATGACCAGACTTAAGTCTGGAAATCAAAGACTGTTGTTCTCTTAGATGGACAGAACCGGTGCTTGTCCCTCCTGCTCTGTACCAGTCATGTGCATCAGTAAATTTCCATTCATTCACTTCCATTCAAGAAAGACAAAAAATATAAAATTAGGATAAACATTAGGTAATTTATCTTACACTTCATATTATTCAATATATTGTGACAGGATATTAATAATTTTAATCATAGATTATTATATAATATTGATAATTTTTTTGCTCAGAAGATTAATCTCAAATAATAAAACACGAATATATATATATACAGTACTTGCATACATAAGCCATTGTTAAGATTCTTCGTCTTATGTGAAATATATGATTAAGATGAAGGGTCTTAACAAAGGCTTATGTATGCATGTACCATATGTAAATATTTATGTTTTATTATTTGATTTACTACATTTATCATTGTGTGTTTTTACTTGGAATTATCATACAAAACTATATGAGCTTAATTGTCTAAATCAACCAGCACGTATCACCACAATGCACGTATATATACAGGGTGTACCAGGTAAATTGGGACTAACTTTGACAGTCCATAAAACAAAAACTACTTGAGATTAAAAACTTGTTTTTTTTTCATAACGTAGCCATATTCTTGTAAAATGCAACAGTACATGTGTGCGCAGTGTAGTGATGAACAGTAACCGAGAATTTGAAAATCGAGCTGCCATCATCGTTGCTCTGCGCGCCGGAAGAGCCCCAAAGAGATAGTGGATTTCTTAAGTTGCCCAAAACCACTATTTATCGTGTCAAGAAGCAGTTTGATGAGGCCGACAGTAACAAAGAGGGGATAGCTACAAGGAAAAAGCACTCGCGTCGATCGGACAGGGTAAGAGGCGAAGAATTTGTCAAAAATGTCAAGGAGAAGATTGATGGAAACCCTGGGAAGAGCATGAGGGCCATAGCCAAGGAAATGGACGTTGGCTCTATGACAATTGTCAGAACTATCCATGAGGACCTTGGTCTCAAGTCTTATGCCCTTCGGAAAGGTCAGTTGCTGACTGAGAATATGAAGAATAACAGAAAAGGAAAGGCTGCTGCCCTCCTCAACAACCTGAAACACGACTCTTTTGGCATGCTAAGGTTCTTCTCTGACGAAAAGACCTTTGACGTGGACCAAAAGGTAAATCCCAGGAATGATCGCTGGATCTGTAAAGACCCCTCAGAGATACCTGTTGTGATGCACACGAAATTTCCTGCCTCCGTAATGGTCCTTGGCGTTATCAGCAGTGAAGGTGATGTCATGCCTCCCCATTTCTTTGAGAAGGGCCTTAGGATGAACGCTGACACCTACATCAATGTTCTGGAGACCGTTGTGAAGCCTTGGATGGACATGGTGGCCGCAGGAAGGAAGTATGTCTTCCAACAGGACTCAGCTCCAGCCCATAAGGCAAAAAAGACACAATCGTGGCAGACACTTAACGTCCCTAGTCACTGGGGTCCTGATATTTGGCCCCCTAATTCTCCAGATTGCAATTCCCTCGACTACTATGTATGGGGCGTTGTTGAGAGAGATGTCAACAAAGCTCCTCATACCACCATCCAGTCTGTCAAGAAAGCAGTTCACACGGTGATGACCCAAATGGACAAGGTCATCGTCGCCAAGGCTTGTGCTTCATTCCGCACTCGCCTCGAGACTTTTGTAGCTAATAATGGAAACTTCATTGAATAAATAAAAACTATATCCTTTTATCTACTACTGTTGCAAATTTCATTCGGATATTTTAATTTTTACTTGCAAAAAATTTCAGTTAAAATACCATTGTTGAAACTCCTAATTTTCCTGGTACACCCTGTATATATATATTTTTTTTTTTTTCAAAAATTGTTTATAACACACAAAAAGAATGTAATATATTTTTCTCCCCCTTTCAATATCATAAATATTCAAAACATATAAATAATATGAAAAAAATAGTACAAATGTGATATTGTAATGGGATAAGTTGAATAAATTTGGCCAATTCTGGAATAATTAGAAATCAACGAGAATAGTTGATATTTATTCCGATAGATGGCGCAAGTCATCAGCAACTTTCAGTTGCACGATAAGGAGATGCCTTTTTCTGAATGTAAATAATAATTTGCATATAAAAATAGTATATATCATCAATTTATTATCGTGATACTCCTGTTGAAGGACTGACAAGTACGAAAGCTTGATAATAAAAAGTTGAACAAGAAACTTAACCTCGGAGGCTTTGTTTGTTTTATAATATCATTTGCATCAATATTATTGGCTTATCTCCAAAGGAAATATATATCAACCATCGCAAACACAATTTGTATAAACTTATATATTTGAAAATCATTTATACTAAAGTTTTATTGTAAAACCTTTTAAAAATATTTACTTCATATGTCATAAATTCTGAACTTTGTCGAAAAGATTTTCAAATCAATCTTTTCCAAATCACTTTGAAAGTTAGAAGAGTTTGATAATCGGCAGCTTGGAAAATCTTGGATGATCGAAATGGACAAATTTCCCATTCGTATTCTTTGATCGATTTCTGTATATTAAAATAGAAGAACTTAATTTTTTTTTTTTTGCTTATCCCTAGTACACGTGGTACAGGCCATGATAATCATGGTGGGTAGTTAGCGACTGCTTTTTACTGTAAGTGCACCACATGTATACACATGTGAAAGCAGTTCGACTTTGCACTTACAAATGTGCCAGAGCCCCGTTTGGTTACTTGCATTCGCTGGTGGGGTTGGACTTTTGCAAGAATCGGTGGGCCATTGGAGCATTTTTTTTAAAGAACTTAATTACTTTATTTAAGTAAGAGTGGATATTTCAATCAAATATTTAATTATTTACCATTATATTAAAAGGTTGCTCAATAATTTACATATTCAAAATAATACGTGTGTACAAAACCTCATAATAGGTAACGCTCTATTTATAATATAAAGTTGTGATTGGAAGGTGATGGTGTGATTGCATATATACAGATGATTCTTTCAACTGGTTTAACGTACAATTAGAAAATACATAAGTCTTAAGATGATGTCTTATTCTAAGCATTTAAAGCTTGATATTTAGTATATATATATATCATATCTAATGTTCATAATTTTATTTAATATTCCTCTAATTTTAATACCTTCCTAAGTTGGATAATCACATGAAGCAATATCGTAAAGTAGAGGCTGCTTGGCTGGCATTCATATTTCTTGAAAATAAAGATACTCCGGCCAGTAAACAGCTGTAAAAAGCAGTAAAAGCTTTTTGTCTAAACGTCGAGGTAATAAAAAGATTTATTGACCGAAGTATCTTTATTTTCAAGAAATATGAAGCAGTGTATTTTATCAAAAGAACAAAATCGTGAGGTGAACAATTTCTTGTAAGGTTTTGTTTCATTCAGCCGAGCTTTCGAGTACTTATTTCCTTCTACTGGAATAAAATAGGAACCTGTTATTATTGTTATTCCGATAAAAAGGTCAGAAATTCACAAAAGCTTGACTGATTAAAAAAAACATACAAGAAACGTATCTCCTCACTATTCAGTTCTTTTTATATGAAAATAGATACTTCGGCCATTTGGAGTTTTTTATTTTCTCAACGTTTCGACAAAACTTTTTGTCTTCGTCAGGAGAAGCAAATGAAATAAAACATTTGACAAAGCGTTAAAAATTCTTCTGAGGTTGCCAGGACTGTGCAGAGTATTAGGCTCAGAGATTGTAGAGCTCTGATTAGAAAAGGAATGATACTCTGCTGATGTATATATCTTTTGACTTGTAGAGATGCAAATATATATTTACATAGTTATTAAAAGAATTTGTTTAGCCAAGCTGGTATTTTGTCCTGACTGACAACACAAGGACGTTCTCACGTGATTTTTCGAATTTAGTACAATATCTAATTCGAAAAATCACGTGAGAACGCCCTTGCAACCTTAAAACAATTTTTAACGCCTTGTCAAAGGTTTTATTTTATTTACTTCTCCTGACGAAGACGAAAGATTTTTTGTCAAAACATTGAGAAAATAAAAACTCTAGCTGGTCGAAGTGTCTGTTTTTCCTATAAATATGAATGCCGGCCAGACAGCCTCTATCTTTATTCAGTTCTTTTAATGAAATATCTTTACAAATTGACAAAAGTAAACATTGTTTACAGAAAACGATGAAAGCGGACGCCATAATGTCAGGATAATGAAAGGTTGAAGAGCAAAGGTAAACATTTATATTTTGGTTTTATAGTTGTGCCTTGTGAAATTAATCTATATGTAAATTTAACTATTCAACTCTATTTGCTCTAGTGAAGGAAATACGTGATTCACATACATCTTATATCTATATACCTATGGTATAATAAAAATACATGAATTGAATAAAAACATTTTTTGACAATATATATTTATTTTTATTATATATGTTTATGATTTATATATGATATTATTTGAAGATGGATTGCGCTCTATATTTCCAAAACATCTTATATATTCATAAAACTTATAAACTAATAGTTTAAAAAATGCTTTTAAATTACACATAAAATATATTTAAGAAGGTAAAAATAATTATCCCTATATTTTATTTCAAATAAAACAACTTTATATTGTCCTTACTGCAATAAAAAGCATTTGAAAGGGCATCGCTCATTAGTGGTGAGCCTTTTTTTTAGAGAAGTTGGCATTCAATCCAACAGACCTTTTTATTATTGTATTGGACCGTTCTGCCTATATGTCTGGCATTCTAGTTCGTAGTGAATACATTAAAAAAATATGAGTATAAGCTATTAAGACAGTGGAACTGTATAGTATATATACAGCGGCAAAAGCTGAATAGTTTTAAAGAGTTCCGGCAGATTAAAATAGTGAACCCACTTGGTAGGTTCACCATTAATAAGCCAGTCCCTCCCAATGTTTTTCGTTTTCAGTAAGGATGGTAGGAAATTGCTTGATTTTGTGAGACTAGAGTTCTTGCTACATATGTTATTCTTATATATCGATCGCCGGGTAAATCCAAATTTATACTATATTTATCTGAGATAAGAATATTGATGAGTATTCAGCAATGTAGATCATTTCGATAAAACAGAGCCATCATTCAAGTTTAAAGACTTTTTTCTCATATTTGAATCAATGAAAAAAATGTTCAATTATACTTTATTATACATCCTATAAATATTAAAACCAATAAACAACTCTTTTGGAACACCAGATGTAACGCAATCAGAAATTTAGTTGTACAAACGCATTTATGCCTCAAAAAAGCCAACAAAATATATGTACTGAACCTCAATGGAAACCAATGAAAAACAAATTTGAAGATTTGGTCTGAAGTTTGAAAAAAGGTTAAATTGTTTTAAGATATTTTTTCATAATGTTCGGTAAGAGATGTGTGATATGGAATGAAGGATAAGAAGAATCTTACAGAAGAGACTAACCTGGGAGAAGAACATGAGATTGGGGCTTCTCCAGCGCCCTGACCGAGGTTGTGCTCGCAGTTTGGGCAGGGCATAGCGGAAGAAGAGATGTTCCAGAATGAGTGTGGCCAGCCCCAGCAGCATGCCTGCTCCAAGCATGAGGAACACGCCAGCAACAGCTTGGACACCCAGGGGCATGGGCTTGTTGAGTCGATGAACGCTGTCCTCGAAGCATGGCGCTCTTCCGTACCATTGTTTCCGTAGCTGGTCGAGGTAGCCATGTTGGTTGTACCACAGTACCAGCCGGGATACTGCGTCCTGTACACTTCCCTGACACTGACTGACACGCTCGACATCCAGGGATATACAGACAAAACATTGCATACACGACATCCAGGGATATACAGAAAGATCATTGCATACACATTACAATTCCAATATCCCCCGAAGGTTCCTCTATATATTTTTGTTTATTTATTTCCATTTTTAATGTAAACTATTGAGAAGAAGTCAAGAAAATTTGTTTCAATTGTCAATATTCTCGAATAAAATCAAATATCTGGTTATCTTTAATTCTTAACTCTTTATTTCCAATACATTGCATTATCATTTCATAATTTCAATCATAATCATTTTGGATTATAATATATATATATGTAGTATATTTTGAGCTAGTTAGATCACAACCTTCTTATAATATTTATAATAACCCCATATCTATATAAAATATGTATCGAACTTGTAACAAAGTGACAATAAAATAAAGATGTAGAGGTAGACGACGCGACAAAAGTCCAGACGACAAAGGCCAGACGTGATAAACAACCCAGACTAACAGGTGTTTATGCTAATGAGTTCATTCCCCGTCAGCAGGTGGCCGAACACGTGGCCAGACATAATTAATAACCCAGCGCTTGACAGGTGCGTGATTACGGGAACCAATCAGAACTCGTCAACATCTGCCAGAGTCGAGTATATAAGGTCCCCCAAGATGGGACAAAGAGAGTAGTTGTTTCAGTTGTTTTCAGAGCGACGCCGTCATACGGTCGGGTCTCTCACCCCTATCCGCGATGTAGGCATCCGTGACGCCCGTGGTCCGACTTGCCTTCGTCCGTGGTCTACCTCTACCTTCTTGGAGTACCATCTAGACCTGCCTCTGTCTCTTGCTGTCCCCAGTGCGGGAATCCCATCACGCACCCACTACCACGACTGCCCAGTATATTCCACCTCGGGATTACTACAGAACCCGTTAAAGTCGACAGGATAACTAGGACAGCAGTATGCAGAGGATGACGGAGGTCAGGGACGACTACTTTGCGGAATCCCTCACCAACATGCAGCCCCACTACGAAGACCTAGAAGGCCGCCTGGCAGACGCCATGCGGGGACAAGCCGTGCCTCGTGCGGAGGAAGCCATTATCTCCTCTTTCGACGAACCACACGCAACAAACAGCCTTCTTCCAAACAGCCAT
>CP092875.1:75395912-75490707 GCA_030710605.1 Cordylochernes scorpioides
AACCTAATGTGGCAATGCTACGACCAGAGTCTTCAAGAACCCAACAACCCTGGTGCTAGCTCCAGAATTCCAAACCACTTCGACTACTACTTCGACATTGCCATGAAGCCGATCTGTGGTCCTGAGCCACTCAATGAAATATGCGGCACTGTTCCTCACAAACCTCCTTCTAAAGGAGAACTTCTCTTCATTCTTTTCTTTTTCAGCGAATTCGGTGTATTTGATATGTAAACTGCTTAAATGTTATGTTTCCATTATCTTAACGCTATTCTATTATCATTTGAATAATGAATCTTTGTTTTTATAATAAAGATTTTGAGCGGTTTCCCCTTTTATTATCTTATAAAATACTAAAAATCTTCAGCATTCACTTTTTTCTCACTATAGATACAAATTTAGAAAGGATGTTAAAAGATTATTAAGAGAATATTCACACATTAAGTTCGGTTTTCATTTATATTATAGAACTTACATAAAGATAATAAGTATTAATATAACCTTTTTGTTTGTGTGATTAACATATATATATATAGGTACATATATACATAGGTATTCTATGTTGATATACATTCAAGATATACATTCAGATGTTGTCTGCTACCTCAATCATTAAATAACCCATTTTCTTTAAATTATCTTTATCTTTAATAGAAAAACAATATAAAGCATTCAGGGTTAATTATCTTCTATAGCTTTCTCTCGGGCCAATATTGCCTTCAACAGGATAAACTAGGAGTAAAACTTCTAGATAATTATACACCTGTGTATATTTATCTAAAGGTTATACACCAAATTGCCTTTGTTGGAGGGCGTGCTAGCCCAAAAGATAGATAAATAAAATTGTACAAGAAACTTAACTCTAGATCCTTTATTAATTTTATTATTACAAATAATAAGTCAGTGGGAGAACGTTTATATCTTTATCTACTAGTCACCTTTACTATCAACACGTTTTAACAAAATTCGAAACTATTTTAAAGGCGTAAGATTCTTTTCGAAATTAAACAATTTATACTGCCCTTACTGCAATGGAAAAATTAATGGGAGGGCCTGGCTCATCAGTGGTGAACCCTCCCAGCGGTTTCGCCAGTTTAATCTACCATACCGCCGTTATATTGGATTTTTGGAACTTCCTTTTATAGTGATACTGTTGTTAGACTCTTGGAATGGGTATTTTAGAAGAACTATGGACATAAGCTTTGAGGACAGTAGAATTACATACAATCATATATATATATACGTTTTATATATATGAAATAACGCAGTTTCACTAAATATTTGGGTCGTGTTTCAATACAGAGTCACCTCTGCGCACAAATACCTTTCGTTCATACAGTTTCTAAAAATAATCTATATAAATTAATCCAATGATTCCTAGCTGTTATCGTTCGTCACTAACCATTTCTGGCGATACTCCTAGTGAAATTATCTTATGTCTAAGTCTTATGTTTCATCTTACCGGTTATGTTCGGGTATCTTCGTGTGATATACTGATTGGCTATCTGAAAAAAAGAATAATTTTCAGGGAATATCGACTGATCTCTGGCTTGAAGCATTAACACATGTTCGGTTAAAATAACAATTTAAGTAATTAGAAAATGCATGTACACTTAGAGAAAACAATAGATTATATTTGACTTGAAAGGGCACAATTGAAGTGTGGGATCACAGCACTTCAAACCATGTTTTTCTGGGTTCTGAATGGCGAATGTGAAATCCAATCCATTGAATAAACCCGTAGAATAAACTCGACATGGTTGTCTTGTCAATGAAAAATTGATACCTAGGACAATTTTGGGTTCTTGAATAAATAGGCCAGATATGAATATCAAAAAGGAAAAGGTTAATCTACAATAAGAACTAGTTCCGTAAGATTTAATATAGGGCGAAAGTAGTTATATGATACCGCTAACTTGAAAATTGGATCATCATCAACTGTTTACAAATAAGTTGTCATCAATCAGTTATTCAAAGAAAACTCGGAGAAGTTGAAAGCTGAAATACTCCAGAAAAAATATTATATATCAATGTTTCATGTAAAAAAAGGAAAGTATGTTTGATTTCAAAAGTGTCTGTAAACTGGTAACAATTTTCAAACCCTTCCAAACATTCTAATCCTATTCTGAAAGAAACAATACGTCGTCATCTCGGAAATTACAAAGACTTCAGATTGTTCAGGTGAGGAAAGAGGACCGAAAGTTCTTGAAAACAAAATGATGGTGTATCAGTACGCAAGGGGGTTTTTATATTCAAGTGCAGCCCTTATATTTTGAAGGATGTTCTGAAATATTATCTTAGCCGTGTTAAGGAGGATGACATGTTGACAGAATTATAGGTGACGGATTGCCACTACAAGGACAACTCTTCCACATCGACAGACACATTAGAAAAATACATGAAAATAAAACTGGATGAATGCAATAATGTTTTATCAAGGTCTTCTTTTTGTTTATATATTTTCTTCAAGACCGTATTCACCGTTCAGAGGAGATTAATAGAATCGCCGAATGTCGTGGTCCATTTGAATAAGAAAATCAGCATATTCAAAGCTCGCCTGTCAATGATGCACTAACCTTGACGTATGCTCCAAAGAATGTGTGGTCCCTGGACAGGTGCCGGACTTGTAGGGTGTTGTTGGGTTCTGCGCTACCTGGAGTAGAGGAGCTCCATCTTTGTTTCCTTTCTTCCTGTGGTGAATCTATATAAGACCGGTGGTCATAATAAAGATGTGTGTGAAAATCAAAGAAAGTTTGAAGATATTCTTAGCCCGAACGAAAATGGACTTTAGTTTTTTGATTTAATATGAGGACACAAGTAAAGGGTTGAGAAGCATATGATTTCTGTATTAGAACTTTTTCGGAATCGAGGAAAGGATTACCTGTCTATATCCATAAACGAAACCATTTTCGAGAATATGATCTTGTTAAAAACGACAGAATATTTGTCTTCTCGTCGATCGATAGTCCTTTTACAGTTTTTTTTTGCAGAAGGCTTGGTCACAAGAGTACAAATGGGATGATCATTTGTCCCTTAAATTCAGAGACGAATTTGTGACAAGAAATCAGGTGATGACTTTGCTTCAAGACATATGAACTCTTTAGCACAGCCCTCTATTCAAAAAATCAAAATGCACTGAAGCCTGTCAAAGCCATATTGAAAGTCCCTAGACAAATCTTTTCACCACCGTCAATAAAAAAATTAAAAATGTGAAGTCATGGAATATTACATAAAATTTCTTTATACTATCTTCTATATACATTAAGGTGAATAAAAGAACATTCCTTATCGTGTAATTGAATGTTTCTGATGGTCCACTGTCATCTATTGAAAAATAAATCAGCCATCTGTTGAATTTTTTATTTCAGGCTTTGGCCTTTTATTGATACACTAGAACATCCCTGTAAGAACACCTAATTGCAGAGCCAATAGTGTCTTTTAGGAAGAGGTTTCCTCTTACCGGAGAGCTAATAAATAGCAAAAATGGTAATTCTGCAAATGAAAACTGTCCTTTGTAGAGAGGTGTCCTTTAGCGCGAGTGTTCTCTTGCAGGTTCATCTGTATATCAAGAAAACCTAACCACGTATGCGTTTCGGGCTTGTTCAGGTTTTAAGTTTGATGGGCTGTTATGTGAAACTTTATCAGGTATTTACATTTCACCAAAAATAATTTAAATCAATAAATGCTTATAAAATATATGTTTTAAAGATGGTTTAAAGGGGTATGGGCAAAGCCATGGAAATGAAATCAACATATATATGGCTGATATATTTTAACGATACACTACAGTAGACGATCGTTACCATCTCGTTACATGATCAGTAGGTGTACCTTTATCATTTTATACTACACTCATAGTCATTTTACAAGAGAAACACAATAGATCGCCAATAGGACTAGAATTGTTTTCTCCTGTAGAAATGCCTACGTGCCTGAAAGCAAGAGACTTATGAAATAAATGATTTTAACCTTTTTGACCATAGAGATGCGAATTGGGGCGTTCTTTCTGATTTTGAATCAAACTCGAAGGACGCGAATTCGCGTCCTCGATTTTAAAAATTAAATATAATATTAAATACCGATTTCGCGTCCACCAGGATCTTGTCCCATACCTTCTTGTCTATCTATCAGTGGGTTGAGGGGATGTCAGCTGACCTAATGTACTTGTAAAACATCGGCAAGGACGCGAATTCGCGTCTCTCGGGTCGTAAGTGTTAAAAAGAAACCTATCCCCGGAAACCTGATATTTCTACCTTGATATTGAAACAATGAAGTGTTTTATTGAACTAAACTTTGTATATATTTAAATATCCTAAATATTAATTAAACAAGTCAATAAATCTCCAGAGATAAGTGTCTTATTTCTTTTTATTGCCAACTCTAGCTGTCGCAGCCAACTACAGGAGTACAAATATACAATAATATCACATTTGTACTCCTGTAGAAGGGCTATGATGAACGAAAGCTAGTACACCTATTCCCCGATTTACAAGGTACTTGTTTTACACGATTTAGTTTTTCACACGGTTTTCCAAATAAGTTTTAGTTTTTGTTTTTATCGCACTATACTAAAATGCGATATTCTACTCTATACTACCTATGTTGAAAAAAATATTGGGAGGCTCTGATTCATGAGGGGGCGGACACCTATTCAGATTTGACAGTTTGATATACACCTATCCCTCGATTTACACGTTTTTCTCAGGAACGTATCTAACCGTGTAAATCGGAGGATAGGTGTATTGGCAAAAAAATAATAATAATTAAGAAACTCTAATACGGAGAGTTATTGACTTATTTAATCTTTGTAATGTTAACTCAATAATTTACTTTCTCAATTTCTCACTTCTTTTCTGTATCTCTTAGAATAATCTGTATATAAGAATGAATGTCTTAATAAAGGTATTGGTTAATTGACTAATCGATATTGTTGTTGTTGTGTCCAATGAAGAGTCTCAGATGTTATAAGGAGAGAGAAGCAATTTGGTGAAAACTTGGTTAGCTCTTGTGTCTTCAATAAAGGTCAATGTATTTTTAGATTTTTTTTTTTTTGAAATAAAAAAAAATCTTACGCGTCTAAAATAGTTTCTAATTTTCATAACAGATGGCGCGCTAGTGTATCGTAATATAAAGGTCAATGTATATCAAATATATTTCAGATATATTTTCTGAATACCGATATACATGCTAAAAGGTAAAACCTTCTTGAGTTTTGTTAATGAGTGTATATATCAACATACACCTGATACTTCTCGTCTATTCTTTCAAAATAATTTATAACGATTAAAGACATCAAGATGAGCATGTTTCTCTTCACAATTAAATCAAACTTCTACTGTCCTTACTGCGATAAAAAAAATATTGAGAGGGCTTGACTCATCAGTGGTGAACCCTCGCCAATTTAATCTACCAGATCGCCTCTTTAGGATCATTCTGCTTTTATATGCTACACTGAAGGGTGGAATCTTGGAAATTATATTTTAGAAAACTAGGGAAATAAAAGCTTTTAGGAAACTAGTATTACATTTATACATTTGCATCGAGCAATGCTCTTCCGCATCTTTAGGATCATTCTGCTTTTTTATATGCTACACTGAATTTTTCCATCGCAGTAAGGACAGTATAAGTTTGATTTATTTGTGAAAAAAAAGCATTCTCTATTTTGTGTCTTTAATCGTTATATATATATATATGGCACGTTATTGTTCTATATTAAACAAATTTATAAAAACAGATAAAAGTGGCTGAATTTATTTGTTAATTTTATAATTATATGCGGTATATTCGATATGAAAGGTGTTCAATTAAAGAAAATTTAAATTCAAAAATGTATGATATGAATTAAGCATCCTTCAGTTTCCCTATTGAATATTCTGAACTACCATATGGGGCATAGAATGAAGGAGTTGAATATAATATGAATTTAGATAAGAGGGCGTATTTCATAGCATATGTTTCCGGGTTTAGGATCGTTATAAAGGCATTGAGATTGAAACGATCAATCGAAGTTTCTAGACGATATGATTCCTGTGGCTATCTTCACGTTCATTTTCCTTTTCCAAGGTGAGGGCAAATAATATTATTAATATATAGTATCTTAAAGATAGAGGCTGCCTGGCCGGCATTCATATTTCTGTAAAACATAGGCACTTCGGCCAAGTTAAAAGTTTTATTTTCTTAACTCGTGCTTTAAATGTTGTACTAAATTCGAAAAATCGCGTAAGAACGCCTTTGCAACCTCAGAACAATTTTTAACGCCTTGCTAAATGTTTTCTTTTTATTTCTCCTGACGAAGACAAAATATTTTGTTGAAACGTTCAAAAAATAAAACTATAAATAGCCTAAGTTTCTATATTTTACAGAAATAATATATAGCAATAACGCTCAATCTATATATAGGAAATGATCAAAATTAAGCACAAATGTTTCTTTTTACTCACAGAACAAACTTCTAATATCCTTACTGCGATGAAAAATATTTGAAAGGGCTTGACACATTAGTGGTTAAACCTCCCAACGGTTTCGTCAATTTAATCTATCAGATCGCTTCTCTGAGTTCTGATACTGTATTGAAAAGATTCTGAAAATATATATGCTATACTGAAGGGTAGAAAATCAGAAATGATATTCAAGCAAGCTATGGACATAAGCTTTTAGAACTGTACAATTTCATATAAATATTTGCATTAAGCAACGCTTTTTCCGCAAACAATAAGAACAAGGCCAGTTAGACATAAATTGATATAAATCAATAATTATTTACAGCTCCTATAAAAACCTAATAAACTTTTATATTTTTAATATTTTACACAAATAAATTTTCTGGCAATGCGCTTCTTTTAAATATCATCAAATATTATCTCTACAGACCTTACTGCAATGATATGAGTTATTGAATGAGAGGGCTTGACTCATTAGTAGTGAACCCTCTCAGCGGTTTCGCCAAATTAATCTCTAGACCGCTCTACTATTTTATTGGATTGGTTTGGAATATACCCTGTATTTTCTATGGAAGGCAGCTTAGGGGTGTTTAATGAACTATGGACATAAGCTTATATTTTTCATTACAGTAAGGGCAGTAGAGAAAATTGTTTAATTTTTAAAATAATCACACGCGTCTATAATAGTTTCGAATATATATATATATATATTTTTCAATTAAAAAGGCATTTTTGATCCAATATATGCTTTTTTAATTAAAGACTTATTTATGGATTGCTCTATTTTCAATAATCCCTATTTAAAGCACAATGTGTAGACAAAATAATAAAAATGGTATTTATCCGTAAAATTATATATAATTGTTAGCTGTATATATACTGAGTGTAATGTTTAAATCAAAGATACAATTCTTTCATTGGCCTTGTAGAACGAGAGTGGTGTACCTGTGTGGTGATCCTCGATAAAGAGAGGCGAGTTGCCCCTAGAAATATTGGAATAATAAATTCATTAAAAAATCCAATTTATGCATCTTTTTTAAATATAATTTTAATTATGGATTGCTCAATCTTCAAAATATATACAATGTATATATATATGTTTGTTGTTTTTCAGAAGTTGTAGCTGAAAATCCACGGGATGTCTTGAGATATTTCAAGGATTGCGATCTCAAACGAATAAAGACTGATGCTATTGGCTGGAGCAGTGTCCTTCCTGAAGAAAAATTTAGAAATGATCGTGACAAGGATGAATTTAAGAGTCATTGCGAGTGAGTATTGGAGCTATATTCATGGTCAAAAATTATTAAAATAAAATATGGATCTTTGATTGTGAAATTTCTTTCTGTGCAGGGAAAGAATTCAAGCCAGTAGGGATGTCATCACAGAACTTGAAGGTTGTCTGGCAGAAGAAATGAAAGAAGGAATTCCAGAATTTGAACAACTCACTCTCAATTTGATGGAGGATTTATGTAACAATGATACTATCATGGATAGTAAGCCTTGGTATTTATATATAATTTTAAAATAATATAGATTCTATTTTATTTTATTTACATTATTAATTATAACATTTTAACCATTTTTTAGGACATCATTGTTCACTAATATGCGTTCCTTTTATATTAGAATATAAGAATATATATTAAACAAATTCTATTTTAAATACATTAAAATATTTTCCATTCTTTTTAAAACGACTGCACCGAATAAGAAACTTTTCTTAAAGTAAATTATATATATATCGTAATTTAAACAATGTGATATGTAAGTAATAAAGTATGACGTCTTTTCTAGTCGTCTCAAAGTGACACCAGCTTGCCACTGGACACCCGGGGGATTCAGAGAGGGACAAAGAAGGGGCGTTGGTCCGGAAGTTGACAGTTAGTTAGGTTACAGTGGATATTTTCGAAGAGGCCCGCTCAGTGCTAGGTCTCACGGCGGCCCTCGTGGCCGCCGTTTTGGTTCTAGGCCATTATCTTCTCACGACGGTCCCTGCGGCTTCAGGCTGGACGCCGAGCTTTCCTCTGTTAATTCTCAACTTCCCCCTGGTCCTGGTGCCACTTGAGACGTACTGGGAGAGCGTCTTTTGATCCCAAACGTGCGGATTTCCCACTCTGCACGCCTTGCCACTCAACCCCGACTGCTTCCAACTCACTTGTTGGCTTACCCGGGTTTACGACATATATATTAAAATTAGGGCATATTTTGGATCAAATATATTTATTAAAATTCGATATTTCGACGAGGCTGTTCGTCTATCTTCTTCTAGGAAAAATGCAAACTCCTTGTAAGCTTATTATCCGCGTGATCCACGAGAAGTGTTGTTTTATATAACATAGGTTCGTATGTGTCCAAACCATTTAATTTGAATTATCGTATCTTCAGGAATAAAATGCTATGTTTTGAATATTTTTGTTTTAACTGTATGTATGATTGTGGTATTTCTATCATCCTATTGATGTTATATTTATCTTCTATAGATGCCCAGCTCTCCAGAAATAATCTTGTGTGTTTATCCTGTACATTGTTGTAAAAAGCTATTGCATTATCAAATTCTGGCATAAGTCCTTGCTTAATTGCATGGTCTACATGTAACGATAAAGGGCTATGGTTTTTGAAGGCTGTCCTGTGTTGATTGAGTCTTTCTATTAAGATTTTTCCAGTTTCTCCAATGTAGGATGATGTACAGGATTTACATGGAATACAGAATATGAGTTTGGATCGGGTTTCTTGTTTTGGTATAGTTTGGTTATAGCCACCCTATGGGAGTTATGAAAAAGATCGAATTTATCAAAAAGGTGTCTTAGATAGTGAGACTTGTATAAGATGTAAACTTTACTTTTATAATCCTTACTTTAAAATAACGACCATTATTAAAGTATAAATAAGAAATGTCTTATTGTTATATTTTATCCCATTGTTGGTGATATTTGAGTAATTATAAAAATATATTTTTGTTCAATTAAGCTTAATCTAAAATCTCAAACATTCGAAGGTACCTCATGGTGAGTAAATGTTACTTTTTTGCGACATATTCACACAGATGGAATTCCATGAATTCTAATCGAATATATTTAAAATAATGCTACCCATAATTATATGCTTATTTTGTATAAAATGTATCTCTAACCTTTTCAATACTCTTAAGTAAATGTTAATTAGTAGTAACTATTCAAAACTATTATAGACGCGTATGATGTAAAAAATAACAATTTCTACTGTCCTTACTACAATGGAAAAATTAATGGGAGGGCCTGGCTCACCAGTGGTGAACCCTCCCAGCATTTGTAGTAAGGACAGTAGAAATTGTTTTATTTTTTAAAATTCATACGCGTCTATAATAGTTACGAATTTATAACAGATGGTGCGCTATAGTAGCATATAGTAGTAACTATTAAATATATTTTTCTTTTGTGTGCGTTGTTCGGTTTACAGAGCTGAGTAGTAACTGAGTTTGATATATTATAAGAATATATAATGAAATATTAATAAAACACTAGATTTGATTGTTGAATAAACTCATTATTTGTATTCCAGTGACCCTGAATGAAGAGGTTGAGACTGTGGTTAGTGAAAAAATATTTCACGATTGTTTCCAAGCGGTCAATATCAAGATAGACCAGATGATGAAAGAAGACACCATTGATGCCATGATACCTCGATTTTGTTGGTAAAATATTAAAAATTACTCAATATTTAACAATCATTCAATTAACTTATTTACCACTCGGGGTCGGTGGAAGGATGATCTAAACCTTTGGTTTTCGACCGCTACGACCCGGGTTCGATTCCCGCATTGGGCACTTTTTTTCTGTTAAAAAAATGCTCCAATGGCCCCCGATTCTTGCAAAAGTCCAACCTCACCAGTTAGTGAAAGTAACCAAAACGGGGTTCTGGCACATTTGTAAGTGCAAAGTCGAACTGCTTTTCACATGTGTAGACATGTGGTGTACTTACAGTAAAAGCAGTCGCTTACTTCTACCCACCATGATTATCATGGTCTGTACCATGTGTTCTAGGGTTAAGCAAAAAAACCTTTCAACTCTGTAACGTTTCCTATTTGAAATTCAATGATACATTTGGATTTGAATAAAAAAAAAACACAAATTAAACATATGTAAGTACATAGTATTGAATTATACGACAGTACATAAACAAAAACATACAAGGTTGCCGAGAGACTATTTAAATATAAAAAATAAAATAATATATAAATATTTTGCATTAATAAATACAAGTCATGTTACAATATAATTTGATATCGCTAGTATAACTGGTTTGAAAATTGCGTAATTGACTTGAATATATTTTGTTCTTATATTGTGTGGTGTCTAACTTCCAGCTAAGAAGAATCTGGAAAATTCTTCGCAAATTGATTTTTTTTTATTCTTTCTGTAATAAAATAAAGATAAACAGTTAATAGTCAAAGATTAAAAATATATCTACTAGAAATAAAAGTGAAATAGAGATTGAGCATCAACTAAAATAAAAACAAATCGAGAGAACTCAAAATAACATATCATCATAACATATTAGTATTGGACAGCTTGATGAATTTGTAGACGATAAAGAGAGGTGTAAAAGTTCTGATCAATTTTGCAAATTTATTTACAACTTTCTTTTGAAATGGAAAAGGGAGAGGGAAACTTAGAAGGAAAAGATTGCGATGCTTGCTTTGTTGTTTTGCTTTGTTGTTTGTTTTTCTCTTCGGAAAATTTTCTTTGGTTAATTATGTAAAATAATGAATTGAACAGGATTGTATATAGCCGATTTGTTGTGATGTAGAGAGAGGTATCGACGCAAATGTCCCTGAGTTTGGGACATCGCGTTTCATGATGTTAATAAATTAATATCATCATTCTTAACTCTTAACTTAATAAAAACAGCAATATATAGGTACACATGACCCGACATGAACTGGTCAATACTAAATAATAAATAAAATATATTACTTATTATAAATACTGAGCATTTTTAGCTATTACTCTGGGGGTCGGTAGAAGGATGGTCTAAACCTTTGGTTTCGACCGCTATGACCCAGGTTCGATTCCCGCATTGGGCACTCTTTTTTTCTGATTAAGAAAAAATGCTCCAATGTTCCCCGAATATTGCAAAAGTCCACCCCCACCAGCGAGTGCAAGCAACCAAACTGGTCTCTGGCACATTTCTAAGTACAAGGTCGAACTGCTTTTCACATGTGTAAACATGTTGTGCACTTACAGTAAAAGCAGTCGCCTACTTCTACCCACCATGGTTATCATGGTCTGTACCACATGTACTAGGGATAAGCAAAAAACAAAGGTAAAAGAATATGGAAAAATTCTGTGTTCGCAGCTGGTGGAGCACGGCCTGGCAGTGCTACGACCAGAGTCTTCAAGAACCCAACAACCCTGGTGTTAGCTCCAGAATTCCAAACCACTTCGACTACTACTTCGACATTGCCATGAAGCCGATCTGTGGTCCTGAGCCACTCAATGAAGTATGTGCTACTGTTCCTCACAAACCTCCGTCTAAGACAGATCTTCTTTACCTTATTTTCTTCATAAGTGAATTTGGTGTATTCGAAAAATATATGTCCTAAATATATATCCTTTATATGTTATGTTTTGAATAAACTAATATTATCAGCAATAAATTGATTTAGTATTTTAAATCTTGAAATACATTCTGGAGGTGTCTTGTCCATCTCCATGGAAAAGTAAGGTGCCATTGCCCCGTTAGTCAACCACATTCTAGAGTTCCCTGTAGGCCTTCACGCTTACCGTAGCGGCTCGGCGCTCACGACACCGTACTTCGCCCTACAGGGTAGTCTCTTACTTGTGCTGCTTCTCCCTCCCGCCACGTAGAAATACATTCTATATACCTCATATTAGAGTCGTATCCTCAGATTTCATGGATGAGAAATATCTATAGATCACAGATTCAACAGAATTATATAGACAATATATTATTATATTATTTCCCACCTTTTTCTTTAAGTAATACTTGTATTAGGAATCATCTTGGAATTCTATTCACTCTGGTTATTGAATTCTTTTTTTTATCAGTTACATCTAAAGTGACCAATACGTGAATAAAATATTCAGCCGTCCTATATTATTTTTCTCATATGTAAAAAATATCTCTTTAAAAACGGAATCCTATTTAAGGCCTATTGCCATCATGTATCATTACCAGTTGAAGGGCGTGACTGCCCGAAAGCTCGTGTAGTCGATTAATAAAAAATCATTTTCTCCTGGCACTTAACTTTATAGTATTTATATTCCAAGGAGAAAGTTTCTATGTTTAAATAAATCACATTTTATTTAAATATTTACAATTTGCTTTCTTAATTGAATCAATTGAATATAATTACAAATTTGTATATAAATAACCATAGTAGAAAAATACTATATTATTAACTAAAAGTTGCTTATGACACTTATGTCAGAAACGTAGGAAAAAATAACGAATGAATACATAAAGACGCAAATGTTTCTCTTCACACTTAAATCAAACTTCTACTGTCTTTACTGCGATGGAAAAATATTTGGGAGGGCTTGACTTATGTCCATAGTTTGCTTGAATATTATTTCTAAGATTGGGTCAGAGACCTCATAAGGACAACAAAGATATTATTAAAAAATTGAGAATTCAGAATCATAGACTTCTTACAAAATGATATATTATAACACGGGTTCTCCAAGGTTCCGTAATCGGTCCTACATTCTTTTATATATTTATTGATGACTTCATTAGTGATGAAGGAATCATTCTAAACTTTTTGCTGATGACAATATCATTTAAGCTTCTATATATAACGCAGGAATAATTTACAATAAACTAAATGAAGCCTGTCTATATGCAGAGATATGGTGCAAACCTTGGTGAATAGAAGTAAACTCTCAAAAGACGGAACTCATACCCTTTTCGCAATCAAGAAATACAAGTACTTGTAAAATACTGTAAAGTACTTGTAAGATTGTTGTATTACTTGTGAAATTGTTGTAGTACTGGTAAAAATACTGTAAAGTACTTGTAAAATACTGGAAAGTACTTGTAAAATACTGGAAAATACTTGTAAAATACTGTAAAATACTTGTAAGATTGTTGTAGTACTTTTGAAAATACTGTGAAGTACTCTTGTGAAAATACTGTAAAGTACTTGTAAAATGCTGTAAAGTACTTGTAAAATACTGGAAAGTACTTGTAAAATACTGGAAAGTACTTGTAAAATACTAGAAAGTACTTGTAAAATAATGGAAAGTACTTGTAAAATTGTTGTAGTACTTGTAAAAATACTGGAAAGTACTTGTAAAATACTGGAAAGTACTTGTTAATACTGGAAGGTACTTCTAAAATACTGTAAAGTACTTGTAAAATTGTTGTAGTACTTGTAAAAATACTGGAAAGTACTTGTAAAAATACTGGAAAGTAGTTGTAAAAATACTGGAAAGTACTTGTAAAATACTGGAAAGTACTTGTAAAATTGTTGTAGTACTTGTAAAAATACTGGAAGGTACTTGTAAAATACTGGAAAGTACTTGTAAAATACTTGAAAGTACTTGTAAAATTGTTGTAGTTTTTTTTTATTTATTTTATTTATTTATTGTTACAAAAGCACGAAGTCCAAAGGACTATTGTGCTGTGCTAGTATTATTTACATATTTTGAAAAGACTTATAAGAAATTTCTCCTGAATTGGTTAAAATCTATATATATAAAATTGAATGTCTGTGTGTGTGTGTGTCTGTCTGTGTGTCCTCTATGGATTCGAAAACCATACATCCAATCGCCGTGAAATTTTGGGATATTATTAGGTGTATCTCCGGAAAGGTTTACGAAAAATAATTTCTTGAATATCTTTAATATCCTTAGAGTTATTTGCAGATTTGTAGCTTTAACTCGCAAGCAGCGCCATCTTGCAACGGAGATCTGCCCCTCCCCCCCCCCCCGTCCGGCCGCTGGCCAGTTGGTTGGACAGTCCAAGTTTTCCCACCGACCAATCAGAGGGATCAAGAGCCCCCTCCCCCCCCCCACCCCCCCCGTCCGGCCGCCGGCCAATCAGAGTGATCAAGAGGTCCTGGCGCGCGGGGGGCGGGTGACCTCCGGGAACTACGTTCATCTTCCATAAACGACCATGAATTTATTCAACTTATCGAGTATTTTTCAAGGACCGGGAAAATATGTTCACTAGATAAAACGATGATTTTGTAATGTAGAAAATTAGGAAAGACAAAATTCAGGATGACACAAAACACAGGGACCGGGAAAAAATAATCACTTTATCGAGAGATTCACGACCATGACTTTATTCAACTTATCGAGTATTTTTCAAGGGACCGGGAAAATATATTCCTAGATAAAACGATGATTTTGTAATGTAGCAAATTATGAAAGACAAAATTCAGGAAGACACGGCACACAGGGACCGGGAAAAAATGTTCACTTTATCGAGAGATTCAAATTTACGAGTTTCAAATTATCGAAATATATCTTTTTTTTTTTTTAAGTTTATAGAGAATTGTTTTACCAAATGTTCGTTAGACAAACCTTTACTCGGGTTAAACCTCGGGCGAAGCCGGGTACGTCCGCTAGTAGATGATAAAATAAGGAGAAAAAAACGTTTCTTTAATGAACGGATTCGTGACAAGCTTTCAATACATATTTCTCTAATAACAAAAGTATAGGTACCATTCTTAGACACCCTATCACCCGCCTACACAGATCTGCCGTTGTTCGGTCTTCTGGTGGCTCGGCCTACTTGGTCTCGTGCAACGATTGCAATGCTTCCTACATGGGCGAGACCGGTAGATCCGTGGCCACCAGGATGACTGAACACAGTAGATGCATCTCCAATAAGGACAATAGATCTCTCATATTTAACCACATCAACATCACTGGCCACTCCTTCAATTTATCCTCCCCTACCACCCTGTTTTCCAATATCAATAACAAATACCAAAGATTAATTTTAGAAGCAATTTTATCCATTAACAATAATAGTATTAATAGACATATTGATTTTTACCAAAGCAGTATCATGACATATGTATGAATCTATAGGCCGGCTACTAAAAAACCTAATTTTTCCATGAGCCCCCCCCCCCCCCCTTGAAAATACCATGTAGAATTATTTTCATGTAATAAACTTTCTGTTTCCAGACTAATGTCGAATGAGATTGCGTGATGGTCTGTAATTTGCGAAAGATTTATCGTCTTCCATCCATTAACAAGTACATGAGCATGACTATTAGTAATAGTAAGATCTATTATACTTAATCCTCGACATGTTTTGTTTCGATTGTTGTCGAAAGTACTTGTAAAATTGTTGTAGTACTTGTAAAATACTGGAAAGTACTTCTAAAATACTGGAAGTACTTGTAAAATACTGGAAAGTACTTGTAAAATACTGGAAAGTACTTGTAAAATACTTGAAAGTACTTGTAAAATTGTTGTAGTACTTGGAAAATACAGGAAAGTACTTGTAAAATTGTTGTAGTACTTGTAAAATACTGTAAAGTACTTGTAAAATACTGGAAAGTACTTGTAAAATACTTTAAAGTACTTGTAAAATTGTTGTAGTACTTGTAAAATACAGGAAAGTACTTGTAAAATTGTTGTAGTACTTGTGAAATACTTGAAAGTACTTGTAAAATTGTTGTAGTACTTGTAAAATACTGGAAAGTACTTGTAAAATACTTGAAAGTACTTGTAAAATTGTTGTAGTACTTGTAAAAATACTGGAAAGTACTTGTTAAAATACTGTAAAGTACTTTATTTTTACAAGTACTACAACAATTTTACAAGTACTTTATAAATGTAAATTGCTTGTAAGATTGTTGTAATACTTGTGTAAATACTGTAAAGTACTTGTAAAATACTGGAAAGTACTTGTAAAATTGTTATAGTACTTGTAAAAATACTGACACAATCAAGGAAATAAGTTTTATTAATGACACCATCAAGTAAAAGGACGGTGCTCGATATCTAGGGGTAATCTTAGATCATCATTTATCTTTCCAAAAATTCATTGAGAACAGGATTCATCTAGCAAAGGTAGCAAAAAATATCTATCACTCTTTGTTAAGTAATTAAAGTAAATTCTCACTATATAACCTGCAAATGAACCCTCTCTATATTTAAGAATTAGGCACATTCTAACATATAGATACCCAATTTCTATTTCAGCCATCAAAACTATACTAAAGAATTGGAAACCATTGAAATCAAGACCCTAAAGAGAGAATAATAAAAGCCCCCTTATATGTAAGAAATTTGATATTCATAAATGACCTCCAAATTGAAAATATTAATGACTATATTGAAAATTAGCATTGAAATTCTACGAAAATAAACTACAAAACCAAGCATTTCAAAAAGCCTGTGACATTAAAGAAAAAATAAAGGAACCTCAGACCAAGACAAGTTCTATATAATTTCAAGCATAACAATGAAAAATGAAAAAAAAAATAAAGATGTAGAAACATTAATCTAGCCAGATAATTTCTTAACACTACTCATAGAAACAAGTTGAGTTCGATATAGAATGTAAACAGAGGAACTTACGCTAGCTAATACTAACAACAACCTGTAAGTAAATAAATTATCTAATACCCCAATAAATAAATCTTATAATACGTTTGTTAATTATATTACGTAAACAAAGATTTTACATGGTGTCAGAAGTTTAAAATATAAAATAAATAAAGGTAGCGTATTTCGCAAACCCTAGTTCTAAACTGAAAGGGTTAACAAAAGTTCCAAACTTACTCATAGAAACATGCAGCAGATGGTACAGAGAACTAATTAACATGAAAAGGATTGTAAATATAAATAATGTATTATGATGCATTAGCGCGCCATCTGTTATGAAAATTCGAAACTATTATTATAGACGCGCTAATGCATTATAATATAAATGTTCTAATAAAAGAATAAATAATGTATATATATGAAGAACCCCTGTACATAAATATTGTTTGTACATTTATGATCTAGTTCAGGGGTCAGCAAAACTTTAAGATGGAAAAGTAAAAAATATATTTTACAAAATTTTAAAGTTTTTAAAGAGCCACAACACTTTTTCTTGCCAACAATAAATAGTACTCGCATAAATAATATTTACGTATGGAACTATATAAAGAACTGCAGCTTCACATCCAAAGAGCCGCATGTGGCTCACGAGCCGAACCCTGGTCTAAGTTGTTCTTGGTGAGCTCTCACCTAATAGTTATTTTGAAATGGAACTGGTCGTTGAGGTACAGCTTTCTCCAAGCTCATGAAACGTTCTTAGCTTCTCTTTATTAATCAAGAAAGAGTATTTACCCAATTCTGAAATAATTAAAAATTGAAGATTTGTTGATATTTATTCCGACAGAAGACGCAAGCAATCAGAAACTTTTAGTTAGACGATCAAAATATGCCTTTTTTTCACTCTTTAGAATAATCTATAAATAAATTTTCTCAATATATTCTAAAATGGATGACACGGCCAAGATTCCAGAGTAAAGTTGGGGGAAGATGAGTGAGGGATGGCCATGTGTTGTCAGGGGAGGTGGGCAGGCGCCAAAAACAGCATTCCTGTGTGGGGGGAAAGAGAGTCAGGTCACATCTGCAGCAATGAGAAGTCGTGGCGACTTGCCTCCGGGCGTGTGGATGATCCTACAAGGCGGTGCCAGGAGAGCCTGACATCGGAGCGACCTACAAGGCGGTGTAGTCCAGGTTGGATGTGTATAGTGTGGAGTGGAAGGTTTCACAAGAGTGACATCCACTGCACTAAGGATTCATCTGACGGGGAGCTTGAAGATATGTCCCACTGATTATATTCCTTCTGTTCATGCCACGTATAAGAAAGCTATAACTTTAGCTGCATCTCTTACGAACTCACGTGTATATCTTTGTGGCATCCTGATTAGAATAAGACCACGAACAGCGTCTGGTTACGACGTAACAATATATTTGAATCGAAGGAAAAATCATTTTACTAATATATTGAGGGGAAGTTCGCCTCTCTATCGAGTTAGTTTTTTTGTAATTTAAACTGAA
This sequence comes from Cordylochernes scorpioides, assembly GCA_030710605.1. Classification (NCBI taxonomy): domain Eukaryota; kingdom Metazoa; phylum Arthropoda; class Arachnida; order Pseudoscorpiones; family Chernetidae; genus Cordylochernes; species Cordylochernes scorpioides. The sequence goes on from CP092875.1 coordinate 75,414,376, forward strand.
TCACGTGATTAGTTGAGTTAATCTAACTATTTGAGGCCAAGGTAAAGATCTGATGAAAATACCGTTGTATATCAAATATATATATAAATTTTCCATCTATATATATATATATTTAGATGGAAGATTTGCCGGGAGGAAATTGATCATAGAAGCATAGGGCGCCTTTACCGTCAAAATAAACGTCAAAACCTGACGCCATCTATTGACCGTCGCCGCAAAATTGCGGCCTTGGGTCGGTGACAAAGCCTGTGGTAGATTGTGATGATTCCATTAGATCCCGTGTGGATCTAATGGAATAAAGTCCGCCCTAGACTGATGAGGGCCATTAGCCCGAAACCATGGTCTCTAGGTGGACGCTTCTCAATTTGCCAAAGCTGGTGTTGTGGCTTTGTCACCGACCTGAGGCCGCTAGTCGGTCAATAGATGGCGTCAGGTTTTGACGGGAGAGGCGCTCTATGCTTATAGGGCCTATATGCCTATGGATATTATAACACTATTCGGCGCTGAGTTTGTGTATACAAAGATGTAATGCCTCGATAAAGGTTGGCGTTCAGCCAGCCGAATTATTGGCAAAATAAATCTTTTATTAAATCCAATATATGCCTTTTTATTATCTAATGAATTGAATACGGATTGCTCTATTTTCAAAACAATATTTATATATATACATACATTCTATAAATGTTATAAAAATAAAATTAAAAAAAACATAATATATTACTTTTATATTAGTATAAATGTTATAAATGTTTCCCGTTTTCTCTTCCTTTACAAATATTTGAATTTCATATAATCCAGATTTATATAGATAGGAAGTATTTTTGAGCTAGGTTAATATGTATAACGATTAGAATTCTTTGATCCCAAATTAGGTACATTCAATATAGAAGGGATTTTCTGTGCTAGAGTATAAAGAGCAATGATGAGGAATAAGCATTTAACCCAATAATAGCATCCGATGATATTTCAATATAGAGGTAGTAGAAATACCTGTTGTTCAAATTTGAATACAATATTTGGAATAATTTTATATGAGTAATATAATCTTTGATAAATTAAATTTTATTGCCATCTATCGTTGAAATTTCACACAAATAAATTTACTGGCAATGCGTTTCTTTTAAATATCATCAAATTATATCTCTACAGACCTTACTGCAATGGTATGAGTTATTGAATGAGAGGGCTTGGCTCATCAGTAGTGAACCCTCTCTGCGGTTTGCCAAATTAATCTCTAGACCGCTCTACTATTGTATTGGACTGGTTTTGTTATATACCCTGCATTTTCTATGGAAGGCAGCTTAGGGGTGTTTAAGGAACTATGGACATAAGCTTATAGGTCTGTAGAGGTACATACATATAATTTCAAGGTATTGCATTGAGCACAGCTCTTCCGCAAAATATGTTTTAATAACCAATATATATTAGTAAATTAAATTTTATTGCCATCTATCGTTGAAATTTCACACAAATAAATTTACTGGCAATGCGTTTCTTGAATTTATATGTATGTACCTCTACAGACCTATAAGCTTATGTCCATAGTTCCTTAAACACCCCTAAGCTGCCTTCCATAGAAAATGCAGGGTATATAACAAAACCAGTCCAATACAATAGTAGAGCGGTCTAGAGATTAATTTGGCGAAACCGCTGAGAGGGTTCACTACTGATGAGCCAAGCCCTCTCATTCAATAACTCATCCCATTGCAGTAAGGTCTGTAGAGATATAATTTGATGATATTTAAAAGAAACGCATTGCCAGTAAATTTATTTGTGTGAAATAATCTTTGATATTTCCTTTCTTCATCATCAATTCTTTATCATCGTTACAAAATTTTCAAAAAATAATTAGGCCTCTGATTCATTTTAGATAAGAGAAATATCATTTTACTTTTCAGATGAACATTTTCTTTAATTTCTTGACGAGGTCAATTAAGTAGAAATAATTTTGAAAAAACATCGATAAAATTTCAAAATATATAACGAGAAAAATGTATGAGTCTTTATATTAATAATATATATTACAAATAATAGTAAAGATATTGAATTTAATAGCCTATATAAAAGATATCAACTCCATTGTTAAGATTTTGTATCAAACCTTTTCGAAGAGACTGGTGATAAGAAATATTAATTCATATACATTCAATGTATATTATGAAAATCGAAATAAACCCTTTATTTATTTTTCTGCATTCAACAATAAACATCTTTAGTTGATATCTTACCGGTGTATATTATGAAAATCGAAATAAACCATTTATTTATTTTTTGGCATTCAGCAATAAACATCTTTAGTTGATATCTTACCGGTGAATATTTTTCAGTTGACATATTTTTCTATGAAATATTATGTTGACTTTTGTGCAAATTCCTGAACGTTAACACTATATCGAATATGTCGGAAGTTATTGCTACGAGACTCGTACATGATCGGAAATACTTGTAAAAGATAATTTGCTCTAATTCTTTATCAGCATTATATATTTTTTGTTTGAAAACGTTAAATCTCTCTCTTCTCTATTGTAACTACATTTCGACATGCAGGTATATCAAGATTATGGATAAACACGTGAAATTTGAGAATTATCTGTGGCCAGCCAAATATTGGTTGCTTTCGCGATTTTACCTCTGCCATATATATATAAATAATTGCTAGTATATCCAGATATTTCCAGAAACGGAACTTTTTTTTTACTTTTCCCGTGCAATTATTATTATATATAATAGCGCGAAACAGGTTCGTGGATGGCTTTTCTTGATTTATCAAGAAAATGGGTTGGTCAAATATCAGGGACCAGGCTAAATCATTGTTTAGTTGATAAAATAAAGAAAGCATATCCTGACCAGGAGCACATGTGTGATGGCAGAGAGCGCCATCTAGTGGAACATAAATCAACTAAACATTGATTTAGCCTGTTCCCTGATATTTGGCCAACCCAATTTATTGATAAATCAAGAAAAGCCATCCACGAACGTGTTTCGCGCTGTTGGCGCTCGTTAGCGTGGAGTAGGCTGTTTCACTGCGACCTAAAATATATTTGGTCCCAGGGGCTTTTTGAGAAACCAGAAAATGGTATTTAAAGCCAAACCTGCGTAAATACGCTTTTAATTATTATTTTCTATTATATTTTCATATAAAATATATATAATATTATTCCTTATATTTATATGATGCATTTGAAAACATTTCCTTAAGTGTAGAATATAGAATAAATATATAAATTGAATTTAACACACACACACCATGGTGGGTTACTTTATTGAGCCATTCAAGATAACCATTAGAGAGAGGAACCGAATTCTTCGAAAATATCACCCTGGCTAATAAAGAGAAATATGTAAAGTAATTCACCCTTGGAAGGAGGTTTGTGAGGTACAGTACCGCAGACTGCACTGTGTGGCTCAGGACCACACATCTGCCTAAATAACCTGTCGTAGAAGAAGTCGAAATGGTTGATGATTCCACAATTTGGGTCTCGGAATGGTTCCTGGAGACTCATGTCGTAGCATTGCCAGGCAACACTCCACAGGCACTACATCGCATTGTCTCGTTTAATATTCTTATTTCTTACAATATCTTATCCATTATGATATAACTAGAATATATTATAGATGTAAATATTGCCGGGAGGATATTGATCTAATAAGACAAAGGTCGCCTTTCGCTTCAAAATAGACGTCAAAACTCGTTAATAGATGGCGTCTAGTTTTGACATCGATTTTGACGGGAGTGGCGACCTTTGTCTCTTCAGAATATTTTATATAATAATGGAAATATTCTACACTTTTTGATCATAGCTAATAGGTCTATAAGAAAATATTAATACAATGAGAGAATACAAAGACTATATCTTAATCATACAAATGTTATTTCTCATACAACAAATTAATGATACTTATTAAATATTTCAATAATTGAGACAATAATGATTTCTTTGACGATATTCTTCATATATTGAACTTTAAGTGTTTTCCGCAAATAAAACTTCAAGGTATTGTTAAATCGCAATTATCAGACATTGACAACAAAACATTCTTACGCTCTTTGTCTAAAAGGACATTAGAAATACAAATTAAACCATCATATATAGTATGACTTTGAAAACAGGCAAAGCAGGATAGCCACATGAAGTGCATACTCCCGCATTGAACCTTTAAATCCTATGAATTAATAAATATTTGGCTTGAAAATCTAAAATGATTAGAGATTGAGACCGGTAATTTTGTATTTCTTCCTCGTTTGGAGAGTCATGTATAATCTCTCCATTACCTCAGACTCAAATGTTTCCGAGTTTAAACTAAACATAATCATCAGATATGTCATATTTATTTAGATGGATATTTTACTATATTTCAATCACTAAAAAAATATATACTTTCATTAAATAAGCATTATTGAGTAAAATTAATCATACATCCAGGGAAAAGTGTCTTTTCAAAACATTTTTATTATTCTCTAGCTTCCGGGCATGGACGTCCTACTACAGAAGAAAACATGGTATTATAATTCGCCAGGTTTTCTCCCGTAGAAGGGCGTCCGTGCCTGAAAGCTAGAGAACCACAAAAATGTTTTGAAAATAAACTATTCCCTGGATGTATGATTAATTTTACTCAATATTGATTCAAAGGATTATTTTATATTAGCATCATGAAATACATAAAGAATCAACTAATACGTACCAACAATATCGTGGTTTAAGAACATTCACGTTATTTTCAGCCATCATTTGTTCCATACTCATTCTGCCAGTATGAAAGTAATTGTTGAAAATATTTTTATTTGTAACACTCGAAACCTCTTCGCAAAGAGATTCTGACACATAAAAATATATATAATCAAAACATATAGAAAAATATTCATATATAATAATAAATTATTTTTTTATATTTGAGTCAAATCATATAACCCTTTAACATTCTATTAGATGCAAATATAGGAGAAGAAGAGTGAGTGTCAACATTTTAATATATTTCGATAATATAAAAGAAGAAAAAGGAGCTTCTTGTGTAGAACATGTTTATTCCGCTAGCTATTTTTCTGATAAAAAAAATTGCTCCAATGGCCTTCGATTCTTGCAAAAGTCCTACCCCACCAGCGAGTGCAAGTAACCAAACGGGGCTCTGACACATTTGTAAGTGCAATGTCGAACTGCTTTTCACATGTGCAGACATGTGGTGCGCTTACAGTAAAAGCAGTCGCTAACTACCTATCATGATTATCATGGCCTGTAGTAAAACGTGTACTAGGGATATATAAGTTATATGCAAATTTGCAACTAGTTACAAATTTACAAATCACTTGTCTCTTATTGTACTTCTATATCTTGTCTTGGTTTATCTTCACGCCAGTTGAAGAACGATGTCGTTCAAAAGCTAGCAGAATAAACGTTCTAAACAAGAAGCTCCTTTTTTGCTCTTATATATTATCGCAATATATTGATGGTAATCAAAGAGTTGTTCTCTACATCAACAATTTAATGTTAATAAATAAAATTTAATGAAAGATACTTCGGCCAGTAAATCTTTTTTTATTGTCTCTACGTTCGACATAAATCTTTTGTCCTCGTCAGGGGCGAACAAACGAGGACAAAAGATTTTTGTTGAAACGTCGAGACAATAAAAAGATTCACTGGCCGAAGTATCTTTAATTTGAAGAACTATGAACATCGGCCAGGCAAACTATATCTTTACGAAAATTAATGAAATTGTGGACACTTGTTCTTCTCCATTTGAGCATACATCACCTATGCTTCAGCCGGATCTACTGGAAAAGGCTGATAAGATACTCAATCCTTTGAAGCATTACAGACATTATACCCTACTAACTACCAACCTTTAAGAAAGGGTCAGGAAGCTCAACAAACAAGTATATCGGTTGAACCATTAATTAATTATAGTATATATATGTATAGACAAATGTAAAGGAATACATTTATGACAGCGCAAGTGTCCCTAGGGGGACATAGCGCTTTAAAATTAAAAAAATAAAATAAAATAAGATAAAAACCTTCGATGAAAAAGGGCGATGTAAATATAGAAGTCAAAATTTGTAAAAGTCGAAAATAATAATCCTAAAACTAAGGAATATAAATATAAAACTAACATATGAATATATCGTAATAATAAATTGTAATATTTTGATAAATATTAGAGTATAAACAGAGTTCAACAAAACTAGAAAGAAAGGTTGATGTCACAATAGATGTATAATTGTAATGCAAATAGATTTTTAGATACCAGTAAAATAAAACTTGGATGATACCTTTATAAACGATATTTTTTAAAAATACCAAAGACTGCACGCCTTTCTATTCGAAATCTAATCAGAAAATCTCTCTAGAAATGATAATTGCCATTCATATAATCTCATGAAAATAGAAATTTACAAGATTTAGGTCGTATAGATAAAAAGCATTTTATATATATTGTATCGTGGTTAATTTATTTTCACAATTTTAGTTTTAGATTGTATTAATTTACATAGTTTTGAACTGTGTCATAGCTATATAAATGTGTGTAGCTACAATTTTTCAGGTAGACCGTTGTTACAGAGAATAAAGTTGATTGTGTTTACCTTTCCTCGCGTCTCTTTTTCAACGCGACAATATTCCTTTTTTATTTATATTATTAAGGTTAATTATTTAATCAATACCATTTTTAATACTAGTTGTAGTTGATTGACTCTTTTCACTCGATGATTTATTTTTTATTTTTGACAGGAACAACAAATTATTTTGTTTTCTTCATTTTTTCTCCACATAATAGAGTAAAACGAGTTACACAAAATGCATTGTGGCTCAAATCTAAAGGGCATAATACAAAAAATAAATCTTTTTATATTATGCCTTTGGCTTTAAGCCACAATGCATTTTGGGCAGCTCGTTTTCCTCTATTATGTTGAGCAAAAATGAGGAGAACGAAATAATTTATATTATAATGATAATATTTAAAATAATATAATTATAATATATCATAATGGTAAATGAAAACATCGCAGATTAGCACACCGTAATATAAAAGTCTTGTTATAATTTATAGTTTGGTTTTCAATAATCAATAGCTCTATATGATTCATTTATAATTGTCGTCTATATAGACGTGCTTACTACAATAATGTAGGTTTCATATAATAAATGTATTTAAATATCCAACGACTAGAATTTTTAATTACAACTTGTGGAGAAGCTGGACCTATACCCACATTTATAAAAAAGGAACTGTGAGGTAAACGAATAGGTATTTTATACTTTACAAATTTATTTACTGAATAATTTAATATTTAATCAATTTCTAGACCTATTTTGATAATTATTGATCAATATTATTGTAACACATGCTAAAGAATAATAATTTATTTTATAAATACATAATTATTGAGAGAAACTATTACAGTAGAGCCTACATGAAAGGACACTCGCTCTAAATAATTTCTCTCTACAAATAACAGTTTTCATTTACAAAAATACTATTTTTACTATTTTACAACTCTCCGGTATGAGGAAACCTATCTCTAAAGGACACTTTGGCTTTGCAATAAGTGTCATTCACAAGAAGGTTCTCTCTACTGTATTAGAATTTAAGATAATCTGAAATGTGGTTTGTATTCATTACCTTCCATAAGAGTCTTATTGTTGCACATATCTTCTAACATGTTTACAGCAAACTTTTCAAATTCTGGAATTCCGTCTTTCAACTCATCTGCTAGGCATCCTTTCAAGGTTCTGACCAGTTTATTTCCTGATTCAAATCTCTCCCTGTACAGAACACAATCAAGTATGATGCGGCAATGTACATCAATCACTTATACTTACCCGCAATTCTGAGTTAAATCATTCGTAGATGCATCATCCTTCCAGTTCCATCCAGGAATAACATAACTCCATCCATATTCCTCACCTTTTATTAGATTTAGATCACAATTCTTGAAATACCCCAGTATTTCTTTGGTAGATAATGGTAATGCTCCTAGAAATAACATAATTATATTGTTATATTGTAATATTTGTAGCACATTATAATTTTAGAGACTATTTTAATGTAAATTTATGTTTTTATAATAAAATTATAATATTCTTTTTTTGCTTATCCCTAGTACACGTTTTACAGGCTATAATAATCATGGTGGGTAGAAGAAAGCGACTGTTTTTACTGTAAGTGCACCACATGTCTACACATGTGGAAAGAAGTTCGACTTTGCACTTACAAATGTGTCAGAGCCCCGTTTGGTTACTTGCACTCGCTCGAGTGGTTGGACCTTTGCAATATTTGGAGGCCATTGGAGCAATTTTTAAATTAGAAAAAAGTGCCCAATGCTGGAATCGAACCCGGGTCGAAGCGGTCAAAAACAAACGGTTGTGCCCCTCTGAAGCTTGTCTAAATTCAGAATAATTTTCCTCATGGACATTTTAGAGCTTGTGTAATAGTGATATTTGTGGTCACTAGTATATTTCTAGACCTTGCTGTGTCATCCCTGGAACATAGGCCGCGTTGGCTACCTCGAACTCGGTAGCATTTATATCAATTCTTGCACTATAAAACCAAGAAATGTAATCAGTTGAAATATATCTATGAGATATCTAAAATATATTATTTATGTCGGGTATAATCCATATCTTTTGAAATTGATCACTAACGATATTATTTTCTGGTGTAGGTGTTCATATTGTGGTTAGAGATGTGTTCTTGTTTTATCGTGTCATCTTCAGATGTTCTATGTCATCTATGCCAAGTTCTATGTCATCTATGCCAAGTTCTATGCCACAACTGAGAAAATTTATTTATCCATAATTATTTCATAGAAATTGAATCATAAATGGTCTTCAGCAAATATTTGATACGCTAGTGTATGAGAACCGTACTTTTATGCATTTCTAATAAAAAGGTTCTGTTGAAAGTGACTGATGAAAATATGAATTCAAGATCAATAGGAAACCCTCTCTTTTTTATCCTAGAAAATTGAGAAAAAAGGATATCCTGAATATATTCCAAATCATTTCATCATGCTCTTTGAAATATATCTTCAAATCCTTGGATTATAACTTTTCCTTTACTTTATGCTTTCCTAACTTTATCTTTTTCAAGTCATTCTTTTCAATCAAGTATTGATTCCCAAAGAATTCACAAAACTATATATATAAACTTTTATAAAATATAAAAAAATATAAATATTGACATTGACTGTTTAATAATTTTAATATCTGTTGTTTGAACCATCATATATTGAAACCAGCGCGAGTACATAACATGTATCTCATTTAAACGAGACATTTTCAATACTATTCTAAAGCTTAGTTTTTATCCTGTAAAACAATTAATATTTTTATATTGTTAGTAAATTATGAATAAAATTCTTAAGGAAGTGGAATGTCTTTAGTATCACCAGTCGACTGTTTTTTTTTAGAGAGACAGAAGCAATTTTGTTCACACATTTTGTATATTCAATAAAGGTCACTGTGTATCAAATATCTTTCAGAGTTATTGTCTGAATCTCGATACATTTTAGAAAGTAACTCCTAAACCTTCGGCTATGAGTATAGAATACTCATCGTATCGCTGATACAGTGACAATATTATGGTTAATGTATAGTTTCTCTTGAGACTATTATTATCTTCGGCCTGCCACTGAGTAGTCCTCCCAGTCTTGATGACAAAGGCAGACGCATTCTACTTCACCCAGTGTGGAGATAAGAACGAAGAAGAATATTATCTTCTAAAGTCTACAGGCTTAGCCTTTTGGGAAATGAATATCATGCTTGTCCTCAATATATATATTAAATTGGTTAAATTTTAAAATTAGGATATATAAAGTAATAGATGGATAAGGGTCGATATCGAATAATAGCTGTTTCAGACTTCTGCTTCAAATGAATCGTCGAATTTAACAGGAATTTAACGGCATAGAAGATATAATGGATCCCTATATTAATAATTTCAGCTTATATTCATATACTTTCATTTATCACGGAAAATGAATCAAAATTATATTTTATTCTTACCTGAAACCAAGAAGAAAAAAGCAAAAACTCCCAGAAAAAGCATCTCCTACTTGAGGTAAAATTCTCGGTGCAGCAGCCTGGAGCGGCTGCTTATATAATTTTAAATAACCACCTGTAATTCTTCCAGATGTGAGAGAAAAATCTCAATGAATAATTTACAAGAACACATTTGATATTTAGATTCGGAAATCTATTTGAATATCAATTCTGACCCCTATATATTAGGCATTTCTACTTTACAGCAAATTAAATCATTAATACGCGAATGTTTCTTTCACAAATAAGACAAACCTCTACTGTCCTTACTAAAATGAAAACATATTGGGAGGGTTTATCTTATCAATGGTAAACCCTGCCAGCGGTGTCACCAATGTATTCAACCAGACTGCCTTTTTATAGCTCTAATACCGTATTAGATCATTCTGCTTTTATATGCTACACAGAAGGGTTGAATCTTTGAAATGGTATTCAAGCAAACTATGGACATAAGCTCTTAGAACAGTATAATCTCTATATATAAAAGAGTCAATGTCTGTCTGTTTCGCGATAAACTTAAAAACTACTGAAACAATTGGTACCAAATTTTGCATGTCGCTTTTTATAAACCTGAGGAAAATTTTCGGCTGCATTTTAATTAGTATTTTTGGCTATTTCTTTTTTTCATTTGAAGAAATTTTCTTTACGAGTACTAATCCGGAATGGAATGAATACCTAAATATGATCATATTTTAAACATCGGTGGTTCAGTGGTAGAATGCTCGCCTGCCACGCGGGCGGTCCGGGTTCGATTCCCGGCCGATGCATTTTTTTTTACAATTTTTAAAACTCATTTATATTATATATAATATAAATATATATTATTATATCAACTATATTAATTAAATCAAATACCTAAACACTAATATAATAAAATTTTGCCATCACACACACTTTTTTCCTGTAGTTTATGTATTACTTCTGCATTGCTATTCTATGGCACTTCTAATATTTATTATTGATGTATCACAATATGAAGGAAATTGCAATCGGGGGGAATTCTCGGGCGAAGCCGGGTCATACGTCTAGTATCTCTATATATATAAAAGTCATTGTCTGTCTGTTTCGCGATAAACTCAAAAACTAGTGAACCAATTGGTACCAAATTTTGCATGTCGCTTTTTATAAACCTGAGGAAAATTTTCGGCTGCATTTTGATTAGTATTTTTGGCTATTTCTTTTTTTCATTTGAAAAACCTTTTTTTACGCGGACTAATCTGAAATGGAATGAATACCTAAATATGGCCATTTTTAAGCATCGGTGGTTCAGTGGTAGAATGCCACGCGGGCGGTCCGGGTTCGATTCCCGGCTGATGCATTTTTTTTTTATAATTTTTAAAACTCATTTATATTATATACAAGGCGAATGACCCGGCTTCGCCCGAGAAATCCCTTGGGTGCAATTTCCTTCATACTAAAAGTATATCAATAATAAATATTAGAAGTGCCATAGAATAGCAATACAGAAGTAACACATAAACTACAGGAAAAAAGTGTGTGTGATGGCAAAAAAATGTATTATATTAGTGTTTAGGTATTTGATTTAATTAATATAGTTGATATTAATAATATATATATTTATATTATATATAATATTAATGAGTTTAAAAATTGCTAAAAAAAAGATGCATCGGCCGGGAATCGAACCAGGGCCGCCCGCGTGGCAGGCGAGCATTCTACCACTGAACCACCATTGCTTTAAAAAAATGGCCATATTTAGGTATTCATTCCATTCCGGATTAGTCCGCGTAAAAAAAGTTCTTCAAATGAAAAAAAGAAATAGCCAAAAATACTAATCAAAATGCAGCCGAAAATTTTCCTCAAGTTTATAAAAAGCGACATGCAAAATTTGGTACCAATTGGTTCAGTAGTTTTTGAGTTTATCGCGAAACAGACAGACAGACATTGGCTTTTATATATATAGAAATAATATAAATATATATTATTATCACAAAGCAATAACGCGCCATCTATACATATAAAATAAAATGATTTAAAAGCGCGAATGTTTCTTTTATACATAAAACAAACTTCTTATATTATTATAACAACTATATTAATTAAATCAAATACCTAAACACTAATATAATACAATTTTTGCCATCACACACACTTTTTTCCTGTAGTTTATGTGTTACTTCTGTATTGCTATTCTATGGCACTTCTTATATTTATTATTGATATACTTTTAGTATGAAGGAAATTGCACCCAAGGGATTTCTCGGGCGAAGCCGGTTCATTCGCCTAGTTATATATAAAATTTGCATCAAGCAATTCTCTTCCGCAAACAATATGGAAAAGACCAGTTAGGCATAAATTGATATAAAGTTTCATACACTGAAGTATAGAATATATAAGCAGAATGACTCAATACAATATTAGAACTCTAAAAAGCAGTCCTGTATATCGAATTAGCGAAACTGCTGAGAGAGTTTATCACTAATGAGCAAAACCCTCCTAATATTTTTTCATCGCTGTGAGGACAGTAGAAGTTAGATATAGGTGCAAAAGAAACATTTTCGTCTTAATGTTTTCATTTGATGTATGTAGATGGCGCGTTATTGCTTTATATCTACTTTTAATAAACTTTATATTTTCACTTTTTAAGTATTCAAACTTTAGAGAATCATTGGCTACTCTTCTTTCAAGAAGTAAAAAAAAGTATATATGAATAAAGTAAATAAAATATAATTTTATTAAATTAATTTGGCTCTATTTATTTAGCTAAGAATTTAGTAGAGATACGGGTTTTGTAATTTTGAGGAAAATTATCTAGATTTCTTCTTGATTATACAAAAGAAAATAATGAAATTGACTCTTTATATAGACCAACAATATTGTCAAGGAGCTCCATCCAGATGGGACCCCTGTCAATCATCCCTGTACCCCGGGGGGACCACAGGTGTGAGGGGTTCTCGGAAGCTGATCTGTAAATAAGGAAAACAGACGGTGGCTGACGCCGTTCATTAGGATTATATTTAACTGGGGGTAAGTTGTACTTTCTCTCTCTCCCTATAAATACCCCTTATAATAAATTAATTATCCCCAAACTTGCCCTTGCTTTATTTATCTCTGTAACAATATTATATTACCCTACATAGCCGCTCTAGAAAATCGGATTTGATATATTCATTAGATATATTTATTATTTTCCTTCTTCTACTAATCTCGGGTATTGAGCAAAATCATTGACCTAGCTTAATCAAGTGAACAACGATTGTGGCCTGTATAATAAAAGACTTGAGTAAGCTGATAGCTGCGTTTTACGACAAAATAGGCGATTGGAATAAAAAAATAGAGATGTGAATTTCTTCATTAGAATTTGGAATTAAGATTTGAGTAATTGCATGTGAAAACTATATATATCTATTTTGAAAATAGAGCAATCCATAGATAAATCTTTAATTAAAAAGGCATATATTGGATCAAAAATATATATCTATATAAAATAACGCTAGGTTTGTTTCAATGAACTATGAAAAGATTAGAGAAATGAATAAGTGAATGAAGTTTGCATAGATGAAAAAATCTTTAATTAAAAAGGCATATATTGGATCAAAATATCATTTATTTTACCAATATTCAGTTGGCTTAACGCCAACCTTTATCAAGGTGTTATAACATTTTAAAGTGTGTCAACAACAACTCAGCGCCACATAATGTCAACAGCATAAGTTTTTTAAAATATTTTGTTATATTCAATGTGGAGAAAAAAATTTATATATATATTTGTCCTCAAAGCTTATGTCCATAGTTCCTTTAAAATACCCATTCCAAGAGTCTAACAACAGTATCACTATAAAAGGAAGTTCCAAAAATGCAATATAACAGCGGTATGGTAGATTAAACTGGCGAAACCGCTGAGAGGGTTCACCACTGATGAGCCAGGCCCTCTCATTAATTTTTCCATTGCAGTAAGGGCAGTAGAAATTGTTTAATATCAAAAAGAATCTTACGCCTTTAAAATAGTTTTGAATTTTGATAACAGATGACGCGCTAGTGCATCATATATATTTATTTTATGGAGAAAATAATTTTTGTAAAATATAGGTGTGAATATTTTGAAAATTAACAATAACGCCTATTTTATATTTTATTATAGTTTGAATATCCTGTCAAAAGTTAATTAAAATCTCATAGTGAAATTTTTAAAGTCATTGAAATTGAAATTGTAAGAAAATTTGTTTTTGTGAAGATATTTTCTGATTGCTAAAATGTTAATTTTTTATATTGTATTTTGGCTGAATCCATTTTTTTGAAATTCATCATTTAAGTTTTTAATTTCACTTATAAAGTTGTTTAATTTGTTGTTGATTCTGTAGAATCTTAAAATTTGTCCAAAATAGATACCTTTGGTGCAATTCTTTTATATATTGGAATCTTGTCTATTATAATTAATAATGTTGAAATCGAAATTTGATCTTTTGTCATATACTTCTATACTTTTCTTTCAGATTTATGTATAAATCTAAAAGAAACTGACAAGTCTGAATGCTTGAAAATAAAATTTGAACAAGAAACTTAACCCTACAAGCTTTATTTATTTTAAAATATAACAAAGGGTTTTCAATTATTTTGTATAATTATTTTTTATAGATTGTACATAGAGAATTAGCTCGTTGAAGAACAGTATATTTGCTCGAAAGCTTGCAAATTCAAAATTAAAAGAAAATTTTTACCTCTCTGATTTTTATTTTTTCCTTTTTAAAATAATTTCTGGATAACTATTGCTCACATTAAAATCCCTATATAATTACTTGCATCATAAATTGATTCATATTTATCTATCACTAAGAATAAATAAAGGATGCACTAGCGCGCCATCTGTTATCAAAATTCGAAATTATATTAAAGGCGTAAGATTCTATTTGAAAATAAACAATATCTACTGCCCTTACTCCAATGGAAATATTAATGGGAGGGCATGGCTCATCAGTGGTGAAACTTCCCAGCGGTTTCGCCAGTTTAATCTACCATACCGCTGTTATATTGAATTTTTAGAACTTCCTTTTATAGTGATACTGTTGTATTGGCATGGGTATTTTAGAAGAACTATGGACATAAGCTTTGAGGACAGTAGAATTACATACATTTATAAACATATGATATGCTTCTAAGGATATAGTTTATTCATACCTGAAACCACGAAGAAAAAAGCAAAAACTGCCACAAGAAGCATCTCCTATTTGAGGTAAAATTCTCGGTGCAGCAGCCTGGAGCGGCTGCTTATATAACTTTAAATAACCACCTGTAATTTTTCCAGATGTGAGAGAAAAATCTCAATGAATAATTTACTGGAACACATTTGATATTTAGATTCTGAAATCTATTTGAATATCAATTCTGACCCCTATATATTAGACATATCTAATTTTACGGCAAATGAAAATATTAAGTCGTGAATGTTTCTTTCACAAATAAGACAAACCTCTACTGTCTTTACTGCGATGAAAAAATATTGATAGTTCTTGGCTTATCAATGGTAAACCCTGCCAGCGGTGTCACCAATGTAATCAACAAGACCACCTCTTTAGAGCTCTAATACTGTATTGGATTATTCTGAATATATATGCTACACTGGAGGGTTGAATCTTAGAAATGGTATTCGAGTAAACTATGGATATAAGCTCTTAGAACAGTATAATTATATATAAAATTTGCATCAAGCAATGCTCTTCCGCAAACAATAAGGAAAATACCAGTAAGGCATGAATTAATATAAATTTTTATACACTGAAGTGTAGAATATATAAGCAGAATGACCCAATAGAGTATTAGAACTCTAAAAAAGCAGTCCTGTATATTGAATTAGCGAAACCGCTGAGAGGGTTTATCACTAATGTGCAAAACCCTTCTAATATTTTTCATCGCAGTAAGGACAGTAGAAGTTTGATATAGGTGCAAAAGAAACATTTTCATATTAATGTTTTCATTAATGAACTTTATATTTTCACTTTTAGAGATTTTACAATTTAGAGAATCATTGGCTATTCTTCTTTCAAGAAGTAAAAAAAGTATATATGAATAAAGTAAATAAAATATAATTTTATTAAATTAAATTGGCTCTAATTATTTAGCTAAGAATTTAGTAAAGAATAGTATTTTTCAATAATAAGGATAATTATCTAGATATTTTCTCTTGATTATAAAAAGAAAATAATGAAATTGACTCATAATATAGACAAACAATATTTTCAAGGAGCTCTATCCAGATGGGACACCTGTCAATCATCCCTGTACCCCGGGGGGACCACAGGTGTGAGGAGTTCTCGGAAGCTGATCTGTAAATAAGGAAAACGGGACGGTGGCTGACGCCGTTCATTAGGATTATATTTAACTGGGGGTAAGTTGTACTTTCTCTCTCTCCCTATAAATACCCTTTATAATAAATTAATTATCCCTAAACTTGCCCTTGCTTTATTGATCTCTGTGACAATATTATATTACCCTACATAGCCGCTCTAGAAAATCGGATTTGATATATTCATTAGATATATTTATTATTTTTCTTCTACTAATCTCGGGTATTGAGCAAAATCATTGACCTAATCAAGTGAACAACGATTGTGGCCTGTATAATAAAAGACTTGAGTAAGCTGATAGCTGCGTTTTACGACAAAATAGGCGATTGGAATAAAAAAATAGAGATGTGAATTTCTTCATTAGAATATGGAATTAAGATTTGAGTAATTGCATGTGAAAACTATATATATGTCATAATTTGTATATGTATATAGTTAATAATAGTTGTATTTGTATATAGTTAATGCCAAGAGATACAATTTATTCTCGTCAAATAAGTATGTAAATATGTTACGCTTGCGTTAAAATGTAAATATGTAAATTCATCCATGTATAAAAGGCGGCACAAAAAATAAAGTGGCAGACATCGCGGGCGCGCTGCTCGCTAGGCATAACGACTGCGCCTCTTCATTTAGCTACGACATATATCTATTTTGAAAATAGAGCAATCCATAGATAAATCTTTAATTAAAAAGGCATATATTGGATCAAAAATATATATCTATATAAAATAACGCTAGGTTTGTTTCATTGAACTATGAAAATATTAGAGAAATGAATAAGTCAATGAAGTTTGCATAGACTAAAAAAATCTTTAATTAAAAAGGCATATATTGGATCAAAATAGCATTTATTTTACCAATATTTGAGTTGGCTGAACGCTAACCTTTATCAAGGTGTTATAACATTTTAAAGTTGTCAACAACAACTGGGCGCCACATAATGTCAACAGCATAAGTTTTTAAAAATATTTTGTTATATTCAATGGGGAGAAGAAAATTGATATATATATTTGTCCTCAAATCTTATGTCCATAGTTCTTCTAAAATACCCATTCCAAGGGTCTATCAACAGTATCACTATAAAAGGAAGTTCCAAAAATGCAATATAACAGCGGTATGGTAGATTAAACTGGCGAAACCGCTGAGAGGGTTTACCACTGATGAGCCAGGCCCTCTCATTAATTTTTTCCATTGCAGTAAGGGCAGTAGAAATTGTTTATTATCAAAAAGAATCTTACGCCTTTGAAAATTTTTGAATTTTGATAACAGATGGCGCGCTAGTGCATCATATATATTTATATTATGGACAAAATAATTTTTGTAAAATATAGGTGTGAATATTTTGAAAATTAACAATAACGCCTATTTTATATTTTATTATAGTTTGAATATCCGGTCAAAAGTTAAATAAAATCTCATAGTGAAATTTTTAAAGTCATTGAAGTTGAAATTGTAAGAAAATTTGTTTTTGTGAAGATATTTTCTGATTGCTAAAATGTTAATTTTTTTAATTGTATTTTGGCTGAATCCATTTTTTTTGAAATTCATCATTTAAGTTTTTATTTTACTTATAAAGTTGTTTAATTTGTTGTTAATTCTGTAGATTCTTAAAATTTGTCCAAAATGGATACCTTTGGTGCAATATTTTGATATATTGGAATCTTGCCTATTATAATTAATAATGTTGAAATCGAAATTTGATCTTTTGTCATATACTTCTATACTATTTTCTTTTAGGTTTATGTATAAATCGAGGAAGTTGACTTTATGATTAAATTTGATCAAAAAGTCAACTTCCTCGATTCATACATAAATCTAAAAGAAACTGACAAGTCTGAATGCTTGAAAATAAAAATTTGAACAAAAAACTTAACCCTACAAGCTTTTTTTATTTTAAAATATAACAAAGGGTTTTCAATTATTTTGTATAATGATTTTTCATAGATTGTACATAGAGAATCAGCTCGTTGAAAATCAGTATATATTTGCTCGAAAACTTGCAAATTCAAATTAAAAGAAACTTTTTACCTCTCTGATTTTTATTTTTTTCCTTTTTAGAATAATTTCTGGATAATTTTTCTCACATTAATATCCCTATATAATTACTTTCAGCATAAATGTATTCATATTTATCTATCACTAAGAATAAATAAAGGATGCACTAGCGCGCCATCTGTTATCAAAATTCGAAATTATTTTAAAGGCGTAAGATTCTTTTTGGAAATAAACAATATCTACTGCCCTTACTGAAACCTCCCAGCGGTTTCGCCAGTTTAATCTACCATACCGCTGTTATATTGCATTTTAAGAACTTCCTTTTATAGTGATACTGTTGTTAGACTCTTGGAATGGGTATTTCAGAAGAACTATGGACATAAGCTTTAAGGACAGTAGATTTACATACATTTATGAACATATAATATGCTTTTAAGGATATAGTTTATTCTTACCTGGAACCACGAAGAAAAAAAGCAAAAGCTGCCAGAAAAAGCATCTCCTATTTGAGGTAAAATTCTCGATGCATAAGCTTGGAGCGGCTACTTATATAACTTTAAATAACCACCTGTAATTTTTCCAGATGTGAGAGAAAAATCTCAATGAATAATTTACAAGAACGCATTTGATATTTAGATTCAGAAATCTATTAGAATATCAATTCTGACCCCTATATATTAGACATATCTACTTTTACGGCAAATGAAAACATTAAGACGTGAATGTTTCTTTCACAAATAAGACAAACCTCTACTGTCTTTACTGCGATGAAAAAATATTGATAGTTCTTGGCTTATCAATGGTAAACCCTGCCAGCGGAGTCACCAATGTAATCAACAAGACCACCTCTTTAGAGCTCTAATACTGTATTGGATTATTCTGAATATATATGCTACACTGGAGGGTTGAATCTTAGAAATGGTATTCGAGCAAACTATGGATATAAGCTCTTAGAACAGTATAATTATATATAAAATTTGCATCAAGCAATGCTCTTCCGCAAACAATAAGGAAAATACCAGTTAGGCATGAATTAATATAAAGTTTTATACACTGAAGTGTAGAATATATAAGCAGAATGACCCAATAGAGTATTAGAACTCTAAAAAAGCAGTCCTGTATATTGAATTAGCGAAACCGCTGAGAGAGTTTACCACTAATGAGCAAAACCCTCCTAATATTTTTTCATCGCAGTAAGGACAGTAGAAGTGTGATATAGGTGCAAAAGAAACATTTTCGTATTAATGTTTTCATTAATGAACTTTATATTTTCACTTTTTAAGAATTTAAACTTTAGAGAATCATTGGCTATTCTTCTTTCAAGAAGTAAAAAAAGTATATATGAATAAAGTAAATAAAATATAATTTTATTAAAATAAATTGGCTCTAATTATTTAGCTAAGAATTTAATAAAGAATAGTATTTTTCAATAATAAGGATAATTATCTAGATATTTTCTCTTGATTATAAAAAAGAAAATAATGAAATTGACTCATAATATAGACAAACAATATTTTCAAGGAGCTCTATCCAGATGGGACACCTGTCAATCATCCCTGTACCCCGGGGGGACCACAGGTGTGAGGGGTTCTCGGAAGCTGATCTGTAAATAAGGAAAACGGGACGGTGGCTGACGCCGTTCATTAGGATTATATTTAACTGGGGGTAAGTTGTACTTTCTCTCTCTCCCTATAAATACCCTTTATAATAAATTAATTATCCCTAAACTTGCCCTTGCTTTATTGATCTCTGTGACAATATTATATTACCCTACATAGCCGCTCTAGAAAATCGGATTTGATATATTCATTAGATATATTTATTATTTTCCTTCTTCTACTAATCTCGGGTATTGAGCAAAATCATTGACCTAGCCTAATCAAGTGAACAACGATTGTGGCCTGTATAATAAAAGACTTGAGTAAGCTGATAGCTGCGTTTTACGACAAAATAGGCGATTGGAATAAAAAAATAGAGATGTGAATTTCTTCATTAGAATATGGAATTAAGATTTGAGTAATTGCATGTGAAAACTATATATATCTATTTTGAAAATAGAGCAATCCATAGATAAATCTTTAATTAAAAAGGCATATATTGGATCAAAAATATATATCTATATAAAATAACGCTAGGTTTGTTTCATTGAACTATGAAAAGATTAGAGAAATGAATAAGTGAATGAAGTTTGCATAGACTAAAAAAATCTTTAATTAAAAAGGCATATATTGGATCAAAATATCATTTATTTTACCAATATTTCAGTTGGCTGAACCCCAACCTTTATCAAGGTGTTATAACATTTTAAAGTGTGTCAACAACAACTCAGCGCCACATAATGTCAACAGCATAAGTTTTTAAAAATATTTTGTTATATTCAATGGGGAGAAAAAAATTGATATATATATTTGTCCTCAAATCTTATGTCCATAGTTCTTCTAAAATACCCATTCCAAGAGTCTATCAACAGTATCACTATAAAAGGAAGTTCCAAAAATGCAATATAACAGCGGTATGGTAGATTAAACTGGCGAAACCGCTGAGAGGGTTTACCACTGATGAGCCAGGCCCTCTCATTAATTTTTCCATTGCAGTAAGGGCAGTAGAAATTGTTTATTATCAAAAAGAATCTTACGCCTTTAAAAAATTTTGAATTTTGATAACAGATGGCGCGCTAGTGCATCATATATATTTATATTATGGACAAAATAATTTTTGTAAAATATAGGTGTGAATATTTTGAAAATTAACAATAACGCCTATTTTATATTTTATTATAGTTTGAATATCCGGTCAAAAGTTAATTAAAATTTCATAGTGAAATTTTTAAAGTCATTGAAGTTGAAATTGTAAGAAAATTTGTTTTTGTGAAGATATTTTCTGATTGCTAAAATATTAATTTTTTTAATTGTGTTTTGGCTGAATCCATTTTTTTGAAATTCATCATTTAAGTTTTTAATTTTACTTATAAAGTTGTTTAATTTGTTGTTAATTCTGTAGAATCTTAAAATTTGTCCAAAATGGATACCTTTGGTGCAATATTTTGATATATTGGAATCTTGCCTATTATAATTAATAATGTTGAAATCGAAATTTGATCTTTTGTCATATACTTCTATACTTTTTTCTTTTAGATTTATGTATAAATCGAGGAAGTTGACTTTATGATAAAATTTGATCAAAAAGTCAACTTCCTCGATTCATACATATATCTAAAAGAAATTGACAAGTCTGAATGCTTGAAAATAAAAATTTGAACAAAAAACTTAACCCTACAAGCTTTATTTATTTTAAAATATAACAAAGGGTTTTCAATTATTTTGTATAATGATTTTTTATAGATTGTACATAGAGAATCAGCTCGTTGAAAATCAGTATATATTTGCTTGAAAACTTGCAAATTCAAATTAAAAGAAACTTTTTACCTCTCTGATTTTTATTTTTTCCTTTTTAAAATAATTTCTGGATAATTATTGCTCACATTAAAATCCCTATATAATTACTTGCAGCATAAATTGATTCATATTTATCTATCACTAAGAATAAATAAAGGATGCACTAGCGCGCCATCTGTTATCAAAATTCGAAATTATTTTAAAGGCGTAAGATTCTATTTGAAAATAAACAATTCTACTGCCCTTTCTCCAATGGAAAAATAAATAGGAGGGCCTGGCTCATCAGTGGTGAAACCTCCCAGCGGTTTCGCCAGTTTAATCTACCATACCGCTGTTATATTGCATTTTTAGAACTTCCTTTTATAGTGATACTGTTGTTAGACTCTTGGAATGAGAATTTTAGAAGAACTATAGACATAAGCTTTGAGGACAGTAGAATTACATACATTTATAAATATATAATATGCTTCTAAGGATATAGTTAATTCTTACCTGAAACCACGAAGAAAAAAGCAAAACCTGCCAGAAAAAACATCTCCTACTTGAGATAAAATTCTCCGTGCAGCAGCCTGGAGCGGCTACTTATATAACTTTAAATAACCACCTGTAATTTTCCCAGATGTGAGAGAAAAATCTCAATGAATAATTTACTCGAACACATTTGATATTTAGATTCAGAAATCTATTTGAATATCAATTCTGACCCCTATATATTAGACATATCTACTTTTACAGCAAATAAAATCATTAAGACGTTAATGTTTATTTCGAATATATATCAAACTTCTACAGTCCTTACTGCGATGAAAAAATATTTGGAGGGCTTAGCATATCAATGGTGAACCCTGCCAGCGGTTTCTCCAATATAATCAACCAGAAATACATTTTATATCTCTAATACTGTATTTGATCATTCTGCTTTTATATGCTACACTGAAGGGTGGAATCTCAGAAATTCTTTTCAAGAAAACTATGAACATAAGCTCTTAAAACAGTATAATTATATATAATATTTGCATTAAGCAATGCCCTTCCGCAAACAATAAGGAAAAGACTAGTTAGGCATAAATTAATATAAAGTTTCATACATTGAAATGTAGAATATATAAGCAGAATGACTCAATACAATATTAGAACTCTAAAACATCAGTCTTGTATATCGAATTGGCGAAACCGCTGAGAGGGTTTATCACTAATGAGCCAAACCTCCTAATATTTTTCATGGAGTAAGGACAGTAGAGAAGTTTGATATATGTGCTAAAGAAACTTATTCATTTTAAATGTTTTCATTTGATGTATATAGATGGCGCGTTATTGATTTATATCTACTTTTAATGAACTTTTAGTTTTTCTTTTTTAAGATTTTACAATTTAGAGAATCATTGGCTATTCTACTTTCGACAATTAAAAAAGTATATATGAATAAAGAAAATAAAATATAATTTTATTAAATAAAATTGGCTCTAATTATTTAGCTATGAATTTAGTAGAGAATCGGAGTTTTGTAATTAGGAGGATAATTATCTAGATTTTTCTTCTTGATTATACAAAAGAAAAAAAATGAAATTGACTTATCATATAGACCAACAATATTTTCAAGGAGCTCCATCCAGATGGGACACCTGTCAATCATCCCTGTACCCCGGGGGGACCACAGGTGTGAGGGGTTCTCGGAAGCTGATCTGTAAATAAGGAAAACGGGACGGTGGCTGACGCCGTTCATTAGGATTATATTTAACTGGGAAGAAAAATTTTTTGCAACAAGTTTCTTTTATTCTGCAATTTGGCAAGCTTTCAGGCGTTAGCCTATCATCAGGCCGATTTCGCAAATATATATTAAAAAATAATACAAAATCTAAACTATATATAGGCGTAGAACTGATCTTACCGGAAATAAACAAATTGCAATAAAATACATCGCATACACCGATACATGCAAATGTGCCGAAAACTTCAAAACAAAATAAAAAATAAAAAATTTTAAAACAAATTTAAAACTATGAAATTTGAGATACGCTAAGATTACATAAAAAGGACTAAATTAAGATTTGGAAAGTACAATAAGACAAAAAACAGACTATGAATTTATACATCTAATTTAGCTATGGATATATGAAGGTACTGCTGTGGTATATCGATCCTTCTGTTAATGCTCTTTTTATCGTTCGAAACCAAGGATTCCAGTATAAGTCTATTATGTTTGGAGAATATATCTCGGAAGTAACACTTGACTTCCTGTAGGTTGAAATGGTGGCCAGTAGAATCCTCATGTTGATAAATAAAAGATCTGCTATCTCGATTCTTTACGTTCCTAATATGCTCTTTAACTCTGGTACCAACAGTTCGGCCGGTTTTCCCCACGTAAGAAGCGGTACATTGTTGGCAAGATAATGAATAAACCGCATTTTGCTGGTCACTCGGTTCTGTCTTAACCTGAGATTTCGTGATTGGATGTCTGACTAATTGGCCGATGTATCGAGAGCCTACAAAAACAGGCTTAATCCCAAATTTCCTCAAAACATCTGCTAGCCTTTGATTAGTAGGGGAATACTGCAAATAGCAATTAGATCGATATACCTGCCGGTTTCGGGGAAGGAACCCTTTATAAGTGTGTTTCATCACAAATGAGGCTGGGAATCCATATCTCTGGAGGTTTCGGATTATGTTGCTCTTTTCAATCTTTCTGAAGCCTGGAAGGGAGCAATGCGTGATGATTCTTTTTGTCAATGTTTTGACTATGGAAATCTTGTGACTTATCGGGCCAAATGAGTTGAAATTGAGGTATGACGGCTCTATTCCTTTCTTATAATAAACGGTCGAATGGAATTTGTGTTCGGTTCTGAGGATGAGTATGTCCAAATAAGGCAAGGCGGCCTCTGTCTCTGTCCCCATAGTGAATTTTATCTGGGGATTGTAACTGTTCAGAGTGTTTAAAATCAGGTTTCCTTTGTCCTCTTCAAACTCGCAAAAGATGTCATCAATATAGCGGTGCCATCTTTTTATGCCAAGGTGTTTGAAGGTAGTGATCCACTTGTCTATTTTCTACATGACAATTTCAGCCGCTATCAATGAAAGTGGGCTCCCCATAGGGGAACCACAAATCTGTTGGGGGGTAGATTAAATCTTCAA
Source organism: Cordylochernes scorpioides (assembly GCA_030710605.1). Lineage (NCBI taxonomy): Eukaryota > Metazoa > Arthropoda > Arachnida > Pseudoscorpiones > Chernetidae > Cordylochernes > Cordylochernes scorpioides. The sequence goes on from CP092875.1 coordinate 75,439,234, forward strand.
ACTTGAAATTATTCAATGAAAGGCAGAGCTGGAATAAAGTGACGACCCTACTGTTTTCAATGGAATCAGTAGAATTTTGGGCCAGTATTTATTTCAGGTTTTCCACGATTAGATTGTGCGGTAAGCTAAGGAACAAGGATACAACATCAAAGGAGCCCATGATGGCCTGTTTTTGTAGGCTCTCGATCCATCGGCCAATTAGTCAGACATCCAATCACGAAATCTCAGGTTAAGACAGAACCGAGTGACCAGCAAAATGCGGTTTATTCATTATCTTGCCAACAATGTACCGCTTCTTACGTGGGGGAAACCGGCCGAACTGTTGGTACCAGAGTTAAAGAGCATATTAGGAACGTGAAGAACCGAGATAGCAGATATTTTATTTATCAACATGAGGATTCTACTGGCCACCATTTCAACCTACAGGAAGTCAAGTGTTACTTCCGAGATATATTCTCCAAACATAATAGACTTATACTGGAATCCTTGGTTTCGAACGATAAAAAGAGCATTAACAGAAGGATCGATATACCACAGCAGTACCTTCATATATCCCATAGCTAAATTAGTTGTATAAATTCATAGTCGGTTTGTTGTCTTATTTTAATTTCCAAATCTTAATTTAGTCCTTTTTATGTAATCTTAGCGTATCTCAATTTTCATAGTTTTAAATTTGTTTTAAAATTTTTTATTTTTTATTTTGTTTTGAAGTTTTCGGCACATTTGCATGAATCGGTGTATACGATGTATTTTATTGCAATTTGTTTATTTCCGGTGATCAGTTCTACGCCTATATATAGTTTAGATTTTGTATTATTTTTAATATATATTTGCGAAATCGGCCTGATGATAGGCTAACGCCTGAAAGCTTGCCAAATTGCAGAATAAAAGAAACTTGTTGCGAAAAATTTTCTTCCTTAAATTACTGATTGCAATTATTTAGGTTTTTATAGTGATATTTAACTGGGGGTAGTTGTACTTTCTCTCTCTCCCTATAAATACCCCTTATAATAAATTAATTATCCCCAAACTTGCCCTTGCTTTATTTATCTCCGCGACAATATTATATTACCCTACATAGCCGCTCTAGAATATCGGATTTGATATATTCATTAGATATATTTATTATTTTCCTTCTTCTGCTAATCTCGGGTATTGAGCAAAATCATTGACCTAGCCTAATCAGGTGAACAACGATTGAGGCCTGTATAATAAAAGACTTGAGTAAGCTGATAGCTGCGTTTTACGACAAAATAGGCGATTGGAATATAAGAATAGAGATGTGAATTTCTTCATTAGAGTAAGGAATTGAGATTTGAGTAATTGCATGTGAAAACTATATATATCTATTTTGAAAATAGAGCAATCCATAGATAAATCTTTAATTAAAAAGGCATATATTGGATCAAAAATATATATCTATATAAAATAACGCTAGGTTTGTGTCATTGAACTATGAAAAGATTAGAGAAATGAATAAGTGAATGAAGTTTGCATAGATGAAAAAATCTTTAATTAAAAAGGCCTATATTGGATCAAAATATCATTTATTTTACCAATATTTCAGTTGGCTGAACGCCAACCTTTATCAAGGTGTTATAACATTTTAAAGTGTGTCAACAACAACTCAGCGCCACATAATGTCAACAGCATAAGTTTTTTAAAATATTTTGTTATATTCAATGTGGAGAAAAAAATTTATATATATATTTGTCCTCAAAGCTTATGTCCATAGTTCCTTTAAAATACCCATTCCAAGAGTCTAACAACAGTATCACTATAAAAGGAAGTTCCAAAAATGCAATATAACAGCGGTATGGTAGATTAAACTGGCGAAACCGCTGAGAGGGTTCACCACTGATGAGCCAGGCCCTCTCATTAATTTTTCCATTGCAGTAAGGGCAGTAGAAATTGTTTAATATCAAAAAGAATCTTACGCCTTTAAAATAGTTTTGAATTTTGATAACAGATGACGCGCTAGTGCATCATATATATTTATTTTATGGAGAAAATAATTTTTGTAAAATATAGGTGTGAATATTTTGAAAATTAACAATAACGCCTATTTTATATTTTATTATAGTTTGAATATCCTGTCAAAAGTTAATTAAAATCTCATAGTGAAATTTTTAAAGTCATTGAAATTGAAATTGTAAGAAAATTTGTTTTTGTGAAGATATTTTCTGATTGCTAAAATGTTAATTTTTTATATTGTATTTTGGCTGAATCCATTTTTTTGAAATTCATCATTTAAGTTTTTAATTTCACTTATAAAGTTGTTTAATTTGTTGTTGATTCTGTAGAATCTTAAAATTTGTCCAAAATAGATACCTTTGGTGCAATTCTTTTATATATTGGAATCTTGTCTATTATAATTAATAATGTTGAAATCGAAATTTGATCTTTTGTCATATACTTCTATACTTTTCTTTCAGATTTATGTATAAATCTAAAAGAAACTGACAAGTCTGAATGCTTGAAAATAAAAATTTGAACAAGAAACTTAACCCTACAAGCTTTATTTATTTTAAAATATAACAAAGGGTTTTCAATTATTTTGTATAATTATTTTTTATAGATTGTACATAGAGAATTAGCTCGTTGAAGAACAGTATATTTGCTCGAAAGCTTGCAAATTCAAAATTAAAAGAAAATTTTTACCTCTCTGATTTTTATTTTTTCCTTTTTAAAATAATTTCTGGATAACTATTGCTCACATTAAAATCCCTATATAATTACTTGCATCATAAATTGATTCATATTTATCTATCACTAAGAATAAATAAAGGATGCACTAGCGCGCCATCTGTTATCAAAATTCGAAATTATATTAAAGGCGTAAGATTCTATTTGAAAATAAACAATATCTACTGCCCTTACTCCAATGGAAATATTAATGGGAGGGCATGGCTCATCAGTGGTGAAACTTCCCAGCGGTTTCGCCAGTTTAATCTACCATACCGCTGTTATATTGAATTTTTAGAACTTCCTTTTATAGTGATACTGTTGTATTGGCATGGGTATTTTAGAAGAACTATGGACATAAGCTTTGAGGACAGTAGAATTACATACATTTATAAACATATGATATGCTTCTAAGGATATAGTTTATTCATACCTGAAACCACGAAGAAAAAAGCAAAAACTGCCACAAGAAGCATCTCCTATTTGAGGTAAAATTCTCGGTGCAGCAGCCTGGAGCGGCTGCTTATATAACTTTAAATAACCACCTGTAATTTTTCCAGATGTGAGAGAAAAATCTCAATGAATAATTTACTGGAACACATTTGATATTTAGATTCTGAAATCTATTTGAATATCAATTCTGACCCCTATATATTAGACATATCTAATTTTACGGCAAATGAAAATATTAAGTCGTGAATGTTTCTTTCACAAATAAGACAAACCTCTACTGTCTTTACTGCGATGAAAAAATATTGATAGTTCTTGGCTTATCAATGGTAAACCCTGCCAGCGGTGTCACCAATGTAATCAACAAGACCACCTCTTTAGAGCTCTAATACTGTATTGGATTATTCTGAATATATATGCTACACTGGAGGGTTGAATCTTAGAAATGGTATTCGAGTAAACTATGGATATAAGCTCTTAGAACAGTATAATTATATATAAAATTTGCATCAAGCAATGCTCTTCCGCAAACAATAAGGAAAATACCAGTAAGGCATGAATTAATATAAATTTTTATACACTGAAGTGTAGAATATATAAGCAGAATGACCCAATAGAGTATTAGAACTCTAAAAAAGCAGTCCTGTATATTGAATTAGCGAAACCGCTGAGAGGGTTTATCACTAATGTGCAAAACCCTTCTAATATTTTTCATCGCAGTAAGGACAGTAGAAGTTTGATATAGGTGCAAAAGAAACATTTTCATATTAATGTTTTCATTAATGAACTTTATATTTTCACTTTTAGAGATTTTACAATTTAGAGAATCATTGGCTATTCTTCTTTCAAGAAGTAAAAAAAGTATATATGAATAAAGTAAATAAAATATAATTTTATTAAATTAAATTGGCTCTAATTATTTAGCTAAGAATTTAGTAAAGAATAGTATTTTTCAATAATAAGGATAATTATCTAGATATTTTCTCTTGATTATAAAAAAGAAAATAATGAAATTGACTCATAATATAGACAAACAATATTTTCAAGGAGCTCTATCCAGATGGGACACCTGTCAATCATCCCTGTACCCCGGGGGGACCACAGGTGTGAGGAGTTCTCGGAAGCTGATCTGTAAATAAGGAAAACGGGACGGTGGCTGACGCCGTTCATTAGGATTATATTTAACTGGGGGTAAGTTGTACTTCTCTCTCTCCCTATAAATACCCTTTATAATAAATTAATTATCCCTAAACTTGCCCTTGCTTTATTGATCTCTGTGACAATATTATATTACCCTACATAGCCGCTCTAGAAAATCGGATTTGATATATTCATTAGATATATTTATTATTTTTCTTCTACTAATCTCGGGTATTGAGCAAAATCATTGACCTAATCAAGTGAACAACGATTGTGGCCTGTATAATAAAAGACTTGAGTAAGCTGATAGCTGCGTTTTACGACAAAATAGGCGATTGGAATAAAAAAATAGAGATGTGAATTTCTTCATTAGAATATGGAATTAAGATTTGAGTAATTGCATGTGAAAACTATATATATGTCATAATTTGTATATGTATATAGTTAATAATAGTTGTATTTGTATATAGTTAATGCCAAGAGATACAATTTATTCTCGTCAAATAAGTATGTAAATATGTTACGCTTGCGTTAAAATGTAAATATGTAAATTCATCCATGTATAAAAGGCGGCACAAAAAATAAAGTGGCAGACATCGCGGGCGCGCTGCTCGCTAGGCATAACGACTGCGCCTCTTCATTTAGCTACGACATATATCTATTTTGAAAATAGAGCAATCCATAGATAAATCTTTAATTAAAAAGGCATATATTGGATCAAAAATATATATCTATATAAAATAACGCTAGGTTTGTTTCATTGAACTATGAAAATATTAGAGAAATGAATAAGTCAATGAAGTTTGCATAGACTAAAAAAATCTTTAATTAAAAAGGCATATATTGGATCAAAATAGCATTTATTTTACCAATATTTCAGTTGGCTGAACGCTAACCTTTATCAAGGTGTTATAACATTTTAAAGTTGTCAACAACAACTGGGCGCCACATAATGTCAACAGCATAAGTTTTTAAAAATATTTTGTTATATTCAATGGGGAGAAGAAAATTGATATATATATTTGTCCTCAAATCTTATGTCCATAGTTCTTCTAAAATACCCATTCCAAGGGTCTATCAACAGTATCACTATAAAAGGAAGTTCCAAAAATGCAATATAACAGCGGTATGGTAGATTAAACTGGCGAAACCGCTGAGAGGGTTTACCACTGATGAGCCAGGCCCTCTCATTAATTTTTCCATTGCAGTAAGGGCAGTAGAAATTGTTTATTATCAAAAAGAATCTTACGCCTTTGAAAATTTTTGAATTTTGATAACAGATGGCGCGCTAGTGCATCATATATATTTATATTATGGACAAAATAATTTTTGTAAAATATAGGTGTGAATATTTTGAAAATTAACAATAACGCCTATTTTATATTTTATTATAGTTTGAATATCCGGTCAAAAGTTAAATAAAATCTCATAGTGAAATTTTTAAAGTCATTGAAGTTGAAATTGTAAGAAAATTTGTTTTTGTGAAGATATTTTCTGATTGCTAAAATGTTAATTTTTTTAATTGTATTTTGGCTGAATCCATTTTTTTTGAAATTCATCATTTAAGTTTTTATTTTACTTATAAAGTTGTTTAATTTGTTGTTAATTCTGTAGATTCTTAAAATTTGTCCAAAATGGATACCTTTGGTGCAATATTTTGATATATTGGAATCTTGCCTATTATAATTAATAATGTTGAAATCGAAATTTGATCTTTTGTCATATACTTCTATACTATTTTCTTTTAGGTTTATGTATAAATCGAGGAAGTTGACTTTATGATTAAATTTGATCAAAAAGTCAACTTCCTCGATTCATACATAAATCTAAAAGAAACTGACAAGTCTGAATGCTTGAAAATAAAAATTTGAACAAAAAACTTAACCCTACAAGCTTTTTTATTTTAAAATATAACAAAGGGTTTTCAATTATTTTGTATAATGATTTTTCATAGATTGTACATAGAGAATCAGCTCGTTGAAAATCAGTATATATTTGCTCGAAAACTTGCAAATTCAAATTAAAAGAAACTTTTTACCTCTCTGATTTTTATTTTTTTCCTTTTTAGAATAATTTCTGGATAATTTTTCTCACATTAATATCCCTATATAATTACTTTCAGCATAAATGTATTCATATTTATCTATCACTAAGAATAAATAAAGGATGCACTAGCGCGCCATCTGTTATCAAAATTCGAAATTATTTTAAAGGCGTAAGATTCTTTTTGGAAATAAACAATATCTACTGCCCTTACTGAAACCTCCCAGCGGTTTCGCCAGTTTAATCTACCATACCGCTGTTATATTGCATTTTAAGAACTTCCTTTTATAGTGATACTGTTGTTAGACTCTTGGAATGGGTATTTCAGAAGAACTATGGACATAAGCTTTAAGGACAGTAGATTTACATACATTTATGAACATATAATATGCTTTTAAGGATATAGTTTATTCTTACCTGGAACCACGAAGAAAAAAAGCAAAAGCTGCCAGAAAAAGCATCTCCTATTTGAGGTAAAATTCTCGATGCATAAGCTTGGAGCGGCTACTTATATAACTTTAAATAACCACCTGTAATTTTTCCAGATGTGAGAGAAAAATCTCAATGAATAATTTACAAGAACGCATTTGATATTTAGATTCAGAAATCTATTAGAATATCAATTCTGACCCCTATATATTAGACATATCTACTTTTACGGCAAATGAAAACATTAAGACGTGAATGTTTCTTTCACAAATAAGACAAACCTCTACTGTCTTTACTGCGATGAAAAAATATTGATAGTTCTTGGCTTATCAATGGTAAACCCTGCCAGCGGAGTCACCAATGTAATCAACAAGACCACCTCTTTAGAGCTCTAATACTGTATTGGATTATTCTGAATATATATGCTACACTGGAGGGTTGAATCTTAGAAATGGTATTCGAGCAAACTATGGATATAAGCTCTTAGAACAGTATAATTATATATAAAATTTGCATCAAGCAATGCTCTTCCGCAAACAATAAGGAAAATACCAGTTAGGCATGAATTAATATAAAGTTTTATACACTGAAGTGTAGAATATATAAGCAGAATGACCCAATAGAGTATTAGAACTCTAAAAAAGCAGTCCTGTATATTGAATTAGCGAAACCGCTGAGAGAGTTTACCACTAATGAGCAAAACCCTCCTAATATTTTTTCATCGCAGTAAGGACAGTAGAAGTGTGATATAGGTGCAAAAGAAACATTTTCGTATTAATGTTTTCATTAATGAACTTTATATTTTCACTTTTTAAGAATTTAAACTTTAGAGAATCATTGGCTATTCTTCTTTCAAGAAGTAAAAAAAGTATATATGAATAAAGTAAATAAAATATAATTTTATTAAAATAAATTGGCTCTAATTATTTAGCTAAGAATTTAATAAAGAATAGTATTTTTCAATAATAAGGATAATTATCTAGATATTTTCTCTTGATTATAAAAAAGAAAATAATGAAATTGACTCATAATATAGACAAACAATATTTTCAAGGAGCTCTATCCAGATGGGACACCTGTCAATCATCCCTGTACCCCGGGGGGACCACAGGTGTGAGGGGTTCTCGGAAGCTGATCTGTAAATAAGGAAAACGGGACGGTGGCTGACGCCGTTCATTAGGATTATATTTAACTGGGGGTAAGTTGTACTTTCTCTCTCTCCCTATAAATACCCTTTATAATAAATTAATTATCCCTAAACTTGCCCTTGCTTTATTGATCTCTGTGACAATATTATATTACCCTACATAGCCGCTCTAGAAAATCGGATTTGATATATTCATTAGATATATTTATTATTTTCCTTCTTCTACTAATCTCGGGTATTGAGCAAAATCATTGACCTAGCCTAATCAAGTGAACAACGATTGTGGCCTGTATAATAAAAGACTTGAGTAAGCTGATAGCTGCGTTTTACGACAAAATAGGCGATTGGAATAAAAAAATAGAGATGTGAATTTCTTCATTAGAATATGGAATTAAGATTTGAGTAATTGCATGTGAAAACTATATATATCTATTTTGAAAATAGAGCAATCCATAGATAAATCTTTAATTAAAAAGGCATATATTGGATCAAAAATATATATCTATATAAAATAACGCTAGGTTTGTTTCATTGAACTATGAAAAGATTAGAGAAATGAATAAGTGAATGAAGTTTGCATAGACTAAAAAAATCTTTAATTAAAAAGGCATATATTGGATCAAAATATCATTTATTTTACCAATATTTCAGTTGGCTGAACCCCAACCTTTATCAAGGTGTTATAACATTTTAAAGTGTGTCAACAACAACTCAGCGCCACATAATGTCAACAGCATAAGTTTTTAAAAATATTTTGTTATATTCAATGGGGAGAAAAAAATTGATATATATATTTGTCCTCAAATCTTATGTCCATAGTTCTTCTAAAATACCCATTCCAAGAGTCTATCAACAGTATCACTATAAAAGGAAGTTCCAAAAATGCAATATAACAGCGGTATGGTAGATTAAACTGGCGAAACCGCTGAGAGGGTTTACCACTGATGAGCCAGGCCCTCTCATTAATTTTTCCATTGCAGTAAGGGCAGTAGAAATTGTTTATTATCAAAAAGAATCTTACGCCTTTAAAAAATTTTGAATTTTGATAACAGATGGCGCGCTAGTGCATCATATATATTTATATTATGGACAAAATAATTTTTGTAAAATATAGGTGTGAATATTTTGAAAATTAACAATAACGCCTATTTTATATTTTATTATAGTTTGAATATCCGGTCAAAAGTTAATTAAAATTTCATAGTGAAATTTTTAAAGTCATTGAAGTTGAAATTGTAAGAAAATTTGTTTTTGTGAAGATATTTTCTGATTGCTAAAATATTAATTTTTTTAATTGTGTTTTGGCTGAATCCATTTTTTTGAAATTCATCATTTAAGTTTTTAATTTTACTTATAAAGTTGTTTAATTTGTTGTTAATTCTGTAGAATCTTAAAATTTGTCCAAAATGGATACCTTTGGTGCAATATTTTGATATATTGGAATCTTGCCTATTATAATTAATAATGTTGAAATCTATTCTAGATTCTATTTGAAAATAAACAATTCTACTGCCCTTTCTCCAATGGAAAAATAAATAGGAGGGCCTGGCTCATCAGTGGTGAAACCTCCCAGCGGTTTCGCCAGTTTAATCTACCATACCGCTGTTATATTGCATTTTTAGAACTTCCTTTTATAGTGATACTGTTGTTAGACTCTTGGAATGAGAATTTTAGAAGAACTATAGACATAAGCTTTGAGGACAGTAGAATTACATACATTTATAAATATATAATATGCTTCTAAGGATATAGTTAATTCTTACCTGAAACCACGAAGAAAAAAGCAAAACCTGCCAGAAAAAACATCTCCTACTTGAGATAAAATTCTCCGTGCAGCAGCCTGGAGCGGCTACTTATATAACTTTAAATAACCACCTGTAATTTTCCCAGATGTGAGAGAAAAATCTCAATGAATAATTTACTCGAACACATTTGATATTTAGATTCAGAAATCTATTTGAATATCAATTCTGACCCCTATATATTAGACATATCTACTTTTACAGCAAATAAAATCATTAAGACGTTAATGTTTATTTCGAATATATATCAAACTTCTACAGTCCTTACTGCGATGAAAAAATATTTGGAGGGCTTAGCATATCAATGGTGAACCCTGCCAGCGGTTTCTCCAATATAATCAACCAGAAATACATTTTATATCTCTAATACTGTATTTGATCATTCTGCTTTTATATGCTACACTGAAGGGTGGAATCTCAGAAATTCTTTTCAAGAAAACTATGAACATAAGCTCTTAAACAGTATAATTATATATAATATTTGCATTAAGCAATGCCCTTCCGCAAACAATAAGGAAAAGACTAGTTAGGCATAAATTAATATAAAGTTTCATACATTGAAATGTAGAATATATAAGCAGAATGACTCAATACAATATTAGAACTCTAAAACATCAGTCTTGTATATCGAATTGGCGAAACCGCTGAGAGGGTTTATCACTAATGAGCCAAACCTCCTAATATTTTTCATGGAGTAAGGACAGTAGAGAAGTTTGATATATGTGCTAAAGAAACTTATTCATTTTAAATGTTTTCATTTGATGTATATAGATGGCGCGTTATTGATTTATATCTACTTTTAATGAACTTTTAGTTTTTCTTTTTTAAGATTTTACAATTTAGAGAATCATTGGCTATTCTACTTTCGACAATTAAAAAAGTATATATGAATAAAGAAAATAAAATATAATTTTATTAAATAAAATTGGCTCTAATTATTTAGCTATGAATTTAGTAGAGAATCGGAGTTTTGTAATTAGGAGGATAATTATCTAGATTTTTCTTCTTGATTATACAAAAGAAAAAAAATGAAATTGACTTATCATATAGACCAACAATATTTTCAAGGAGCTCCATCCAGATGGGACACCTGTCAATCATCCCTGTACCCCGGGGGGGACCACAGGTGTGAGGGGTTCTCGGAAGCTGATCTGTAAATAAGGAAAACGGGACGGTGGCTGACGCCGTTCATTAGGATTATATTTAACTGGGAAGAAAAATTTTTTGCAACAAGTTTCTTTTATTCTGCAATTTGGCAAGCTTTCAGGCGTTAGCCTATCATCAGGCCGATTTCGCAAATATATATTAAAAAATAATACAAAATCTAAACTATATATAGGCGTAGAACTGATCTTACCGGAAATAAACAAATTGCAATAAAATACATCGCATACACCGATACATGCAAATGTGCCGAAAACTTCAAAACAAAATAAAAAATAAAAAATTTTAAAACAAATTTAAAACTATGAAATTTGAGATACGCTAAGATTACATAAAAAGGACTAAATTAAGATTTGGAAAGTACAATAAGACAAAAAACAGACTATGAATTTATACATCTAATTTAGCTATGGGATATATGAAGGTACTGCTGTGGTATATCGATCCTTCTGTTAATGCTCTTTTTATCGTTCGAAACCAAGGATTCCAGTATAAGTCTATTATGTTTGGAGAATATATCTCGGAAGTAACACTTGACTTCCTGTAGGTTGAAATGGTGGCCAGTAGAATCCTCATGTTGATAAATAAAAGATCTGCTATCTCGATTCTTTACGTTCCTAATATGCTCTTTAACTCTGGTACCAACAGTTCGGCCGGTTTTCCCCACGTAAGAAGCGGTACATTGTTGGCAAGATAATGAATAAACCGCATTTTGCTGGTCACTCGGTTCTGTCTTAACCTGAGATTTCGTGATTGGATGTCTGACTAATTGGCCGATGTATCGAGAGCCTACAAAAACAGGCTTAATCCCAAATTTCCTCAAAACATCTGCTAGCCTTTGATTAGTAGGGGAATACTGCAAATAGCAATTAGATCGATATACCTGCCGGTTTCGGGGAAGGAACCCTTTATAAGTGTGTTTCATCACAAATGAGGCTGGGAATCCATATCTCTGGAGGTTTCGGATTATGTTGCTCTTTTCAATCTTTCTGAAGCCTGGAAGGGAGCAATGCGTGATGATTCTTTTTGTCAATGTTTTGACTATGGAAATCTTGTGACTTATCGGGCCAAATGAGTTGAAATTGAGGTATGACGGCTCTATTCCTTTCTTATAATAAACGGTCGAATGGAATTTGTGTTCGGTTCTGAGGATGAGTATGTCCAAATAAGGCAAGGCGGCCTCTGTCTCTGTCCCCATAGTGAATTTTATCTGGGGATTGTAACTGTTCAGAGTGTTTAAAATCAGGTTTCCTTTGTCCTCTTCAAACTCGCAAAAGATGTCATCAATATAGCGGTGCCATCTTTTTATGCCAAGGTGTTTGAAGGTAGTGATCCACTTGTCTATTTTCTACATGACAATTTCAGCCGCTATCAATGAAAGTGGGCTCCCCATAGGGGAACCACAAATCTGTTGGGGGGTAGATTAAATCTTCAAACTTGAAATTATTCAATGAAAGGCAGAGCTGGAATAAAGTGACGACCCTACTGTTTTCAATGGAATCAGTAGAATTTTGGGCCAGTATTTATTTCAGGTTTTCCACGATTAGATTGTGCGGTAAGCTAAGGAACAAGGATACAACATCAAAGGAGCCCATGATGGCCTGTTTTTGTAGGCTCTCGATCCATCGGCCAATTAGTCAGACATCCAATCACGAAATCTCAGGTTAAGACAGAACCGAGTGACCAGCAAAATGCGGTTTATTCATTATCTTGCCAACAATGTACCGCTTCTTACGTGGGGGGAAACCGGCCGAACTGTTGGTACCAGAGTTAAAGAGCATATTAGGAACGTGAAGAACCGAGATAGCAGATATTTTATTTATCAACATGAGGATTCTACTGGCCACCATTTCAACCTACAGGAAGTCAAGTGTTACTTCCGAGATATATTCTCCAAACATAATAGACTTATACTGGAATCCTTGGTTTCGAACGATAAAAAGAGCATTAACAGAAGGATCGATATACCACAGCAGTACCTTCATATATCCCATAGCTAAATTAGTTGTATAAATTCATAGTCGGTTTGTTGTCTTATTTTAATTTCCAAATCTTAATTTAGTCCTTTTTATGTAATCTTAGCGTATCTCAATTTTCATAGTTTTAAATTTGTTTTAAAATTTTTTATTTTTATTTTGTTTTGAAGTTTTCGGCACATTTGCATGAATCGGTGTATACGATGTATTTTATTGCAATTTGTTTATTTCCGGTGATCAGTTCTACGCCTATATATAGTTTAGATTTTGTATTATTTTTAATATATATTTGCGAAATCGGCCTGATGATAGGCTAACGCCTGAAAGCTTGCCAAATTGCAGAATAAAGAAACTTGTTGCGAAAAATTTTCTTCCTTAAATTACTGATTGCAATTATTTAGGTTTTTATAGTGATATTTAACTGGGGGTAGTTGTACTTTCTCTCTCTCCCTATAAATACCCCTTATAATAAATTAATTATCCCCAAACTTGCCCTTGCTTTATTTATCTCCGCGACAATATTATATTACCCTACATAGCCGCTCTAGAATATCGGATTTGATATATTCATTAGATATATTTATTATTTTCCTTCTTCTGCTAATCTCGGGTATTGAGCAAAATCATTGACCTAGCCTAATCAGGTGAACAACGATTGAGGCCTGTATAATAAAAGACTTGAGTAAGCTGATAGCTGCGTTTTACGACAAAATAGGCGATTGGAATATAAGAATAGAGATGTGAATTTCTTCATTAGAGTAAGGAATTGAGATTTGAGTAATTGCATGTGAAAACTATATATATCTATTTTGAAAATAGAGCAATCCATAGATAAATCTTTAATTAAAAAGGCATATATTGGATCAAAAATATATATCTATATAAAATAACGCTAGGTTTGTGTCATTGAACTATGAAAAGATTAGAGAAATGAATAAGTGAATGAAGTTTGCATAGATGAAAAAATCTTTAATTAAAAAGGCCTATATTGGATCAAAATATCATTTATTTTACCAATATTTCAGTTGGCTGAACGCCAACCTTTATCAAGGTGTTATAACATTTTAAAGTGTGTCAACAACAAACTCAGAGCCACATAATGTCAACAGCATAAGATTTTTAAAATATTTTGTTATATTCAATGGGGAGAAAAATTTTGTATATACAGTATATTTATATTATGGACAAAACAATTTTTGTAAAATATAGGTGAGAATATTTTGAAAATTAACATAACGCCTATTTTATATTTTATTATAGTTTGAATATCCGGTCAAAAGTTAATTAAAATCTCATAGTGATATTTTTAAAGTCATTGAAGTTGAAATTGTAAGAAAATTTGTTTTTGTGAAGATATTTTCTGATTGCTAAAATGTTATTTTTTTAAATGTATTTTGGCTGAATCCATTTTTTTGAAATTCATCATTTAAGTTTTTAATTTTACTTATAAAGTTGCTTAATTTGTTGTTAATTCTGAAGAATCTTAAAATTTGTCCAAAATAGATACCTTTGGTGCAATTTTTTGATATATTGGAATCTTGTCCATTATAACTAATAATGTTGAAATCGAAAATAGATCTTTTGTCATTTACTTCTATACTTTTTTCTTTTAGATTTATGTATAAATCTAAAATAAACTGACAAGTCTGAATGCTTGGAAATAAAAATTTGAACAAAAAACTTAACACCCTACATGCTTTATTTATTTTAAAATATAACAAAGGGTTTTCAATTATTTTGTATAATGATTTTTTATAGATTGTACATAGAGAATCAGCCCGTTGAAGAACAGTATATTTGCTTGAAAGCTTGCAAATTCAAAATCAAAAGAAACTTTTTACCTCTCTGATTTTTATTTTTTCCTTTTTAAATGATTTCTGGATAACTATTGCTCACATTAAAATCCCTATATAATTACTTGCAGCATAAATTGAATCATATTTATCTATCACTAAAAATAAATTAAGGATGCACTAGCGCGCCATCTGTTATCAAAATTCGAAATTATTTTAAAGGCTTATGATTCTATTTGAAAATAAACAATTTCTACTGCCCTTATTCCAATGGAAAAATTAATGGGAGGGCCTGGCTCATCAGTGGTGAAACTTCCCAGCGGTTTCGCCAGTTTAATCTACCATACCGCTGTTATATTGAATTTTTAGAACTTCCTTTCATAGTGATAATGTTGTTAGACTCTTGGAATGGGTATTTTGGAAGAACTATGGACATAAGCTTTGAGGACAGTAGAATTATATACATTTATAAACATATAATATGCTTCTAAGGATATAGTTTATTCTTACCTGAAACCATGAAGAAAAAAGCAAAGCTGCCAGAAAAACATCTCCTATTTGAGATAAAATTCTCGATGCAGCAGCTTGAAGCGGCCACTTATATAATTTTAAATAAACACCTGTAATTCTTCCAGATGTGAGAGAAAAATCTCAATGAATAATTTACAAGAACACATTTGATATTTAGAAATCAGAAATCTATTTGAATATCAATTCTGACCCCTAAATTTCGGACATATCTACTTTTACGGCAAATGAAAACATTAAGACGTGAATGTTTCTTTCACAAATAAGACAAACCTCTACTGTCTTTACTGCGATGAAAAAATATTGGTATTTCTTGGCTTATCAATGGTAAACCCTGCCAGAGGTTTCACCAATGTAATCAACCAGACCACTTCTTTAGAGCTCTAATACTGTATTGGATTATTCTGATTATATATGCTACACTGGAGGGTTGAATCTTAGAAATGGTATTCGAGCAAACTATGGATATAAGCTCTTAGAACAGTATAATTATATATAAAATTTGCATCAAGCAATGCTCTTCCGCAAACAATAAGGAAAATACCAGTTAAGCATGAATTAATATAAAGTTTTATACACTGAAGTGTAGAATATATAAGCAGAATGACCCAATAGAGTATTAGAACTCTAAAAAGGCAGTCCTGTATATTGAATTGGCGAAACCGCTGAGAGGGTTTATCACTAATGAGCCAAACCCTTCCAATATTTTTTATCATAGTAAGGACAGTAGAAGTTTGATATAGGTGCAAAAGAAACATTTTCGTCTTAATGTTTTCATTTGATGTATATAGATGGCGCGTTATTGCATTATATTTCCTTTTAATAAACTTTAAATTTTCCTTTTTTAAGATTTTAAACTTTAGAGAATCATTGGCTACTCATCTTTCAACAAGTAAAAAAGTATATATGAGTAAAGTAAATAAAATATAATTTTATTAAATTAAATTGGCTCTATTTATTTAGCTAAGAATTTAGTATAGAATCGTAGTATTTTACTTAGTGCAAAATTATCTAGATTTTTTATTGATTATAAAAAAGAAAATAATGAAATTGACTCATCATATAGACAAACAATATTGTCAAGGAGCTCCATCCAGATGGGACACCTGTCAATTATCCCTGGACCACAGGTGTGAGGGGTTCTCGGAAGCTGATCTGTAAATAAGGAAAACGGGACGGTGGCTGACGCCGTTCATTAGGATTATATTTAACTGGGGGTAAGTTGTACTTTCTCTCTCTCCCTATAAATACCCCTTATAATAAATTAATTATCCCCAAACTTGCCCTTGCTTTATTTATCTCCGCGATAATATTATATTACCCTACATAGCCGCTCTAGAAGATCGGATTGATATATTCATTAGATATATTTATTATTTTCCTTTTTCTACTAATCTCGGGTATTGAGCAAAATCATGGACCTAGCCTAATCAGGTGAACAACGATTGAGGCCTGTATAATAAAAGACTTGAGTAAGCTGATAGCTGCGTTTTACGACAAAATAGGCGATTGGAATAAAAGAATAGAGATGTGAATTTCTTCATTAGAATAAGGAATTGAGAGTTGAGTAATTGCATGTGAAAACTATATATATCTATTTTGAAAATAGAGCAATCCATAGATAAATCTTCAATTAAAAAGGCTTATATTGGATCAAAAATATATATCTATATAAAATAACGCTAGGTTTGCTTCATTGAACTATGAAAAGATTAGAGAAATGAATAAGTGAATGAAGTTTTCATAGATGAAAAAAATCTTTAATTAAAAAGGCATATATTGGATCAAAATATCATTTATTTTACCAATATTTCAGTTGGCTGAACGCCAACTTTTATCAAGGTGTTATAACATTTTAAAGTGCGTCAACAATAACTCAGCGCCACATAATGTCAACAGCATAAGTTTTTTAAAATATTTTGTTATATTTAATGGGGAGAAAAATTTGATCTATACAGTATATTTATATTATCGACAAAACAATTTTTTGTAAAATATAGGTGTGAATATTTTGAAAATTAACAATAACGCCTATTTTATATTTTATTATAGTTTGAATATCCGGTCAAAAGTTAATTAAAATCTCATAGTGAAATTTTTAAAGTCATTGTAGTTGAAATTGTAAGAAAATTTGTTTTTGTGAAGATATTTTCTGATTGCTAAAATGTTAATTTTTTAATTGTATTTTGGCTGAATCCATTATTTTGAAATTCATCATTTAATTTTTTTATTTTACTTATAAAGTTATTTAATTTGTTGTTAATTCTGTAGAATCTTAAAATTTGTCCAAAATAGATACCTTTGGTGCGCAATTTTTTGATATATTGGAATCTTGTCTATTATAATTAATAATGTTGAAATCGAAATTTGATCTTTTGTCATATACTTCTAGACTTTTTTCTTTTAGATTTATGTATAAATCGAGGAAGTTGACCTTTTGAGCTAATTTGATCAAAAACTCAACTTCCTCGATTTATACATAAATCTAAAAGAAACTGACAAGTCTGAATGCTTGAAAATAAAAATTTAAACAAGAAACTTAACCCTACAACCTTTATTTATTCTAAAATATAACGAAGGGTTTTCAATTATTTTGTATAATGATTTATTATAGATTGTACATAGAGAATTAGCTCGTTGAAGAACAGTATATTTGCTCGAAAGCTTGCAAATTCAAAATTAAAAGAAACTTTTTACCTGATTTTTATTTTTTCCTTTTTAAAATAATTACTGGATAATTATTGCTCACATTAAAATCTCTATATAATTACTTGCAGCATAAATTGATTCATATTTATCTATCACTAAGAATAAATAAAGGATGCACTAACGCCATCGGTTATCAAAATTCGAAATTATTTTAGAGGCGTAAGAATCTTTTTGAAAATAAACAATTACTACTGTCCTTACTCCAATGGAAAAATTAATGGGAGGGCCTGGCTCATCAGTGGTGAAACTTCCCAGCGGTTTCGCCAGTTTAATCTACCATACCGCTGTTATATTGAATTTTTAGAACTTCCTTTCATTGTGATAATGTTGTTAGACTCTTGGAATGGGTATTTTAGAAGAACTATGGACATAAGCTTTGAGGACAGTAGAATTATATACATTTATAAACATATAATATGTTTCTAAGGATATAGTTTATTCTTACCTGAAACCACGAAGAAAAAAGCAAAAACTGCCACAAAAAGCATCTCCTATTTGAGATAAAATTCTCGATGCAGCAGCCTGGAGCGGCTATTTATATAACTTTGAATAACCACCTGTAATTTTCCAGATGTGAGAGAAAATTCTCAATGAATAATTTACTAGAATGCATTTGATATTTAGATTCAGAAATCTATTTGAATATCAATTCTGACCACTATATATTAGACATATCTAATTTTACGGCAAATGAAAATATTAAGACGTGAATGTTTCTTTCACAAATAAGACAAACCTCTACTGCCTTTACTGCGATGAAAAAATATTGATAGTTCTTAGCTTATCAATGGTAAAAACTGCCAGCGGTTCCACCAATGTAATCAACCAGACCACTTTCTTCAGAGCTTTAATACTGTATTGGATTATTCTGATTATATATGCTACACAGGAGGGTTGAATCTTAGAAATGGTATTCAAGCAAACTATGGATATAAGCTCTTAGAACAGTATAATTATATATAATATTTGCATCAAGCAATGCGCTTCCGCAAACAATAAGGAAAAGGCCAGTTACGCATATATAAAGCTATATAAACTGAAGTGTAGAATATACAAGCAGAATGACCCAATACAGTATTGGAACTCTAAAAAAGCAGTCCTGTATATTGAATTAGACGAAACTGCTGAGAGAGTTTACCACTAATGAGCCAAACCCTTCCAATATTTTTTATCATAGTAAGGACAGTAGAAGTTTGATATAGGTGCAAAAGAAACATTTTAGTCTTAATGTTTTCATTTGATGTATATAGATGGCGCGTTATTGCATTATATTTCCTTCAATTAACTTTAAATTTTCCTTTTTAAGATTTTAAACTTTAGAGAATCATTGGCTACACTATCTTTCAACAAGTAAAAAAAGTATATATGAGTAAAGTAAATAAAATATAATTTTATTAAATAAAATTGGCTCTATTTATTTAGCTAAGAATTTAGTATAGAATCGGTGTTCTTCACTATTTGGTGCAATTTTTTGATATATTGGAATCTTGTCTATTATAATTAATAATGTTGAAATCGAAATTTGATCTTTTGTCATATACTTCTATACTTTTTTTCTTTTAGATTTATGAATAAATCGAGGAAGTTGACTTTTTGATCAAATTTAATCAAAAAGTCAACTTCCTTGATTTATACATAAATCTAAAAGAAACTGACAAGTCTGAATGCTTGAAAATTCCCATCCTCCTTCTCGAGGTCTATTATTCATCCGATTTTTAAAAATGGCGATTCTGATAATCCATCCAACTACCGCGGAATTTCACTGCTGAGCAATTTCGCGAAACTATTTATAGCAATACTTAGGTCCCGCCTAGTCAAATGAATTGAAACTAATGATATTATCCCAGAGAATCAAGCGAGCTTTAGATCTGCTCACTCATGTCAAGATCATATTTTCATATTGACATCTGTAATCCAACTTGCCCTAAGGAAGAAAAGAGGCAAATGTTACTCCTTCTTCGTAGACTTAAAAAAGGCTTTTGACACGGTTCCTCACGCATTGCTATGGACAAAACTAGTCAAAATAGAACTGAATTACCGATTTGTTAACTTAATTAAACGTTATTATGAAGACATGACCGCTGCGGTTCTTTGGAACAATTCTATCACTAAATTAAGTGAAATTCGTTCGGGGGTGCTCCAAGGTGACCCACTATCCCCATGCCTATTCTTACTCTTTATCAATGATTTGATTAAAATATTTGATGACTCGGGATTGTAAGGAATATACTTACCCAATTTCGGAAACATACACCTCCTCCTATATGCCGACGATATTGGTTTGATCGGTTTTTCTAAAATAAACCTTCAATTGAAAATCAATATACTGTAAACTTATCTAGAAACTAACTTACTAACTCTAAACGAAAACAAGTCAAGAATAATGGTTTTCCGTAATGGAGCAAAGGTGGCGCGTTCAGAAAGATGGTATTGGGGTCAAAGTCCTTTAAGTGTTACTTCAAAATATACGTACCTGGGCTACCCGCTAAACCCTTCGATTTCTTTCACTCAAGTTGCCTTAAATTATAGAGGCAGGACCATGGCCGCGATGGGTGCTGTAGGGGAGATTATTTTGAAGTCCAAGCTCAAATCCTTCCATGCAAGAATGAGATTGTTGGATTCTATGATCTTGACAGTCCTAATCTATGCGGCTCCAATCTGGGCACATGATCAAGCCTTAATCTTAGATAGAATCCAGGATACCTTCCTCAGACGTTTTCTGTGCCCTCCAAGCTATACTCCGGGCTATATTTGAGGGCTGAAACAGGAAGAAACTCTCTTGATATCACAGTGAAAAATCTAACTTTAAAATTCTGGACTAGAATTCTGAAAATGGACGGCAGCAGGCTACCTTCAATATGTTTGGCACATTTGTGGGACATTTCAATTTCTTCAAAACAGAATATCGTACTGGTAAAAAGTATAACAGAGATACTTAATAACACCGGCTTCTCATGGCTTGTTGGATGTACAGACTTCAATATTCTACAAAGAAACATCCCCCTAATTTTGAGAACGGCAACCGATCAGTCCTTGCAGCTCGATTATGTAAGAATAAGAAAATCAGTACTCTACTCTCACTATAAATACTTTCATTCATCACCAACAATGGAATGCTATCTGAATGACAATATCCCCTAACCCTAAAGAGAATCATTGTACAAGTAAGAAGTCTTTTTGTAGTACAGAGAATTAATCATGTTTCACTATTGAAAACTAAGACCATAAAAT
Organism: Cordylochernes scorpioides; assembly: GCA_030710605.1. Classification (NCBI taxonomy): domain Eukaryota; kingdom Metazoa; phylum Arthropoda; class Arachnida; order Pseudoscorpiones; family Chernetidae; genus Cordylochernes; species Cordylochernes scorpioides. Next base: position 75,460,331 of record CP092875.1, read on the forward strand.
GCACCTTATGCAACGGTGAATTTAGTCTCGATTTTCCACACTACGTGTTCTACTGTACGGCAATGGAAGAAGAAAGAGAAATTCTTCTTCAAGAGACCGGCTATAATAGCAATTCGCCTTAAGTTTTAATGGCAAAAGTCATAAAATCCAGACCCTTTGCATTCGCTTTTTATAAATACTGGAAATCAGCTCAATCAAAATATTTAGCACAGACACCGGATCCAACTCGATAATTGGTCGAGGCCAATACACAATACTTGTATATAACTACGATGCTAATTTGTTATTTATTTATTTTGTCCTACAGAGAGAATCCTGTATGGCACGTGTGCCCAATAAAGGCTATTGTTGTTGAATGCTTGAAAATAAAAATTTGAACAAAAAACTTAACCCTACAAGCTTTATTTATTTTAAAATATAACAAAGGGTTTTCAATTATTTTGTATAATGATTTTTTATAGATTGTACATAGAGAATTAGCTCGTTGAAGAGCAGTATATTTGCTCGAAAGCTTGCAAATTCAAAATTAAAAGAATTTTTTTACCTCTCTGATATTTATTTTTTCCTTTTTAAAATATTTTCTGGATAACTATTGCTCATATTAAAATCCCTATATTTATGCAGCATATACTTGCAGCATAAATTGATTCATATTTTTCTATCACTAAGAATAAAAAAAGGATGCACTAGCGTGCCATCTGTTATCAAAATTCGAAATTATTTTAAAGGCGTAAGATTCTATTTGAAAATAAACAATTTCTACTGTCCTTACTCCAATGGAAAAATTAATGGGAGGCGCCTGGCTTAAGTGGTGAAACTTCCCAGCGGTTTCGCCAGTTTAATCTACCATACCGCTGTTATATTGCATTTTTAGAACTTCCTTTTATAGTGATACTGTTATTAGACTCTTGGAAAGGGTATTTTAGAATAACTATGGACATAAGCTTTAAGGACAGTAGAATTATATACATTTATAAACATATAATATGTTTCTAACGATATAGTTTATTCTTTCCTGAAACCACGAAGAAAAAAGCAAAAGCTGCCAGAAAAACAATCTCCTATTTGAGATAAAATTCTCGATGCAGCAGCCAGGAGCGGCTACTTATATAACTTTAAATAACCACCTGTAATATTTCCAGATGTGAGAGAAAAATCTCAATGAATAATTTACTAGAATGCATTTGATATTTAGATTCAGAAATCTATTTGAATATCAATTCTGACCACTATATATTGGACATATCTACTTTTACGGCAAATGAAAAGATTAAGACGTGAATGTTTCTTTCACAAATAAGACAAACTTCTACTGTCTTTACTGCGATGAAAAAATATTGATAGTTCTTGGCTTATCAATGGTGGACCCTGACAGCGGTTTCACCAATGTAATCAACCAGACCACTTCTTTAGAGCTCTAATACTGTATTGAATTATTCTGATTATATATGCTACACTGGAGGGTTGAATCTTAGAAATGGTATTTAAGCAAACTATGGATATAAGCTCTTAGAACAGTATAATTATATATAAAATTTGCATCAAGCAATCCTCTTCCGCAAACAATAAGGAAAAGGCCAGTTACGCATATATAAAGCTATATAAACTGAAGTGTAGAATATATAAGCAGAATGACCCAATACAGTATTAGAACTCTAAAAAAGCAATCCTGTATATTGAATTGGCGAAACCGCTGAGAGGGTTTACCACTAATGAGCCAAACCCTCCTAATATTTTTTCATCGCAGTAAGGACAGTAGAAGTTTGATATAGGTGCAAAAGAAACATTTTCGTCTTAATGTTTTCATTTGATGTATATAGATGGCGCGTTATTGTTTATATTTCCTTTTAATAAACTTTAAATTTTCACTTTTTAAGATTTTAAACTTTCGAGAATCATTGGCTACTCTTCTTTCAAGAAGTAATAAAGTATATATGAATAAAGTAAATAAAATATAATTTTATTAAATTAAATTGGCTCTATTTATTTAGCAAAGAATTTAGTATAGAATCGCACTTGTAGCGTTCATTATCTAGATTTTTTCTTGATTATACCAAAGAAAATAATGAAATTGACTAATCCTATAGACCAACCATATTTTCAAGGAGTTACATCTAGATGGGACACCTGTCAATCATCCCTGTACCCAGGGGACCACAGGTGTGAGGGGTTCTCGGAAGCTGATCTGCAAATGAGGAAAACGGGACGGTGGCTGAAGCCGTTGATTAGGATTATATTTAACTGGGGGTAAGTTGTACTCTCTTTCTCTCCCTATAAATACCCCTTATAATAAATTAATTATAAAAATTTGATATATATATTTGTCCTCAAAGCTTATGTCCATAGTTCTTCTAAAATACCCATTCCAAGAGTATATCAACAGTATCACTATAAAAGGAAGTTCCAAAAATACAATATAACAGCGGTATGGTAGATTAAACTGGCGAAACCGCTGAAAGGGTTCACCACTGATGAGCCAGGCCCTCTCATTAATTTTTACATTGCAGTAAGGGCAGTAGAAATTGTTTAATATCAAAAAGAATCTTACGCCTTTAAAATAGTTTTGAATTTTGATAACAGATGGCGCGCTAGTGCATCATATATATTTATACAAGGTGCGTTCATTAATTTCCAGGACTGCTCTGTATCTTTGAAAAAATAAAACAAATAAAAAAACTAATTCAATATTTTTCAAAATATGCCCCTCCTGCCTCAATACACCCGTTCCATTTTTTTTCCAATTGTCGAAGCAGGAGATAAAATCACTTTTTGAGAGGTTCCTCAAGGTTGCCTTCGATTCAGCTTGTATCATATCAACGTTGTCAAATTTCCGTCCTTTCAAGTTAATTTTCAATTTAGGATAGAGGAAAAAGTCATTGGGGGCTAAGTCGGGGGAATAGGGTGAATGAGGGATCTGTATGGTTGAATGCTTGGCCAAAAACTGCAAAACAACATGGGCTGTGTGCGACCGCGCATTACCGACGTGAAGTATCCAGTCATTGTTTTGCCATCTTTCAGGTCTTTTAAGGCGCACTGCCTCCCTTAAGTACCTCATTATCCCCAAATAAACAGATAGTCCAGTCACTGAAGATAATTCTTCTGTTAGATTTAATTAACTCCTTTATTTTGAGCTTGTTTTCCTCGCAACGAAATGATCTTGGACGCCCAGTATGCTGATCATCGTTTACCTTTTCCCGACCTTTTTGGAAGTGTGAAAATCATTCAAAAGTTCTCGAACGGGATAAAGCTGCATCGCCAAAAGCTTCTTTAATCAATTCATACGTCTCAGTATCACTTTTTTTTCAATTTAAAACAAAACTTAATGCAGATTCTCTGCTCTTCGAAAATGGCCATTTTAAAATTAGAAATGCGAACCTTACAAGGAAGTTGTTTTGTTCTATTTTTAGATCGGCGCGTGCGCCACGAGACTCGTGCTTTCAGTCAGGTGTGGTCGAATGTCCAATATTCAACTCTGTAAAAAATATTTTCTCTAGCTTTTTTATTTATTTTATTTTTTAACCAGTCCTGGAAATTAATGAACGCACCTTGTATTATGGACAAAATAATTTTTGTAAAATATAGGTGTGAATATTTTGAAAATTAACAATAACGCCTATTTTATATTTTATTATAGTTTGAATATCCGGTCAAAAGTTAATTAAAATCTCATATTGAAATTTTTAAAGTCATTGAAGTTGAAATTGTAAGGAAATTTGTCTTTGTGAAGATATTTTCTGATTGCTAAAATGTTTATTTTTTAAATTGTATTTTGGCTGAATCCATTTTTTTGAAATTCATCATTTAAGTTTTTAATTTTACTTATAAAGTTGTTTAATTTGTTGTTAATTCTGTATAATCTTAAAATTTGTCCAAAATAGATACCTTTGGTGCAATTTTTTGATATATTGGAATCTTGTTTATTATAATTAATAATGTTAAATAGAAATTTGATCTTTTGTCATATAATTCTATGAAAGAAACTTTTTACCTGATTTTTATTTTTCCTTTTTAAAAAAATTCTGGATAACTGTTGCTCACATTAAAATCCCTATATAATTACTTGCAGCATAAATTGATTCATATTTAACTATCACTAAGAATAAATAAAGGATGCACTTGCGCGCCATCTGTTATCAAAATTCGAAATTATTTTAAAGGCGTAAGATTCTATTTGAAAAATAAACAATTTCTACTGCCCTTACTCCAATGGAAAAATTAATGGGAGGGCCTGGCTCATCAGTGGTGAAACTTCCCAGCGGTTTCGCCAGTTAAATCTACCATACCGCTGTTATATTGAATTTTTAGAACTTCCTTTTATAGTGATAATGTTGTTAGACTCTTTGAATGAGAATTTTAAAAGAACTATAGACATAAGTTTCTGAGGACAGTAGAATTACATACATTTATAAATATATAATATGCTTCTAAGGATATAGTTCATTCTTACCTGAAACCACGAAGAAAAAAGCAAAAGCTGCCAGAAAAACAATCTCCTATTTGAGATAAAATTCTCGATGCAGCAGCCTGGAGCGGCTACTTATATAACTTTAAATAACCACCTGCAAATTTTCCAGATGTGAGAGAAAAATCTCAATGAATAATTTACTAGAATGCATTTGATATTTAGATTCAGAAATCTATTTGAATATCAATTCTGACCACTATATATTAGACATATCTACTTTTACGGCAAATGAAAACATTAAGACGTGAATGTTTCTTTCACAAATAAGACAAACCTCTACTGTCTTTACTGCGAAAAAATAATATTGATAGTTCTTGGCTTATCAATGGTAAACCCTGCCAGCGGTTTCACCAATGTAATCAACCAGACCCCTTCTTTAGAGCTCTAATACTGTATTGGATTATTCTGATTATATATGCTACACTGGAGGGTTGAATCTTAGAAATGGTATTTAAGCAAACTATGGATATAAGCTCTTAGAACAGTATAATTATATATAAAATTTGCATCAAGCAATGCTCTTCCGCAAACAATAAGGAAAAGGCCAATTACGCATATATAAAGCTATATAAACTGAAATGTAGAATATATGAGCAGAATGACCCAATACAGTATTAGAACTCTAAAAAAGCAGTCCTGTATATTGAATTGGCGAAACTGCTGAGAGGGTTTACCACTAATGAGCCAAACCCTTCCAATATTTTTTTTTATCATAGTAAGGACAGTACAAGTTTGATATAGGTGCAAAGAAACATTTTCGTCTTAATGTTTTCATTTGATGTATATAGATGGCGCGTTATTGCATTATATTTCCTTTTAATAAACTTTAAATTTTCCTTTTTTAAGATTTTAAACTTTAGAGAATCATTGGCTACTCTTCTTTCAACAAGTAAAAAAAGTATATATGAGTAAAGTAAATTGAATATAATTTTATTAAATAAAATTGGCTCTATTTATTTAGCTAAGAATTTAGCATAGAATCGGTGTTTTTAACACGTGTCTTCAATTATCTAGATTTTTTCTTGAATATACAAAAGAAAATAATGAAATTGACTCATCATATAGACAAAAATATTGTCAAGAAGCTCCATCCAGATGGGACACCTGTCAATCATCCCTGGACCCCCTTGGGGGGGGGGGGGACCACAGGTGTGAGGGGTTCTCGGAAGCAGATCTGTAAATAAGGAAAACGGGACGGTGGCTGACGCCGTTCATTAGGATTATCTTTAACTTGGGGTAAATTGTACTTTCTCTCTCTCCCTATAAATACCCTTTATAATAAATTAATTATCCCCAAACTTGCCCTTGCTTTATTTATCTCTGTGACAATATTATATTACCCTACATAGCCGCTCTAGAAGATCGGATTTGATATATTCATTAGATATGTTCATTATTTTCCTTCTTCTACTAATCTCGGGTATTGAAAAAAATCATTGACCTAGCCTAATCAGGTGAACAACGATTGAGGCCTGTATAATAAAAGACTTGAGTAAGCTGATAGCTGAGTTTTACGGCAAAATAGGCGATTGGAATAAAAGAATAGAGATATGAATATCTTCATTAGAATAAGGAATTGGAAATTTGAGTAGTTGCATATATAGCTCATCAGTGATAAATCCTCTCATCGGTTTCGCTAATTCAATATAAAGGACTGCTTCTTTAGAGTTCTAATACTGTATCGGGTCATTCTGCTTATATATGCTACACTTCAGTGTATATAGATTTATATTAATTTATGGCTAACTAGCCTTGTCCTTATTGTTGGCGGAAGAGCATGGCTTTATGCAAATTATATATATAATTCTACAGTCCTAAAGCGTATGTTTCTAGTTTGCTATATCATTTATGAGATTCCACACTTCAGTATATATCGGTAGATAATAACGCTAAGTCTGTTAAAGTGAACAATAAAAAGATTAGAGAAATGATAAGCAAATGAAGTTTGCATAGATGAAAAATAAAGAAAATATTAGATTTTTATAGAAGCGAATGCAAAGAAAACAAAACTCCAAATGAATTACTATTGTCGCGCGTTTCTCCTCTGGCTCTTCGCGACGACGCCGTTTCCTCCACAGTGGATCACCTACCCTGGCTCCGTTGCTTCACCTTTGCAGCTCTACCCTACAGTCAGTCCAAAGACGCCCTGAAAACACGAGAGACTTATCAAAATAGTAGCTATTTTGGTGTTGGAGAGAAAGTAACAGCAACACGCAACAAGTTTGCTAACACTTCTTCTTTTATTGTCATCTTCAATTCACATTACATAAGAATTCGAATATATCCATTAACACTATTTATAAGGAAATGTTTATTATAATCGGAAAATGATCATTGATAAAATCAAGAAAATCAAATGCTGAAGGCAATCCAAGAAAGTTAAAACACCTTTACTCGCTGGAATACCCGAACATGCTAAAAGAATAAAAATGTAATCAAGAACCTATTTAGACTTAAAGTCTTATGAATTTACTTGAACAAAGATTACCAACTCAGGCAACAACACAGCCTGCTGATAGCCAAAAAAAAATAGAAATAACATACGATTATGGAATGTAAAAATGAAAGAACCTACGAGTATGGAATCTATAAAATAGACCACAAACTAAATGGTATTGGAATAAGTTATCATGCTTTTAACGTTTTCTTTTTGATTATTCCTAGTACATGTAGTAGAGGCCATAATAATCATGGTTGGTAGAGTTAGCGACTGGTTTTACTGTAAGTGCACCATATGTCTACACATGTGAATAGCAGTTCGACTTTGCACTTAAAAATGTGCCAGAGCCCCGTTTGATTATTTGAACTCGCTGGTGGGGTTGAACCTTTGCAAGAATCGGGGGCCATTGGGGATTTTTTTAATCAGAATAAAGTGCCCAATGCGAGAATCGAACCCGGGTCGTAGCGGTCGCAAACCAACGGTTTAGACCAACCTACCACCGAACCCCATGCTTTTGACGTTGAGATTGCTAACTTAAAGGTGATGAGTTATAGCAATTGGGAGGAATACACTGTAACTATCACAAGATTTCTCAAATTCACGAACTATAAAAATTATTAATTCACAATTTAAGCTAATAATAAACACTTAAACAATTAAAAAGTTATCAATACCTACTTACTATTCTTCTAGGGGTTATCTACTGGAGCATATATATTCTTTAGAATAAGTTAATTTTTTCCGCTTATTGAATTTTTAAGAGTTTATTATTATTTTTAAAATATTACAAATTCATTTAATTTTGCCTAGAAGTTGGTTACTTGTAATAACAGAAAGGTTAGGTTATTGTTAGCAATGCGAAGTAGCATTAACCTGTAAGTTAAATTTATATGTATATTCATATTGTAAATACTTTAATGTTTTTTCTCTCGTTTCATTTTGGTTGGATTCAATAATGTAAACAATTTTGAACATGAAGTGAACTCTTAAGTTTCAGAAAGAGCAGAGTTTCGAAAGTTATTAACAGTTAATGGAAAAGGAACTAATATTATGATAGTATTTATTTGTTTATGACTTATCCTAATTATTCTATTGGAGAATATATTAATATGAAGCTGCGAGAAGTAAGAAGTAAATTTTAACTGAGAACTATAATGCCTGAAACTTTGAAATAGATCAAAATAGAGATTAACCAAGATTACCCATCAAAAGTATTAAATCGGTAAAGTATGGAATTTAGAAAAGTTATATAAAAATCTGGTAAACAGCTGTAAAAATTAATATAGGAATCTAAAAGAAAATAAAATAAATTATGAAAACAAAGAAATGACTATAAATGTTGAAATGACAATTCTATCAGATTTCTAGATATAACAAAAATATAATTATTTTGTTGGTTCTTCTCCTTTCTTTTCAATCTCCGCCATGATGTTGATTATGGCGATTAAACCCTTTCTCACCTACAAAATGTGGCTTTAAAAACGCCAACACAAACTATTATCTTGTAGTTATGTTCTTTATCCCGTACACGATGCTAAAATCGTATTATCCAGTGACCTGTTACTCTGTTGTGTGTCACATTGTATATAAATAGATATCTTAGGTAGTTAGTAGTTGTCGCCTTTTTTGTCGCTTCTTTAGCGCAGTATATAGCGCGTCATTCTCATAATCTGAAGGTTGTGAGTTCGATCCTCACACAAGACATTTTTTATTTATTTTGGGCTTAAAATTCATGCACTTTGTTTGTAATCCGTAAAAACCATATTCTCACTGTCTCTCTTAGTAGTTGTATGCTATCTTACGTTTCAGTATGAGGATGGTTACCTTTCAATAAAATCCTCTGATGATCAGTTCTTTCTCATATCCTCCTATTTTTTCAACAGTTTTCCTTTATCATAAAAGGTATTAATTATCATTCTAAATACACATTGTAACAATAACAAAAAGGTTTTATTAGGACCCATTGCCCTGTATGGATTCGCCATACAACAACAAAATAATACAGTAATGTTTCCTCCCTTTCCCCATGTGCACGTGAGCGTTTGTTTGAAAAGGGAGAATACACAATATAATAAATATCTTTCCAATATTAATAATTCAGATCTTCTAATGTTACATTGCTTCTCTCTTTTTAGAGAAATTTTTATTCAGATAACTTTATATAATTACTTGGCCAGTGGTTCATTGTTGTTTAGGTCTTTTTCCTCCTGTCCTGATGATATGAAGTATGGTTTCATTAATAATATGCGTACGATATCTTCGTTTCTAAGGCGTTTTCCATGTTCTCTTAACTTTAATATAGTCTTATCTAACCTATAAATAGTATTTATTCAGAATAGTTACGAGTCCAGTTTCTTATTGTGTCCTTACGAACGTCGCAACCGTGTCTGGAGACTTGGTGGGCAGCGTTTGGATTTTAGACTACTTTTTAACACCACCTAGGTTCACAACAGGTCGTTATGGTCTAAAGTGTCATTTCATAATTTTTAGCAGGACCTCATTGGTAGTCATTCCTGGCACCCTGACATCACAACGGTACGTAGATGACATTCTATGGCCTGTGTTGAAGTCTTTCCTCTAATATGACACTGGGCTTACTTTACAACAAGATAATGCCAGGCCACACATTGAAAGTGTTACTATGGTTTACTTCAATATTTCCAAACTCTTCAGTGACAAGCAAGATCGCCTGATTCCTCGCTCATAGAGAATATCTGGAACGCGATGGAATATAGATTTAGACCATCCTAGATTTCAGGATATTTAGCTCTATAGTTGGATACAATTTGGCAAAAAATCCCGAAGCACACCAACCGTAATCTTTATCAGTCCATGATACACCGAGTCGAAGCCTGCAATCCTGGCCAGTTGGGATCCAACGACATTTCGACTTTCTCAATTTATGATAGAGAAACTATGTAATAAAACAATTGTTCTGATATTTTAATCTTTTTATTTTTATGTTTTCACATATTCCAAATTTTGTCTCAATCTAACAAATATTTCTTGGTGAGCCATGCGCGATTCTTTTGTTATAGAGACTCTATATATTTGTATATACTCATATCTCCCATCAAATATAAACTAAATCAATACATTATGTATATTAAAATAAAAAATGTCATATCCTGACCATGAGCAAATGTACTTTTCAGAAGGAAGAGCGCCATCTGGTGGATCAAAAATCAACTATTAATTGATTTAACCGGTTCCCTGATATTTGGCCAACACAATATCTTGATAAATCAAGAAAAGCCATCCATATGGACAAAACTCTTGAGGAAGTGGAAAGTCTTTAATATCACCGGTCGCCTGTAATTTTGAGAGAGAGTGTCAATTTTGTTCAAACTTGGTTATCGCGTGTATCTTCAATAAAGGTCATTGTGTATCGAATACCTTTCAGTAACTCCTAAACTTCCGTCTATGAGTATAATATACTTCTTTGATTGCTAACACAGTAACATAATTATTGTTAATGAATAATTTCTCTCAAGGCTATTATTATCTTCTAAAGTCTACATTCTTAGCCTTTTGGTAAATGAATATCATGCTTGTCCATAATATCTATTGAATTAGTTCAATTACCAAATAATGATATATAAGCTGATAGATGGTTTAGGGTCGTAATCGTATAATAGCTGTTTCAGACTTCTGCATCAAATGAATCGTCGAATTTAACAGGAATTTAACGGCATAGAGAGAGAGAGAAGATATAATGGATCCCTATATTAATATTTTCAACTTAAATTGATTTACCTTCATCTATGGCGGATAATAAATCAATAATATGTTTTATTCTTACCTGAAACCACGAAGAAAAAAGCAAAAACTCCCAGAAAAAGCATCTCCTATTTGAGGTAAAATTTTCGATGCAGCAGCTTGGAGCAGCTACTTATATAACTCTAAATAACCATCTGTAATTTTTACAGATGTGAGAGAAAAACCTAAATGAATAATTTACAAGAACACATTTGATATTTAGATTCAGAAATCTATTTGAATATCAATTCTGACCCTTATATATTAGACATATCTAACTTTACAGCAAATGAAATCATTAAGACGTGAATGCTTTTTTCACACATATATCAAACTTGTTCTGTTCTTACTGCGATGGAAAAAATATTGGGAGGGCTTGACTCATCAATGGTAAACCCTGCCAGCGGTGTCACCAATGTAATCAACCAAACCACTTATTTAGTTCTTAATATTGTATTGAATCATTCTGATTATATATGCTACACTGGAGGGTTGAAACTCAGAAATTATTTTCAAGAAAACTATGGACATAAGAGCTTATAACTGTATAATTATATATAAAATTTGCATCAAGTAATGCTTTTCCGCAAACAATAAAGAAAAGACCAGTTAGCCATAAATTAATATATAATTTATACACTGAAGGGTAGAATATATAAGCAGAATGACCCAATACAGTATTAGAACTCTAAAAAAGTGTTATGCTATTTATTTAAAATATCAATTTTCATTCTATGATTGAATTTCTGTGATTTAATTTATTCTGTGGTGTTGAGTGTATATATATGTGTATATATTTCTTTGAGAGACGGGTGTGAGAGAGTGTATGTGGAGAGGTTTAGGCATATGAGTTTATAGATTTGTTATATAAATTTATTTTCATTATTTTTTTGTACCTTCAATAAAGCAGATTTATGTTTTAATAGATAGTGATTATTACGATCCACCCAACAAAAAGCAGTCCTGTATATTGAATTGGCGAAACCGCTGAGAGGGTTTATCACTAATGAGCAAAAACTTTCCAATATTTTTTTATCATAGTAAGGACAGTAGAAGTGTGATATAGGTGCAAAAGAAACATTTTCGTATTAATGCTTCCATTTGATGTATATAGATGGCGCGTTATTACTTTATATTTCCTTTTTATAAACTTAAATTTTCACTTTTTAAGAATTTAAAACTTTAGAGAATCATTGGCTACTCTTCTTTCAAGAATTAAAAAGGTATATATGAGTAAAGTAAATAAAATATAATTTTATTAAATTAAATTGGCTCTAATTATTTAGCTAAGAATTTAGTATAGAATCGCTGTTTTTTGCCTTATGAGGATAATTATCTAATTTTTTCTTGATTATACAAAAGAAAATTATTAAATTGACTCATCATATAGACAAACAATATTGTCAAGGAACTCCATCCAGATGAGACACCTGTCAATCATCCCTGGACCCCCGAGGGGGGGGGGGACCACAGGTGTGAGGGGTTCTCGGAAGCTGATCTGTAAATAAGGAAAACGGGACGGGGGCTGACGCCGTTCATTAGGAATATCTTTAACTTGGGGTAATTTGTACACTCTCTCTCCCTATAAATACCCTTTATAATAAATTAATTATCCCCAAACTTGCCCTTGCTTTATTTATCTCTGTGACAATATTATATTACCCTACATAGCCGCTCTAGAAGATCGGATTTGATATATTCATTAGATATATTTTTATTTTCCTTCTTCTACTAATCTTGGGTATTGAGAAAAATCATGGGCCTAGCCTTATCAGGTAAACAACGATTGAGGCCTATAAAAAAGGCCTGATTAAGCTGATAGCTGCGTTTTACGACAAAATAGACGATTGGAATAAAAGAATAGAGATATGAATATCTTCATTAGAATAAGGAATTGGGAATTTGAGTAGCTGTATATATAGCTCATCAGTGATAATCCTCTCAGCGGTTTCGCTAATTCAATATACAGGACTGCTTCTTTAGAGTTCTTATACTGTATCGGGTCATTCTGCTTATATATGCTACACTTCAGTGTATATATATTTATATTAATTAATGGCTAACTAGCCTTGTTTTTATTGTTGGCGGAAGAGCATGGCTTTATGCAAATTATATATATAATTCTACAGTCCTAAAAGCGTATGTCTATAGTTTGCTATATCATTTATGAGATTCCACACTTCAGTATATATCAGTTGATAATAACGCTAAGTCTGATAAAGTGAACAATAAAAAGATTAGAGAAATGATAAGCAAGTGAAGTTTGCATAGATGAAAAATAAAGAAAATATTAGATTTTTATAGAAGCGAATGCAAAAAGAAAACAAAACTCCAAATGAATTACTATTGTCGCGCGTTTCTCCTCTGGCTCTTCGCGACGACGCCGTTTCCTTCACAGTGGATCACCTACCCTGGCTCCGTTGCTTCACCTTTGCAGCTCTACCCTACAGTCAGTCCAAAGACCTCCTGAAAACACGAGAGACCTATCAAAAGAGTAGCTATTGTGGTGTTGGAGAGAAAGTAACAGCAACGGCATCAAGTTTGTTAATACTCCTTCTTTTATTGGCATCTTTAATTCACATTACATAAGAATTCGAATATCAATTAACACTTTTTATAATGAAATGATTATTATAATTAGAAAATGATAATTGATAAAATCAAGAAAAGCGAATGCTGAAGGCAATCCAAGAGGGTTAAAACACCTTTACTCGCTGGAATACCCGAAAATGCTAAAGGAATAAAAATGTGATCAAGAACTTATTTAGACTTAAAGTTTGGTGAATTTACTTGAACAAAGATTACCCACTCAGGCAACAACACAGCCTGCTGATAGCCAAAACAGAAAGAAAAAAAACATATGAGTATGGAATGTAAAAATGAAAGAACCTACGAGTATGGAATCTAAAAAATAGACAACAAACTAAATTTTATTGGAATAAGTTATCATGCTTTCAACGTTTTTTTTTAATGCATATTTCTAGTACACGTGGTAGAGGCCATGGTAATCAGGGTGGGTAGAGTTAGCGACTGGTTTTACTGTAAGTGCACCACATGTCTACACATGTGAATAGCAGTTCGAATTTGCACTTACAAATGTGCCAGAGACCCGTTTGATTATTTGCACTCGCTGGTCGGGTTGAACCTTAGCAAGAATCGGGGCCTTCGGAGATTTTTTAAAATCAGAATAAAGTGCCCAATGCGAGAATCGAACCCGGGTCGTAGCAGTCGCAAACCAACGGTTTAGACCATCCTTCCACCGAACCCCATGCTTTTGACGTTGAGATTGCTAACTTAAAAGGTGATGAGTTATAGCAATTGGGGGCGAATAAATTGACACTATCACAATATTAATCGAATCTACGAATTATAAAAATTACCAATTTACACTTTAAGATAATAATAAACACTTAACCAATTAAAAGTCATCAATACCCACTTACTATTCTCCTAGAGAATTATCTAATGGAACATATATATTCTTTAGAATAATTTAATTTTTTTCCGCTCGTTGATTTTTTAGAGTTTAAATTTTAAAAATGTTACAAATTTATTGAATTTTGACTAGAAGTTGGTTACTTGTAAAAACAGAAAGGTTAGGTTGTTGTTAGTAATGTGAAGTAGCATTAACCTGTAAGTTAAACTTACATGTATATTAATATTGTAAATACTTTGATGTTTTTTATTTCGTTTCATTTTGGTTGGATTCAATAATGTAAACCATTTTGTTACTAGTGAATATTTGAGGTGAACTCTTAATTTTCAGAAAGACCAAAGTTTCGAAAGTTATTAACAGTTAATGGAAAAGGAACTAATATTATGATAGTATTATTTGTTTATGGGTTATCTAAATTATTTTATTGAACAATATATTAATATAAAGCTGCGAGAAGTTAGAAATTAAACTCTACTGAGAACTACAATGCCTGAAGCTTTAAAAGAGATCAAATTGGAGATTAACAAAGAATACCCATCAAAAGAATTCAATCAGTATATTAGGGAATTTAGAAAGGTTATATAAAAATCTGGTAAACCGCTGTAAAAATTAATATAGAAATCTAAAAGAAAATAAAATTAATTTATGAAAACAAAGAAACGACTATAAATGTTGAAATGACAATTCTATCAGATTTCTAAATATAAAAAAAATATAATTATTTTGTCGGTTCTTCTCCTTTCTTTTCAATCTCCGCCATGATGTTGACTATGGCGATTAAAACCCCTTCTCGCCTACAAAATGTGGCTTTAAAAACGCCAACACAAACTATTATCTTGTAGTTATGTTCTTTATCCCGTACACGATGCTAAAATCGTATTAACCAGTGACCTGTTACTTTGTTGTGTGTTACATTGTATATATAAATAGATGTCTTAGGTAGTTAGTAGTTGTCGACTTTTTTTGTCGCTTCTTTAGCGCAGTAAGTAGCGCGTCATTCTCATTATCTGAAGGTTGTGAGTTCGATCCTCACACAAGGCATTTTTAAAATTAATTTTGGGCTTAAAATTCATATACTTTATTTAGTAATCCGTAAAACCATATTCTCACTGTCTCTCTTAGTAATTGTATGCTATCTTACGTTTTAGTATGAAGCTGGTTACCTTTCAATAAAATCCTCTGGTGATCAGTTCCTTCTCCTATCTTCCTCTTTTTCAACAGTTTTTGCTTCATCATAAAAGGTTTAACTTATCATTCAGAATAAAAAATGTAACAATAACAAAAAGGCTTCTATTAGGACCCATTTCCCTGTATGGATTCGCCATACAACAACAAAATAATACAGTAATGTTTCTTCCCTTTCCCCCTGTGCACGTGAGCCTTTGTTTGAAAAGGGAGAATACACAATATAATAAATATCTTTCCAATATTAATAATTCAGATCTTTTAATATTACATTTCTTCTCTCTTTTTAGATAAATTTTTATTCAGATAATTATATATAATTACTTAGCCAGTGGTTCATTGTTGTTTAGGTCTTTTTCCTCCTGTCCAGATGATATAAAGTATGGTTTCATTATTAATATGCGTACGATATCTTCGTTTCTAAGTCGTATTACCTGTTCTCTAAACTTTTATATAGTCTTATCTAACCTATAAATAGTATTTATTCAGAATAGCTACGAGTCCAGTTTCTTATTGTGTCCTTACGAACGTCGCAAACGTGTCTGGAGACTTGGTGGGCAGCGTTTGGATTTTAGACTACTTTTGAACACCACATAGGTTCACAACAGGGCGTTATGGTCTAAAGTGTCATTTCATTTGTTAGCAGGACCCCATTGGTAGTCAATCCTGGCACTCTGACAGCACAACGGTACGTAGATGACATTCTATGGCCTGTGTTGAAGTCTTTCCTCTAATATCACACTGGGCTTACTTTACAACAAGATAATGCCAGGCCACACTTCGAAAGTGTTAGTATGGTTTTCTTCAATATTTCCAAACTCTTCAGTGACAAGAAAAGTCGCCTGTTCTCTCACTCATAGAGCATATCTGGAATGTGATGGAATATCGATTTAACCATCCTAGATTTTAGGATATTTAGCTCTATAGTTGGAATCAATTTGGCAAAAAATCCCGAAGCACACCAACCGTAATCTTTATCAGTCCATGACAAACCGAGAGGCAGCCTGCATCCAGGCCAGTTGGGATCCAACTACATATCGACTTTCTCAATTTATGATAAAGAAACTATGTAATAAAACAATTGTTCTGATATTTCAATCGATTTTATTTTTATGTTTTCACATATTACAAATTTTGTCTCAATCTAACAAATATTTCTTGGTGAGCCAAGCGCGATTCTTTTGTTATAAAGACTCTATATATTTGTATATAGTCATATCTCCCATCAAATATCAACTAAATCACTACATTATATATATTGAAAATAAGAAAGGCATATCCTGACCATGAGCACATGTACTTTTCAGAAGGAAGAGCGCCATCTGGTGGATCAGAAATAAACTATTCATTGATTTAACCGGTTCCCTGATATTTGACCACCCAATTTTTTGATAAATCAAGAAAGGCCATCCACGTACATCTTGATTTATAAAAAAATTGGGTTGGCCAAATATCAGGGAACAGGGTAAATCAATGAATAGTTGATTTCTGTTCCACCAGATGGCGCTCTGCCTTCTGAAAAGCACATGTGCTCATAGTCAGGATATGCCTTTTTTATTTTTAATATCAACATTTGACCTTTTTATTTTATATTTTTTTCTATTGTTTTTTCATTATGTATATTATTCTAATAAAATTGTAAGGCGTTGATAATGAGCCACAAATCAGGTTAGTCTAATTTAGACAATACAATTCATGGTTCTTCATATAGAAAGCTATGGAATCAAAACTGTCCCTATACGAGCCTATACGACCCTCTATGCTACACTGAAGGGTAGAATCTTGGAAATTATATTTTAGAAAACTTTGGACATAAGCTTTTAGAACAGTAGCATTACATTTATACATTCGCATCGAGCAATGCTCTTCCGCATCTTTAGGATCACTCTGCTTTTATATGCTTACTGAAATTTTTCATCGCAGTAAGGACAGTAGAAGTTTGCTTTATTCCTGAAAAAAAAAATCATTCTATTCTTTATGTCTTTAATCGTTATATATATATATGGCGCGTTATTGTTCTGTATTAAACTAATTTATAAAAAAGATAAAAGTGGCTGAACTTATTTTTCAATTTTATAATTGTATGCTGTATATTCGATATGAAAGGTGTTCAATTAAGGAAAATTTAAAATTCAAAAATGTATGATATGAATTAAGCATCCTTCAGTTTCCCTATTGAATATTCTGAACCACCATATGGGGCATAGAATGAAAGAGTTGAATATAATATTAATTTAGATAAGAGGGCGTATTTCATAGCATCTGTTTCCGGGTTTAAGATCGTTATAAAGACATTGAGATAGAAACGATCAATCGAAGTTTCTAGACGATATGATTCCTGTGGCTATCTTCACGTTCATTTTCCTTTTCCAAGGTGAGGGCAAATAATATTATTAATATATAGTATCTTAAAGATAGAGGCTGCCTGGCCGGCATTCATATTTCTGTAAAATATAGACACTTCGGCCAAGTTAAAAGTTTTATTTTCTTAACGTTTCTGACTCGTGCTTTAGATGTTGTACTAAATTCGAAAAATCGCGTAAGAACGCCTTTGCAACCTCAGAACAATTTTTAACGCCTTGTCAAATGCTTTACTTTTATTTTTATTTCCTGACGAAGACAAAAAAATTTGTTGAAACGTTCAAAAAATAAAACTATAAATAGCCGAAGTTTCTATATTTTACAGAAATAATATATAGCAATAACGCTCAATCTATATATAGGAAATGATCAAAATTAAGCACAAATGTTTCTTTTTACTCACAGATCAAACTTCTAATATCCTTACTGCGATGAAAAATATTTGAAAGGGATTGACACATTAGTGGTTAAACCTCCCAGCGGTTTCGTCAATTTAATCTATCCGATCGCTTCTCTGAGTTCTGATACTGTATTGAAAAGATTCTGATAATATATATGCTACACTGAAGGGTAGAAAATCAGAAATGATATTCAAGCAAGCTATGGACATAAGCTTTTAGAACTGTACAATTTCATATAAATATTTGCATTAAGAAACGCTCTTCCGCAAACAATAAGAACAAGGCCAGTTAGACATAAATTGATGTAAATCAATAATTATTTACAGCTCCTATATAAAAACCTAATAAACTTATATATTTTAAATATTTTACACAATTAAATTTTCTGGCAATGCGTTTCTTTTAAATATCATCAAATATTATCTCTACAGACCTTACTGCAATGATATGAGTTATTGAATGAGAGGGCTTGGCTCATTAGTAGTGAACCCTCTCAGCGGTTTCGCCAAATTAATCTCTAGACCGCTCTACTATTTTATTGGATTGGTTTGGAATATACCCTGTATTTTCTATGGAAGGCAGCTTAGGGGTGTTTAGTGAACTATGGACACAAGCTTATATTTTTCATTACAGTAAGGGCAGTAGAGAAAATTGTTTAATTTTTAAAATAATCACACGCGTCTATAATAGTTTCGAATATATATATATATTTTTTTCAATTAAAAAGGCATATATTTTGATCCAATATATGCCTTTTAAATTAAAGACTTATTTATGGATTGCTCTATTTTCAATAATCCCTATTTAAAGCACAATGTGTAGACAAAATAATAAAAATGGTATTTATCCGTAATATTATATATAATTGTTAGCTGTATATATACTGAGTGTAATGTTTAAATCAAAAATACAATTCTTTCATTGGCCTTGTAGAACGAGAGTGGTGTACGCGTGCGCGCATGCTTTAGTGCAAAACACAAACATCCTCGATAAAGAGAGGCGAGTTGCCCCTAGAAATATTGGAATAATAAATTCATTAAAAAATCCAATATATGCATCTTTTTTAAATATAATTTTAATTATGGATTGCTCAATCTTCAAAATATATACAATGTATATATATATGTTTGTTGTTTTTCAGAAGTTGTAGCTGAAAATCCACGGGATGTCTTGAGATATTTCAAGGATTGCGATCTCAAACGAATAAAGACTGATGCTATTGGCTGGAGCAGTGTCCTTCCTGAAGAAAAATTTAGAAATGATCGTGACAAGGATGAATTTAAGAGTCATTGCGAGTGAGTATTGGAGCTATCTTCATGGTCAGAAATTATTAAAATAAAATATGGATCTATGATCGCGAATTTTCTTTCTGTGCAGGGAAAGAATTCAAGCCAGTAGGGATGTCATCACAGAACTTGAAGGTTGTCTGTCAGAAGAAATGAAAGAAGGAATTCCAGAATTTGAACAACTCACTCTCAATTTGATGGAGGATTTATGTAACAATGATACTATCATGAAAAGTAAGCTTAGATATTTATATATAATTTTAAATTAATATATTCTATTTTATTTTATTCACATTATTAATTATAAACATTTTAACAATTTTTCAAGACGTCGTTGTTTACTAATATGCATTCCTTTTAGTTATTTTTTAATAATGATGTTATCAGTGAATTATTGACTCTATTTTTTATATATTATAATATTATCTTATATTAGAATATAAGAATATATATTAAACAAATTCAATTTTTAATACATTAAAAAATTTTCCATTCTTTTTAAAACGACTGCACCGAATAAGAAACTTTTCTCAAAGTAAATTATATATATATCGTAATTTAAACAATGTGATATGTAAGTAATAAAGTATGACGTCTTTTCTAGTCGTCTCAAAGTGACACCAGCTTGCCACTGGACACCCGGGGGATCCAGAGAGGGACAAAGAAGGGGCGTTGGTCTGGATGTTGACAGTTAGTTAGGTTACAGTGGATATTTTCGAAGAGGCCCGCTCAGTGTTAGGTCTCACGGCGGCCCTCGTGGCCGCCGTTTTGGTTCTAGGCCATTATCTTCTCACGACGGTCCCCGCGGCTTCAGGCTGGACGCCGAGCTTTCCTCTGTTAATTCTCAACTTCCCCCTGGTTCTGGTGCCACTTGAGACGTACTGGGAGAGCGTCTTTTGATCCCAAACTTTGTCCCGTGCGGATATCCCACTCTGCACGCCTTGCCACTCAACTCCGACTGCTTCCAACTCACTTGTTGGCTTACTCGGGTTTACGACATATATATTAAAATTAGGGCATGTTTTGAAACAAATATATTTATTAAAATTCGATATATCGACGAGGCTGTTTGTCTATCTTCTTCTAGGAAAAATGCAAACTCCTTTTAAGCTTATTATCCGCGTGATCCACGAGAAGTGTTGTTTTATATAACATAGGTTGGTATGTGACTAAACCATTTAATTTGAATTATCGTATCTTCAGGAATAAAATGCTATATATAGTTTTGGCTATTTTTGTTTTAACTGTAGGTATGATTGTGGTATTTCTATCTTCCTATTGATTATATATTTATCATCTATAGATGCCCAGCTCTCCAGAAATAATATTGTGTGTTTATCCTGTACATTGTTATAGAAAAACTATTGCATTATCAAATTCTGGCATAAGTCCTTGCTTAATTGCATGGTCTACAAGTAACGATAAAGGACTATGGTTTTTGAAGGCTATCCTGTGTTGATTGAGTCTTCATATTAAGATTTTTCTAGTTTCTCCAATGTAGGATGATGTACAGGATTTACATGGAATACAGTATATGAGTTTGGATCGGGTTTCTTGTTTTGGTATAGTTTGGTTATAGCAACTCTATGGAAGTTATGAAAAAGATCGAATTTCTCAAAAGGTGTTTAAGATGGTGAGACTTGTATAAGATGTAATCTTTACTTTTATAAACCTTACTTTGAAATAACGACCATTATTAAAGAATAAATAAGAAATGTCTTATTGTTATATTTTATCCCATTAGTGGTGGCATTTGAGTAATTATAATAAATGTTAAAAATGCATTTTTGTTCAATTAAGCTTAATCCAGGAACTATGATTCATTCGAAGGTACCTCGTGATGATTAAATGTTACTTTTTTGCGACATATTAACAAAGATGGAATTCCATGAATTCTAATCGAATATATTTAAAAAATAATGCCACCCATAATTATATTGAGTAAAATCAATCATTCCTCCAGGGAAAAGTGTCTTTTTGAAAACATTTTTATATGCCTATATTTTGTATAATATATCTCTTTAACCTTTTCAATAATCTTAAGTAAACGTTAAATAGTAATAATTATTCGTAACTATTATAGACGCTTATGATTTAAAAATAAACAATTTCTACTGTCCTTACTGCAATGGAAAAATTAATGGGAGGGCCTGGCTCACCAGTGGTGAACCCTCCCAGCGTTTGTAGTAAGGACAGTATAAATTGTTTTATTTTTTTAAATTCATACGCGTCTATAATAGTTACGAATTTATAACAGATGGTGCGCTAATGCATTATAGTAGTAACTATTAAATAAATTTTTCTTTTGTGTGCGTTGTTCGGTTTACAGAGCTGAGTAGTAACTGAGTTTGATATATTATAAGAAATATATAATGAAATATTAATAAAACACTAGATTTGATTGTTGAATAAACTCATTATTTGTATTCCAGTGACCCTGAACGAAGAGGTTGAGACTGTGGTTAGTGAGAAAATATTTCACGATTGTTTCCAAGCGGTCAATATAAAGATAGACCAGATGATGGAAGAAGACACCATTGATGCCATGATACCTCGATTTTGTTGGTAAGTTATTTTATTAGAAAATAAATAATATATATTAACACATTCAATATACTTACTTATAACTCTGTAACGCTCCCTCTCTTTAAAAATTAGTGATAAATTTGAGAATTTGAATTTAATTTTAAAACCACAAATTTAACCATAACATTTGTAAGCACATAGTCATTACTTAGAGAAAATAATTACTCATTATCTTACTTACATTATCATTAATTTCACAATTCATCCTCTCATACCTCATCCCTAAGGTTAGAAATAATCGTTATTTCTCCTTAAAATAAATTTTGATTTTTCGTTGAAAAGAAACACACGCGGGATAATTTTCGAATGACGTTTTACAATCACAAGCCGCATTATATTATATTGTATTATAAATTACTTAGAGAAAAGTACATAAGCAAAAACATACAAGGTTACCGAGAGACTATTTAACAATTTAAAAAATCAAATAGTAAATAAATATTTTGTATAAATAAATACAATTCATGTTACAATCTCATTTGATATCTCTAGTACGGTATAACTGGTTTGAAAATTTCGTAATTGACTTGAATATATTTGGTTCATATGCTGGGTGGTGTCTTAACTTCCCGCTACGAAGAATCTGGAATATTCTTCGCAAATTGATTTTTTATTCCTTCTGTGGTAAAATAAAGATAAACAGTCAATAGGCAAAGATTAAAAATCTATCTACTAGAAAAAGGAGTGAAATAGAGATGAGCATCAACTAGAGAACTTAAAATAAAATATCATTATTCTTAACTCTTAACTTAATGAAACCGGCAATATATAGGTACACATGACCCGACATGAACTGGTCAATACTCAATAATGAATAAAATATTTTACTTATATAAATACTTAGCGTATGTAGCTATTACTCTGGGGGTCGGTGTAAGGATGGTCTAAACCGTTGGGTTTAGACCGTTATGACCCAGGTTCGATTCCCGCATTGGGCACTTTTTTTTATGATTAAGAAAAAATGCTCCAAAATGGCCCCCGATTCTTTCAAAAGTCCACCCCCACCAACGAGTGCAAGTAACCAAACAGAGCTCTGGCCTATTTGTAAGTACAAAGTCGAACTGCTTTTCACATGTGTAGACATGTGGTGGGTGCACTTACAGTAAAAGCGGTCACTTACTTCTACCCATCAAGGTTATCATGGCCTGTACCACGTGTACTTGGGATAAGCAAAAAAAGACGCTTACTCTGTCAACAAATTATTAGTAAATAACACACATAAGAATATTTAAAGGCGTAAGATTCTTTTTGATATTAAACAATTTCCACTGCCCTTACTGCAATGAAAAAAAAAGTAAGGGCAGTAGAAATTGTTTAATATCAAAAAGAATCTTACGCCTTTAAAATAGTTTTGAGTTTTGATAACAGATGGCGCGCTAGTGCATCATATTATAAGAATATATTTTTAAAAAACTTCTCTTACATATATAATTTTCTTTTTAATGTAAAATAATCATTTATTTTATTATCATCATATTGTTAAACACACAAATTTTAGTTAAGAAAAAATACATTTCCCGATCGTGCAACTAAAAGATGCTGATGGATTACGCCATCTATCGGAATAAATATGAACTAATGTTCAGAAACCTTTAGTTGCACGATCAGGAAATGCCTTTTCTTCTTAATCTATCCACCTGATCCAAGTACAAATTGGCTTTTGTACTATTTTCACAAATTTTAGTGTTTTAAACGTACTAATCACAAAAAAATTAAATATCATATGATGAAAATATAAATAGTAAATTATAGGAAAATATTATGAAACTTTGAGTGTTGATTAATCAGTAAAAGAATATAGATCGTAGAACGCGAAATGCGTGGTGTCGCTGGAGACCCACTGGCGATTATTCACCAAACTCTGCAACGCTGGCAGAGGCGCCATATTCATTGTACATAGTGTATATAATGCATATTATATTTTTTTTACAAGAATATAGAAGAAATGCTGTGTTTTCGCAGCTGGTGGAGCACGGCCTGGCAGTGCTACGACCAGAGTCTTCAAGAACCCAACAACCCTGGTGTTAGCTCTAGAATTCCAAACCACTTCGATTACTACTTCGACATTGCCATGAAGCCTATCTGTGGTCCTGAGCCACTGAATGAAGTCTGTGCTACTGTTCCTCACAAACCTCCTTCTAAGAGAGATCTTCTTTACCTTATTTTCTTCATAAGTGAATTTGGTGTATTCGAAAAATATATATCCTAAATATATATCCTTTATATGTTATGTTTTGAATAAACTAATATTATCAGCAATAAATTGATTCAGTATTTTAAATCTTGAAATACATTCTGGAGGTGTCTTGTCCATCTCCATGGAAAAGTAGGGTGCCATTGCCCCCCGTTAGTCAACCACATTATAGAGTTCCTGTAGGCCTACACGGTTACCGTAGCGGCTCGGCGCTCACGACACCGTACTTCGCCCTACAGGGCAGTCTCTTACTTGTGCTGCTTCTCCCACCCGCCACGTAGAAATACATTCTATATACTTCATATTAGATTCGTATCCTCAGATTTCATGGATGAGAAATTTCTATAGATCATAGATTTAATATAATTATATAGACAATATATTATTGTCCACCTTTAATTTAATATATACTTGTATTAGGATTTACCTTGGAATTCTATACACCCTGGTTAGTGATTTCTTCTTTATCAGGTACATCTAAAGTGACCAATACGTAAATCAAATATAGGATAATCATATTATTTTTATATAATTACAATTTGGTTTCTTATTTGAATCAAATAAATAGAATTACTAATTTGTATATAAATTACATAGTAGAAAGGAATATATAGTATAAACTAAAAGTTTCTTATGACTTCTTTCACAAACTTAGAAATATATATAACGAATGAAGACATAAAAACGCAAATGTTTCTCTTCACACTTGAATCAAACTTCTACTGTCCTTACTGCGATGAAAAATATTTGGGAAATCTTGGCTCATCAGTGCTGAACCCTCCCAGCGGTTACGCCAATTTAATCTACCAGAATGCTTCTTTATATCCCTAATACTATTTCGGAAAACATTCTGCTTTTATATTCTACACTGAAGAGTGGAATTTTAGAAATGGCATTTGAGAAAGGTATGCACATAAGCTTTTTAGAAGTAGAATTTGATTCAAATATTTGCATAGAGCAATGCTCTTCCGCAAACAATAAGGTCAAGTTTGGCATAAATTAATACAGGCAATAAGGCGCCATCTATATATAACGAATGAAGAAGACATTAAGACCCAAATGTTTCTCTTCACACTTAAATCAAACTTGTACTGTCCTTACTTCGATGAAAAAATATTTGGAGAGCTTGGCTTATGTGTTGTTCATAGTTTGCTGAATACCATTTCTGAATTGGGTCAGAAACATATATAAAGGCAACAAAGAAATTCTTAAAAAATAAAAGAAAATTCAGAGTCAAAGAGTTTCTACAATAAGATATATTCTAACACTGGTTCTCCAAGATTCCGTCACCGATCTTACATTCTTTGACATATTTATTGATGATTCAATCAGTGATGAAGGAACAACTCTACATCTTTTGCTTATAACACAGCCATTTAAGATTCTTCATAAAACGCAGAAATAATTTACAATAAACTACATGACTACATGAAGCCTGTCTACATGCAGAGATATGGTGCAAACCTTGGCGAGTAGAAGTGAACTCTCAAAAGACGGAACCTATACTCTTTCGCAATCAAGAAATACAAGTACTTGTGAAATACTGTAAAATAGTTGTAAAATTGTTGTAGTACTTGTGTAAATACTGTTAAGTACTTGTAAAATTGTTTGAGTCAAAAGGCGATCCATCAATTAAGATGATATAAAAGGGCGTACCTGGATCTGTAGAGAAAAAAAAAACAAATATTTTCTTAAAATATTTCGGGAGATTGCACCCTCTTTATCCTGCCTGCTCCATAATAAATTGATAAAGAGGGAGCAATCTCTCGAAATATTTTAAGAAAAAAAAAAGTTTTTTTTTCTTTACCGATCCAGGTACGCCCTTTTATATAAACTTGTAAAATTGTTGTAGTACTTGTGTAAATACTGTAAAGTACTTGTAAAATTGTTGTAGTACTTGTAAAAATACTGACCCAATAAAAGAAATAAGTTTTATTAATGACACCATCAAGTAAAAGGACTGTGTTCGATATCTAGGGGTAATCTTGGATCATCATTTGTCTTTCCAAAAATTCATTGAGAACAGGATTCACCTAGCAATGCAGCAAAAATTAACTATCACTCTTTGTTAAGTAATTAAATTATACTCTCAGTATATAACCTGCCACACACACACACTCGAGCGTGCGGTCGCGTTTTCGCGAGCTCCGCCGTTTTCGCCTCTGGAGTGTGTGTAAAAGGCGATTGCCAATACGAGTTTGGTATCAAAAGAACCCTCTCGATCCGCTGAACAAGTGCCTGAGAGGCCCAGCACTGGATCAGAACCAGGCGAGAAGTTTTCGCCGGAAAACATGAAAAATACAAAATAAAATTCTTCTACAAATCAAAAGGATGCAAATTCGCCGGCAGGCGACACGCATGTAAATTTGGCCGCCGCGCGTGACGTCACGGCGCCAACGACTGCTGCCTCTCTCAGCGAGAATCCAGCTAACCCGGCCTCGCTCAACTGGGGCCGACAGCGAGATGGCGGAGGTGGGCGCCAACGACGATTTCATCGTCGTGAAGGGCAAGAAGAGGCGCCGCGGCTCAACGTCAACTGAGCACGCTGCAAGGCAGCCCAATAAGCCTGGAGACCAGCGCAGCTCCCAGCAGCGGAAGCGCCCAAAAGGGCCGAGAGCAGTGCCGCCTCAGAAGATCAAGGCGACACGCGCGAACATCGCCGCAGCCAGGGCGAGGCAGACCTCTTCCACCCACGAGAACTACGTCTTCGCGGAGCTGTGCCCAGACATCCCGGACTACTCCTACCTCCGGGCAATGAGCAGGCTATTCGGAGGGCCTGGAGGCATAACACAGTACAACAAGATGAACAGCCACTACATCGTGGGCTTGGAGACCAAGGATCTTGCGCGCCGTCTAGTTGAAGGCGGCCTAGAGATCGAGGGAACGACCCTTAGGGTCTTCCCCTACCGCAAGAGGGCCGAGCGAATCATCATCGCCAACCTTCCCGGCTTTGTGGAGGACAGAACCGTCGTAAACGCCCTGGGCCCATACGGGAAGGTCACCTCCATCGCCCCCCATCATGGTCAAAATGGGGGAGTTCACCTTTACCGACAGCCGCCGGGAGGCCTTCATCCTGCTCAACGACGGCATCAAACTGGACAGGATGCCCACCCGCCTGGAGATCCAGTCCAAGGGAGACACCCTGCAGGCCTTCCTCTCCTTTGGCATCAAGTGCTCAAAATGCGGGAAACAGGGCCACCGCAGAGCCAACTGCCCAGCGCTCGCCAGGCAAGGGAACGGCAGCCCCAGGCAAGCAGTGTCTCCCACCGACGCAAGGCCTCCCCCCTCTCCTCCTCCTCCTCCTCCTAAGCAGCCAAGGAAGCCGGCACCGGCGCCCGCAACACCGGCGTCCCCTGTCCAACCGGCGAAGACATCAACAGAGGCTCAGGCGATCCCCTCGGCGCCCCATCCTGCCGAACCGATGGATCCCACGCCCACGCTGACAGAGGCACAGATCGCCACCCTCGACAAGTTGCACGAAACCTTCAAGGCCTCGTGCCCAGACTCCAACTCCACCATCCGCAAGACCCTCCAGAAGACCAGGAAGGTGCTGCGTGGCCTACAGCGCCAATGAACCACCGCGTCGCCACCATCAACGCGCGAGGGCTCGCCACTCGGGGGAGGAGCCTTGCCCTTTGTCATCTCCTCAGGCAACATCACGTGGACATCGCGTTTGTCCAGGAGACAAACGCATTTCATCTGGATAGCGGCCAAGACCTATGCCTCGGCTACAGCGCTGTTGTATTGGCCCATCCCATAGCCATCTCGGGATCCGGACTCGCCTGCGTCTTCGGACCAGGCGTAGCCGTGCTACAACAGCGCATCCTGTGGCCGGGCCACATCGCCTTGGCAACCATAGATGTCCACGGCGAAGATATGACGGCCATCGCAGTTCATCTGGCACATGGACCCCGGGAGAGAAACCGGCAACTGGAGCTCCTGGCGGCGACAGCGGCACAGGAGGAGGAGGGGGCCAGCTGGATCATCGGCGATTTTAATATCAGGGATCGGGGCCCCTCATCATCATCATCGTCGGATGCCCTCGCCGCTCTTCTGGACCTGGCCGCGCTGGTCGACGTGGCCACCCAGTTCGACGCCGCCCACCTGCCCACCAGAGTCGCCAGGCACGGCGACCAAGTCGAATCCAGCCGCCTGGACCGGATCCTCGTCCCTGCTGGAGTCCTGGATCGCGTGTCCATCTACGCGACCAGCCACTACCACCTCTCGGACTACCGCCTCGTGCTGCTACAGGTGGGCCCACCCACCACCGCCGTCTCCTCCCCCACCCAGCCTTGCTTGGCCGCGATGCTCCGCTCAGGCCTTGCTCTCGAACATCTGGCTGGCTTCATCCGGGAGCTCGAGGAAGACACGGCGCACGACGACGACGACGGGATCCTATGGGGACAGATGGACCACCATCAAGGCGGGGCTGCTGGCGGAGGCCAGATCCCTGCACGACCCGCTCCACGCTTCCAGCGACAGCTACATCTACAGGGCAAGGCGCTATATCGCGGCGCAGCTCGAGGCCTCCTCCCGGGCCGACTACCCGTCGCTGCCGGACCTGGCGCGCGCCATCCGCCTCCGACGCCCGTCAGCGTCATCAGGGGAGGAGCAGGATAACATCATCGAGGGCCCCCGAGCTTCGGCGGAGGGCGTACGCGACCTTCCAGCCCCGCTTCGCCCGTCCCACCAGCGATCCAGCTGCGGGAGCTGCCTTCATCGCCAGCAGCGCGCCCACCACCACCCGCGAGCTGAGTGAGGAGGACCCCGCTCTACCGGCCGGACATCAGCCCCAGCGAGATCGCCAACGCCATCGAGCACCTCCCTCGCGGAAAGGCCCCCGGCTGGGACGGCTTGCCGTGCGAGCTCCTCGTCGCCTTCAGCGAGGACTTCTTCGCGGAAGCTCTGGCCCGGGTGTTCGCGGCATCACGGCTCCGCGGTGCCCTGCCTCCGTCGACGCGGCGCAGCTCCATCTGCCCTCGTGCCCAAGGCCCGCGGAGATCGCGGCCTTGACGGCTACAGGCCCGTCGCGCTGCCCTCGGCCGACTACAGGGTCCTGGCCGCCATCCTTCACCGGCGCCTCAAGACCCACCTGCGGACCCTTGTGCCGGAATGCCAGACTTACGCCGTCCCCAGGAGGTCCCTGTCATGGAACATCGCCATGGTGACGGACGTCGTCGAAGAGGCCACCGCCCTGGGCTCGCCGCTGGCCGTCATGGGCGTGAACCTGGAGTCCGCCTTTGACTCACTAGACCGCGGCTTCTTGGAGTCCCTGCTAACGTCCCTCCGCCTCCCGCCGGCCTTCAGGGCCTGGATTAACATCCTTTACGCCGGGCGGACGCCACCATCCGGGCCGGAGGCTTCTTCACCACCGCCTTCCCCCTCCTCAACGGCCTAAGAAAGGGTTGCGCCGTGAGTGCCGCCCTCTTGAGCATCGCCACGGGGCCGCTGCTACGTCGCCTGGAGTTGACCCTCGGCGTGGGCAATGTCATCGCCTACGCCGACGACATCGTCCCTCCTATTCCATCGCGACGGAGACTTCGAACGGGTGGCGACCGTCTTCGAAGAGTACAAGCAGGCCTCCGGGGTTGGCGTGAACCTCCGGAAGAGCGCTGGCCTCTGGTGCGGCGCCTGGCGCAACCGCGGCGACTCCCCCTCTCGGCGCCTCCTGGTCGACCACCTCCATCAGGGTCCTCGGGCTCGACATCGCCCCCAGGAGCACCGTCGCCCACCGGGAGGCAGCATCTCCTGGCCCTCCTGGAGTCTGCCTGCCCCAGATGGACGCCCTTCACACCGCGGCCTCTCCCTCGTCGGGCGAGCAAGAGCGGCGAACACGCTGGTGGGCTCTGTCATCCAGCACCACCTGCATGGCTACCTACCATCACCCCCGACCATCGCCAAGCTCCAGGCCCGACTGGCGAGATTCGTCTGGGGACAGGACCACACGGCGTGGCTTCCCGCCGATGTCATGGCGAGGCCAGTTGCCATCGGAGGCCTCGGCCTCCTCGACCTCGCGACCCAGCTCCAGCTCGCCTGCCTCAAGGGGGTGTAGGTCGCGCTCCGCGGGGGCAGAAATGCCTTCAGCTGGCTGATAAAAAGCGGTGAGGCCTGGATCCACCCTCCACCGGACGGCACCCGTCTCCAGCCCCGCCGTCTACGGCTGCTGAAGCTCTGGGAGGAGGCCTCCAACTTCCTGAGCCTCAACCACCGGGCGCTCCCCACGGCTCAGCTGCTGGACCTCCCCATCATCGGCGGCTGCCGTTC
>CP092875.1:75499461-75695053 GCA_030710605.1 Cordylochernes scorpioides
TGAATTTAAGATTTTTCCAGTTAAACCAATGTAGGATGATGTACAAGATTTACATGGGATACGATATATGAGGTTGGATCCAGTTAATTGTTTTTGGTTTAGTTTGGTTATAGCCAACCTATGGGAGATATGAAAAAGATCGAATTTCTCAAAAAGATGTTTAAGATGGTGAGACTTGTATAAGATGTAAACTTTACTTTTATAATCCTTACTTTAAAATAACGACCATTATTAAAGTATAAATAAGAAATGTCTTATTGTTATATTTTATCCCATTGTTAGTGATATTTGAGTAATTATAAAAAATATATTTTTTGTTCTATTAAGCTTAATCTAAAATCTCAAACATTCGAAGGTACCTCGTGATGATTAAATGTTACTTTTTTGCGACATATTCACAAAGATGGAATTCCATGAATTCTAATCGAATATATTTAAAATAATGCTACCCATAATTAAATACCTATTTTGTATAATATGTATCTCTAACCTTTTCAATACTCTTAAGTAAATGTTAATTAGTAGTAACTATTATAGAAGCGTATGATTTAAAAATAAACAATATCTACTGTCCTTACTGCAATGGAAAAATTAATGGGAGGGCCTGGCTCTTTAGTGGTGAACCCTCCCAGCGTTTGTAGTAAGGACAGTAGAAATTGTTTTATTTTTATTAATTCATACGCGTCTATAATAGTTACGAATTTATAACAGATGGTGCGCTAGTGCATTATAGTAGTAACTATTAAATATATTTTTCTTTGTGTGTGTTGTTCGATTTGCAGAGCTGGGTAGTAAAATGAGTTTGATATATTAATGTTGTTGTTTCTTATCCCCTTGTGTAAAGATTACATGAATTCCATGAGTGATATCATGGAATGGGGTGTAGGGGTGCAGCTTTCGTTGATCGTGGCCCCATGATCCAGGCACACTTTGGTGAAAGTCTGACTTTGCCTGTAGTTTGAGGCCGTTCCTAACATGGAAGCAGACGCCTTCGCCGCCGACTCTAACATGAGTACAGACGCAGCTCCTCCGTATCCCTGATATATTAATGAAAATATATAATGAAATATTAATCAACACTAGATTTGATTGTTAAATAAACTCATTATTTGTTTTCCAGTGACCCTGAACGAAGAGGTTGAGACTGTGGTTAGTGAGAAAATATTTCACGATTGTTTCCAAGCGGTCAATATCAAGATAGACCAGATGATGAAAGAAGACACCATTGATGCCATGATACCTCGATTTTGTTGGTAAGTTATATTATTATAAAATACATAATATATATTCACACATTCAATATACTTACTTATAACTCTGTAACGCTCCCTCTTTAAAAATTAGTGATAAATTTGAGAATTTGAATTTAATTTAAAAACCACAAATTTAACCATAACATTTGTAAGCACATAGTCATTACTTAGAGAAAATCATTACTCATTATCTTACTTATATTATCATTACTCTTTACAATTCATCCTTCCATACTTCATCCCTAAGGTTAGAAATAATCGTTATTTCTCCTTTAAATAAATTTTGCTTTTTCGTTGAAAAGAAACACAAGCGGGATAATTTTCGAATGACGTTTTACAATCACAAGCCGCATTATATTATATTGTATTATAAATTACTTAGAGAAAAGTACAAAAGCAAAATCATACAAGGTTACAGAGAGACTATTTAACAATTGAAAAAATCAAATAGTAATTGAATATTTTGCATTAATAAATACAATTCATGTTACAATCTCATTTGATATCTCTAATACGGTATAACTGGTTTGAAAATTTCGTAATTGACTTGAATATATTTGGTTCATATGCTGGGTGGTGTCTTAACTTCCCGCTACGAAGAATCTGGAATATTCTTCGCAAATATAGTCAATAGTCAAAGATTAAAAATCTATCTACTAGAAAAAGAAGTGAAATAGAGATTGAGCATCAACTAGAGAACTTAAAATAAAATATCATTATTCTTAACTCTTAACTTAATAAAAACGGCAATGTATAGGTACACATGACCCGGCATGAACTGGTCAATACTCAATAATGAATAAAATATATTACTTATTATAAATACTTAGCGTATGTAGCTATTACTCTGGGGGTCGGTGGAAGGATGGTCTAAACCGTTGGGTTTCCACCGTTATGACCCAGGTTCGATTCCCGCATTGGGCACTTTATTTTTTATGATTAAGAAAGAATGCTCCAAAATGGCCCCCGATTCTTTAAAAAGTCCAACCCCACCAGCGAGTGTAAGTAACCAAACAGAGCTCTGGCATATTTGTAAGTACAAAGTCGAACTGCTTTTCACATATGTAGACATGTGGTGTACTTACAGCAAAAGCAGTCGCCTACTTCTACCCATCATGGTTATCATGGTCTGTACCACGTGTACTAGGGATAAGCAAAAAAAAAAGCTCTTACTCTGTCAACAAATTATTAGTAAATAACACACATAAGAATATTTAAAGGCGTAAGATTCTTTTTGATATTAAACAATTTCTACTGCCCTTACTGCAATGGAAAAAAAAGTAAAGGCAGTAGAAATTGTTTAATATCAAAAATAATCTTACGCCTTTAAAATAGTTTTGAGTTTTGATAACAGATGGCGCGCTATTGCATCATATTATAAGAATATATTTTTAAAAAACTTCTCTTACATATATAATTTTCTTTTTAATGTAAAATAATTATTTATTTTATTATTATCATATTTGTTAAACACAAATTTTAGTTAAGAAAAAATAGATTTCCCGATCGTGCAACTAAAAGATGCTGATGGATTACGCCATCTATTGGAATAAATATGAACTAATGTTCAGAAACCTTCAGTTGCACGCTCAGGAAATGCCTTTTTTTTTCTTAATCTATCCACCTGATCCAAGTACAAATTGGCTTTTGTACTATTTTCCCGAATTTTAGTGTTTTAAACGTACTAATAACAATGAATATTAAATATTATATTATGAAAATTATGAATAGGAAAATCTCAAGCTTATTATGAAATTTGGAGTTTTAATGAATCAGTAAAAGAATATAGATCATAGAACGCGAAATGCGTGGTGTCACTGGAGAGGCACTGGCGATTCTCCACCAAACTCTGCAGCGCTGGCAGAGGCGCCATATTCATTGTACATAGTGTATATAATGCATATTATCTTTTTTTAAGAATATAGAAGAAATGCTGTGTTTTCGCAGCTGGTGGAGCACGGCCTGGCAGTGCTACGACCAGAGTCTTCAAGAACCCAACAACCCTGGTGTTAGCTCCAGAATTCCAAACCACTTCGATTACTACTTCGATATTGCCATGAAACCGATCTGTGGTCCTGAACCACTGAATGAAGTCTGTGCTACTGTTCCTCACAAACCTCCTTCTAAGAGAGATCTTCTTTACCTTATTTTCTTCATAAGTGAATTTGGTGTATTCGAAAAATATATGTCCTAAATATATATCCTTTATTAAAAATATAAAGTTAAGTGCCAGGAGAAAATGTTTTTTTTTTTTTAGTATAACCAATATTTTCCAGTGACACCAAGGAGAAAGTTTCTACGATTAAATATATCCTTTATATGTTATGTTTTCAATAAACCAATATTTTCAGCAATAAATTGATTCAGTATTTTAAATCTTGTAATACATTTTGGTGGTGTTTTGTCTATCTCTATGGAAAAGTGGGGTGCCATTGCCCCGTTAATTAGCCATATTTCAGAAATCCCTGTTCAAGGTTACCTTAGCGGCTCGGGGCTCACGACACCGTACTACAGGGCAGTCCCTTACTTGTGCTGCTTCTCCCACCCGCCACTTGGAAATGCATCCCTATATACTTCATATTAGAGTCGTATCCTCAGATTACATGAATGAGAAATTTCTATAGATCATAGATTTAATAGAATTATATAGACAATATATTATTGTCCACCTTTAATATAATATATACTTGTATTAGGATTTACCTTGGAATTCTATACACCCTGGTTAGTGAATTCGCCTTTTATCAGGTATATCTAAAGTGGCCAATACGTAAATCAAATATAGGATAATCATATTATATTTATATAATTACAATTTATTTTCTTATTTGAATCAAATAAATAGAATTACTAATTTGTATATAAATTACATAGTAGAAAGGAATATATAGTATAAACTAAAGGTTTCTTATGACTTCTTTCACAAACTTAGAAATATATAACGAATGAAGAAGACATTAAGACGCGAATGTTTCTCTTCACACTTGAATCAAACTTCTACTGTCCTTACTGCGATGAAAAATATTTGGGAAATCTTGGCTCATCAGTGGTGAACCCTCCCAGCGGTTACGCCAATTTAATCTACCAGACTGCTTCTTTATATCCCTAATACTATTTCGGAAAACATTCTGCTTTTATATGCTACACTGAAGGGTGGAATCTTAGAAATGGCATTTGAGAAAAGTATGCACATAAGCTTTTTCGAAGTAGAATTTCATTCAAATATTTACATCGAGCAATGCTCTTTCGCAAACAATAAGGTCAAGTTAGACATAAATTAATACAAAGTAATTACG
Source organism: Cordylochernes scorpioides (assembly GCA_030710605.1). NCBI lineage: Eukaryota > Metazoa > Arthropoda > Arachnida > Pseudoscorpiones > Chernetidae > Cordylochernes > Cordylochernes scorpioides. The sequence goes on from CP092875.1 coordinate 75,504,011, forward strand.
CGCCATCTATATATAACGAATGAAGACATTAAGACGCGAATGTTTCTTTTAACATTTGAATCAAACTTTTTACTGTCCTTACTGCGATGAAAAAATATTTGGGAGGGCTTCGCTTATGTCCATAGTTTGCTTGAATACCATTTCTAAGATTGGGTCAGAGACATCATAAAGACAACAAAGATATTCTTTAAAATTGAAAATTCAGAGTCGAAGACTTTCTACAGCAAGATATATTCTAACACGGGTTCTCCAAGATTCCGTAACCGGTCCTACATTCTTTTATATATTTATTGATGACTTCATTAGTGATGAAGGAACCACTCTAAACTTTTTGCTGATGACAAGACCATTTAATCTTCTATATATAACGCCGAAATAATTTACAATAAACAAAATGAAGCCTGTCTATATGCAGAGATATAGTGCAAACCTTGGCGAATAGAAGTGACCTCTAAAAAGACGGAACTCATACTCTTTTCGCAATCAAGAAATACAAGTACTTGTGAAATACTGTAAAGTACTTGTAAGATTGTTGTAGTACTTGTGAAAATACTGTAAATTGATTGTGAAATTTTTGTAGTACTTGTGAAAATACTGTAAATTGCTTGTAAAATTGTTGTAGTACTTGTGAAAATACTGTAAATTGCTTGTAAAATTGTTGTAGTATTTGTGAAAATACTGTAAAATGCTTGTATGATTGTTGTAGTACTTGTAAAAATACTGACCCAATAAAAGAAATAAGTTTTATTAATGACACCATCAAGTAAAAGGACTGTGTTCGATATCTAGGGGTAATCTTGGATTATCATTTGTCTTTCCGAAAATTCATTGAGAACAGGATACACCTAGCAATTTGTTAAGTAATTAAATTAAACTCTCACTATATAACCTGCCACACACACACACACACACACACACACGGGCGAGCGGCCACGCTTTTTCGAGCTCCGCCGTTTTCGCCTCTGGCGTGCGTGTAGATGGCTGGCAACATGCCAATTTTGGTACCGGCTAGTAGCCCAGAGGAAGCTGCATCAGTGCCTGAAAGGCCCAGCTTCGTATCACAAACCGGTGACGAAATATCACCGAAAAATATCTTGCAGAAGAAAATTTCTCAAGAAAATTTTGAAAATCAAAAGCATGCAAAATCGCCGGCAGGCATCAAGCATGCAAATTCGGCCGCCGCGCCTGACGTCACGGCGCCGATAACTGCTGCTGCTACCAGCGCCGAACCAACCTCCAAGAACTGGTGTGACTCCGTGGAGATGGAGATGGGGGACGAACAAAACAACGGCTATACACTCGTCGTTAGGAACAAGAAGAGACGCCGCGGCTCGTCGACATCAGAGCATGCAGCAAGGCAGCCCAGCAAGCCTAGAGTGCAGCACAACACTCAGCAGCGGAAGCAGCTCACAGGGCCAAGAGCAATGCCGCCCCAGCAGTTCAAGGCGACGCGGGCTAACATCGCCGACGCCAAGGCGAGGCAAACCTCATCCACACAGGACAACTACATCTTCGTGGAGGTCTGTCCTGACATCTCGTCCTACAAATACCTCCAGGCGATTGACAAGCTGGTCGGGGGACCGAGAAACATCACCCAGTTCAACAAAATGAACGGGCATTACATCCTGGGCCTGGCGAACAAGGACCTTGCGAGCCGTCTGCTCGGGAGCGACCTGGACATCGAGGGAACGCTCCTTAAGATTTTCCCCTACCGCAAGAGGGCCGAGCGCATTGTCGTGGCCAATCTGCCCGGCTTTGTGGAGGACAGCGCCGTCGTGGAGGCCCTGCATCCTTATGGAAAAGTCACCTCCATCGCCCCCATCCTGATCAAAATGGGGGAGTACGCTTTCACCGACGGCCGCCGGGAGGCCTTCATCCTGCTCCACAAGGACATCAAACTGGAGAATCTGCCCACCAGACTGGACATTAAGTCTAAAGGAGACACCCTATCGGCCTTCCTGACATTTGGAATAAAATGCTCGAAATGCAACAAGCAGGGCCACCGCAGAGCCAACTGCCCAGCGCTCGCCAGGCAAGGGAACGGCAGCCCCAGGCAAGCAGCGTCTCCCACCGACGCAAGGCCTCCCCCTCCTCCTCCTCCTCCTCCTCCTCCTCCTCAGCAGCCAAGGAAGCCGCCACCGGCACCCGCAACACCGGCGTCCCCTGTCAAACCGGCGACAACTTCAACCGAGCCTCCGGCGATCCCCTCGGCACACCAGCCTGCCGAACAGATGGATGTCACCCACCCCGCCCCTGCTGCCCACCCTGCTTCCCTGGCTGCCCCGCGGCCCCCCGAGCCTCGCATCTCTCCGCTCGACCACGAGATGTCGGTGGAGGGGCTGACCTCACCTCCATCCACGCCTGCCCGGGGAGAATCCGCACTCAAACAGCTGCTGAAGCACATCGAGGAGACCCCCACCCTTTCCATCGACTGGCACAAGCTGCCCGGCCTTAACTGCAAGGACGCACAGCAGCTCCTCACCTCTGAGACCACCATAAAGAGACTAGCGCCCACGCTGACACAAGAACAGGTCGCCACCCTCGACAAGTTGCACGACACCTTCAAGGCCTCGTGCCCAGACTCCAACTCCACCATCCGCAAGACCCTCCAGAAGACCAGGAAGGTCCGGCGAGATCTACAGCGCCAATGAACCACCGCGTCGCCACCATCAACGCGCGAGGGCTCGCCACTCGGAGGAGGAGCCTTGCCCTTTGTCATCTCCTAAGGCAACATCACGTGGACATCGCGTTTGTCCAGGAGACAAACGCATTTCATCTGGGCAGCGGCCAAGACCTCTGCCTCGGCTACAACGCTGTTGTGTTGGCCCATCCCGTAGCCATCTCGGGATCCGGACTCGCCTGCGTCTTCGGGCCAGGCGTAGCCGTGATACAACAGCGCGTCCTGTGGCCGGGTCACATCGCCTTGGCAACCATAGATGTCCACGGCGAGGAGATGACGGCCATCGTCGTTCATCTGGCGCATGAACCCCGGGAGAGAAACCGGCAACTGGAGCCCCTGGCGGCGACAGCGGCACAGGAGGAGGAGGGGGCCTGCTGGATCATCGGCGATTTTAACATCAGGGATCGGGGCCCCTCATCATCATCGGATGCCCTCGCCGCTCTTCTGGACCTGGCCGCGCTGGTCGACGTGGCCACCCAGTTCGACGCCGCCCACCTGCCCACCAGAGTCGCCATGCACGGCGACCAAGTCGAATCGAACCGCCTGGACCGGATCCTCGTCCCTGCTGGAGTCCTGGATCGCGTGTCCATCTACGCGACCAGCCACTACCACCTCTCGGACCACCGCCTCGTGCTGCTCCAGGTGGGCCCGCCCACCACCTCCGTCTCCTCCCCCACCCAGCCTCGCTTGGCCGCGATGCTCCGCTCGGGCCTTGCTCTCGAACATCTGGCTGGCTACATCCGGGAGTTGGAGGAAGACGCAGCGCACGATGACGACGACGGGACCTTCTGGGATAGGTGGACCTCCATCAAGGCGGGGCTGCTTGCGGAGGCCAGATCCCTGCACGACCCACGCCACGCTGCCAGCGACAGCTACGTCTACAGGGCGAGACGTTACATCGCGGCGCAGCTCGAGGCCTCATCCATCCGGGCCGACTACCCATCGCTGCCGGACCTAGCACGCGCCATCCGCCTCCGACGCCCGGTCAGCGTCATCAGGGACGACGAAGATAACGTCATCGAGGGCCCCGAGCTTCGGCGGAGGGCGTTCGCGACCTTCCGGCCCCGCTTCGCCCGTCCCACCACCGATCCAGCTGCGGGAGCTGCCTTCATCGCCAGCAGCGCGCCCACCACCACCTGCGAGCTGAATGAGGAGGACCCGCTCCACCGGCCAGACATCAGCCCCAGCGAGATAGCCCACGCCATCGAGCACCTCCCTCGCGGAAAGGCCCCCGGCTGGGACGGCTTGCCGTGCGAGCTCCTCGTCGCCTTCAACGAGGACTTCTTCGCGGAAGCTCTGGCCCGGGTGTTCGCGGCTTCACGGCTCCGCGGTGCCCTACCTCCGTCGACGCGGCGCAGCTCCATCAGCCTCGTGCCCAAGGCCCGCGGAGGTCGCGGCCTTGATGGCTACAGGCCTGTCGCGCTGCCCTCGGCCGACTACAGGGTCCTGGCCGCCATCCTTCACCGGCGCCTCAAGCCCCACCTGCGGACCCTTGTGCCGGAATGCCAGACCTACGCCGTCCCCGGGAGGTCCCCGTCCTGGAACATCGCTAAGGTGACGGATGCTGTTGAGGAGGCAACCGCCATGGGCTCGCCGCTGGCCGTCATGGGCATCGACTTGGAGTCCGCCTTCGATTCCCTGGACCGCGGCTTCCTGGAGTCCTTGATGACGTCCCTCCGCCTCCCGCCGGCCTTCATGGGCTGGATTAACATCTTGTACGCCGGGGCGGACGCAACGATCCGGGCTGGAGGCTTTCACACCACCGCCTTCCCCCTCCTCAACGGCCTAAGGCAGGGCTGCGCCGTGAGTGCCGCTCTCTTTAGTATCGCTACGGGGCCGCTGCTACGTCGCCTGGAGTTGACCCTCGGCGTGGGCAACGTCATCGCCTACGCCGACGACATCGTCCTCCTTTTCCATCGCGACAAAGAATTCGAGCGGGTGGCGACCGTCCTCGAGGACTTCAAGCGGGCCTCCGGTATCGCCGTCAACCTCGGGAAGAGCGCGGGCCTTTGGTACGGAGCCTGGCGCAACCGCGGCGACTTCCCTCTCGGCGCCTCCTGGTCGACCACCTCCATCAGGGTCCTCGGGCTCGACATCGCCCCCAGGAGCTCCGTAGCCCATCAGGAGCAGCATCTTCTCGCCCTTCTGGAGTCCGCCTGCCGCAGATGGACGCCCTTCACCCGCGGCCTATCCCTCGTCGGACGATCTAGAGCGGCGAACTCGCTGGTGAGCTCCACCATCCAGCATCACCTGCACGGGTACCTGCCATCACCCCCGACCATCGCCAAACTGCAGGCCAGACTAGCGAGGTTCGTCTGGGGGCCCGAGCATACGGCGTGGCTTCCCGCCGCCGTCATGGCGAGGCCCGTAGCCATCGGAGGCCTCGGCCTCCTCGACCTGGCAACCCAACTCCAGCTCGCCTGCCTCAAGGGGGTGCAGGTCGCGCTCCGCGAAGGCAGAAATGCCTTCAGCTGGCTGGTAGAAAGCGGTTAGGCCTGGATTCACCCTCCACCGGACGGCACCCGTCTCCAGCCCCGCCGTCTACGGCTGCTGAAGCTCTGGGAGGAGGCCTCCAACATCCTGAGCCTCAACCACCGGGCGCTCCCCACGGCTCAGCTGCTGGACCTCCCCATCATCGGCGGCTGCCGGTTCCTCCGCCCTCCCGACCTCCTGGCCCCCGCCCGCTGGCGTGGAGCCCGAGTCCGGGACCTTCTCGCGGAGGGCCACCTCATCGCCCGCCCTACGCGCTCCGTCCTGGCTGACGCCGCGACCCTGGGCGCCTTCTGTCGGAGGCTGACCTCCGAGAACGCCGTGGGCTTCGGGGCGGAGTCTGCACCCTCATCTAGCTCTTTAGCTGCGGCCGTGGTGCTGCGAGGGACGGCTACGCCGTTCCTCAACGGCCTCACGACCCGCTCGGCCCGACGGGCCCTGGATCGCCCGCGCCTCGCCGCCACGCCCATCTCAAGGTTTACCTCGAGATGGTCGCTCACCATCGGTCCACCACCATCCAGGATCGACTGGGCCTCGCTGCGGCGCTGCGCCCACTCGGGCCACGAGGCTGACGCGGCCCTCAAGTTGGCCCTCCACGCCCTGCCCCATCCGGCCCATCCTGCCTCGGTCGGCCCCTCCTGTCCTGCCTGCGGGTCCATCGACCGCTCCCTCGGCCACCGTTACTGGTGCTGCCGTTCCATCAGGCCTCTCATCAGAGAGGCCTTCAACATCATAGGGCGGCCCCCTGACCTGCAGGCTTGGATCTTCGGCGGGTCCGGCCTTGAGGACGACGCCCTTTCCATCTTAGCGTCGGCAAAGTTGCGAATTTATCGCTACTTTGTACAGGTTGGGCTCGGAGAAGCAGTGGAAGACCCGCTCATCGCCTGGTCCAGGACCGTCCAGCGCCGAGGTTTTCTTCCTCCATCTCCCATCACCATCTTGTAAAATATGTTTCATATATGTATATATTTTCTCTTCTCTTCTCATCTTCTATTTTCTTTTTCTCTTCCTATGATTGAAAATGTATAATATTGTCTAAGATGACAATAAATATTTTTTAATTGTCAAAAAAAATTGTCACACACACACACACACACACACAAATGAACACTCTATACTTAAGAATTAGGAAAATTCTAACATATAGATTACCAATTTTCATTTCTCTCTCTCTCTCTTTTCTCTCAGCCATTGAATCTATACAAAAAAATTGGAAACCATTGAAAACAAGACACTAAAGAGAATAATAAATGCCCTATTATATGTAAGAAATTTTATATTCATAAATAACCTCCAAATAGAAAATATTAATGACTATATTGAAAATTACCATTTAAAATCTACGAACGTGAGCTACCAAACCAAATATTCCAAAAGGCTTGCGACTATAATGAAAAAAAAAGGAACCTCAGACCAAGACACGTTCTATATATTTTCAAGCAAAACACACACACACAAAGAAAAATAAAGACGTGAAAACAATAATCTAGGCAGATATAATTCCTAACACTACTGATTGAAACATACAGCAGATGGTACAGAGAACTAATTAACATAAAAAGGATTGTAAATATAAATAATGAATTATGATGCATTAGCGCGCCATCTGTTATGAAAATTATAAACTATTATTATAGACCCGCTAATGCATCATAATCTAAATGTTCTAATAAAAGAATAAATAATGTATATTTTTATGAAGAACTCATGTACACAAATATTGATTGTACATTTATGATCTAGTTCAGGGCTCAGCAAAACTTTGAGATGGAAAAGTAAAAAAATACATTTTACAAAATTTTAAAGTTTTTAAAGAGCCATAAATTTTTTTCTTGCCAACAATAAATAATACTCACATAAATAATATTTACGTATGGAACTATATAAAGAACCCTGGTCTAAGTTGTTCTTGGTGAGCTCTCACCTAATAGTTATTTTGAAATGGAACTGTAAGTTGAGGTACAGCTTTCTCCAAGCTCATGAAACGTTCTTAGCTTCTCTTTATTAATCAAGAAAGAGTATTCACCCAATTCAGGAATAATTAAAAATTGAAGATTAGTTGATATTTATTCCAACAGAATACCCAAGCAATCAGAAACTTTTAGTTGCACGATCAAAATATGCCTATCTTTTTTATTTAGAATAATCTATAAATACATTTTATCAACATATTGTAAAATGGATGACAAGGCCAAGATTCCAAAGTTGGAGGAAGATAAGTGGGGGATGGCCATGTGTTGTCAGGGGAGGTGGGCAGGCGCCAAAAACAGCTTTCCTATGTGGAGGAGAAGAGAGTCTGGTCACATCTGCAGCAAAGTGAAGACGTGGCGACTTGCCTCCGAGCGTTTGGATGATTCTACAAGGCGGTGCCAGGAGAGCCTGACATCGGAGCGACCTACAAGGCGGTGTAGTCCAGGCTGGACGTGTATAGTGTGGAGTGGGAGGTTTCACAAGAGTGACATCCACGGCACTAAGGATTCATCTGACGCGGAGCTTGAAGACAAGTCCCACTGATTATATTCCTTCTTTTCAGTGCCACGAATAATAAAGCTATAACTTTAGCTGCATCTCTTACGAACTCACGTGTGTATCTTTGTGGCATCCTGATTAGACAAAGAACACGAACAGCGTCTGGGTACGACGTAACAATATATTTGATTCAAAGGAGAATTTATTTTACTAATATTTTGAGGGGCAATTCGCCTCTCTATCGAGTTTTTTTAAAACTAAATCACATGAGTAGTTGAGTTTATCTAACTATGTGAGACTAAGGTAAAAAAAAGAACTGATGAAAATACCGTTGTATATCAAATATATATATATATATATATATATACTGGTATATTGATGGAAAATTTGCCGGGAGGAAATTGATCCATAGAAGCATAGGGCGCCTTTCCCGTCAAAATAAACGTCAAAACCTGACGCCATCTTTTGACCGACGCCGCAAACTAGCGGCCTCGGGTCGGTGACAAAGCCTTTGGTAGAGTGTGAAGATTCCATTAGATCCCATGTGGATCTCATGGAATAAAGTCCGCCCTAGACTGATGACGGCCATTACCCCGAAACCATGGTCTCTAGGTGGACGCTTCTCAATTTGCCAAAGCTGGTGTTGTGGCTTTGTCACCGACCTGAGGCCGCTAGTCGGTCAATAGATGGCGTCAGGTTTTGACGGGAGAGGCGCCCTATGCTTCTACCTATATATATGTAGTAATCCCGACCAAGCCGACGTGGAATGTACTGGGCAGTCGTGGTCGTGGGTGCGTGATGGGATTCCCGCACGGGGACAGCAAGGAACAGAGGCAGGTCTAGATGGTAGGTCCAAGAGGTAGAGATAGACCACGGACGGAGGCAGGCGGACCACGGGCGCCGCGGATGTCCTAAGCCTACTTGTGGATAGAAGCGGGTGAGAGATCCGACCGACCGTATAACGGCGTCACTCTGAAAACAACTACCTTGTCTCTTTTCTGGGCCCTTTTATATTGGATTCCCGCATATGGCAGTGATTCCTGATTGGCTACTGTAATCACGACACTTTCTGGCCGTCGCCTTGTCGCCGTCTGGTCTACCTTTACTTCTTTGTTTATTTGTCACTTCCATTGTTACAAGGTCGATACATATTTTTATATAGATATGGGGTTATAATAAATATCAGAAGAAGGTTGTGAACTATCTAACTCAAAATATACTATATATACATATATACATTCTATAAATGTTATAAATATAAAATAAACATAATATATAACATTTATATTAGTATAAAGGTTATTAATGTTTCTCGTTTTCTCTTCATTTACAAATATTTGATTTTCATATAATCCAGATTTATATAGATAGGAAGTATTATTGAGTTAGGGTAATATGTATAACGATTAGAATTCGTTAATTACAAATTAGGTACAATCAATATAGAAGGGATTTCCTGTGCTAGAGTATATAGAGAAATGATAAGAAATTAATATTTAACCCAATAATAGCAACCGATGATATTTCAACATAAAGGTAGTAGAAATACCTGTTAGTTGTTCAAATTTGGATACAATTTCTGTAATAATTTTACATGAGTAATATAATATTTGACATTTCCTTTCTTCATCATCATTTCTTCATTATCATTACCAAATTTTAAAAAAGGGCATCTGATTCATTTTGGATAAGAGAAACATCATTTTACTTATAAGACGAACATTTTCTTTAATTTCTTCACGAAGTCAATCAAGTAAAATTATTTTTTGAAAAAACATCGATAGATATTTTAAAAATATATAACGAGAATGATTTAGGAGCCTTCATATTAATAATATATATTTCAAATAATAGTAAAGATATTGAAATTAATAACCATAAAGATCTTAACTCCATTGTTACGAATTTGTATCAAACCTTTTCTAAGAGACTGGTAATAAGAGAAAGATTAATTTATATACATTCAATGTATAATATGAAAATCGAAATAAACCCTTTTATTTATTATTTGGCATTCAGCAATAAACATCTTTAGTTGTTATCCTATCGGGGAATATTTTTCAGTTGCGATGTTTTTCTATGAATTTCCATGTTTACTTTTACGCAGATTTCTGAACGTTAAAACTATTTCGAATATGTCGAAGGTTATTGCTATAAGACTCGTACATGATCGGAAATACTTGTAAAATCTAATTTGATCCAATTCTTTATCAGCATTATATAATTTTTGTTTGATAACCTTAAATATATTATAACTGCATTTCGACATGCATATATATCAAGATTATGGATAAACACGTGAAATATGAGAATCATCTGTGGCTCGCCGAATATTGATCGATTTCTCGAATTTACCTATGCCATATATATATAAATAATTGCTAATATATCCAGATATTTCCAGAAACGGAATATATTTTACTTTTCCCGTGCATTTATTATTATACTTACTGTGTATATAAAAGCGCGAAATGCATTCGTGGATGACTTTACTTATTTATCAAGAAAATGGGTTGGCCGAATATCAGGGAACAGGCTAAATCAATGTTAATTTGATAAAATAAAAAAGACATATCCTGACCAGGAGCACATGTGCTTTTTAGATGGCAGAGCGCCATCTAGTGGAACAAAAATCAACTAAACATTGATTTAGCCTGTTCCCTGATATTTGGCCAACCCAATTTATTGATAAATCAAGAAAAGCCATCCACGAACACTTTTCGCGCTGTTGGCGCTCGTCAGCGTGGAGTAGGCTGTATCACTGCGACCAAAAAGATATTTGGCCCCAGAGGCTTCTTGAGAAACCAGAAAATGGGTATTTAAGGCCAAACTTGCGTAAATACGCTTTTAATTATTATTTTCTATTATATTTTCATATAAAATATATATAATATTATTCCTTATATTTATATGAAAAATTAGAAAAAATGTCCTTAAGTGTAGAATATAGAATAAATATATAAATTGAATTTAACACACACACACCATGGTGGGTTACTTTATTGAGCCATTCAAGATAACCATTAGAGAGAGGAACCGAATTCTTCGAAAATATCACCCTGGCTAATAAAGAGAAATATGTAAAGTAATTCACCCTTGGAAGGAGGTTTGTGAGGTACAGTACCGCAGACTGCACTGTGTGGCTCAGGACCACACATCTGCATAAATAACCTGTCGTAGAAGATGTCGAAATGGTTGATGATTCCACAATTTGGGTCTCGGAATGGTTCCTGGAGACTCATGTCGTAGCATTGCCAGGCAACACTCCACAGACTGAACGTCGTTTTGTCTCGTTTAATATTCTTATTTCTTACAATCGTATATCCATTTTGTGATAACTATAAGATATTAATACTGCAAATATACTACACTTTTTTATATCATAGTTAATAGGTCTATAAAAATATTAATAAAATAAGAGAATACAAAGACTATATCTTATTCAAACAAATGTTCTCTCTCATGCACAACAAATTAATAATACTTATTAAATATTTCTATAATTAAAACAACCTTTTTTTTCCATGACAATATTCTTTACATATTGAACTTTAATAGTTTGTCGCAAATAACTACAAGGTATTGTTGAATCGCTATTGTCAAACATTGACAACAAAACATTCCTACACTCTTTGTCTAAAAGGACATTAGAAATACAAATTAAACCATCATATATAGTATGACTTTGAAAACAGGCAAAGCAGGATAGCCACATGAAGTGCATACTCCCGCATTGAGCCTTTAAATCCTATGAATTAATAATTTTTTGGCTTGAAAATCTAAAATGATTAGAGATTGAGACCGGTAATTTTGTATTTCTTCCTCGTTTGGAGAGTCATGTATAATCTCTCCATTACCTCAGACTCAAATGTTTCCGAGTTTAAACTAAACATAATCATCAGATATGTCATATTTATTTAGATGGATATTTTACTATATTTCAATCACTAAAAATATATACTTTCATTAAATAAGCATTATTGAGTAAAATTAATCATACATCCAGGGAAAAGTGTCTTTTCAAAACATTTTTATTATTCTCTAGCTTCCGGGCATGGACGTCCTACTACAGAAGAAAACATGGTATTATAATTCGCCAGGTTTTCTCCCGTAGAAGGGCGTCCGTGCCTGAAAGCTAGAGAACCACAAAAATGTTTTGAAAATAAACTATTCCCTGGATGTATGATTAATTTTACTCAATATTGATTCAAAGGATTATTTTATATTAGCATCATGAAATACATAAAGAATCAACTAATACTTACCAACAATATCGTGGGTTAAGAACATTCACGTTATTTTCAGCCATCATTTGTTCCATACTCATTCTGCCAGTATGAAAGTAATTGTTGAAAATATTTTTATTTGTAACACTCGAAACCTCTTCGCAAAGAGATTCTGACACATAAAATATATATAATCAAAACATATAGAAAAATATTCATATATAATAATAAATTATTTTTTTATATTTGAGTCAAATCATATAACCCTTTAACATTCTATTAGATGCAAATATAGGAGAAGAAGAGTGAGTGTCAACATTTTAATATATTTCGATAATATAAAAGAAGAAAAAGGAGCTTCTTGTGTAGAACATGTTTATTCCGCTAGCTATTTTTCTGATAAAAAAAAATTGCTCCAATGGCCTTCGATTCTTGCAAAAGTCCTACCCCACCAGCGAGTGCAAGTAACCAAACGGGGCTCTGACACATTTGTAAGTGCAATGTTGAACTGCTTTTCACATGTGCAGACATGTGGTGCGCTTACAGTAAAAGCAGTCGCTAACTACCTATCATGATTATCATGGCCTGTAGTAAAACGTGTACTAGGGATATACAAGTTATATGCAAATTTGCCACTAGTTACAAATTTACAAATCACTTGTCTCTTATTGTACTTCTATATCTTGTCTTGGTTTATATTCACGCCAGTTGAAGAACGATGCCGTTTGAAAGCTAGCAGAATAAACGTTCTAAACAAGAAACACCTTTTTGTTCTCATATATTATCGCAATATAATGATGGTAATCAAAGAGTTGTTCTCTACATCAATATTTTAATGTTAATAAATGATATTAATGAAAGATACTTCGGCCAGTAAATCTTTTTTTATTGTCTCGACGTTCGACATAAATCTTTTGTTCTAGTCAGGAGCGAACAACCGAAGACAAAAGATTTTTGTCGAAACGTCGAGACAATAAAAAAAAAGATATACTGGTTGAAGTATCTTCAATTTGAAGAACTATGAACACCGGCCAGGCAACCTCTATCTTTACGAAAATTAATGAAATTGTGGACACTTGTTCTTCTCCATTTGAGCATACATCATCAAAGCTTCAGCCAGATCTACTGGAAAAGGCTGATAAAGTACCCAATCCTTTGAAGCATTACAGACATTATACCCTACTAACTACCAACCTTTAAGAAAGGATCTGGAAGTTCATCAAACCAGTATCTCGGTTGAACCTTCAATGAATTATTGTATATATATGTATAGAAAAATGTAAAGGCATACATGTATGACAGCGCAAGTGTCCCTAGGGGGACATAGCGCTTTAAAATGAAAAAAAAAAAATAATAAAATAAAAACCTTCAATGAAAAAGGGCGATGTAAATATAGAAGTCAAAATTTTAAAAAGTCGAAAATAATAATCAAAAACTAAGGAATATAAATATAAAACTAACATATGAATATATCGTAATAATAAATTGTAATAATTTGATAAATATTAGAGTATAAACAGAGTTCAACAAAACTAGAAAGAAAGGTTGATGTCACAATAGATGTATAATTGTAATGCAAATAGATTTTTAGATACCAGTAAAATAAAACTTGGATGATACCTTTATAAACGATATTTTTTAAAAATACCAAAGACTGCACGCCTTTCTATTCGAAATCTAATCAGAAAATCTCTCTAGAAATGATAATTGGCATTCATATAATCTCATGAAAATAGAAATTTACAAGATTTAGGTCGTATAGATAAAAAGCATTTTATATATATTGTATCGTGGTTAATTTATTTTCACAATTTTAGTTTTAGATTGTATTAATTTACATAGTTTTGAACTGTGTCATAGCTATATAAATGTGTGTAGCTACAATTTTTCAGGTAGACCGTTGTTACAGAGAATAAAGTTGATTGTGTTTACCTTTCCTCGCGTCTCTTTTTCAACGCGACAATATTCCTTTTTTATTTATATTATTAAGGTTAATTATTTAATCAATACCATTTTTAATACTAGTTGTAGTTGATTGACTCTTTTCACTCGATGATTTCTTTTTAATTTTTTGACAGGAACAACAAATTTTTCGTTCTCCTCATTTTTGCTCCACGTAATAGAGTAAAACGAGTTCCACAAAATGCATTGTGGCTCAAATCTAAAGGGCATAATAAAAAAAAGAAATCTTTTCATATTATGCCTTTGGCTTTAAGCCACAATGCATTTTGTGCAGCTCGTTTTCCTCTATTATGTTGAGCAAAAATGAGGAGAACGAAATAATTTATATTATAATGATAATATTTGAAAAATAATATAATTATAATTTATCATAATGGTAAATGAAAACATCGCAGATTAGCACACCGTAATATGAATTTTTGTTATAATTTATAGTTTGGTTTTCAATAATAAATAGCTCTATATGATTCATTTATAATTGTCGTCTATATAGACGTGCTTACTACAATAATGTAGGTTTCATATAATAAAATGTATTTGCATATCCAACGACTAGATTTTTTAATTACAACTTGTGGAGAAGCTGGACCTATACCCACATTTATAAAAAAGGAACTGTGAGGTAAACGAATAGGTATTTTATACTTTACAAATTTATTTACTGAATAATTTAATATTTAATCAATTTCTAGACCTATTTTGATAATTATTGATCAATATTATTGTAACACATGCTAAAGAATAATAATTTATTTTATAAATACATAATTATTGAGAGAAACTATTACAGTAGAACCTACATGAAAGGACACTCGCTCTAAATAATTTCTCTCTACAAATAACAGTTTTCATTTACAAAAATACTATTTTTACTATTTTACAACTCTCCGGTATGAGGAAACCTATCTCTAAAGGACACTTTGGCTTTGCAATAAGTGTCATTCACAAGAAGGTTCTCTCTACTGTATTAGAATTTAAGATAATCTGAAATGTGGTTTGTATTCATTACCTTCCATAAGAGTTATTGTTGCACATATCTTCTAACATGTTTACAGCAAACTTTTCAAATTCTGGAATTCCGTCTTTCAACTCATCTGCTAGGCATCCTTTCAAGGTTCTGACCAGTTTATTTCCTGATTCAACTCTCTCCCTGTACAGAACACAATCAAGTATGATGCGGCAATGTACATCAATCACTTATACTTACCCGCAATTCTGAGTTAAATCATTCGTAGATGCATCATCCTTCCATTTCCATCCAGGAATAACATAACTCCATCCATATTCCTCACCTTTTATTAGATTTAGATCACAGTTCTTGAAATACCCCAGTATTTCTTTGGTAGATAATGGTAATGCTCCTAGAAATAACATAATTATATTGTTATATTGTAATATTTGTAGCACATTATAATTTTAGAGACTATTTTAATGTAAATTTATGTTTTTATAATAAAATTATAATATTCTTTTTTTGATTATCCCTAGTACACGTTTTACAGGCTATAATAATCATGGTGGGTAGAAGAAAGCGACTGTTTTTACTGTAAGTGCACCACATGTCTACACATGTGGAAAGAAGTTCGACTTTGCACTTACAAATGTGTCAGAGCCCCGTTTGGTTACTTGCACTCGCTCGAGTGGTTGGACTTTTGCAATATTTGGAGGCCATTGGAGCAATTTTTAAATTAGAAAAAAGTGTGCCCAATGCTGGAATCGAACCCGGGTCGAAGCGGTCAAAAACAAACGGTTGTGCCCTTCTGAAGCTTGTCTAAATTCAGAATAATTTTCCTCATGGACATTTTAGAGCTTGTGTAATAGTGATATTTGTGGTCACTAGTATATTTCTAGACCTTGCTGTGTCATCCCTGGAACATAGGCCGCGTTGGCTACCTCGAACTCGGTAGCATTTATATCAATTCTTGCACTATAAAACCAAGAAATGTAATCAGTTGAAATATATCTATGAGATATCTAAAATATATTATTTATGTCGGGTATAATCCATATCTTTTGAAATTGATCACTAACGATATTATTTTCTGGTGTAGGTGTTCATATTGTGGTTAGAGATGTGTTCTTGTTTTATCGTGTCATCTTCAGATGTTCTATGTCATCTATGCCAAGTTCTATGCCACAACTGAGAAAGTTTATTTATCCATAATTATTTTATAGAAATTGAATCATAAATGGTCTTCAGCAAATATTTGATACGCTAGTGTATGAGAACCGTACTTTTATGCATTTCTAATAAAAAGGTTCTGTTGAAAGTGACTGATGAAAGTATGAATTCAAGATCAATAGGAAACCCTCTCTTTTTTATCCTAGAAAATTGAGAAAAAAGGATATCCTGAATATATTCCAAATCATTTCATCACGCTCTTTGAAATATATCTTCAAATCCTTGGATTATAACTTTTCCTTTACTTTATGCTTTCCTAACTTTATCTTTTTCAAGTCATTCTTTTCAATCAAGTATTGATTCCCAAAGAATTCACAAAACTATATATATAAACTTTTATAAAATATAAAAAAATATAAATATTGACATTGACTGTTTAATAATTTTAATATCTGTTGTTTGAACCATCATATATTGAAACCAGCGCGAGTACATAACATGTATCTCATTTAAACGAGACATTTTCAATACTATTCTAAAGCTTAGTTTTTATCCTGTAAAACAATTAATATTTTTATATTGTTAGTAAATTATGAATAAAATTCTTAAGGAAGTGGAATGTCTTTAATATCACCAGTCGACTGTTTTTTTTTAGAGAGACAGAAGCAATTTTGTTCACACATTTTGTATATTCAATAAAGGTCACTGTGTATCAAATATCTTTCAGAGTTATTGTCTGAATCTCGATACATTTTAGAAAGTAACTCCTAAACCTTCGGCTATGAGTATAGAATACTCATCGTATCGCTGATACAGTGACAATATTATGGTTAATGTATAGTTTCTCTTGAGACTATTATTATCTTCGGCCTGCCACTGAGTAGTCCTCCCAGTCTTGATGACAAAGGCAGACGCATTCTACTTCACCCAGTGTGGAGATAAGAACGAAGAAGAAGATTATCTTCTAAAGTCTACAGGCTTAGCCTTTTGGGAAATGAATATCATGCTTGTCCTCAATATATATATTAAATTGGTTAAATTTTAAAATTAGGATATATAAAGTAATAGATGGATAAGGGTCGATATCGAATAATAGCTGTTTCAGACTTCTGCTTCAAATGAATCGTCGAATTTAACAGGAATTTAACGGCATAGAAGATATAATGGATCCCTATATTAATAATTTCAGCTTATATTCATATACTTTCATTTATCACGGAGAATGAATCAAAATTATATTTTATTCTTACCTGAAACCAAGAAGAAAAAAGCAAAAACTCCCAGAAAAAGCATCTCCTACTTGAGGTAAAATTCTCGGTGCAGCAGCCTGGAGCGGCTGCTTATATAATTTTAAATAACCACCTGTAATTCTTCCAGATGTGAGAGAAAAATCTCAATGAATAATTTACAAGAACACATTTGATATTTAGATTCGGAAATCTATTTGAATATCAATTCTGACCCCTATATATTAGGCATTTCTACTTTACAGCAAATTAAATCATTAATACGCGAATGTTTCTTTCACAAATAAGACAAACCTCTACTGTCCTTACTAAAATGAAAACATATTGGGAGGGTTTATCTTATCAATGGTAAACCCTGCCAGCGGTGTCACCAATGTATTCAACCAGACTGCCTTTTTATAGCTCTAATACCGTATTAGATCATTCTGCTTTTATATGCTACACAGAAGGGTTGAATCTTTGAAATGGTATTCAAGCAAACTATGGACATAAGCTATTAGAACAGTATAATCTCTATATATAAAAGAGTCAATGTCTGTCTGTTTCGCGATAAACTTAAAAACTACTGAAACAATTGGTACCAAATTTTGCATGTCGCTTTTTATAAACCTGAGGAAAATTTTCGGCTGCATTTTAATTAGTATTTTTGGCTATTTCTTTTTTTCATTTGAAGAAATTTTCTTTACGAGTACTAATCCGGAATGGAATGAATACCTGAATATGACCATATTTTTAAACATCGGTGGTTCAGTGGTAGAATGCTCGCCTGCCACGCGGGCGGTCCGGGTTCGATTCCCGGCCGATGCATTTTTTTTTACAATTTTTAAAACTCATTTATATTATATATAATATAAATATATATTATTATATCAACTATATTAATTAAATCAAATACCTAAACACTAATATAATAAAATTTTGCCATCACACACACTTTTTTCCTGTAGTTTTGTATTACTTCTGCATTGCTATTCTATGGCACTTCTACTATTTATTATTGATGTACTTCAATATGAAGGATATTGCAATCGGAGGAATTTTCGGGCGAAGCCGGGTCATAAGTCTAGTATCTCTATATATATAAAAGTCAATGTTTGTCTGTTTCGCGATAAACTCAAAAACTAGTGAACCAATTGGTACCAATTTTGCATGTCGCTTTTTATAAACCTGAGGAAAATTTTCGGCTGCATTTTGATTAGTATTTTGGGCTATTTCTTTTTTTCATTTGAAAAACTTTTTTTACGCGGACTAATCCGGAATGGAATAAATACCTAAATATGGCCATTTTTTAAGCATCGGTGGTTCAGTGGTAGAATGCTACGCGGGCGGCCCGGGTTCGATTCCCGGCCGATGCATTTTTTTTTTACAATTTTTAAAACTCATTTATATTATATACTAGGCGAATGACCCGGCTTCGCCCGAGAAATCCCTTGGGTGCAATTTCCTTCATACTAAAAGTATATCAATAATAAATATTAGAAGTGCCATAGAATAGCAATACAGAAGTAACACAAACTACAGGAAAAAAGTGTGTGTGATGGCAAAAATTGTATTATATTAGTGTTTAGGTATTTGATTTAATTAATACAGTTGATATATAATAATATATATTTATATTATATATAATTAATATAGAAATGAGTTTTAAAAATTGCAAAAAGAAAGATGCATCGGCCGGGAATCGAACCCGGGCCGCCCGCGTGGCAGGCGAGCATTCTACCACTGAACCACCGATGCTTTAAAAAAATGGTCATATTTAGGTATTCATTCCATTCCGGATTAGTCTGCGTAAAAAGGTTCTTCAAATGAAAAAAAAAAAAAAGCCAAAAATACTAATCAAAATGCAGCCGAAAATTTTCCTCAGGTTTATAAAAAGCTACATGCAAAATTTGGTACCAATTGTTTCAGTAGTTTTTGAGTTTATCGCGAAACAGACAGACAGACATTGACTTTTATATATATATAGAAATAATATAAATATATATTATTATCACAAAGCAATAACGCGCCATCTATACATATAAAATAAAAGGATTTAAAAGCGCGAATGTTTCTTTTATACATAAAACAAACTTCTTATATTATTATATCAACTATATTAATTATAAATCAAATACCTAAACACTAATATAATACAATTTTTGCCATCGCACACACTTTTTTCCTGTAGTTTATCTGTTACTTCTGTATTGCTATTCTATGGCACTTCTAATATTTATTATTGATATACTTTTAGTATGAAGGAAATTGCACCCAAGGAATTTCTCGGGCGAAGCCGGGTCATTCACCTAGTTATATATAAAATTTGCATCAAGAAATGCTCTTCCGCAAACAATATGGAAAAGACCAGTTAGGCATAAATTAATATAAAGTTTCATACACTGAAGTGTAGAATATATAAGCAGAATGGCCCAATACAGTATTAGAACTCTAAAAAAGCAGTCCTGTATATTAAATTAGCGAAACTGCTGAGAGGGTTTATCACTAATGAGCAAAACCCTCCTAATATTTTTTCATCGCTGTAAGGACGGTAGAAGTGTGATATAGGTGTAAAAGAAACATTTTCGTCTTAATGTTTTATTTGATGTATATAGATGGCGCGTTATTGCTTTATATCTACTTTTAATAAACTTTATATTTTCACTTTTTAAGATTTTACAATTTAGAGAATCATTGGCTATTCTTCTTTCAAGAAGTAAAAAAAAGGTGTGAGGGGTTCTCGGAAGCTGATCTGTAAATGAGGAAAACGGGACGGTGGCTGACGCCGTTCATTAGGATTATATTTAACAGGGGGTAATTTGTACTTTCTCTCTCTCCCTATAAATACCCTTTATAATAAATTAATTATCCCTAAACTTGCCCTTGCTTTATTGATCTCTGTGACAATATTATATTACCCTACATAGCCGCTCTAGAAAATCGGATTTGATATATTCATTAGATATATTTATTATTTTCCTTCTTCTACTAATCTCGGGTATTGAGCAAAATCATTGACCTAGCCTAATCAAGTGAACAACGATTGTGGCCTGTATAATAAAAGACTTGAGTAAGCTGATAGCTGCGTTTTACGACAAAATAGGCGATTGGAATAAAAAAATAGAGATGTGAATTTCTTCATTAGAATATGGAATTAAGATTTGAGTAATTGCATGTGAAAACTATATATATCTATTTTGAAAATAGAGCAATCCATAGATAAATCTTTAATTAAAAAGGCATATATTGGATCAAAAATATATATCTATATAAAATAACGCTAGGTTTGTTTCATTGAACTATGAAAAGATTAGAGAAATGAATAAGTCAATGAAGTTTGCATAGACTAAAAAAATCTTTAATTAAAAAGGCATATATTGGATCAAAATATCATTTATTTTACCAATATTTCAGTTGGCTGAACGCCAACCTTTATCAAGGTGTTATAACATTTTAAAGTGTGTCAATAACAACTCAGCGCCACATAATGTCAACAGCATAAGTTTTTAAAAATATTTTGTTATATTCAATGGGGAGAAAAAAATTGATATATATATTTGTCCTCAAATTTTATGTCCATAGTTCTTCTAAAATACCCATTCCAAGAGTCTATCAACAGTATCACTATAAAAGGAAGTTCCAAAAATGCAATATAACAGCGGTATGGTAGATTAAACTGGCGAAACCGCTGAGAGGGTTTACCACTGATGAGCCAGGCCCTCTCATTAATTTTTCCATTGCAGTAAGGGCAGTAGAAATTGTTTATTATCAAAAAGAATCTTACGCCTTTGAAAAATTTTGAATTTTGATAACAGATGGCGCGCTAGTGCATCATATATATTTATATTATGGACAAAATAATTTTTGTAAAATATAGGTGTGAATATTTTGAAAATTAACAATAACGCCTATTTTATATTTTATTATAGTTTGAATATCCGGTCAAAAGTTGATTAAAATCTCATAGTGAAATTATTAAAGTCATTGAAGTTGAAATTGTAAGAAAATTTGTTTTTGTGAAGATATTTTCTGACTGCTAAAATGTTAATTTTTTAAATTGTATTTTGGCTGAATCCATTTTTTTTTTTAAATTCATCATTTAAGTTTTTAATTTTACTTATAAAGTTGTTTAATTTGTTGTTAATTCTGTAGAATCTTAAAATTTGTCCAAAATGGATACCTTTGGTGCAATATTTTGATATATTGGAATCTTGCCTATTATAATTAATAATGTTGAAATCGAAATTTGATCTTTTGTCATATACTTCTATACTTTTTTCTTTTAGATTTATGTATAAATCGAGGAAGTTGACTTTATGATTAAATTTGATCAAAAAGTCAACTTCCTCGATTTATACATAAATCTAAAAGAAACTGACAAGTCTGAATGCTTGAAATAAAAATTTGAACAAAAAACTTAACCCTACAAGATTTATTTATTTTAAAATATAACAAAGGGTTTTCAATTATTTTGTATAATGATTTTTTATAGATTGTACATAGAGAATCAGCTCGTTGAAAATCAGTATATATTTGCTCGAAAACTTGCAAATTCAAATTAAAAGAAACTTTTTACCTCTCTGATTTTTATTTTTTCCTTTTTAAAATAATTTCTGGATAATTATTGCTCACATTAAAATCCCTATATAATTACTTGCAGCATAAATTGATTCATATTTATCTATCACTAAGAATAAATAAAGGATGCACTAGCGCGCCATCTGTTATCAAAATTCGAAATTATTTTAAAGGCGTAAGATTCTATTTGAAAATAAACAATTTCTACTGCCCTTTCTCCAATGGAAAAATAAATGGGAGGGCCTGGCTCATCAGTGGTGAAACCTCCCAGCGGTTTCGCCAGTTTAATCTACCATACCGCTGTTATATTGCATTTTTAGAACTTCTTTTTATAGTGATACTGTTGTTAGACTCTTGGAATGAGAATTTTAGAAGAACTATAGACATAAGCTTTGAGGACAGTAGATTTACATACATTTATAAATATATAATATGCTTCTAAGGATATAGTTCATTCTTACCTGAAACCACGAAGAAAAAAGCAAAAGCTGCCAGAAAAATAATCTCCTATTTGAGATAAAATTCTCGATGCAGCAGCTTGAAGCGGCTACTTATATAACTTTAAATAACCACCTGTAACTTTTACAGATGTGAGAGAAAAATCTCAATGAATAATTTACAAGAATGCATTTGATATTTAGATTCAGAAATCTATTTGAATATCAATTCTGACCCCTATATATTAGACATATCTAATTTTACGGCAAATGAAAATATTAAGACGTGAATGGTTCTTTCACAAATAAGACAAACCTCTACTGTCTTTACTGCGATGAAAAAATATTGATAGTTCTTGGCTTATCAATGGTAAACCCTGCCAGCGGTTTTACCAATGTAATCACCAGACCACTTCTTTAGAGCTCTAATACTGTATTGGATTATTCTGATTATATATGCTACACTGGAGGGTTGAATCTTAGAAATGGTATTTAAGCAAACTATGGATATAAGCTCTTAGAACAGTATAATTATATATAAAATTTGCATCAAGCAATGCTCTTCCGCAAACAATAAGGAAAAGGCCAGTTACGCATATATAAAGCTATATAAACTGAAGTGTAGAATATATAAGCAGAATGACCCAATACAGTATTGGAACTCTAAAAAAGCAGTCTTGTATATTGAATTGGCGAAACCGCTGAGAGAGTTTACCACTAATGAGCCAAACCCTTCCAATATTTTTTATCATAGTAAGGACAGTAGAAGTTTGATATAGGTGCAAAAGAAACATTTTAGTATTAATGTTTTCATTTGATGTATATAGATGGCGCGTTATTGCATTATATTTCCTTTTAATAAACTTTAAATTTTCCTTTTTAAAGATTTTAAACTTTAGAGAATCATTGGCTACTCTTCTTTCAACAAGTAAAAAAAGTATATATGAGTAAAGTAATTAAAATATAATTTTATTAAATAAAATTGGCTCTATTTATTTAGCTAAGAGTTTAGTATAGAATCGGTGTTTTTAACTTGGGGCGTGAATTATCTACATTTTTTCTTGATTATACAAAAGAAAATAATGAAATTGACTCATCATATAGACAATCAATATTGTCAAGGAGCTCCTTCCAGATGGGACACCTGTCAATCATTCCTGGACCCCCGGGGGGGGGGGGGGGGGGGGGGGGGGGAGACCACAGGTGTGAGGGGTTCTCGGAAAAGCTGATCTGTAAATAAGGAAAACGGGACGGTGGCTGACGCCATTCATTAGGATTATCTTTAACATGGGGTAAGTTGTACACTCTCTCTCTCCCTATAAATACCCTTTATAATAAATTAATTATCCCCAAACTTTCCCTTGCTTTATTTATCTCCGAGACAATATTATATTACCCTACATAGCCGCTATAGAAGATCGGATTTGATATATTCATTAGATATTTCCAGTATTTACCTTCTACTAATATAGGGTATTGAGCAAAATCATTGACCAAGCCTTATCAAGTGAACGACGATTGAGGCCTGTATGAAAAAATTATCTAATGGAACATATATATTCTTTAGAATAAGTTCATTTTTTCCGCTCATTGATTTTTTTAGAGTTTAATATATATTTTAAAATATTACAAATTTATTGAATATGACTAGAAGTTGGAAACTTGTGAAAACAGAAAGGTTAGGTTGTTAGTAATGTGAAGTAGCATTAACGTGTAAGTTAAATTTATATGTATATTTCATTTTGTAAATACTTTGATGTATTTTCTCTCGTTTCATTTTGGTTGGATTCAATAAGGTAAACCATTTTGTTACTAGTGAATATTTGAGGTGAACTCTTGATTTTCAGAAAGACCAAAGTTTCGAAAGTTATTAACATTTATTGTAAAAGGCCTTTTCAATTCAATGCCTGAAGCTTTAAAAGAGATCAAATTGGAGATTAACAAAGAATACCCATCAAAAGAATTCAATCAGTATAGTAGGGAATTTAGAAAGGTTATATAAAAATCTGGTAAACCGCTGTAAAAATTAATATAGAAATCTAAAAGAAAATAAAATTAATTAATGAAAACAAAGAAACGACTATAAATGTTGAAATGACAATTTTCTGAGATTTATAAATATAACAATAATATAATTATTTTGTTGGTTCTTCTCCTTTATTTTCAATCTCCGCCATGATTGTTGATTATGGCGATTAAACCCTTTCACATACAAAATGTGGCTTTAAAAACGACAACACAAACTATTATCTTGTAGTTATGTTCTTTATCCCGTACCCGATGCTAAAATCGTATTGACCAGTGACCTGTTACTCTTTGTTCGTTACATTGTATATAAATAGGTGTCAGGTAGTTAGTAGTTGTCGCCTCTTTTGTCGCTACGTTAGCGCAGTAAGTAGCGCATCATTCTCATAATCTGAAGGTTGTGAGTTCGATCCTCACACAAGGCATTTTTTAAATTAATTTTGGGCTTAAAATTCATACACTTTATTTATTAATCTGTAAAACCATATTCTCACTGTCTTTCTTAGTAATTGTATGCTATCTTACGTTTTAGTATGAAGCTGGTTACCTTTCAATAAAATCCTCTGGTGATCAGTTCCTTCTCCTATCTTCCTCTTTTCAACAGTTTTGCTTCATCATAAAAGGTTTAACTTATCATTCTGAATAAAAAATGTGACAATAACAAAAAGGCTTTGATTAGGACCCATTTCCCTGTATGGATTCGCCATACAACAACAAAATAATACAGTAATGTTTCTTCCCTTTCCCCATGTGCACGTGAGCCTTTTTTTTTTAAAGGGAGAATACACAATATAATAAATATTTTATATTTCTAATATTAATAATTCAGATATAAATCATTCAATGTTACATTGCTCTTTTTTTAGAGAAATATATATTTAGATAACTCTTTATATAATTATTACTAGACCTGTGGTTTATTGTTGTTTAGGTCTTTTTCCTCCTGTCCAGATGGTATAAAGTATGGTTTCATTATTAATATGTCCACAATATCTTTGTTTTTAAAGCGTTTTCCCTTTCTCTTAACTTTTATATAGCCCTATCTAACCTATATATAGTATTTATTTAGAATAGTCTTTAGTTACGAGTACAGTTCTTATTGTTTCCTTACGAACGTCGCAAATGTTTCTGGAGACGTGGTGGGCAGCGTTTGGATTTTGGACTACATTTGAACACCACATAGGTCCACAACAGGGCGTTATGGGCCAAAGTGTCATTTCATTTGTTAGCAGGTCCTCATTGGTAGTCAATACTGGCACCCTGGCAGCACAACGGTACGTAGATGATATTCTATGGCCTGTGTTGTAGTCTTTCCTCTAATATCACACTGGGCTTACTTTACAACAAGATAATGCCAGGCCACACATAGCAAGTGTTACTATGGTTTTTTTTTTCAATCTTTCCAAACTATTCCGTGACAAGCAAGATCGCCTGATCCCTCGCTCATAGAGAATATCTGGAACGCGATGGAATATAGATTTAGACCATCCTAGATTTCAGGATATTTAGCTCTATAGTTGGATACAATTTGGCAAAAAATCCCGAAGCACACCAACCGTAATCTTTATCAGTCCATGACACACCGAGTCGTGGCCTGCAATCCTGGCCAGTTGGGATCCAACGACATATCGACTTTCTCAATTTAAGATAAAGAAACTATGTAATAAAACAATAGTTCTGATATTTTAATCCTTTTTTTTTATGTTTTCACATATTCCAAATTTTGTCTCAATCTAACAAATATTTCTTGGTGAGCCATGCGCGATTCTTCTGTTATAGAGACTCTATATATTTGTATATAGTAATATCTCACATCAAATATCAACTAAATCAATACATTATGTATATTAAAAATAAAAAATGGCATATCCTGACCATGAGCAAATGTACTTTTCAGAAGGATAAGCGCCATCTGGTGGATCAGAAATCAACTATTCATTGATTTATCCAGTTCCCTGATATTTGGACAACCCAATTTCTTGATAAATCAAGAAAGGCCATCCATAAGGACAAAACTCTTAAGGAAGTGTAAAGTCTTTAATATCACCGGTCGCCTGTAATTTTGAGAGATAGTGTCAATTTTGTTCACACTTGGTATATACATACACTATGGTAATAAAGGTCACTGTGTATCAAATATCTCTCAGAGTAATTGTCTGAATCTCGATACATTCTAGAAAGTAACTCTTAAACTTTCTGCTATGAGTATAATATACTTCTTTGATTGTTAACTCAGTAACATAATTGTTAATGAATAGGTTCTCTAAAGGCTAATATTATCTTCTAAAGTCTACATTCTTAGCCTTTTGGAAAATAAATATCATGCTTGTCCTCAAAATATATATTGAATTAGTTCAATTACCAAATAATGATATATAAGGTGATAGATGGATTAGGGTCGTAATTGAATAATAGCTGTTTCAGACTTCTGCATCAAATGAATCGTCGAAATCAACAGGAATTTAACGGCATAGAGAGAGAGAAGATATAATGGATCCCTATATTAATATTTTCAGCTTAAATTGATTTACCTTCATCTATGGCGGAGAATAAATCAAGAATATAATTTATTATTACCTGAAACCACGAAGAAAAAAGCAAATACTGCCAGAAAAAACATCTCCTATTTGAGATAAAATTCTCGATGCAGCAGCTTGGAGCGGCGACTTATATAATTTTAAATACCCACCTGTAATTTTTCCAGATGTGAGAGAAAAATCTCAATGAATAATTTACAAGAACACACATTTGATATTTAGATTCAGAAATCTATTTGAATATCAATTCTGACCCTTATATATTAGACATATCTTACTTTACAGCAAATGAAATCATTTAATGCGAATCGCACATATAACAAACTTGTTCTGTTCTTACCGCGATGAAAAAATAATTGGGAGGGCTTAGCTTATCAATGGTAAACCCAGCCACTAATGAGATTCACCAGACCACTTCTTTATAGCTCTAATACTGTATTGGGTCATTCTGATTATATATGCTACACTGGGGGTGGAATCTCAGAAATCCTTTTCAAAAAACTATGGACATAAGCTCTTAGAACAGTATAACTATATATAAAATTGCATCAAGCAATGCTCTTCCGCAAACAATAAGGAAAATACCAGTTAGGCCTAAATTAATATAAGGTTTTATACACTGAAGTGTAGAATATATAGGCAGAATGACTCAATACAATATTAGAACTCTAAAAAAGCAGTCCTGTATATCGAATTAGCGAAACCGCTGAGAGGGTTTATCATTAATGAGCCAAACCTCCTAATATTTTTCATCGCAGTAAGGACAGTAGAAGTTTGATATAGGTGCAAAAGAAACATTTTCGTCTTAATATTTTCATTTGATGTATATAGATGGCGCGTTATTGCAATATATTTCCTTTTGAAAAACTTTAAATTTTCCTTTTTTAAGATTTTAAAATTTAGAGAATCATTGGCTACTCTTCTTAAACAAGTAAAAAAAGTATAAATGAATAAAGTAAATATTTTAAGACGTCAATTATCTAGATTTTTTCTTGATTATACAAAAGTAAATAATGAAATTGACTCATCATATAGACCAACAATAATTTCAAGGAGCTCCATCCAGATGGGACACCTGTCAATCATCCCTGTACCCCGGGGGGACCACAGGTGTGAGGGGTTCTCGGAAGCTGATCTGTAAATAAGGAAAACGGGACGGTGGCTGACGCCCTTCATTAGGATTATCTTTAACTTGGGGTAAGTTGTACACTCTCTCTCTCCCTATAAATACCCTTTATAATAAATTAATTATCCCCAAACTTGGCCTTGCTTTATTTATCTCCGCGACAGTATTTTCTTTCCTTATTTTCCAGTATTTACTTTCTACTAATCTCGGGTATTGAGCAAAATCATTGACCTAGCCTTATCAGGTGAACAACGATTGAGGCCTGTATATAAAAAAAGACCTAAGTAAGCTGATAGCTGCGTTTTACGACAAAAGAGACGATTGGAATAAAAGAATAGAGATGTGAATTTCTTCATTAGAATATGGAATTGAGATTTGAGTAGCTGCATGTGAAACTATATATATCTATTTTGAAAATAGAGTAATCCATAGATAAATCTTCAATTAAAAAGGCATATATTGGATCAAAATATCATTTATTTTACCAATATTTCAGTTGGCTGAACGCCAACCTTCATCAAGGTGTTATAACATTTTAAAGTGTGTCAACAACAACTCAGCGCCACATAATATCAACAGCATAAGTTTTTTAAAATATGTTTTTATATTCAATGGGAAGAAAAAAATTGATATATATATTTATGATTATATAAAAAATATAATTATATAATGGACAAAATATTTTTTTGTAAAATATAGGTGTGAATTTTTCGAAAATTAACAATAACACCTATTTTATATTTTATTATAGTATGAATATACGGTCAAAATTAATTAAAATCTCATAGTGAAATTTTTAAAGTCATTGAAGTAAAAATTGTAAAAAAAAAATTGTTTTTGTGAAGATATTTTCTGATTGCTAAAATGTTAATTTTTTTAATTGTATTTTGGCTGAATACATTTTTTCGAAATTCATCATTTAAGTTTTTTATTTTACTTATAAAGTTGTTTAATTTGTTGTTAATTCTGTAGAATCTTAAAATTTGTCCAAAATAGATACCTTTGGTGCAACTTTTTGATATATTGGAATCTTGTCTATTATAATTAATAATGTTGAAATCGAAATTTGATCTTTTGTCATATACTTCTATACTTTTTTCTTTTAGATTTATGTATAAATCTAAAAGAAACTGACAAGTCTGAATGCTTGAAAATAAAAATTTGAACAAGAAACTTAACCCTACAAGCTTTATTTATTTTAAAATATAACAAAGGGTTTTCAATTATTTTGTATAATGATTTTTTATAGATTGTACATAGAGAAACCGTTTAAGAACAGTATATTTGCTCGAAAGCTTGCAAATTCAAAATTAAAAGAAATTTTTTACCTCTCTGATTTTTATTTTTTCCTTTTTAAAATAATTTCTGGATAACTATTGCTCATATTAAAATCCCTATATTTATGCAGCATATACTTGCAGCATGAATTGATTCATATTTATCTATCACTAAGAATAAAAAAAGGATGCACTAGCGTGCCATCTGTTATCAAAATTCGAAATTATTTTAAAGGCGTAAGATTCTATTTGAAAATAAACAATTTCTACTGTCCTTACTCCAAAGGAAAAATTAATGGGAGGGCCTGGCTTAAGTGGTGAAACTTCCCAGCGGTTTCGCCAGTTTAAACTACCATACCGCTGTTATATTGCATTTTTGGAACTTCCTTTTATAGTGATACTGTTATTAGACTTTTGGAAAGGGTATTTTAGAAGAACTAAGGACATAAGCTTTAAGGACAGTAGAATTATATACATTTATAAACATATAATATGTTTATAAGGATATAGTTTATTCTTACCTGAAACCACGAAGAAAACAGCAAAAACTGCCACAAAAAGCATCTCCTATTTGAGATAAAATTCTCGATACAGCAGCCTGGAGCGGCTACTTATATAACTTTAAGTAACCACCTGTAATTTTTTCAGATGTGAGAGAAAAACCTCAATGAATAATATTTACTAGAATGCATTTGATATTTAGATTCAGAAATCTATTTGAATATCAATTCTGACCCCTATATATTAGACATATATACTTTTACGGCAAATGAAAATATTAAGACGTGAATGGTTCTTTCACAAATAAGACAAACCTCTACTGTCTTTACTGCGATGAATAAATATTGATAGTTCTTGGCTTATCAATGGTAAACCCTGCCAGCGGTTTTACCAATGTAATCACCAGACCACTTCTTTAGAGCTCTAATACTGTATTGGATTATTCTGATTATATATGCTACACTGGAGGGTTGAATCTTAGAAATGGTATCTAAGCAAACTATGGATATAAGCTCTTAGAACAGTATAATTATATATAGAATTTGCATCAAGCAATGCTCTTCCGCAAACAATAAGGAAAAGGCCAGTTATGCATATATAAAGCTATATAAACTGAAGTGTAGAATATATAAGCAGAATGACCCAATACAGTATTGGAACTCTAAAAAAGCAGTCCTGTATATTGAATTGGCGAAACCGCTGAGAGAGTTTACCACTAATGAGCCAAACCCTTCCAATATTTTTTATCATAGTAAGGACAGTAGAAGTTTGATATAGGTGCAAAAGAAACATTTTCGTCTTAATGTTTTCATTTGATGTATATAGATGGCGCGTTATTGCATTATATTTCCTTTTAATAAACTTTAAATTTTCCTTTTTTAAGATTTTAAAATTAAGAGAATCATTGGCTATTCTTCTTTCAACAATTAAAAAAGTATATATGAATAAAAAAGATAAAATATAATTTTATTAAATAAATAAAAAAATTGGCTCTAATTATTTATAGCTATGAATTTAGTAGAGAATCGGAGTTTTGTAATTATGAGGATAATTATCTAGATTTATTCTTGATTATACAAAAGAAAAAAAATGAAATTGACTTATCATATAGACCAACAATATTTTCAAGGAGCTCCATCCAGATGGGACACCTGTCAATCATTCCTGTACCCCGGGGGGACCACAGGTGTGAGGGGTTCTCGGAAGCTGATCTGTAAATAAGGAAAACGGGACGGTGGCTGACGCCGTTCATTAGGATTATATTTAACTGGGGGTAAGTTGTACTTTCTCTCTCTCCCTATAAATACCCCTTATAATAAATTATTTATCCCCAAACTTGCCCTTGCTTTATTTATCTCCGCGACAATATTATATTACCCTACATAGCCGCTCTAGAAGATCGGATTTGATATATTCATTAGATATATTTATTATTTTCCTTCTTCTACTAATCTCGGGTATTCAGCAAATTCATGGACCTAGCCTAATCAGATGAACAACGATTGATGCCTGTATAATAAAAGACTTGAGTAAGCTGATAGCTGCGTTTTACGACAAAATAGGCGATTGGAATAAAAGAATAGAGATGTGAATTTCTTCGTTAGAATAAGGAATTGAGATTTGAGTAATTGCATGTTAAAACTATATATATCTATTTTGAAAATAGAGCAATCCATAGATAAATCTTTAATTAAAAAGGCATATATTGGATCAAAAATATATACATATGTCATAATATATGCTCTTCCAGGATTAATAAAACAAACCAACAGCCAACGAGAGAGAAATGGGCAGCTAAAGCGAGACACTTTAGACAACTAACTTACGACCATTTTTTGGCCACATTCCTGAGGGGGGCGTAACCACCTGGCGACTATCCTGGTTAGCCCCCCGGTTGTGGACACAAAAAAAAACAGTCGTGCAGGGATAACGTCTCGCTCGCTCTCTCTCGGCTGGCTGCCTGGATGATTGCTCTAACAACTCGTCGTGTGATTATTTATCTCCTCACAACATTTACCACTATATTGTCACATCGAAAGTCGACAGGATAAGACCTGGCCGGGAAGCGAATCCCTCATATACCGGAGTATGAAGAAACAAGAAGCCAAGCCACGATGATCGACCAAACCCAACTCAACTGTAACCACTCCTCTTCGAGCCCTCAACCCCTTCCTCGCCAACCTTTGAACCGTGATCCCGAAGAAGTATTCACCTACGACGGAGATGTAGCTGCCACGCACTTCTTCCAGCACTAGATCTACTCAAGAACGATCGCCGTGCCAGAGCAGGACACCTCCCGCCATCATGGACAAGACTCCGCCATCTCCCTACCGCTACTGTGATGTACAACACTGGTACGCACAGTATCACAGACAGAACTCTCCCGAAGCTCAATGAACTTACCTGCGCCCTAAACCAACATAACTCGTGAGTGTAATTGTCTTAACTCCTACCATTCATTCTTTAAATAAGTCATTCCTTATAGATTGTCCCAATATTTCCATAATTAGCTCAATATGTGTGAATATGTAAAAATATTTAATATTTTCATTTATCTCTCCACCCCTATTAACAGTGATCCTATTATCCATATTATATCTAGCTATGTGAAACCCATTTAATTAGTTACCTTACCAGTAGATGTAACAATCGTCATTTTAATTAAATAATTTCCATTTTAACGTAACTCTTAAAAAAAAAATCATAAAAAAAAAAAGGAATTCTACCTATTAACGCTTTATGATTTTTACTATTAACAATAGATTTTTCATAATCAAATTATTTATAAAAATATGCCTCCAGCACCTAAACTTTTGTATAGACCTCTCCTACTTGTAAGCACGGCTCACGAAAAATAATTTCTTTCCCTAATCGATTCAAAATTCACCCTGTAATTAAGGCGTCGAAGAACTCCAACCACCACGTGAGCCTTACTTACAACCAACCCTTGCTGACTCTTATCTATCTTCCCCTTAATGCCCTTCTCATTTATTACAACTTTGTTAACTTTATACCAGCTCAGGACCTTTATAGAGAATTATTGATTAATCAATTATCGAACTTCTGTATTGTCATTTCAAAATCCTAACCTTCGCCCTTCATTTATGATAAATCATTTCGTAGTTCATCTCTAGCCTATCCACCGACCCACACCATCTAGCCAATGGTGTGTTCGTCACAGGGTGCAGATTGACTAACTGCTAGATATTTATCAACCCCTTTTTGTTCGCACTTGAACAATCTGCATCGAGCGACACAGTTCGCTTCTTCTTCTCGCGCCACACGTTCGCCACACGGACCCTGTCTTCAAATCTATGTTTGTTCATTGTCCAAACCAGCACGATATAGCCTACCTCCGATATTTCCCACGGAGGTACGTTAAACATCGTCGCTGATTTTGTCCGGTCCGTCATCATTTCGCGCAGACATGGGTCTTACTTTCAACCCACCGCGAAATCTTCGCCTTGCACAAGCTCCCACGACGGTTCAAACACCTCGTGTCCGAGCAGCTTGTCACTTGTAACGGACAACGCAGTCCTCGTCCCAATTTTTGGCACTGTGCGCGCATACTATCCGCAAATTAAATATAAGTCCGTTCGACTTCCTCACCTACACGCGGGACTTTTCCCCTCGGACTCGCTACACAAGTAACTGCATAGATAAGTTAGATTGGCCCAAAGCAAGTTTCCCCTCGCTCTGTTCACCGAGGTTCTAACATTGTATGTAGTTTTATATTTACCTCAGTCCTGAGCTCACACAATTGTCAAACTCAATATCATTTCTCGTACTCTACACTTATAGCATAGAAAGCCCATGACAAGTTTCCCCTTGCCATGTCCGCCTGAGAAATATATTAAAGTGTAGAGTTCCCCAGTCTTAATGATTTTCAGAATTTCACCATATGTATGTGACTCTTCTTCTCGTTGTTCACACTCCTCCATATCACTTCCCTTATAGTACATTAGATTTTGTTGTATATAGCCTTTTATAACCTTGATATTTTCAAAGATTTCCTTAAATGTCAAACTCTCTGGTGTTGTAAAACTGCTTGTAAATAATATTTACTTGTGTACTATACAATATTTTATTTACATAAAACTATGTCACCATTACCTTAACTAATTTTAACTGTAAAATTATTTTCTCTATTCCTGGCTTCACCAGCTTTAAATATACTTAAACTATGTTCAGCCTTCTTCAACGGGGGCCATATGTCATAATATATGCTCTTCCAGGATTAATAAAACAAACCAACAGCCAACGAGAGAGAAATGGGCAGCTAAAGCGAGACACTTTAGACAACTAACTTACGACCATTTTTTGGCCACATTCCTGAGGGGGGCGTCACCACCTGGCGACTATCCTGGTTAGCCCCCCGGTTGTGGACACAAAAAAAAAACAGTCGTGCAGGGATAACGTCTCGCTCGCTCTCTCTCGGCTGGCTGCCTGGATGATTGCTCTAACAACTCGTCGTGTGATTATTTATCTCCTCACCACATTTACCACTATATTGTCACATATATACATAAAATAACGCTAGGTTTGTTTCATTGAACTATGAAAAGATTAGAAAAATGAATAAGTGAATGAAATTTGCATAGATGAAAAAATCTTTAATTAAAAAGGCATATATTGGATCAAAATATCATTTATTTTACCAATATTTCAGTTGGCTGAACGCCAACCTTTATCAAGGTGTTATAACATTTTAAAGTGTGTCAACAACAAACTCAGAGCCACATAATGTCAACAGCATAAGTTTTTAAAAATATTTTGTTATATTCAAAGGGGAGAAAAATTTGATATATACAGTATATTTATTATAAACTATTATGGACTAAATTAATAAAAATATTATGGACAAAATAATTTTTGTAAAATATAGGTGTGAATATTTTGAAAATTAACAATAACGCCTATTATATATTTTATTA
The DNA here is from genome assembly GCA_030710605.1 of Cordylochernes scorpioides. NCBI lineage: Eukaryota > Metazoa > Arthropoda > Arachnida > Pseudoscorpiones > Chernetidae > Cordylochernes > Cordylochernes scorpioides. Next base: position 75,538,601 of record CP092875.1, read on the forward strand.
TAGTTTGAATATCTGGTCAAAAGTTAATTAAAATCTCATAGTGAAATTTTTAAAGTCATTGAAGTTGAAATTGTAAGAAAATTTGTTTTTGTTAAGATATTTTCTGATTGCTAAAATGTTAATTTTTTAAATTGTATTTTGGCTGAATCCATTTTTTTGAAATTCATCATTTAAGTTTTTAATTTTACTTATAAAGTTGTTTAATTTGTTGTTAATTCTGTAGAATCTAAAAATTTGTCCAAAATAGATACCTTTGGTGCAATTTTTTGATATATTGGAATCTTGTCTATTATAATTAATAATGTTGAAATCGAAATTTGATCTTTTGTCATATACTTCATTACTTTTTTCTTTTAGATTTATGTATAAATCTAAAAGAAACTGACAAGTCTGAATGCTTGAAAATAAAAATTTGAACAAAAAACTTGACACCCTACAAGCTTTATTTATTTTAAAATATAACAAAGGTTTTTCAATTATTTTGTATAATGATTTTTTATAGAATGTACATAGAGAATCAGCCCGTTGAAGAACAGTATATTTGCTCGAAAGCTTGCAAATTCAAAATTAAAAGAAACTTTTTACCTGATTTTTATTTTTTCCTTTTTAAAATAATTTCTGGAAAACTATTGCTCACATTAAAATCCCTATATAATTACTTGCAGCATAAATTGATTCATATTTATCTATCACTAAGAATAAATAAAGGATGCACTAGCGCGCCATCTGTTATCAAAATTCGAAATTATTTTAAAGGCGTGTAAGATTCTATTTGAAAATAAACCATTTCTACTGCCCTCACTCCAATGGAAAAATTAATGGGAGGGCCTGGCTCATCAGTGGTGAAACTTCCCAGCGGTTTCGCCAGTTTAATCTACCATACCGCTGTTATATTGAATTTTTAGAACTTCCTTTCATAGTGATAATGTTGTTAGACTCTTGGAATGGGTATTTTAGAAGTACTATGGACATAAGCTTTGAGGACAGTAGAAATATATACATTTATAAACATATAATATGTTTCTGAGAATATAGTTTATTCTTACCTGAAACCACGAAGAAAAAAGCAAAAGCTGCCAGAAAAAGCATCTCCTATTTGAGATAAAATTCTCGACGCAGCAGCCTGGAGCGGCTACTTATATAACTTTAAATAACCACCTGTAATTTTTCCAGATGTGAGAGAAAAATCTCAATGAATAATTTACTGGAACACATTTGATATTTAGATTCAGAAATCTATTTGAATATCAATTCTAACCCCTATATATTAGACATATCTACTTTTACGGCAAATGAAAACATTAAGACGTGAATGTTTCTTTCACAAATAAGACAAACCTCTACTGTCTTTACTGCGATGAAAAAATATTTATAGTTCTTGGCTTATCAATGGTAAACCCTGCCAGCGGTTTCACCAATGTAATCAACCAGACCACTTCTTTAGAGCTCTAATACTGTATTGGATTATTCTGATTATATATGCTACACTGGAGGGTTGAATCTTAGAAATGGTATCTAAGCAAACTATGGATATAAGCTCTTAGAACAGTATAATTTTATTTAAAATTTGCATCAAGCAATGCTCTTCCGCAAACAATAAGGAAAACACCAGTAAGGCATAAATTAATATAAAGTTTTATACATTGAAATGTAGAATATATAAGCAGAATGACCCAATACAGTATTAGAACTCTAAAGAACCCGTCTTGTATATTGAATCAGCGAAACCGCTGAGAGGGTTTTTCACTAATGAATAAAACCCTCCTAATATTTTTTCATCGTAGTAAGGACAGTAGAAGTTTGATTTATGTGCGATAAAAACATTTTCGTCATAATGTTTTAATTTGATGTATATAGATGGCGCGTTATTGCTTTATATTTCCTTTTAATAAACTATAAATTTTCACTTTTTAAGATTTTAAACTTTAGAGAATCATTAGCTACTCTTCTTTCAAGAAGTAAAAAAGTATATATGAATAAAGTAAATAAAATATAATTTTATTAAATTAAATTGGCTCTATTTATTTAGCTAAGAATTCAGTATATAATCGCTGATTTATCTTATGACGTTAATTATCTAGATTATTTCTTGATTATACCAAAGAAAATAATGAAATTGACTCAACATATAGACAAACAATATTGTCAAGGAGCTCCATCCAGATGGGACACCTGTCAATCATCCCTGGACCCCCGGGGGGGGGGGGACCACAGGTGTGAGGGGTTCTCGGAAGCTGATCTGTAAATAAGGAAAACGGGACGGTGGCTGACGCCGTTCATTACGATTATCTTTAACTTGGGGTAAATTGTACACTCTCTCTCTCCCTATAAATACCCCTTATAATAAATTAATTTTCCCCAAATTTGCCCTTGCTTTATTTATCTCTGCGACAATATTATATTACCCTACATAGCTGCTATAGAAGATCGGATTTTATATATTCATTAGATATTTCCAGTATTTACCTTCTTCTACTAATATCGGGTATTGAGCAAAATCATTGACCTAGCCTTATTAGGTGAACAATGATTGAGGCCTGTATGAAAAAAGACCTGAGTAAGCTGAGAGCTGCGTTTTACGATAAAATAGACGATTGGAATAAAAGAATAGAGACGTGAATATCTTTTTTAGAATAAGGAATTGAGAATTTGAGTAGCTGCATGTGAAAACTATATATATTTATATAAAATAACACTAGGTCTGTTTCATTGAACTATGAAAAGATTAGAGAAATGATAAGCAAATGAAGTTTTCATAGATGAAAAAATGTGAGAAAATATTAGATTTTTATAGTAGAGAGAATGCAAAGAGGAAACAAAACTCCAAATGAATTACTATTGTCGCGAGTTTCTCCTCTGGCTCTTCGCGACGACGCCGTTTCCTCCACCGTGGATCACCTACTCTGGCTCCCTTGTTTCACCTCTGCAGCCCTACCCTACAGTCAACCCAAAGATCTCCTGATAACACGAGAGACCTACCAAAAGGGTAGCCACTGTGGTGTTGGAGAGAAAGCACAACAGCAACACGCAACAAGTTTGCTAAAACTCTTCTTTTATTGTCATCCTTAATCCACATTACATAGGAATTCGAATATCAATTAACACTATTTATAATGAAATGATTATTATAATTGGAAAATGAGAGAGAGATAATTGATAAAATCAAGAAAAGCGAATGCTGAAGGCAATCCAAGAGGGTTAAAACACCTTTACTCGCTGGAATACCCGAAAATGCTAAAGGAATAAAATGTGATCAAGAACTTATTTAGACTTAAAGTCTTGTGAATTTACTTGAACAAAGATTACCCACTCAGGCAACAACACAGCCTGCTGATAGCCAAAACAGAAAGAAAAAAAACATATGAGTATGGAATGTAAAAATGAAAGAACCTACGAGTATGGAATCTAAAAAATAGACAACAAACTAAATTTTATTGGAATAAGTTATCACGCTTTCAACCTTTTTTTTATGCTTATTTCTAGTACACGTGGTAGAGGCCATGGTAATCATGGTGGGTAGAGTTAGCGACTGGTTTTACTGTAAGTCCGCCACATGTCTACACATGTGAATTGCAGTTCGACTTTGCACTTACAAATGTGCCAGAGACCCGTTTGATTATTTGCACTCGCTGATGGGGTTGAACCTTAGAAAGAATCGGGGGCCATTGGAGATTTTTTAAAATCAGAATAAAGTGCCCAATGCGAGAATCGAACCCGGGTCGTAGCAGTGGCAAACCAACGGTTTAGACCATCCTTCAACCGAACCCCATGCTTTTGACGTTGAGATTGCTAACTTGAAGGGTGATGAGTTATAGCAATTGGGGGCGAATAAATTGACACTATCACAATATTACTCGAATCTATGAATTATAAAAATTACCAATTTACACTTTAAGATAATAATAAACACTTAACCAATTAAAAGTCATCAATACCCTCTTACTATTCTCCTAGAGGATTATCTAATGGAACATATAAATTCTTTAGAATAATTTCATTTTTTTCCGCTCATTGATTTTTTAGAGTTTAAATTTCAAAAATATTACAAATTTATTGAATTTTGACTAGAAGTTGGTTACTTGTAAAAACAGAAAGGTTAGGTTGTTGTTAGTAATGTGAAGTAGCATTAACCTGTAAATTAAACTTACATGTATATTCATATTGTAAATACTTTGATGTTTTTTATTTCGTTTCATTTTGGTTGGATTCAATAATGTAAACCATTTTGTTACTAGTGAATATTTGAGGTGAACTCTTAATTTTCAGAAAGACCAAAGTTTCGAAAGTTATTAACAGTTAATGGAAAAGGAACTAATATTCTGATAATATTTGTTTGTTTATGACTTATCTATATTATTTTATTGAAGAATATATTAATATGAAGCTGCGAGAAGTAAGAAGTAAAACTCAACTGAGAACTATAATGCCTGAAACTTTGAAATAGATCAAATTAGAGATTAAAAAAGATTACCCATCAAAAGTATTAAATCGGTAAAGTATGGAATTTAGAAAACTTATATAAAAATCTGGTAAACAGCTGTAAAAATTAATATATAAATCTAAAAGAAAATAAAATTAATTTATGAAAACAAAGAAACGACTATAAATGTTGAAATGACAATTCTATCAAATTTCTAAATATAAAAAAAATATAATTATTTTGTCGGTTCTTCTCCTTTCTTTTCAATCTCCGCCATGATGTTGACTATGGCGATTAAACCGTTTCTCGCCTACAAAATGTGGCTTTAAAAACGCCAACACAAACTATTATCTTGTAGTTATGTTCTTCATTCCGTACACGTTGCTAAAATCGTATTAACCAGTGACCTGTTACTTTGTTGTGTGTTACATTGTATATATAAATAGATGTCTTAGGTAGTTAGCAGTTGTCGACTTTTTTGTCGCTTCTTTGGCGCAGTAGATAGCGCGTCAGTCTCATAATTTGAAGGTTGTGAGTTCGATCCTCACACGGGGCATTTTTTATTTATTTTGGGCTTAAAATTCATACACTTTAGTTAGTAATCTGTAAAACCATATTCTCACTGTTTCTCTTAGTAGTTGTATGCTATCTTACCTTTTAGTACGAGGTTAATTACGGTTCAGTAAAATCCTTTGGTGATCAGTTCCTTCACCTATCCTCCTATTTTTCCAACAGTTTTGCCTCATCATAAAAGGTATAAATTATCATTCTAAATACAAAATGTAACAATAACAAAAAGGCATTTATTAGGACCCATTGCCCTGTATGGATTCTCCATACAACAACAAAATAATACAGTAATGTTTCCTCCCTTTCCCCATGTGCACGTGAGCCTTTTTTTGAAAAGGGAGAATACACAATATAATAAATATTATATCTATCCAATATTAATAATTCAGATATGAAATATTTATATGTTACAATGCTTTTCTCTTTTTTATGGAGAAATATATATTTACCATATATAATTACTAGACCAGTTGTTGAGTTTTCTAAGATAGTATTTTATTTATTAATTTGAATTTCTGAGATTATGTAAATATTGACCGCTGACTATCTTTGTATATAATTGAGTTTTTAAATAAATTGAGAGTGTGAATAGTTCTTGGTCGTGCTTTATTTTCTCTTTGGCTGAGGCATTGGAATCTCCATTTGGGTGTCGCCTGGGCATTGGAATCACCATTGGGGTCTCGCCTGGGTAGTTGAAAACCTATACAGTCCTCTAAGGTACGGATTCTAATTCATTAAGGACAAAGGAACCTTAACACCAGTGTTTCATTGTTGTTTAGGATTTTTTTCCTCCTGTCCAGATGATATAAAGTATGGTTTCATTATTAACATGCGCATGATATCTTCGTTTCTAAGGCATTTTCCCTGTTCTCTTAACTTTTATATACATTCCTATCTAACTTATATATAGTATTTATTCAGAATAGTCTTCAGTTACGAGTCCAGTTTCTTATTGTGTCCTTGAGACTGTCGCAAACGTGTCTGGAGACGTGGTGGGCAGCGTTTGGATTTTGGACAACTTTTGAACACCAAATAAGTCCACAACAAGGCGTTATGGTATAAAATATAATTTCATTTGTTAGCAGGATCTCATTGGTAGCCAATCCTGGCACCCTGACAGTAGAACGGTACGTATATAATATTCTATGTCCTGTGTTGTAGTATTTCTTCTAATATCACACTGAGCTTACTTTACAACAAGATAATGCCAGGCCACACATAGCAAGTGTTACTATGGTTTTCTTCAATCTTTCCAAACTCTTCAGTGACAAGCAAGGTCGCTTGATCTCTCGCTCATTGAGCATATCTGGAACGCGATGGAATATCGATTCAGATCATCCTGGATTTAAGGATATTTAGCTCTATATTTGGAGGCAATTTGACAAAAAATCCCGAAGCACACCAACCGTAATCTTTACCAGTTTATGAATAACCGGGTAGCAGCCTGCATCCAGGCCAGTTGGGATCCAAAGATATATTGACTTTCTCAATATATGATAAAGAAACTATGTAATAAAACAATAGTTCTGATATTTTAATCGTTTTTTTATTTCACTTTACATTTTTTCACATATTTCAAATTTTGTCTCAATCTAACAAATATTTCTTGGTGAGCCATGCGCGATTCTTTTGTTATAGAGACTCTATATATTTGTATATAGTTATATTTACCATCAAATATAAACTAAATCAACACAATATGTATATTAAAAAAGGCATATCCTGACAATGAGCACATGTGCTTTTCAGAAGGAAGAGCGCCATCTGTTGGAACAGAAATCAACTATTCATTGATTTAACCTGTTCCCTGATATTTGGCCAACCCAATTTCTTGATAAATCAATAAGAGTCATCCATATGGACAAAACTCTTGAGGAAGTGGAAAGTCTTTAATATCACTGGTCGCCTGTAATTTTGAGAGAGAGTGTCAATTTTGTTCACACTTGGTTATCGCGTGTATCTTCAATAAAGGTCACTGTGTATCGAATACCTTTCAGAGTTATTGTCTCAATCTCGATATATACATTCTAGAAAGTAACTCCTAAACTTTCGTCTATGAGTATAATATACTTCTTTGATTGCTAACAAAGTAACATAATAATTGTTAATGAATAGTTTCTCTCAAGGCTATTATTATATTCTAAAGTCTACATTCTTAGCCTTTTGATAAATGAATATCATGCTTGTCCATAATATCTATTGAATTATTTCAAATACCAAATAATGATATATAAGCTGATAGATGGTTTAGGGTCGTAATCAAATAATAGCTCTTTCAGACTTCTGCATCAAATGAATCGTCGAATTTAACAGGAATTTAACGGAATAGAGAGAGAGAGAAGATATAATGGATCCCTATATTAATATTTTCAACTTAAATTGATTTACCTTCATCTATGGCGGAGAATAAATCAATAATATGTTTTATTCTTACCTGAAACCACGAAGAGAAAAGCAAAACCTGCCAGAAAAAAACATCTCCTACTTGAGGTAAAATTCTCTGTGCAGCAGCTTAGAGAGGCTACTTATATAATTTTAAATACCCACCTGTAATTCTTCCAGATGTGAGAGAAAAATCTCAATGAATAATTTACAAGAACACATTTGATATTTAGATTCAGAAATCTATTTGAATATCAATTCTGAACCCCTATATATATATTAGACATATCTAACTTTACAGCAAATGAAATCATTAAAATGGGAATGTTTCTTTCACAAATAAGACAAACCTCTACTGTCCTTACTAAAATGAAAACATATTGGGAGGGCTTGGCTTATCAATGGTGGACCCTGCGAGCGGTTTCACCAATGTAATCAACCAAACCACTTCTTTAGTTCTTAATAATGTATTGAATCATTCTGATTATATATGCTACACTGGAGGGTTGAAACTCAGAAATTCTTTTCAAGAAAACTATGGACATAAGTTCTTAGAACAGTATAATTATATATAAAATTTGCATCAAGCAATGTTCGTCCGCAAACAATAAGGACAAGGTCAGTTAGGCATAAATTAATATAAAGTTTTATACACTGAAGTGTAGAATATATAAGCACAATGATTCAATACAGTATTAGAACTCTAAAAAATCAGTCTTGTATATTGAATTAGCTAAACCGCTGAGAGGGTTTATCACTAATGAGCAAAACCCTCCAAATATTTTTTATTCGCAGTAAGGACGGTAGAAGTTTGATTTATGTGCGATAAAAACATTTTCGTATTAATGTTTTCATTTGATGTATATAGATGGCGCGTTATTGCTTTATATTTTCGTTTAATAAACTATAAATTTTCACTTTTTAAGATTTTAAACTTTAGAGAATCATTAGCTACTCTTCTTTCAAGAAGTAAAAAAAAAGTATATATGAATAAAGTAAATAAAATATAATTTATTAAATTAAATTGGCTCTATTTATTTAGCTAAGAATTTAGTTTATAGAATCGCACTTATAGCTTTAATTATCTAGATTTTTTTCTTGATTATACCAAAGAAAATAATGAAATTGACTCATCATATAGACCAACAATATTTTCAAGGAGCTCCATCCAGATGGGATCCAGATGGGATACCTGTCAATCATCCCTGTATCCCGGGGGGACCACAGGTGTGAGGGGTTCTCGGAAGCTGATCTGTAAATGAGGAAAACGGGACGGTGGCTGACGCCGTTAATTAGGATTATATTTAACTGGGGGTAAGTTGTACTTTCTCTCTCTCCCTATAAATACCCCTTATAATAAATTAATTATCCCCAAACTTGCCCTTGCTTTATTTATCTCTGTGACAATATTATATTACCCTACATAGCCGCTTTTGAAGATCGGATTTGATATATTCATTAGATATATTTATTATTTTCCTTTTTCTACTAATCTCGGGTATTCAGCAAAATCATTGACCTAGCCTAATCAGGTGAACAACGATTGAGGCCCTGTATAATAAAGGACTTGAGTAAGCTGATAGCTGAGTTTTACGACAAAATAGGCGATTGGAATAAAAGAATAGATATGTGAATTTCTTCATTAGAATAAGGAATTGAGATTTGAGTAGCTACATGTGAAACTATATATATCTATTTTGAAAATAGAGCAATCCATAGATAAATCTTTAATTAAAAAGGCAAATATTGGATCAAAAATATATATCTATATAAAATAACGCTAGGTTTGTTTCATTGAACTATGAAAAGATTAGAGAAATGAATAAGTGAATGAAGTTTGCATAGATGAAAAAATCTTTAAATAAGAAGGCATATATTGGATCAAAATAACATTTATTTTACCAATATTTCAGTTGGCTGAACGCCAATCTTTATCAAGGTGTTATAACATTTTAAAGTGTGTCAACAACAACTCAGCGCCACATAATGTCAACAGCATAAGTTTTTTAAAATATTTTGTTATATTCAATGGGGAGAAAAAATTTGATATATATATTTGTCCTCAAAGCTTATGTTCATAGTTCTTCTAAAATACCCATTCCAAGAGTCTATCAACAGTATCACTATAAAAGGAAGTTCCAAAAATGCAATATAACAGCGGTATGGTAGATTAAACTGGCGAAACCGCTGAGAGGGTTCACCACTTATGAGCCAGGCCCTCTCATTAATTTTTCCATTGCAGTAAGGGCAGTAGAAATTGTTTAATATCAAAAAGAATCTTACGCCTTTAAAATAGTTTTGAATTTTGATAACAGATGGCGCGCTAGTGCATAATATATATTTATATTATGAACAAAATAATTTTTGTAAAATATAGGTGTGAATATTTTGAAAATTAACAATAACGCCTATTTTATATTTTATTATAGTTTGAATATCCGGTCAAAAGTTAATTAAAATCTCATAGTGAAATTTTTAAAGTCATTGAAGTTGAAATTGTAAGAAAACTTGTTTTTGTGAAGATATTTCTTGATTGATAAAATGTTAATTTTTTTAATTGTATTTGGCTGAATAATTTTACCTATAAAGTTGTTTAATTTGTTGTTAATTCTGTAGAATCTAAAATTTGTCCAAAATAGATACCTTTGGTGCAATTTTTTGATATATTGGAATCTTGTCTATTACAATTAATAATGTTGAAATTGTCATATACTTCTATACTTTTTTCTTTTAGATTTAGGTATAAATCGAGGAAGTTGAATTTTTGATCTAATTTAATCAAAAAGTCAACTTCCTCGATTTATACATAAATCTGAAAGAAACTGACAAGTCTGAATGCTTGAAAATAAAAATTTGAACAAGAAACTTAACCCTACAAGCTTTTTTATTTTAAAATATAACAAAGGGTTTTCAATTATTTTGTATAATGATTTTTTATAGATTGTACATAGAGAATTAGCTCGTTGAAGAGCAGTATATTTGCTCGAAAGCTTGCAAATTCAAAATTAAAAGAAATTTTTTACCTCTCTGATATTTATTTTTTCCTTTTTAAAATAATTTATGGATAACTATTGCTCACATTAAAATCCCTATATTCATGCAGCATATACTTGCAGCACAAATTGATTCATATTTATCTATCACTAAGAATAAATAAAGGATGCACTAGCCTGCCATCTGTTATCAAAATTCGAAATTATTTTAAAGGCGTAAGATTCTATTTGAAAATAAACAATTCTACTGTCCTTACTCCAATGGAAAAATTAATGGAAGGGCCTGGCTTAAGAGGTGAAACTTCCCAGCGGTTTCGCCAGTTTAATCTACCATACCGCTGTTATATTGCATTTTTAGAACTTCCTTTTATAGTGATACTGTTATTAGAATCTTGGAATGGGTATTTCAGAAAAACTATGGACATGAGCTTTATATAAGGACAGTAGAATTACATACATTTATAAACATATAATATGCTTCTAAGGATATAGTTTATTCTTACCTGAAACCACGAAGTAAAAAGCAAAAACTGCCACAAAAAGCATCTCCTATTTGAGATAAAATTCTCGATGCAGCAGCTTGAAGCGGCTACTTATATAACTTCAAACAACCAACTGTAATTTTTCCAGATGTGAGAGAAAAATCTCAATGAATAATTTAATGGAACACATTTGATATTTAGATTCAGAAATCTATTTGAATATCAATTCTGACACCTATATATTAGACATATCTAATTTTACGGCAAATGAAAATATTAAGACGTGAATGGTTCTTTCACAAATAAGACAAACCTCTACTGTCTTCACTGCGATGAAAAAATATTGATAGTTCTTGGCTTATCAATGGTAAACCCTGCCAGCGGTTTCACCAATGTAATCACCAGACCACTTCTTTAGAGCTCTAATACTGTATTGGATTATTCTGATTATATATGCTACACTGGAGGGTTGAATCTTAGAAATGGTATTTAAGCAAACTATGGATATAAGCTCTTAGAACGGTATAATTATATATAAAATTTGCATCAAGCAATTCTCTTCTGCAAACAATAAATTACAAAAAACAATTAATATAAATCTATATAAACTGAAGTGTAGAATATATAAGCAGAATGACCCAATACAGTATTAGAACTCTAAAAAAGTATTATGTTATTTATTTAAAATATCAATTTTCATTCTATGATTGAATTTCTGTGATTTAATTTATTCTGTGGTGTTGAGTGTATATATATGTGTATATATTTCTTTGAGAGACGGGTGTGAGAGAGTGTATGTGGAGAGGTTTAGGCATATGAGTTTATAGATTTGTTATATAAATTTATTTTCATTATTTCTGTATCTTCAATAAAGCAGATTTATGTTTTAATAGATAGTGATTATTACGATCCACCCAACAAAAAGCAGTCTTGTATATTGAATTGGCGAAACTGCTGAGAGGGTTTATCACTAATGAGCAAAACCCTTCCAATATTTTTCATCGCAGTAAGGACAGTAGAAGTTTGATATAGGTGCGAAAGATACATTTTCGTCATAATGTTTTCATTTGATGTATATAGATGGCGCGTTATTGATTTATATCTACTTTTAATAAACTTTATATTTTCCTTTTTTAAGATTTTAAACTTTAGAGAATCATTGGCTACTCTTCTTTCAACAAGTAGAAAAAGTATATATGAATAAAGTAAATAAAATATAATATTATTAAATAAAATTGGCTCTATTTATTTAGCTAAGAATTTAGTATAGAATCGTAGTATTTTACTTAGTGAATAATTATCTAGATTTCTTATTGATTATAAAAAAGAAAATAATGAAATTGACTCATCATATAGACAAACAATATTGTCAAGGAGCTCCATCCAGATGGGACACCTGTCAATTATCCCTGGACCACAGGTGTGAGGGGTTCTCGGAAGCTGATCTGTAAATAAGGAAAACGGGACGGTAGCTGTCGCTGTTCATTAGGATCATCTTTAACTTGGGGTAAGTTGTACACTCTCTCTCTCCCTATAAATACCCTTTATAATAAATTAATTATGCCCAAATTTGCCCTTGCTTTATTTATCTCCGCGACAATATTATATTTCCCTACATAGCCGCTCTAGAAGATCGGATTTGTTATATACATTAGATATATTTATTATTTTCCTTCTACTAATCTCGGGTATTGAGCAAAATCATTGACCTAGCCTTATCAGGTGAACAACGATTGAGGCCTGTATGAAAAAAAAAAAACCTGAGTAAGCTGAGGGCTGCGTTTTCCGACAAAATAGACGAATGGGATAAAATAATAGAGACGTGAATATATTTATTAGAATAAGGAATTGAGAATTTGAGTAGCTGCATGTGAAAACTATATATATTATCAGATAAAAACGCTAAATCTGTTTCAGTGAACTATAAAAGGATTAAAGAAATGAATAAGAAAGTATGCATAGATGAAAATGTGAGAAAATATTAGATTTTAATAGAAGCGAAGGCAAGGAAAACAAAACTCCAGATAAATAACTATTGTCACGCGTTTCCCCTGTGGCTCTTCGCGACAACGCCGCTTCCTCGACCGTGGATCACCTACCCAGACCCTGTTGCCTCACCTCTGCATTTCTACCCTTAGTCAGCCCAAAGACCCCCTGAAAACACGAGAGACTTATCAAAACAGTAGCTATTGTGGTGTTGGAAAGAAAGTCACAACAGCAAACGGAAACAAGTTTGCTAACACTCCTTCTTTTATTGTCATCTTTAATCCACATTACATAAGAATTCGAATATCATTTAACGCTATTCAAAATGGAATGGTTATTATAATCGAAAAATAATAATCGATAAAATCAAGAAAATCGAATGCTGTAATCCAAGAAAATTAAAACACTTTTACTCTCTGATATATAACTTATATAACCTTTTGTACATATTTTAATTTTCCTATTTATTATTATATTTTTTTTACTATTTTAACTATCTTCGAATGTAAATATTGACAAGATGTTAATAAAAGTTGTTTTAATTGTCAATTGTCACTTCTACTCGCTGAAATACACGAAAATGCTATAAGAATAAAAATGTAATCAAGAACTTATTTAGACTTAAAAACTTGGGAATTTACTTAAACAAATAATAGCCACTCTGGCAACAACACAGAATCCTGAAAGCCAAAACAGAAAAAAATACGAATATGAAATATAAAAAATAGACAACAAACTAAATATTATTGAAATAAGTTATAATGCTTTTGATGTTAAGATTGTTAACAAAAAAGCTGATTAGTTATAGCAATTGGGGGGGATACACTGTAACTATCACAAGAATTATCAAATCTACGAATTATAAAAATTACCGATTTACACTTTGAGCTAATAATAAACACTTAACCAATTAAAAGTCAACAATACCTACCTACTATTATCCTAGGGGATTATCTACTTAACATGTAGATTCTTTATAATAATTTCATTTTTTTACGCTCATTGAAATTTTTAGAGTTTACAATTTGTAAGAATATTCTTTTATTTATTTACATATTTATTGAATTTTGACCATAAATTGGTCACTTGTAATAACAGAAAGGTTAGGTTTTGTTAGTAATGCGAAGAAGCATTAACGTTCAAGTTAAATTTATATGTATGTTTATATTGCAAATACTTTAATGTTTTTTCTCTCGTCTTATTTTGGTTGGAGTCAATAAGTTAAAACATTTTGTTACAAGTGAATATTTGAGGTGAACTCTTAATTTTCAGAAAGAGTGTATTCCAGGATGAACATTTACAGTGTGGAGCGGAAGGTTTTACAAGAGTGACATCCACGGCGCCAAGGATTCTTCGGATGGGGAGGTTGAAGACAAGTCCCACTTATTGTATTCCTTCTCTTTAGTACCACATATAATAAAACGATAATTTTTTTCTACATCCCTTCGAACTCACGTGTGTATCTTTGTGGCATCCTGATTAGACAAAGATCACGAACAGTGTCTGGTTACGACGTAACAGTATATTTGATTCGAAGGAAGATTTATTTTACCAATATTTTGAGGGGAAATTCGCCTCTCTATCGTGTTTGCTTTTGTAATTTAAGCTAAATCACGAGAGTAGTTGAGTTAATCTAACTATGTGAGACTAAAGTAAAAAAAGGACCTGATGAAATTACCGTTTATATCAAATATATATATGTTATATTGAGATATTTTATTTAATATTATGTTATATTGGGGTATTATTTTATTTAAAATTATATTTCATCGATTCAAATACTCTGTTAAATCGACCGCCAGAGGTCACGCTTTCTCTATAAATACTCATTGTTATTGTTCCCAGTTGGCCGGCTCAAAACATTTGTACATTATGTCAATAATATTTTGTTTTCCTTATTCTACTCGCCTTAAGCCAGGCATTACCTTTCTCAAATTATGTTTTATATATCCCATAAGCTCAATTAAAGCTATGTTTGATAACTAATTTTATTATAATCTCTTCCACGACTGCATACCAAAATCAAGCAACATCTAATAATTCTATATAAATAACAATCAGAATACAAACAGAAATCTAATCTAATTATTTTATAATATATATATATATATATATATATATGTTGATGGAAAACTTGCCGGGAGGAAATTGATCCATAGAAGCATAGGGCGCCTTTTCCGTCAAAATAAACGTCAAAACCTGACGCCATCTATTGACCGTCGCCGCAAACTAGCGGCCTCGGGTTGGTGACAAAGCCTTTGGTAGATTGTGAAAATTCCATTAGATCCCGTGTGGATCTCATGGAATAAAGTCCGCCCTATGCGGATGAGGGCCATTAGTCCGAAACCATGGTCTCTATGTGGACGCTTCTCAATTTGCCAAAGCTGGTGTTGTGGCTTTGTCACCGACCTGAGGCCGCTAGTCGGTCAATAGATGGCGTCAGATTTTGACGGGAGAGGTGCCCTATGCTTCTATATATATATATATGTTATATAATTTTTAAAAAATTAATAGAAATATAATAGAGATAAATGCATGTAAATATTATTTTATTTTATTAATCTGTTTAAAATAACTCTGTTGTTCTTGGCCACTAGATGGCGCCACCTTAAATATAAATAGATTGTTTTGTTTTTTTTAGTGTTGGTTAGGTAAGTTAGATTTTATTTTATATAGGTATGTAAATGGTGATATAGAATTAATTGTTAAAATTCTATATTTACTTAATTTAAAATATATACTTTTGCTCAAAGAGTTCAAAATAAACTACTTGAGACTGATTTTCTCTTTTTTAATTAAATTCAAGACGACTGCACCTTCAATTTTAACAAATCATTTTTTGGATTTACATAATTATAGAACAGCTAGTCGACAGGATTTGCCTAGTAATTCTCTCTAAAATGCCTCCAAAAATAGAAAAGCCAGTTGAGCAACAATCTTTTACGAGTAATTTTGATTTACCCAAATATGATGGACAAAATTTTGATGTTACTTCATGGTTAAAATTCTTTAATAAAAAATGCCAGCAAAACCATGTTGATGAAGACTATAAACTAAAAAATATTTCGAAATACTTTGATGGCGAAGCTTTTAATTTTTATATAGAGACATTGCAAGATATAGATGATTGGAGAGAACTAGAACAAAAATTACTTTCATATTTTACAGTTAAGGACTCTAACCTATTTAGTAAATTTTTAAATTTGAAATATAATGATAAGGATGATCTTGATAATTACTTTAAAGAAAAATCTTCATTGGCAAAGAAGCTTAATTTGGATACACCACTTTTATTAGAAGCTCTTACAGAGGGGATGCCAAATTACCTGAAGAAATATTTAATTGCAGCAAGAGTTAAGGAAACCTCAGATTGGATTAGAATAGCTACTCAATTAAAATACTCTACCAATCAAGGAAAACAGCAACCATCCACAAGTAATAATGATAATAGGCAGAATTTTCAAAATAGATCATACTACCCAACAAGGTCAAGGTTTAACCCCAACTCTCCTCCAGGTCTACAACTCCAACCACCTCCAAGGTCATCTCCAAGATTAACCACAGCTCATCACCAGGAAGCATCCAGCAGGTCAACCAATTTACCACCCTACCCCTGCAAAATCTGCTCTTCCCATCAACTACCTAACCAATACCACTTCCACCGAGATTGCCCACTCAACAAACATGAGAAAGGACTGCCAACCAACAACCATTCAGAACCTCCAAACCCAGGTAGAACTTTACTATTATTTTCAGTACTCATAAATTATGTTTCACTACCTTGTGTACTTGATACCGCCTCATCTATCTCCATCATGCCCTCAAAATATTTAAATCGCATTCATTACAGAATATTAGATAATTCCCCAAATGTAAAAATAGGTCAAGTAGAAGGTTTTAGCTATCCCTTATGTAAAATATTGGTTAGACTTACTTTAGGAAAAATCACTAAATATCAGGAATTCTTTGTTTGCAATAGCTCAATAGAATACCTTATCCTAGGTTTGCCAACTTTCTATAATTTTTTCTTACAAATTGATTTTTCAAAAAGCCTACTTTTTCAAAATTATAAATTTTTATACTCTTTTAATCCTAAAACTAATAATCATAATTCCTTTGTAACCACTCTATGTATTCCAGACCCATACTATGTTAAAAATTCATCTCTTTTAAATATTGACCCATTAAGTAATTTTAATTATTTTAGTATACCAAATACAAACGTTAAACATATAGATCATAATTCAAATCCCATTATTGATTCTAACTCATATCATAGTATGCAAATTCCATGCCCTATTGTCAATTATAACTCATATTTAGACCTTAGTAACTTAGATATTAACCCAAATTTCTCAATTCAAACAATTTCAGATATTTTGCATAAATATAAGAATGTTTTCTCTAAGCACAATTTTGATATAGGATACATAAAGACTAACCCAATTTGCATATCTCTTTTAGATAATATTCCCATAGCACAAAAGCCATATAGGACATCTTTTTACAATAATGCTGAAATACAAAAACAAATAACTGAATTATTAAAATATGACATCATTAGACCTTCATCTAGCCCCTATAGTTCTCCAGCATTATTAGTGACAAAAAAATCTGATGCCCCAAATCACCCCACAAGACTCTGTATAGATTATAGGAAACTTAATCAAAAAACAGTTCCAGAACATACACCAATTCCACTTATAGAACAAATTATAGATAGGTTATCACAGTCAAAAATATACACTATTCTAGATATTAAAAATGCATACTGGCATATACCCATAGATGAAAAAGATAGACATAAAACTTCCTTTGTAACACAATTTGGATGTTATGAATGGAACAGACTTCCATATGGTCTAAAAAATGCACCTTCACAATTTGAAAGGATTATGAAGTCAGTTTTCACTAAGCATAATATACAATATGCCCTAAATTATTTTGATGATATTATTATACACTCTAAAACTTATGAAGAACACATTAAGCATTTAGATGACATATTAGGTATATTCGAACAAGAGGATATAAAACTGAATCTCAATAAATGCAAATTTTTACAAAAAGAAATACAATTCTTAGGATACACTATTAACTCAGGAAAATATACACCAAATAACACAAATATTGAAGCAATTTTAAAATTAAATAGACCATATAATATTAAAACCTTACAGAGATTTTTAGGCACCATAAATATTTATAATAAATTTATTCCCCACTATGCGCAAATTAGGGCACCTTTGAATGAACTTTTGTTAAAAAATGCTCCTTGGCTATGGAGTGCAAAACATGAACAAGCCTTCCAAACACTTAAAAATTCACTCATATCACAGCCTGTACTATATATTTATGACCCATCAAAACCATGTCATTTGTTCACAGATGCATAAAATATAGGAATATCAGGTGTCCTTAAACAACCTGATGAACAAGGCATTTTACACCCCATAGGTTATTTTTCTAGAAAGCTACACCCATATGAACAGAATTACACTGCCTCAGAAATTGAAACATTAGCAATAATAAATTCAGTACAAAGATTTCACACATACATCCTCAACATTCATTTCACCTTACACACAGATCATTTACCTCTAAAATGGCTTAAAAATGTAAAAAACCCACAGGGAAGATTATTTAGATGGTCATTACTTCTCTCACAGTATGACTTTGATATAAAACATATAAAAGGGTTACACAATATAGAAGCAGATATGTTATCTCGATCACCAGTTTCACACTATTTAACAATAAATGAAATAAAAGAACACCAATTTACAGAGCATATTAATAGTAATAAAATTAAAATTCAAAATGGCATTTACATAGTTAGAAAAAAAGGTTTTAATAGGGCATATGTACCACAATCACTTAGGCAAAAATTATTACATAAAGTACATACAAATCATGGACACATTGGTACAACACAAATGACAAAAATATTATTTCCCTATTATTATTGGCCATATATGACAAAAGACATTGCTAATTTTACAAAACACTGTGAAACATGTCAATTTAATAAATCAAGAGACAATAGGATTATTTATGGACCTTTACAACAAATGCCAATAGCCACACACCCAAACCACATTTTTTCTCTTGATACAATGGGAGGATTGCACAATTATGGGACTACAAAACACAGCATTCATATGATAGTAGACCATCATAGTAGATTCTTATGGACTTTTCCAACCAAATCTGTATCAACTGATTCTTATATTACCTGTTTAAAAAACTTATTCCAAATTAATAAACCTGAAATATTGATAACTGACAGAAATGCAGCTTTTCTTAGCAATAAATTTAAACATTTTTTAGAAAAAAACAATGTTAAGCATCTACTCACCAGTGCACATCATCCAGAAACAAATGCTAAGGTAGAAAGGTTAAATTCCACTATCATTAATAGATTAAGATGTGAATACAATAGTAGTTTAAAAATTCCTTGGACAAAATACATTCCTAAAATTACTGAAAGCTATAATACAACAATACATACAATAACAGGCTTTACTCCTAAATTCTTATACTATGGAATACAACCACAGTATATAGAACATACCACTGAAAAACATACACCAATAGAAGATGCAAGAAAATTATCAATTGAAAGAACTATAAAATCACATGAACATAGTAAGCAGCTCTATGACATTAAACATCCAGAACCCATTTTTAAAGTAGGAGATCAAGTATTGGTAAAAACTTTTATTTATCCAAACACAGGTAAATTAACCCAAAGGTATATAGGTCCATTTAAAATTTTAAAACAATTTTCCCCAGTAACATATGAAATAGATAAGCCTAAAATACCTCAAAATAAAAAAACTGAAATTATACATTCTAATAAACTTAAATTATTTCATCCTGAAACAGACTTTTTACTTCAAGATAACACTAACATAGGAAATAACTCAATTTTAACCCAAAATTCCAACCAAAAATTAATAGATATTGATGACAACCCATGTTTTTTGCAGGAAGAACATATTTTAGATATGGACAATAAAGAACTAATTTCAACACCAGCACTATTACCTACAAAATACATTTGATTTTTATCTAAATACTCTATTATTTTCATAATGTAAGTTTTACTATTTTTTGAACAATTAATTTCAATACATTGTGTGTAAATAGGCTATTTTCTTTTGCGTAATAATCTTTTGAAATCTAATTCATATTTTGAATACCTTTTATTTGTGTCTGCCTTTAAATTTTGTATATAATTTTCATTATTATGCCATATATAATTTGCATACATGTTGTATACATCATATTTTAAAAATATTATTTGTTTATAAACAAACTAATTAAACAGAAGATTTTTGGGTATTGATTTTTATTGTTTAATATTATATTCTATTTTGTAAATTATTTTCCTTTTATTTTGACACCCTATATAAGTCTTTTTCATGGGGGGGAAATGTTATATAATTTTTAAAAAATTAATAGAAATATAATAGAGATAAATGCATGTAAATATTATTTTATTTTATTAATCTGTTTAAAATAACTCTGTTGTTCTTGGCCACTAGATGGCGCCACCTTAAATATAAATAGATTGTTTTGTTTTTTTTAGTGTTGGTTAGGTAAGTTAGATTTTATTTTATATAGGTATGTAAATGGTGATATAGAATTAATTGTTAAAATTCTATATTTACTTAATTTAAAATATATACTTTTGCTCAAAGAGTTCAAAATAAACTACTTGAGACTGATTTTCTCTTTTTTAATTAAATTCAAGACGACTGCACCTTCAATTTTAACAAATCATTTTTTGGATTTACATAATTATAGAACATATATATATATATATATTATATAAAAATATTATTTTATTTTAAATTATAATTTCATAGATTCAAATACTCTGCTAAATCGACCGCCAGAGGTCACTCTTCCCCTATAAAAACTCGTTGTTGTTTTATCCCAATGGCCGGCTCAAAACTTTTATACATTATGTAAATAATCTTTTGTTTTCCTTATTCTACTCGCCTTGAGCCAGGCATTACTTTTATCAAATTATGTTCTTTTATATATTCCTTTAGTTCAATTAAATTACTGATCAAAATTATTTTTATTATCATACTTTCAAGATTTAACCACGACTGAATTAACAAAGTATGATCCTCAAGATATTCCAGAATCAAGCAGAAAATCTCACCTTTATTTATAATATATATACATTCTATAAATGTTATAAAAATAAAAAATATATAATAATATATAATTTTTATATTAGTATAAAGGTTGTAAACGTTTCCCGTTTTCTCTTCCTTTACAAATATTTGAATATCATTTCATTCAGGTTTATATAGATAGGAAGTATTATTGAGTTAGGTTAATATGTATAACGATTAAAATTCGTTAATCCCAAATCCATATAGAAGGGAGATCCTGTGCTAGAGTATATAGAGGAATGATGAGAAATCACACACAATATTGAACCCAATAATTGCTTCCGATGGTATTGAAATATAGAGATATTAAAGAAACCTGTTAGTTGTCCAAATTTGAATACAATTTCTGGAATAGTTTTATATAGGTAATTATGGCGAAACCGCTGGCAGGGTTCACCACTGATGAGCCAAGCCCACCCAATACATATTTTTACCTCGCAGTAAGGGCTGTAAAAGTTTGTATTATGTTTAGAAAACAAATACGAGAATCATGGGACGAGTGTCTTTTGTAGGAAGCTTTATTTTAAATCGCTCAAGCTTTCGGGCTGACCGGCCCTTCTACAGGAGATAAGTGAACAATGGCACATCAGGTACTATATAATAATCGGACTATTTACATATTCAAAAATTAAAATTTTTAAAAACTTTTTATAGGGATTTTGCATAACTAAGCAAAGTCGGGAGGAATAATTAACATAATAGTAAATTATGGACAGTAGAAATTGACATGTATGATAATAGATATTAGATATAGTAGAGCCTGTAATATCTTATACTGTCTATGAGAAAGGAGGGGGGGAATCTACACAGATGGAGGAAACAGGGCTATGGGAACAGAGATTGGTAGGATTCAGGAAGGTCGATATGTCTATTGATGGCGTGGAAGCCCTGGGAAACGAGAGCTTCCAAGGTGAGGCGCTGCTGCTTGTTGTGTATGCGGCTATAGTGCACAGATGGATTGGCCAGGTCGAAAGAGTGGTTGGTGGTTCGGATATGCTGGTATATGGCTGATTTCTCATCTTGTCTGGAGATGTTTTTTCTGTGTTCCTCGAGTCTTGTCCCTACGCTCCTGCCCGTCTCACCAACGTAGACAACATCGCAGTCAGCGCAGGGAATGGAGTAGACACAGCCAGACAAGAGAGATGGGTTAAATGGGCTATTGCTTTTAGTATCCGGGTTCCTAATGAGGGAACTGATGTTAGGGGAGTTGGAGTACAGGGTCCTGACTCCAAACTTGCTTAGGGCTCGGGCTATGGAGGAGCTAGTGGGGGAATATGGGAGGACACATATGGATTTATACACGGGGTTGGGAGCAGTGTGGTTGGGGTTGTGGAAATGACGTAATATAAAAGACTTCGGGTATTGGAATTTTATGAGATTAGCTATGACTCTATTGGTTTCCATGGTTTTGAAATCAGAGGTGGAACAGTGGGTGTGAACTCGTTTAGACAGGGTTTTGACTGTGTTGATTTTGTGGCTAAGGGGACAGAAGGAGTTGAAGTGAATATAATTTGGTCTGAACGAGTTCTTATAATGTACTGTGGAGTGGTATCTGGTTGGGGTCCGGATGATTAGGAAATCTAAGAAAGGGAGGGCGTTGTAGGTCTCGGTTTCATGGGTGAAGGAAAGGTCAGGATGGTAACTAATGAGTTTAGAGAGGATATTTTCAACCTGGCTTTTTGTGCATATGCAGAACACATCATCTATGTATCTACGCCAAAGGCGGATATCGGATGGAAAATCTGAGGTGATCTGCATATCTTTAGACCGCATAACAATCTCAGCAGCAGCTGAGGAAAGAGGGTTCCCCATTGGGGACCCTTTTATCTGTAGAAAAAACTGGGAGTTGAAGGAGCAGATTGAGGATTGTAAACAGAGATGGGTGAGTTCTATAATTTTGGATGAGGTATGGCTATCAACATGGGAATTAACTAGGAAGGATCTGAGGGAGTCTATAATTAAACCATGGGGTAGGCTAGGGTATAAGGAAACTACATCAAAAGAAACCATGACAAGGCTCGGGCAAGGAGGGGTACCATGCACATCATTAATGAAAGTACTGGTGGAGGAGATGGAAGTAAGGGAAGGAGTACCTTTTAGGAGGGACGAGAGGAACGACGAAATGAACTTGGCAACTGGAGCCATGGGGGATAGGAAGTGGGCCACGATTGGTCTTAACGGGATTCCGGGCTTGTGGAGTTTGGGTAGGCCATATATATAGGATTCAGTGTTGGTATCGGGGAGAAAGGACTTGTGCTCTTCTGGTGTAATGATCAGGTTTCTTTTCAGACGGTTAAGTTCTTTTCGGACGGAGGAGTATATGGTGGACCTGTTTTGGGTAGAGATGGGTTTGAAAGTGGAGATGTCGGCGAGAACAACCTGTAATTTTTCTTTATAATCTGTAGTATTCATGATAACCGTTTGTGAACCTTTATCTGAATGTATAAAAGAAACATTCGTGCTTTTAAATCCTTTCATTTTATATGTATAGATGGCGCGTTATTGCTTTGTGTTAATATAATCTTTATACACGTTTTTTGGCACAGATTTATAGATTGATGAATTTGTATTTACATTTTAACACAATCTTATTTTGGGGAAAAGAAATTATACCTCTTCGGCATTAGGCAAATTATGACATATATATATATTCGTTTTTTTTTCTCTTTATATTATAATGACAATTTTAAAAATAGTAAAATGATCATTTATTATAATGTTAAATGGAAATAACACCGATTAGCACTTTTTATTTTAAATTTTTCTTATCTTTTATAAATAGTTTTTCAATGTGTTCTCTAGATGTATACGATTTTTTTTATAATTGTCGTCTAGACATGGTGACTACATTAATGTAGATTTTATACTATTGACTTTTCTAATAATCTTTAAAGAAACTGATTCCATGAATATTAAGCAGGCGTTATCCTTATTGATACACAAGAGATAGAACAAATATAAATGAGAAACTTATATATATATATATATATATATAACAGAGCAAAACAATGGAACATTTCTTCTTGCGGTTAGCGCCTATTTACTTGTGGTCTTACCCAACTACTCTGTGGGAATAATTGATTAATTAAAATATATACAACATATATAATAACATTTTGAAAATAGAGCAATCCATAGATAAATCTTTAATTAAAAAGGCATATATTGGATCAAAAAATAATTTATTTTACCAATATATCAGCTGGCTGAACGCCAACCTTTATCAAGGTGTTATAACAAAAAATATATTTTTTGATCCAATATATGCCTTTTTAATTAAATATAATAACATTTAGAAAAAATGGAACTGTAAAGGAA
This sequence comes from Cordylochernes scorpioides, assembly GCA_030710605.1. Classification (NCBI taxonomy): domain Eukaryota; kingdom Metazoa; phylum Arthropoda; class Arachnida; order Pseudoscorpiones; family Chernetidae; genus Cordylochernes; species Cordylochernes scorpioides. The sequence goes on from CP092875.1 coordinate 75,562,947, forward strand.
TTTAATATTTTCGCTATCTCTCTTTAACCTATTTTCAAAAATTATTACATCACTATTATTTTAATATATGCTAAAGAATGATAATATATTTTCTAAATACCTCATTATTGAGAGAAACAATTACAGTAGAACCTCCACGAGTGGACAGTTTAATTTACAAAATTATTATTTTTACTATTTTTCAACTCTCCGATAAGAAGACACCTCTCTCTAGAGGACACTTTGGCTTTGCAATTATATGTCCTTTACAGGGAGGTTTTACTATATTTAAATTTAAGATAATCTGAAATTTGGATTCGTATTATTTACCTTTCATAAGAGTCTTATTGTTGCATATATCTTCTAACATGTTTACAGCAAACCTTTCAAATTCTAAAATTCCGTCTTTTAACTCATCTTCTAAGCATCCTTGCAAGGTTTTGACCAGTTTCTTTCCTGATTCAACTCTCTCCCTGTACAGAACACAATCAAGTATGATGCGGCAATGTACAACAATCACTTATACTTACCTGCAATGCTGAGTTAAATCATTCGCGGATGCATCATCTTTCTAGTTCCATCCAGGAATAATGTTACTCCAATCGTATTCCTCACCTTTTATTAGATTTATATAGCTGTTCTTGAAATACCCCAGTATTTCTTTGGTAGACAATGGTAATGCTCCTAGAAACAACATAATTATTTAAGTAATATTTGTAGCAAATTATAATTTTGGAGACTATTTCAATGTGAATTTATTATTTTATTATAAAATTATAATATTCATATTTTTGTTTATCCCTATTACACGTCGTACAGGCTATGATAATCATGATGAGTAGAAGTAAGCGACTGTTTTTACTGTAAGTGCATCACACGTCTACACATGTGAAAGGCAATTCGACTTTGCACTTATAAATGTGTCAGAACACCGTTTGGTTTATTGCACTCGCTAGTGGGGTTGGAATTTCGCAAGAATCAGGGGCCATTGAGGCAATTTTTATATCAGAAAAAAAGTGTCCAATTCAGGAATCGAACCCGGGTCGTAGCGGTCGAAAACCAACGGTTTGGACCATCCTTCCATCGACCCCCTAATATATATTAATCTTTTAATAAAAAAGCATATATTGGATCAAAATATCATTTAATTTACCAATGTTTCAATTGGCTGAACGCCAACCTTTATATCAATGTGTTATTCTATATATATTATAATATATTAATCTGCAGTGAAAAAAATCTTAAAATTAGATTTGCTATTTTAAATCTGTATAACTCGAAGAATTTTATACTTCTATCTCTTAAAGGTGGAATCCGAAAGTATCTTTCTTTATGATTCTATAATGATATTTACTAAAAATTATATCTTTAATCAGAGAAGAATAGAGAGAACATCAGTTATTCTTTCTATTGGCATTCTAATTTATATTTTTAGAAAGTTCAAATAGGTTTTTTTGTGGGTCATTAGGACTTTCCTTTAGTGGCACAGATCTGCGATCAATCTGAAACTTTAATATTGTTGCACCAAGTTGCGGCTTGGCAGACTCTTCAGCCTTGATTCTCTCCTGTGCTGGGTCTTGCATCTTACCAGAGCGTGTTTCAACCATCCTACAACTTTATAAAAGGGAATAACGAGATAAGTCTTCTTCAAGTAGCCTCCAGGATCCTTCCTTTATTTTCTCACATCAAAGAGAGCAGTGAAGTCACACGTGTACCTAAATACAAATGATGATAATCTAAATAATCTGTTTTAAATAAATATCATAGAATATAAAAATAAATAAATTTATAATTTAAATTTCAAATATATTAAAAATAATATAAGAAATACGCCATTAATAATGATGTAACACTTCCCCCTCTCCAGAGGTCGTCACGTCCTCGTGAGTTACCTCATCAATTCTCTCAAAATAGGGTTTGAGTCTTGAGACATGGACAATCAATGGGTCTTGGCCAGGATTATCTTTCGGCTCAATTAAGTAATTTACGTTAGACAGCTTCTTTAATATTCGATATGGGCCAAAATATTTTCTCAATAGTTTTTCACATTTTCCGATTTTCCTGACTGGTGTCCAAACTGCCACTAAATGTCCTGGTTCATAGATTCTCTCGTTGTGTTTTTTGTCATAGTTTCTCTTCATTCTTTCCTGAGTCTTCTCTGTGTTGTTAATGACTACCTGTCTCGTCCTTGCTATTTTATCTAAGTAATTTTCTATATATTCGTCATAATCGTTCATGTTACTGTCAATTGGGATATTATCGTCGTCTAAGAGGGACATGGGTTCCCTCCCAAATAACAGGAAAAATGGAGAGTAGCCTGTGGTTTCTTGAATCGTGGTATTGTACGCGTGGGTGACGAAAGGGAGGATTTCGTCCCAGTTCTTCTGGTCTGTATTTACATACATGCTTATCATGTTGATTAGAGTTCTATTTAGCCGTTCCGTTAGTCCGTTAGTCTGGGGATGGTAGCTCGTCGTGAAGCAGTGTTTAACTTTGCACATTTTCATAACCTCCTTCATCAAATTGCTAGTGAACTGTGAACCTCTGTCACTAATAAGAAACCTTGGGGCCCCGTGACGTAAAAAAAAATTGTTCGATTAAAAATGTAGAGACTTCTTTCACTGTTGCTTCTGAGACTGCCTTTGTTTCAGCGTACCTGGTATAATAATCAGTCAACACAATTATCCACTTCCTTCTTCTTTTCGTTGATGGCAAGGGACCAACAAAGTCAATCCCGATTCTTTCAAAAGGGTAGTTAGCTGGGGGAATGGGTTGCAAAAGTCCAGAGGGCGACTGATTTGAACCTTTCCCACTTTGGCAAAGATGGCACGTCTTTACAAATTCTGAAACATCTTTCAGCATGGAAGGCCAATGATATTTATTCTTCAAACGGTATGTGGTTCTGGCGACGCCTAGATGGCCATTCAGCATATGGTTGTGGAATTCACTCATGATTTCTTTCCTTCTCTTCATTGGCACTGCCAGCAACCATGCTCTGCCTTCAGGGTTTGGGTTCTTCTTATATAGACATCCATTTTCCTCTTTAAAATTCTGTGTGATTGCTCGTTTGCTTCCTTTAAGGCTTTTCTTAACATCTTCTATGAATTCATCCTCTTCATTTATTATCTGATTCAAAAATAGTCGTTCATAATCTTCGACCCAATCCGTTTCAGGTAGGGGTCCTCTAGATAAGCCATCAGCATCCATATGTTTTTTACCCGATTTGTGTATTATGTCAAAATCGTATTCCTGAATTTTCAGTGCCCACCTTGCAAGTCTACCTGTTGGATCTTTAAGATTTTTCAGCCAGCACAATGCGTGATGGTCTGTAATTATCTTGAAGTGTCTTCCATATAGGTAGGGTCGTAGTTTTGATATCGCTCACACCACAGCCAAACATTCCTTTTCGGTGGTTGAGTAATTTTGCTCAGCTTTACTTAGAGTTCGACTCAAATATGATATCACCTTCTCTTCCCCACAGATAATTTGGACCACTGTTGCACCTAAGCCGATGTTAGAGGCGTCTGTGTGAATGTAGGTGGCTGCATTTGGATCAAAGTGACCTAAAATTGGCGGATTTATCAGAACTTTTTTAAGGTTTTGAAATGCTTCCTCTTGTTTTTCTGTCCAGGTAAATTGCGCATTTTTCCTGATGAGTCCTGTCAATGGGTCAGCAATTAATGAGAAATCTTTAATGAATTTTCTATAATAGGAACACATTCCTAGGAACGATTGTACTTCTTTGAACTTCTTGGGCTGAGGAAAATCCCTAACGGCTTTGATATTATATTCGGCCGGTTTTATACCCTGTTGGTTGGTTATATGACCAAGGATCTCAAGTTCTTCAAAAGCAAATCTGCATTTCTTGTCGTTCAGTTTCAAATTAGATTCACTAAAACATTTTAAGACAGCTTCAAGTCTTTTAAGGTGGGTTGGAAAGTCTGAGCTGTATATAATAACGTCGTCCAGATAACAAAGGCAAATCTGCCATCTTAGATTTCCAAGCACATTGTCCATATTCCTCTCAAAAGTAGCAGGGGCGTTGCATAGTCCAAAGGGCATGACGTTGAATTCATATAAACCGTGGGTCGTAGTGAAAGCTGTCTTCTCCTTGTCTTTCTCTTCAATTTCGACTTGCCAATATCCCGATCTAAGGTCTATTGCTGAGAAGTGCTTCGATCCTTGGAGAGTATCCATTACGTCATCAATTCTTGGGATTGGATAAACATCCTTTACTGTTACCTCATTCAATTTTCTATAGTCTACACAAAATCTGAACTTACCATCTCTCTTCTTGACCAGTATTACAGGGAAAGACCAGGGACTTGAAGATGGTCTAATTATGCCTTCTTTGAGCATTTCATCAATTTGATCTTTTATAATGTCCCGTTCTTTGGGGCTCACCCTATATGGCTTGTGCTTTATCGGTTTTGCATCTTCTGTATCGATCCGGTGTTTTGCCAAATTGATCCTGCCTAACCTCGGCGAAAACAAATCAGCATACTTAATTAAAATTTGTTTCAAATCCTCTTGTTCTTTAGGTGATAGATTTTTGTTTATCTGAAATTGGATTTCGTCATTATTAATTTGCTCTAACTTCTCTATGAACTTGGTGAATGTTTGGTCTTTCATGATTTTTAAAGGTCGAGGATAAGGGTTCGTTATCCAGATATGAGTTTTCCTATCCGTGACAGTAAGCAAACTTCTTGCCAATCGAAGGCCATTTATTTGAATCATTCTGTTGTTCTCTTCGATGACATATTCGCCATCCTCTGCTTCTATTGAGGCCTTAATTAATCTAATAGACAGTTCAGGTATAACAGTATCTTCAACGCTTTTTATTTTTTTAAGTTCATAATTGCTTATGTCATGATTATTCGTCAGATCGTATTTTATTATTTCTTTTTTGCAATCTATTTTCGCGTTCATTTTCTTAAGGAAATCTCTTCCAAAAATTAATGTCCGTAAATGCGTTTTCAAAATCACAAATTTGTGCGATAATGCTTTGTCATCAATTTTTATATTTAACAATATACTTCCTACTATGTCTATTTTTTTCCATCGGGTCCTGAACAAGTTTTTGCGAGTTTACTTATACCATGGCCTGTATCGAGGGCCGTTCTGAGGTCGACCACTGAGAGGTCAGCGCCTGTATCAACCAAAGCTTCAAAAGTTCCTATCTTGTCCACATGAATTTTTAATTTGTATTTAGGGTCCAACTTTTTGATTCCATTTATGGTCGACTTGCTTTGATTGACATATTCAGGCGCGACGCTTAGTTTAAATCTTCCAACACGGAATATCTATTCCGGGTAGGAATATTTGTCTGTGTGCTATGACATACATCAGCATAAAGCCGAGGTCCTGATTTATCTGATATTTAATTCATTTGGCATTTCTCTTCGATCTTCTCTTGGGTAGCTGTTGGATCCTCTTCTAGGATTCTTATAAACTTGACCCTACAATAACGGGCCACGTGCCCTGGCTTGTTACACTTGAAGCAGATTGGTCTTCCATCTTCCGTCCTATTTTTGCTCACTTCTTGACTTTTATTGTAGGTGTTTCTCTGGAGGTTTGGTTTAGGCACAAAGTTTGGATTATAAGGACGTCTCGGGGTAAAGGGCTGGGTCAAGTTGTTTCGATACTGCCTAGGAGTAGGAGGGAAGTCGTTCTTGTAATTATTGGAAACAGGGGCTTGGGGCCTGGAAGGGGTCTGGTAGTTTCGTGTGGCAGTCGGCGGCACGTACCTCGATTGTTGTTGGGGTCTAGAATAGCGTGGGCCGTTATATAGGTTTCTGGATTTCTCCACACGTTCCCGATACTTCTTTTCAAAAGAATCCATTTTCTTGCACACGACAAGAAAAGGGTTCAGGTAGAGCGCGAATGAGTACTCTTTTTTTCAGTCCTCCAATAACATGATCGATTTTTGTTTCTTCTTCCATTGCGGGGTCAACCTTGTTGCACAACACTAGGATGTCTTCCGCGAACCTGATTGCTGGTTCATTCCAGTGTTGCATTCTGTTGAGCTTCATTCTTAGTTCTTCTTTATTGGCGTCCAGAGAAAAATCCTGAATGAGGCGGATTTTAATATTTTCCCAGCTCGTGAAACTCGCTTTGTGTAAATTCAACCAGGTTTTAGCGCTTCCCGTCATGTTCATGGCGGCATAACGGGCAATTATGTAGTCTGCCCAATGATAGAGGAAACCAATCTCTTCGAGGGATTCTATCCATGGGCGAGGGTCTTCTGTTCCATCATACTTGGGGATGTCGATGTTGGGATTCAGGACAACTGGGTCGGAACTAGCATCTCCACCAATTGTTGCACCAAGTTGCGGCTTGGCAGACTCTTCAGCCTTGATTCTCTCCTGTGCTGGGTCTTGCATCTTACCAGAGCGTGTTTCAACCATCCTACAACTTTATAAAAGGGAATAACGAGATAAGTCTTCTTTAAGTAGCCTCCAGGATCCTTCCTTTATTTTCTCACATCAAAGAAAGCAGTGAAGTCACACGTGTACCTAAATACAAATGATGATAATCTAAATAATCTGTTTTAAATAAATATCATAGAATATAAAAATAAATAAATATATAATTTAAATTTCAAATATATTAAAAATAATATAAGAAATACGCCATTAATCATGATGTAACAATATGTGAGTCAGTTGATATTAGGACTATACTATAAATTCACAACGTCAATAGCTGATATCTAGTTTAAGAAGAATTATATAATAATTTATTTGTAGGACTCCTTAAGTAAGATGTTTCCAAATGATTCTCTCTCTCCCAAATTAATTAAAAACAATTTCAAAGCGTCATTTCCAGGAAATATCTAATTACAAAATTCTAATATGTCATATAATACGACTTTATCATTTAAATTCTTGTACAAGATCATGGAGACTAATTTCATGAATTAAATTTATAAACTTGGTAGGGTTGGAATATTGGCCATGTTTTGAGGTTCCAATGCTTTCAAAGAGGTGGTCTGGTGAGGCCTCTTAGTTCCTGCAGATGGTGCATCTTGGGAAGACCTTTACACCATCCTGTAAAGGAATAGATCTTGTATAGCTAGTTTTGAGCCTGGAAATACGGGTTGCTGCTTGTCGAATCATCACATTGGCCAGAATATATTCAAGCTTTTGGTTCAGATACCAATGATTGAATGTTGACTCTTGTATTTTTTCTGGATGTTTCTATTTTGTATGCATTTAAAAAAGTCGAAATCAAAGTCTTAGTTAGCTATTGCTTCTGATTCTTCAGTAGCATCTGCTGTGCCCTTAACATTCAGAAAATTGTTTGATTTCGAAAAGAATCATAAGCGTCTAAAATAGCCTCAATTACTTATTCAGTCCTATGTGGGATGGGGTTCACTGGAAGGTTATTTGTGTGTCTCTCTGAAGCATGTCTAAATTCTGAGATATTTTTCTCAGGGGCATTTTAGAGCTGGTGTATTAGTGATGTTTGTGGTTACTAGGATATTTCTTGACTTAGCTGTCATCCTTGGAACATAGGTCGCGCCAGCCTCAAGGACGCGGTAGCACACATTTATATCAATTATTGCACGGTAAAAACAAGATATGTAATTTGTTGAAATATATCTATGAGATATCTGAAAGATATTATTTATGTCGGGTATAATCCATTTATTTTGAAATTTATCCATAACGTCATTATTTTCTGATGTAGGTGTTTATATTGTGGTTAGAGGTATGTTCCTGTTTTATCTATGCCAAGTTCTATGCCACAACTGAAGAATTTATTTTTCTATAATTATTTTATAGAAATTGAATCATAAATGGTCTTCAGTAAATTTCTGATACGTTAGTATATAAGAACCGTTATGCATTTCTAATAAAAAGGTTCTGTTGTAAGTGACCGGTGAAAGTATGAATTCAAGATCAATAGGAAACTATCTCTTTTTTATCCTCGAAATTTTTGAGAAAAAAAAATATATCCTGAATATATTCAAAATCATTTCATCATGTTCTTTGAAATATATCTTCAAAATCCACATGGATTATAACTTTGGTATTTATACTTTTCAAGTCGATTTTTTTCAATCAAGTATTGATTCCCAAAGAATTCACAATACTATATATCTCAACCTTTTATAAAATATAAAAATATGAATTTTGTCAATGACTGTTTAATCATTTTAATATCTGTTGTTTGAACCGTCATGTATTGAAACCAGCGCGAGTACATAACCCGTATCTCATTCGAACAATACATTTTCGATACTTATCTGAAGATTAGTTTTTATCCTGTAAAACAATTAATATTTTTATATTATTATAGTAAATTATGGACAAAACTCTTAAAATAGTGGAATGTCTTTAATATCACCGGTCGCCTGTTTTTCTTTTAGAGAGACAGAAGCAATTTTGTTCACACATTTTGTATCTTCAATAAAGGTCACTGTGTATCAAATATCTTTCAGAGTTATTGTCTGAATCTCGATACATTCTAGAAAGTAACTCCTAAACTTTCGGCTATGAGTATAATATACTCTTCGTATCGCTAACAAAGTGACAATATTATTGTTAATGTATAGTTTCTATCAAGGCTATTATTATCTTCGGCCTGTCACTGAGTAGTGCTCCCAGTCTTGATGACAAAGGCAGACGCATTCTAATTCACCCAGTGTGGAGATAAGAACGAAGAAGAAGAAGATCTTCTAAAGTCTACAGGCTTAACCTTGTGGTAAATGAATATCATTCTTATCCTCAATATCTATTTATTTAGTTAAATCACCAATAGGATATATAAGGTAATAGAGGGTTTAGGGTCGTAATCGAATAATAGCTGTTTCAGAATTCTGCATCAAATGAATCATCGAATTTAAGATACATTTAAAGGCATAGATATAAAGGATACCTATATTAATATTTTCATCTTGAATTGATTCACTTTTATCTATCACGGAGAATAAATCAATAATATATTTTATTCTTACCTGAAACCACGAAGAAAAAAGCAAAAGCTGCCACAAAAAACATCCCCTATTTGAGATGAAAATCTCTGTGCAGCAGCCTCAAGCGGCTACTTATATAACTTTAAATAACCACCTATAATTTTTCCAGATGTGAGAGAAAAATCTCAATGAATAAATCACTAGAATGCATTTGATATTTAGATTCAGAAATCTATTTGAATATCAATTCTGACCCCTATATATTAGACATATATACTTTTACGGCAAATGAAAACATTAAGACGTGAATGTTTCTTTCACAAATAAGACAAACCTCTACTGTCCTTACTAAAATGAAAAAAATATTCGGAGGGCTTAGCTTATCAATGGTGAACCCTGCCAGCGATTTCTCCAATATTATAAACCAGACCACTTCTTTAGAGCTCTAATACTGTATTGGATTATTCTGATTATATATGCTAAACTGGAGGGTTGAAACTCAGAAATTATTTTCAAGAAAACTATGGACATAAGTTCTTAGAACAGTATAATTATATATAAAATTTGCATCAAGCAATGCTCTTCCGCAAACAATAAGGAAAAGACCAGTTAGGAATAAATTAATATAAAGTTTTATACACTGAAGTGTAGAATATATAAGCAGAATGTCCCAATACAGTATTAGAACTCTAAAGAACCCGTCTTGTATATTGAATTGGAGAAACTGCTGAGAGAGTTTATCACTAATGAGCCAAACCCTTCCAATATTTTTTCATCGCAGTAAGGACAGTAGAGTTTGATATAGGTGCGAAAGAAACATTTTCGTCTTAATGTTTTCATTTGATGTATATAGATGGCGCGTTATTGCATTATATTTCCTTTTAATAAACTTTAAATTTTCCTTTTTTAAGATTTTAAAATTAAGAGAATCATTGGCTATTCTTCTTTCAACAATTAAAAAAGTATATATGAATAAAAAAGATAAAATATAATTTTATTAAATAAATAAAAAAATTGGCTCTAATTATTTATAGCTATGAATTTAGTAGAGAATCGGAGTTTTGTAATTATGAGGATAATTATCTAGATTTATTCTTGATTATACAAAAGAAAAAAAATGAAATTGACTTATCATATAGACCAACAATATTTTCAAGGAGCTCCATCCAGATGGGACACCTGTCAATCATTCCTGTACCCCGGGGGGACCACAGGTGTGAGGGGTTCTCGGAAGCTGATCTGTAAATAAGGAAAACGGGACGGTGGCTGACGCCGTTCATTAGGATTATATTTAACTGGGGGTAAGTTGTACTTTCTCTCTCTCCCTATAAATACCCCTTATAATAATTTCAATAAATAAATTTCAATTTTTAAGATTTTAAAGTTTAGAGAATCATTGTCTACTCTTCTTTCAACAAGTAAAAAAAGTATATGTGAGTAAAGTAAATAAAATATAATTTTATTAAATTAAATTGGCTCTATTTATTTAGCTAAGAATTTAGTATAGAATTGATGTTTTTAACTTGTCAATTATCTAGATTTTTTCTTGATTATACAAAAGAAAATAATAAATTGACTCATCATATAGACAAACAATATTGTCAAGGAGCTCCATCCAAATGGGACACCTGTCAATCATCCCTGGACCCCCGGGGGGGGGGGACCACAGGTGTGAGGGGTTCTCGGAAGCTGATCTGTAAATAAGGAAAACGGGACGGTGGCTGACGCCGTTCATGAGGATTAACTTTTAACTTGGGGTAAGTTGTACACACACTCTCTCCCTATAAACATCCCTTATAATAATTTAATTATCCCCAAACTTCCTATTGCTTTATTTATCTCCGCGACAACATTATATTACCCTACATAGCCGCTCTAGAAGATCGGATTTGATATATTCATTAGATATTTCCAGTATTTACCTTCTACTAATCTCGGGTATTGAGCAAAACCATTGACCTAGCCTTATCAGGTGAACAACGATTGAGGCCTGTATTAAAAAAGACCTGAGTAATATGATAGTTGAGTTTTACGACAAAATAGGCGATTGGAATAAAAGAATAGAGATGTGAATTTCTTCATTAGAATAAGGAATTGAGATTTGAGTAATTGCATGTGAAAACTATTTATATCTATTTTGAAAATAGAGCAATCCATAGATAAATCTTTAATTAAAAAGGCATATATTGGATCAAAAATATATATCTATATAAAATAACGCTAGGTTTGTTTCATTGAACTATGAAAAGATTAGAGAAATGAATAAGTGAATGAAGTTTGCATAGATAAAAATCTTTAATTAAAAAGGCATATATTGGATTAAAATATCATTTATTTTACCAATATTTCAGTTGGCCGAACGCCAACTTTTATCAAGGTGTTATAACATTTTAAAGTGTGTCAACAACAACTCAGCGCCACATAATGTCAACAGCATAAGTTTTTAAAAATATTTTGTTATATTCAATGGGGAGAAAAAATTTGATATATATATTTATATTATGGACAAAATAGTTTTTGTAAAATATAGGTATGAATATTTTGAAAATTAACAATAACCCCCCTTTTATATTTTATTATAGTTTGAATATCCAGTCAAAAGTTAATTAAAATCTCATAGTGAAATTTTTAAAGTCATTGAAGTTGAAATTGTAAAAAAAATTGTTTTTGTGAAGATATTTTCTGATTGCTAAAATGTTAATTTTTTAAATTGTATTTTGCTGAATCCATTTTTTGAAATTCACCATTTAAGTTTTTAATTTTACTTATAAAGTTGTTTAATTTGTTGTTAATTCTGTAGAATCTTAAAATTTGTCCAAAATAGATACCTTTGGTGCAATTTTTTGATATATTGGAATCTTGTCTATTATAATTAATAATGTTGATATCGTAATTTGATCTTTTGTCATATAGATTGTCATGTTAGATTTATGTATAAATCTAAAAGAAACTGACAAGTCTTAATGCTTTAAAATAAAAATTTGAACAAGAAACTTAACCCTACAAGCTTTATTTATTTTAAAATATAACAAAGGGTTTTCAATTATTTTGTATAATGATTTTTTATAGATTGTACATAGAGAATCAGCCCGTTGAAGAGCAGTATATTTGCTCGAAAGCTTGCAAATTCAAAATTAAAAGAAACTTTTTACCTCTCTGATTTTTATTTTTTCCTTTTTAAAATAATTTCTGGATAACTATTGCTCATATTAAAATCTCTATATTTATGCAGCATATACTTGCAGCATAAATTGATTCATATTTATCTATCACTAAGAATAAATAAAGGCTGCACTAGCAAGCCATCTGTTATCAAAATTCGAAATTATTTTAAAGGCGTAAGCTATATTTTGAAAATAAACAATTTCTACTGCCCTTACTCCAATGGAAAAATTAATGGGAGGGCCTGGCTCATCAGTGGTGATACTTCCCAGCGGTTTCGCCAGTTTAGTCTACCATACCGCTGTTATATTGCATTTTTAGAACCTCCTTTTATAGTGATACTGTTATTAGACTCTTGGAATGGGTATTTTAGAAGAACTATGGACATAAGCTTTATATATATAAGTACAGCAGAATAACATACATTTATAAAAATATAATATGCTTCTAAGGATATAGTTTATTCTTACCTGAAACCACGAAGAAAAAAGCAAAAGATGCCAGAAAAAGCATCTGCTATTTGAGATAAAATTCTCGATGCAGCAGCCTGGAGCGGCTACTTATATAACTTTAAATAACCACCTGTAATTTTTCCAGATGTGAGAGAAAAATCTCAAAGAATAATATTTACTAGAATGCATTTGATATTTAGATTCAGAAATCTATTTGAATATCAATTCTGACCCCTATATATTAGACATATCTACTTTTACGGCAAATGAAAACATTAAGACGTGAATGTTTCTTTCACAGATAAGACAAACCTCTACTGTCTTTACTGCGATGAAAAAATATTGATAGTTCTTCGCTTATCAATGGTAAACCCTGCCAGCGATTTCACCAATGTAATCAACCAGACCATTTCTTTAGAGCTCTAATACTGTATTGGATTATTCTGATTATATATGCTACACTGGAGGGTTGAATCTTAGAAATGGTATTCAAGCAAACTATGGATATAAGCTCTTAGAACAGTATAATTATATATAATATTTGCATCAAGCAATGCTCTTCCGCAAACAATAAGGAAAAGGCCAGTTACGCATATATAAAGCTATATAAACTGAAGTGTACAATATATAAGCAGAATGACCCAATACAGTATTGGAACTCTAAAAAAGAAGTCCTGTATATTGAATTGGCGAAACCGCTGAGAGAGTTTACCACTAATGAGCAAACCCTTCCAATATTTTTTTTATCATAGTAAGGACAGTAGAAGTTTGATATAGGTGCAAAAGAAACATTTTCGTCTTAATGTTTTCATTTGATGTATATAGATGGCGCGCTATTGTTTTATATCTACTTTTAATAAACTTTTAATTTTCCTTTTTTAAGATTTTAAACTTTAGAGAATCATTGGCTACTCTTCTTTCAACAAGTAAAAAAAGTATATATGAGTAAAGTAATTAAAATATAATTTTATTAAATAAAATTGGCTCTATTTATTTAGCTAAGAATTTAGTATAAAATCGGTGTTTTTAACTTGGGGCGAGAATTATCTACATTTTTTCTTGATTATACAAAAGAAAATAATGAAATTGACTCATCATATAGACAAACAATATTGTCAAGGAGCTCCATCCAGATGGGACACCTTTCAATCATTCCTGGACCCCCCCGGGGGGGGGGGGGGGGGGGGGGGAGGGGGCACAGGTGTGAGGGGTTCTCAGAAGCTGATCTTAGATTCAGAAATCTATTTGAATATCAATTCTCACCCTTATATATTAGACATATCTAATTTTACAGCAAATGAAATCATTAAGACGTGAATGCTTTTTTCACACATATATCAAACTTGTTCTGTTCTTACTGCGATGGAAAAAATGTTGGGAGGGTTTGACTCATCAATGGTAAACCCTGCCAGCGGTTTCACCAATATAATCAACCAGACCACTTCTTCAGTACTTAATACTGCATTGGATTATTCTGCTTATATATGCTACACTGGAGGGTTGAATCTTAGAAATGGTATTTAAGCAAACTATGGATATAAGCTCTTAGAACAGTATAATTATATATAAAATTTGCATCAAGAAATGCTCTTCCGCAAACAATAAGGAAAAGGCCAGTTACGCATATATAAAGCTATATAAACTGAAGTGTACAATATATAAGCAGAATGACCCAATACAGTATTGGAACTCTAAAAAAGAAGTCCTGTATATTGAATTGGCGAAACCGCTGAGAGAGTTTACCACTAATGAGCAAACCCTTCCAATATATTTTATCATAGTAAGGACAGTAGAAGTTTGATATAGGTGCAAAAGAAACATTTTCGTCTTAATGTTTTCATTTGATGTATATAGATGGCGCGTTATTGCATTATATTTCCTTTTAATAAACTTTAAATTTTCCTTTTTTAAGATTTTAAACTTTAGAGAATCATTGGCTACTCTTCTTTCAACAAGTAAAAAAAGTATATATGAGTAAAGTAATTAAATAAAATTGGCTCTATTTATTTAGCTAAGAATTTAGTATAGAATCGGTGTTTTTAACTTGGGGCGTGAATTATCTACATTTTTCTTGATTATACAAAAGAAAATAATGAAATTGACTCATCATATAGACAGACAATATTTTCAAGGAGCTCCTTCCAGATGGGACACCTGTCATGGGATCATGTCATCACCGAACCCCAGGCTTTTGACGTTGAGATTGCTAACTTAAAAGGTATTGAGTTATAGCAATTGGGGGCGAATAAATTGACACTATCATCATATTACTCGAATCTACGAATTATTAAAATTACCAATTTACAATTTAAGATAATAATAAACACTTAACCAATTAAAAGTCATCAATACCCACTTACTATTCTTCTAGAGGATTATCTAATGGAACATATATATTCTTTAGAATAATTTCATTCTTTTCCGCTCATTGATTTTTTAGAGTTTAAATTTTAAAAATATTACAAATTTATTGAATTTTGACTAGAAGTTGGTTACTTGTAAAAACAGAAAGGTTAGGTTGTTGTTAGTAATGTAAAGTAGCATTAACCTGTAAGTTAAACTTACATGTATATTCATATTGTAAATACTTTGATGTATTTTCTCTCGTTTCATTTTGGTTGGATTCAATAAGGTAAACCATTTTGTTACTAGTGAATATTTGAGGTGAACTCTTAATTTTCAGAAAGACCAAAGTTTCGAAAGTTATTAACATTTATTGTAAAAGGAACTAATATTATGATAGTATTTATTTGTTTATGGGTTATCTAAATTATTTTATTGAACAATATATTAATATGAAGCTGCGAGAAGTTAGAAATAAAACTCTACTGAGAACTACAATGCCTGAAGCTTTAAAAGAGATCAAATTGGAGAATTCAATCAGTATAGTATGGAATTTAGAAAGGTTATATAAAAACTGGTAAACCGCTGTAAAAATTAATATAGAAATCTAAAAGAAAATAAAATTAATTAATGAAAACAAAGAAACGAGTATAAATGTCGAAATGACAATTTTCTGAGATTTATAAATATAACAATAATATAATTATTTTGTTGGTTCTTCTCCTTTCTTTTCAATATCCGCCATGATGTTGATTATGGCGATTAAACCCTTTCTCACCTACAAAATGTGGCTATAAAAACGCCAACACAAACTATTATCGTTTTATTATGTTCTATATCCCGTACACGATGCTAAAATCGTATTGACCAGTGACCTGTTACCTCGCTGTCTGTTACATTGTATTTAAATAGATGTCTTAGGTAGTTAGTAGTTGTTGCCTTTTTTGTTCGCTACGTTAGCGCAGTAGATAGCGCGTCATTCTCATAATCTGAAGGTTGTGAGTTCGATCCTCACACAAGGCATTTTTTATTTATTTTGGGCTTAAAATTCATACACTTTATTTAGTAATCCGTAAAACCATATTCTCACTGTCTCTCTTAGTAGTTGTATGCTATCTTACCTTTCAGTATGAGGATGGTTACCGTTAAAAATATTTTCTGGTGATCAGTTCTTTCTCATATCGTCCTCTTTTTCAACAGTTTTGCTTCATAATAATGTAACAAAGTATTTATTAATTTCATTATTTTTATTAACAGAGTGGTTATTCTTTTTATGCTTATATCTTGCTACTCTGTAAATTTACCTCGTGGCTTATCTTTTGTTTACCATTCATAGTTTGTCCTTGCCTGAAATAAATTTTGTTTCCTCCTGAAGTTTTTGTCTTCCTTAATTTTCCACGTGGCAATAAAAGGTATTAATTATCATTATAAATACACAATGTAACAACAACAAAAAGGTTTTTATTAGGGCCCATTTCCCTGTATGGATTCACCATACAACAACAAAATAATACAGTAATGTTTCCTCCCTTTCCCCAAGTGCACGTGAGCCTTTGTTTGAAAAGGGAGAATACACAATATAATAAATATATTTAAATCATTTAATGTTACATTGCTTCTCTCTTTTTTGAAAAAAATATCCTAGATAACTTCATATAATTACTTGGCCAGTGGTTCATTGTTGTTTAGATCTTTTTCCTCCTGTCCAGATGGTATAAAGTATGGTTCCATTATTAATATGCGAACGATATCTTCGTTTCTAATGCATTTTCCCTGTTCTCTCAACTTTTATATAGTCTTATCTAACTTATATATAGTATTTATTCAGAATATTCTTCAGTTACGAGTCCAGTTTCTTTTTGTGTCCTTACGAACGTCGCAAACGTGTCTGGAGACGTAGTGGGCAGCGTTTGGATTTTAGACTACTTTTGAACACCACCTAGGTTCACAACAGGGCGTTATGGTCTAAAATGGTCTAATTTGTAAGCAGGACCTCATTGGTAGTCAATCCTGGCACTCTGACAGCACAACGGTACGTAGATGACATTATATGGCCTGTGTTGAAGTCTTTCCTCTAATATCACACTGGGCTATCTTTACAACAAGATAATGCCAGGCCACACATTGAAAGTGTTAGTATGGTTTTCTTCAATATTTCCAAACTCTTCAGTGACAAGAAAAGTCGCCTGATCTCTCACTCATAGAGCATATCTGGAACGCGATGGAATATCGATTTAGACCATCCTAGATTTTAGGATATTTAGCTCTATAGTTGGAAGCAATTTGGCAAAAATCCCGAAGCACACCAACCGTAATCTTTATCAGTCCATGACACACCGAGTCGCAGCCTGCATCCAGGCCAGTTGGGATCCAACGACATATCGACTTTCTCAATTTATGATGAAAGAAACTATGTAATAAAACAATAGTTCTGATATTTTAATCGTTTTTTTTTTCACTTCACATGTTTTCACATATTCCAAATTTTGTCTCAATTCAACAAATATTTCTTGGTGAGCCATGCGCGATTCTTTTGTTATAGAGACTAAATATATTTGTATAGTCATATCTCCCATCAAATATCAACTAAATCAATACATTATGTATATTAAAAGTAAAAAAGGCATATCCTGACCATGAGCACATGTGCTTTTCAGAAGGCAGCGCGCCATCTGTTGGATCAGAAATCAACTATTCATTGATTTAAAGACAGATGCTATGAAATACGCCCTCTTATCTAAATTGATATTATATTCAACTCTTTCATTCTATACCCCATATGGTGGTTCAGAATATTCAATAGGGAAACTGAAGGATGCTTAATTCATATCATACATTTTTGAATTTTAAATTTTCCTTAATTGAACACCTTTCATATCGAATATACAGCATATAATTATAAAATTGAAAAATAAGTTCAGCCACTTTTATCTTTTTTATAAATTAGTTTAATACAGAACAATAACGCGCCATATATATATATATGTGGCAATATCGTTGCGGAATTTCTTGTTGTTGGATGCAAATGGTGAGATTTGATTGAAGCGCAGTCGTTTGAGTGGAAGTTGCAGCATACAGTTAGGAATAATCAGGACACGTGATGGGGTTTAAAAATGAAAGGTGACTGGATTGGAGGAAAGAAAGCTTGAGAAGAGCTGAGCGATTTGACTTATTAATTATCTGATCACATGGCGATGATTGGATTTAGATGAAATGAGCAGAGGGAGAGAGGTCTCGAGAGTAGATGTTACCTTGTTGGAAGCGAAGGAGCAACTAGGTCCGAACTCGGCGAGATCGAGTGAACCACTGCCTATTCTTGCTTTTCGATTTAACACCAAGACTCAGTTTCTCTCTGATTGGTTGAGAGATGATCACATGATCTTTTCCTATTGGTCGACCTATTTAGGTGCTGTCTTCTGATTGGCCGGCGGTTTCCTTTGGTGTTGTTTTTGTCGGAAGATATATCCGATTTCGTCAGGAAGTGTTGGGTGGCTTGACGCTTATAACTTCGACGGATATTAGATACGTCCTGTCTTTGCCGGAAATATTGGGTGTTAGCTTAACATTTATAACTTCTGGTCACCAGATACAACCTGCTTTGTCAGGAAGTATTGAGTGCTTCTTGACTAATATAACTTCTGCGGTCACTAGAGACGTCCGGTCTCTGCCCCTGCAATATTGACACAGGGGTGCCAAGAATAGTCGTGCCAGCTTTAGGCCTACTTCCTATGTCTTATTGCTACTTGCTTTCCTCCAGTTACCTTGTTCTTTATTAAGTCTTTGAAAATCATACATGGTACATACATAGTGGGTCGGGGTTGCATTTAATTATATACAAATTATGACAGATGCGCCCCCTACATGTGAAGAATTCAAGAAGGGGTTAGCCTGAGAGAATTCTGTAAAGTGAAAAATAATTTTGTGGGAAAATTATTTGTGGGTATGGAGGGGCTATATACAAGCATTGCTGGTGATATAAAAGTAAAATAGAATGGTGTTGATGATATAGGTTGAGTATAATTAATACAAATCAAAAATTTTTTAATTGTAAGAAATCAAAATGA
The DNA here is from genome assembly GCA_030710605.1 of Cordylochernes scorpioides. Classification (NCBI taxonomy): domain Eukaryota; kingdom Metazoa; phylum Arthropoda; class Arachnida; order Pseudoscorpiones; family Chernetidae; genus Cordylochernes; species Cordylochernes scorpioides. Next base: position 75,581,867 of record CP092875.1, read on the forward strand.
ATGTTATGGTACATAGTGGATTAAAAAGAAAAGAAAATGCGCCTAAATGAATTCTACTCGAGATAGGAAATGAAATCGAGGGAGTTCTATTAAGGCTTTTGAAATCAAAATAAAAATAATATAAAAATAGTTGAATGAAATCAAAATTGAATGTGTTTGGTTGAAAAAAAATTGTTTTGTTGCATGGTGATAAGGGAAAATGCCTAGTTACTTTTTTGCTCGAATTTTGGAAAAGAATTCGAGGAAATTTCATAAGGTCTTTTGAGAAATCAAAGTAAAATAAAAAGTTGAAAGAAATCAAAGTGAATGCTTGAGGCATGGTGAAAAAAAAAAGAAAAATGCCTAACCATATTCTCGCTCGAAATTGGGAATGGAAAACGAGGGATTTTTATTAGGGCTTTTGAGAAATCAAAAAATAATTAAAAATAAAAAGTTGGAGGAAATCAAAAAATAATATAAAAGTTGGAAGAAATCAAAGTAAATGCTTGGTTGCATGGTGAAAAAAAGATAGAGAAAAAAAAGAATGTTTTTGTAAATAAAATAAAATATAATATCTAATTTTAAAAGAAAACCAGTGAGTTTTCGTTGATTGGAAACTATGATAACATAACTAAGTGGTAAATATATGATAATTGATGATTAAAAGTGATAATAAGTTGAATAAATTGATAAATTGATTATATATTTAAATTTTAATTGAGAGAAAATAATGAAAGTGATTAATATGAAAAATAAGGTGTATTGGTTTGAACCCTTTTGTATCTACATGCCCTATAAATTTCTTGTCTTTGTGTGTATTGTGAAAAATGTTAGTAGTTTTTGGTGTAAGAAATGTGTGTGTGAATTCTATGTGTTGTCGAGATCCTAAGGTCTGTGGTATTTATGTGTAGATGGAAGGTGTAGCGTTTTTTTTGAAAGTTTGTAAAGTATTTGATCAATTATGATGGGAGTATGAACTCATTTAAATGTGTGTGACGTCTTGTACCTTTTTTAGATTTCCGAGTGACAGTTGATTTGACTACATTGTAAAAATCGATACGCAGGCTTGAACTGGAATCCAAAATTGGTGGCATAGAGGAATCTGTGGCTGGGGAGAGCGGTGACCTAATTTGGATGAGCGGGGCCTTGTAATGAGACGCCGGAAGCGGGACGTGTCGGGGACGCGAGGTCCGATCCTAAAATTACCCTCCCACACTATTTGCATGTAATTTGAAGTAAGGGCGTCACGTCTTTGTCGTTGTGTCTCAAAATTCTCACTTCCTGCCGTCTATTTATTTTTGGTGCGGCTCAGATCTTGTTTTTGGAGCGTGACTTCTCCGACACTGGTTGGTCATCTTTCAGTTACTGCTATCTTTTCGGAGTTTATTTAGATTTTCTGCAAAGATGGTTCCTAAAATTATGAGAAGTTTTATAAATGTTTGTCCACAATGAAAAACTGCCTCTTGTAGTTCGAAAATTTTATGAGCGGACATGGTATAGATAAACAAGTAATTAATGAATAAAATTGGGATACAGTTGTATGGCAGAAGTAACAAACAAAGGATAAAAATCAGATGAAATATAGGATATTGCCCCATGTTCCTCCAGATTTTTGTAAATGGGAACTCTGAAATATTTGCTTGATCCTTATTAATTGTAGAATTTAAATGATTGGTAGGTTCGCAGTTCTCCTGTTTGATATCTTTAGGGAGTGGTGTGATATGATTGAACTGGTTGTCAGGTTTACAGTTCTCCTGTTTGATCGTCAATGGTTTTATTAGAGATATGTCGGCGGTAATTGGTTTAGGTTGAGATGTGTGATCGTTTCTCTGACGTGGATGTGGTAATTTTGGCATTGTTTGTGTTGTGTGTACGCTGTGCTTTATGTACGAATTTTGTTTTGCTTTGGTGCCTGTGTCGGTATTTTTACGTGAAGGTTGGTTGTATTCATCGATTCTTCTAGCGAATCGGCAGGTGGGGCAGGTTTTTACCTGTTTTGCGATGTCTTGTGTCATGTTCTGCCAATAATATTGTGACGAGATGAGCCTCGTCATCTTGGAGATGTTTGGATGGTGGTGTTGAGTGTGTACGGACTTAAGAAGTCTGGTTGTAAGTGAACTTGGGACTATAGTTTTAAGTACTCCTTTTCGGGAGACGGTGCGCAGTTTATTGTGATCCATAGTCACGCGAGATTTTCCCGGTGGAGAAGACTGTTGGCTCTGTATGAGTGGCGCATCTAGAAAGCCACAAAATGGGATACGAGTTCCAACGCCCGTTTCATATTGTTGTACTCCATTTATGCTACGGACCTCATATTCGTATCTTGACAATCTTAACCTCCATCGAAACAATCTGCCTGACGGAGCTTTGATCTCTTTCAACCACTGCAATGCGGGATGGTCAGAAAATATTGTAAACTTTCTGCCCATTAGACAGGTGCGGAAATTATCCACACTTTCCACAATGGCTAGGCATTGTAGTTCCAAGTCTGAATAATTTCGCTCGTGACTACGCAGAGATCGGCTGAAATGTTGAACGGTGTATGTCTTCCCATCAGGGTAGACTTGTTTAAGAACGCCTGTAATGCTGAATGTTGAGGTGTTACAGTACACCTGGCATGGCAGACCTTCCTGGTAAAGGTGTAATGTGGGGTGTGTGGTAAGGTTTTCTTTCAGGTTAGTGAACGCTTTCTGGCATTCGTCATCCCAGACCCACATGACATCCTTTTTTAGAAGGTTGACAAGTGGCGTCCGCAAGCGGGCGTGGTCTGGAATGAACTCTTTATAGGCGTTCACAGCTTTTAGGAAAGATCGTAATGTTTTTCGATTGTGTGGTTGTTTGGTGGCGTGAATTTTTTCTATGTTTTGTGTAGACGGGATGATTGTGTTATTCTTAACGGTTGTGCATGCGCTTGTTTGTTGTTGTTGTCTTTTGGCGCGCGTGTTGCATTTGTTGTGCGGATTGTGCGTGTTTGTTGTGTGGTGACGTATGGGTGCGTGTATGTTGTGAGGTACATTTGCGTGTTTATGGTGTGGCGAAGTATGGTCATGTATGGATTTTGTGTGGTAAGTGGGTGAGCTGTGTCGGTGTACGGGCACTTTTTTGGGCATTATTGGAATTGTAGGTTGGAGTCGTGGTGGCTTTATATGTGGTGGGCATGAAGTATTGGCAATTGGGTTGAGTGAAAAGTTGCGTGGTGTGAGATTAGAATGGTGGCATGTAAATATTTGGGGTTTGGGCAATGAATGCAGGCAAGGGTTTCCATGTGTGAAAGCTTTGGGTGCTGTGCGAGTCCTTTGGGACAGGTTTTGGCCTAGCCCGTGCTTGCATTCATTTGACACATGTTTAAAGTGGTAGATAGTATTAGACAATGGGACGCCAAGTTGGAAAATAGTGCCGCGATTATAATTTAGTTTTAATTTATACTGATAAAAGGTTTTTAAGGTAAGAACTCCAAATGGCAAGGATGCATTTACCACGTGGAAGTTCTCTCTACGGGTTATTTGGCCTATTGTCAGAGGGAAAGTTAAATGTCCTATTATTTTCGTAAAACTATTTAGGGTGGATAGATCAAGGGAAGGTTTTTTAATACTTAAGTTGGGAAGTTGTGCTTTTAATCTATTGTATAAATGATACGGCAATATGTTCGAACCTGCGTCTGGTTCAATGAGAAAGGTACATGGTAGGTCCTGGGTCAGATACAAGTCCAAAGTCAATTTGATGGTGTCATTGGGTGGATTGCCTACCTCAGTCTCGAAAGGTCTCCACTGTGGCGTCTTCGGCTTGGGATGGCTGGCTTGGAATGTCTGTTGGGCCGGATCGGGACCGTTTGCACTGTCCGCGCAATTGAAAGGGAAATCTAGTCATTTGTACTGCTTCCATTCGAGTGGACCGCGTTGTCGGTACACTGGGCCCGTGTCGCGTGGATTGCTTCCGGGTGCACGGGTACGGCATGGCGGGTGGCGACTCCTCGGTGGGCGTCAGGTTGTTCGGACACGTACCGGCGGTGCGGGCGTCGGTTGCCCCGTGGGTGGCGCTCCGGAAGACCGTTTCCAGTTGCGTGGATCTTGCCCCTTGTAGCGCGGCGGTCAGTTCTAAAATTACCGTCGCCAGGGTATGTCTTGTCGCTTCGTTCGTTGTCAGTCTCTTTCCGCTCGTTGCCAGTTTCTTCTCTCTCGGTTTGTCATCGCCTTTTGTTTTGCTGGCGCCTGGGCTAATTTCCATCTTTATCCTGTCGACATACTGTAATATCTTCCAAAATTATTACACTGCAATATTTGATGTATTACACTGTTGTAGAATCCTGTCGACTTAACCGTTCTGTGGCAATATCGTTGCGGAATTTCTTGTTGTTGGATGCAAATGGTGAGATTTGATTGAAGCGCAGTCGTTTGAGTGGAAGTTGCAGCATACAGTTAGGAATAATCAGGACACGTGATGGGGTTTAAAAATGAAAGGTGACTGGATTGGAGGAAAGAAAGCTTGAGAAGAGCTGAGCGATTTGACTTATTAATTATCTGATCACATGGCGATGATTGGATTTAGATGAAATGAGCAGAGGGAGAGAGGTCTCGAGAGTAGATGTTACCTTATTGGAAGCGAAGGAGCAACTAGGTCCGAACTCGGCGAGATCGAGTGAACCACTGCCTATTCTTGCTTTTCGATTTAACACCAAGACTCAGTTTCTCTCTGATTGGTTGAGAGATGATCACATGATCTTTTCCTATTGGTCGACCTATTTAGGTGCTGTCTTCTGATTGGCCGGCGGTTTCCTTTGGTGTTGTTTTTGTCGGAAGATATATCCGATTTCGTCAGGAAGTGTTGGGTGGCTTGACGCTTATAACTTCGACGGATATTAGATACGTCCTGTCTTTGCCGGAAATATTGGGTGTTAGCTTAACATTTATAACTTCTGGTCACCAGATACAACCTGCTTTGTCAGGAAGTATTGAGTGCTTCTTGACTAATATAACTTCTGCGGTCACTAGAGACGTCCGGTCTCTGCCCCTGCAATATTGACACAGGGGTGACAAGAATAGTCGTGCCAGCTTTAGGCCTACTTCCTATGTCTTATTGCTACTTGCTTTCCTCCAGTTACCTTGTTCTTTATTAAGTCTTTGAAAATCATACATGGTACATACATAGTGGGTCGGGGTTGCATTTAATTATATACAAATTATGACATATATATATATATATATATATATATATTAAAAATAAAGAAGGCATCTCCTGACCACAAGCACATGTGCTTTTTAGATGGCAGAGCGCCATCTAGTGGAGTAAAAATAAACTAAACGTTTTTTCATATATATATATATAACGATTAAAGACATAAAGAAGAGAATGGTTTTTTTTTTCAGGAATAAAGCAAACTTCTACTGTCCTTACTGCGATGAAAAGTTTCAGTAAGCATATAAAAGCAGAGTGATCCTAAAGATGCGGAAGAGCATTGCTCGATGTGAATGTATAAATGTAATGCTACTGTTATAAAAGCTTATGTCCAAAGTTTTCTAAAATATAATTTCCAAGATTCTACCCTTCAGTGTAGCATAGAGGGTCGTATAGGCTCGTATAGGGACAGCTTTGATTCCATAGCTTTCTATATGAAGAACCATGAATTGTATTGTCTAAATTAGCCAAACCTGATTTGTGGCTCATTATCAACGCCTTTCAATTTTATTAGAATAATATACATAATGAAAAACAATAGAAAAAATATATCATAAAAAGGTCAAATGTTGATATTAAAAATAAAAAAGGCATATCCTGACTATGAGCACATGTGCTTTTCAGAAGGCAGACGCCATCTGTTGGATCAGAAATCAACTATTCATTGATTTACCCTGTTCCCTTATATTTGGCCAACCCAATTTTTGATATATCAAGAAAGGCCATCCACGTACATCTTGATTTATAAAGAAATTGGGTTGACCAAATATAAGGGAACAGGGTAAATCAATGAATAGTTGATTTCTGATCCAACAGATGGCGTCTGCCTTCTGAAAAGCACATGTGCTCATAGTCAGGATATGCCTTTTTTATTTTTAATATCAACATTTGACCTTTTTATTATATATTTTTCTATTGTTTTTCATTGTGTATATTATTCTAATAAAATTGAAAGGCGTTGATAATGAGCCACAAATCAGGTTTGGCTAATTTAGACAATACAATTCATGGTTCTTCATATAGAAAGCTATGGAATCAAAGCTGTCCCTATACGAGCCTATTCGACCCTCTATGCTACACTGAAGGGTAGAATCTTGGAAATTATATTTTAGAAAACTTTGGACATAAGCTTTTAGAACAGTAGCATTACATTTATACATTCGCATCGAGCAATGCTCATCCGCATCTTTAGGATCACTCTGCTTTTATATGCTTACTGAAACTTTTCATCGCAGTAAGGACAGTAGAAGTTTGCTTTATTCCTGAAAAAAAAACCATCCTCTTCTTTATGTCTTTAATCGTTATATATATATATGAAAAAACGTTTAGTTTATTTTTACTCCACTAGATGGCGCTCTGCCATCTAAAAGGCACATGTGCTTGTGGTCAGGAGATGCCTTCTTTATTTTTAATATATATATATATATATATATGGCGCGTTATTGTTCTGTATTAAACTAATTTATAAAAAAGATAAAAGTGGCTGAACTTATTTTTCAATTTTATAATTGTATGCTGTATATTCGATATGAAAGGTGTTCAATTAAAGAAAATTTAAAATTCAAAAATGTATGATATGAATTAAGCATCCTTCAGTTTCCCTATTGAATATTCTGAACCACCATATGGGGCATAGAATGAAAGAGTTGAATATAATATCAATTTAGATAAGAGGGCGTATTTCATAGCATCTGTTTCCGGGTTTAGGATCGTTATAAAGACATTGAGATAGAAACGATCAATCGAAGTTTCTAGACGATATGATTTCTGTGGCTATCTTCACGTTCATTTTCCTTTTCCAAGGTGAGGGCAAATAATATTATTAATATATAGCATCCTGAATATAGAGGCTGCTTGGCCTGCATTCATATTTCTGTAAAACATAGGCACTTCGGCCAAGTTAAAAGTTTTATTTTCTTAACGTTTCTGACTCGTGCTTTAGATGTACTTAATTCGAAAAATCGCGTAAGAACGCCTTTGCAACCTCAGAACAATTTTTAACGCCTTGCTAAATGTTTTCTTTTTATTTCTCCTGACGAAGACAAAATATTTTGTTGAAACGTTGAAAAAATAAAACTATAAATAGCCGAAGTTTCTATATTTTACAGAAATAATATATAGCAATAACGCCCAATCTATATATAGGAAATTATCAATATTAAGCACAAATGTTTCTTTTTACTCACAGATCAAACTTCTAATATCCTTACTGCGATGAAAAAAATTGAAAGGGCTTGACACATTAGTGGTTAAACCTCCTAGCGGTTTCGTCAATTTAATCTATCCGATCGCTTCTCTGAGTTCTAATACTAGTTCTACACTGAAGGGTAGATAATCAGAAATGATATTCAAGCAAGCTATGGACATAAGCTTTTAGAACTGTACAGTTTCATATAAATATTTGCATTAAGAAATGCTCTTCCGCAAAAAATAAGGAAAAAGGCCAGATAGAAATAAATTGATATAAATCAATAATATTTTAGATCTCCTATAAAAACCTAATAAACTTATATATTTTTAATATTTTACACAAATAAATTTGCTGGCAATGCGTTTCTTTTAAATATCATCAAATATTATCTCTACAGACCTTACTGCAATGATATGAGTTATTGAATGAGAGGGCTTTGTTCATTAGTAGTGAACCCTCTCAGCGGTTTCGCCAAATTAATCTCTAGACCGCTCTACTATTTTATTGGATTGATTTGGAATATACCCTGTATTTTCTATGGAAGGCAGCTTAGGGGTGTTTAGTGAACTATGGACATAAGCGTATATATTTCATTACAGTAAGGGCAGTAGAGAAAATTGTTTAATTTTTAAAATAATCATACGCGTCTATAATAGTTTCGAATATATATATATATTTTTTTTCAATTAAAAAGGCATTTTTGATCCAATATATGCTTTTTTAATTAAAGACTTATTTATGGATTGCTCTATTTTCAATATATTTATATATATGTTTGTTGTTTTTCAGAAGTTGTAGCTGAAAATCCACGGGATGTCTTGAGATATTTCAAGGATTGCGACCTCAAACGAATAAAGACTGATGCTATTGGCTGGAGCAGTGTCCTTCCTGAGGAAAAATTTAGAAATGATCGTGACAAGGATGAATTTAAGAGTCATTGCGAGTGAGTATTGGAGCTATTTTAATGGTCAAAAATTATTAAAATAGAATATGGATCTTTGATTGTGAATTTTCTTTCTGTGCAGGGAAAGAATTCAAGCCAGTAGGGATGTCATCACAGAACTTGAAGGTTGTCTGGCAGAAGAAATGAAAGATGGAATTCCAGAATTTGAACAACTCACTCTGAATTTGATGGAGGATTTGTGTAACAATGATACTATCATGAAGAGTAAGCATAGATATTTATATATAATTTTAAAATAATATAGATTCTATTTTATTTACATTATTAATCATAACATTTTTAACCATTTTTTTAAGACGTCATTGTTTACTAATATGCATTCCTTTTAGTTAGTTCTCAATTATATTATCAGTGAAATTTTAACTTTATTTTATATATTACTAGGCGAATGACCCGGCTTCGCCCGAGAAATCCCTTGGGTGCAATTTCCTTCATACTAAAAGTATATCAATAATAAATATTAGAAGTGCCATAGAATAGCAATACAGAAGTAACACATAAACTACAGGAAAAAAGTGTGTGTGATGGCAAAAATTGTATTATATTAGTTTTTAGGTATTTGATTTAATTAATATAGTTGATATAATAATATATATTTATATTATATATAATATAAATGAGTTTTAAAAATTGTAAAAAAAATGCATCGGCCGGGAATCGAACCCGGGCCGCCCGCGTGGCAGGCGAGCATTCTACCACTGAACCACCGATGCTTTTGAAAATGGCCATATTTAAGTATTCATTCCTTTCCGGATTAGTCCGCGTGAAAAAAAGTTCTTCAAATGAAAAAAAAAAGAAATAGCCAAAAATACTAATCAAAATGCAGCCGAAAATTTTCCTCAGGTTTATAAAAAGCGATATGCAAAATTTGGTACCAATTGGTTCAGTAGTTTTTGAGTTTAACGCGAAACAGACAGACAGAAATTGACTTTTATATATATAGAGATAGAGATAATATATAGAGTTTTAAAAATTGTAAAAAAAATGCATCGGCCGGGAATCGAACCCGGGCCGCCCGCGTGGCAGGCGAGCATTCTACCACTGAACCACCGATGCTTTAAAAAAATGGCCATTTTTAGGTATTCATTCCTTTCCGGATTAGTCCGCGTAAAAAAAAGTTCTTCAAATGAAAAAAAGAAATAGCCAAAAATACTAATCAAAATGCAGCCGAAAATTTTCCTCAGGTTTATAAAAAGCGACATGCAAAAATTGGTACCAATTGGTTCAGTAGTTTTTGAGTTTATCGCGAAACAGACAGACAGAAATTGACTTTTATATATATAGAGATAATATTATCTTATATTAGAATATAAGAATATATTAAACAATTTCTATTTTAAATACATGAAAATATTTTCAATTCTTTTTAAAACGACTGTACCTAATAAGAAACTTTTCTTAAAGTTAATTATATATATATATATATATATGTTATATATAAAAAAAAAATGAATGAGATTTCCTGCTGATTTTGGGTCATCTTGATTTTGGTTATCTTGAGGATTAAGCTATGGTGGTGCAGTCGTGGTTAAAATCTTGTAAGTAAAATAATAAAAATAGTCTTGATCAGATATTGTTTTAATTGTGAACCCATGGAATATATATAAAACAATTTGATAAAAGTAATGCCTGTCTTAAGGCGTATAAATAAATAAAACAAAAGATTATTTACATAATTACAAAAACTTTGGGTCGGCCAGCGGGGAAGAACAACAATGAGTATTTATAATATAAGCGTGACCTCTGGCGGTCGATTAAAACAGAGTATTTATATTTATGAAATTATAATTTTAAATAGAATAACATTTTAATATATAACATTTTTAAATAAAATATTTCAATATAACATTTCAAATAATATATTAATATAACATTTCCCCCCTGTGAAGAGAATAATATGGGGTAATTAAGAGTAAAGTGGTAAAAAATATAGCTTTAAAAAAGATAAAATGATTAATGGAAATAAAATAATGTGAGAGGCGATATTCACTTATCATATTGGTTTATTGTTAACCATTAGATTGGAAATTACAAAGTGTGAATGATGATAACAAAAATATGGTAAAGAGTAAAAATATGATATTCCATAATCATATTGGTTTGTTATTAACCAATAGATTGGAAATAGATACAATAAAGCCGACAGGATTACCTGTGTGTTCAATATGCCAAAAGCAAAATTTTTCAAACTCAAATATGCAAATCTTCTAACCAAAAATAACTTTTTTCAATCAAAAATAGATCATTTCAATCAAAAATAGCTCATTTCAATCAAAAATAATTCATTTTAAACCAAAAATAACCTACTATAAAAAAAGACATAGCTCCAATTCAAGAAAACATATTCTCCACAAGCAAACAGCCATATTCGAAAATCGACTCCACCCATCCACTGCAACACCAGTCACCTCCATCTACAGCCAACTCCAGCCAGCATCATCCTTTTCAAGGTACTTTGTATCAACCATTTTTCGCAGTTTATTTTAACTTTTCAATCCTCACTCATGTTTACAATAGTTTACAATCGTTTATTTGCTTATAGTTACATATATTCCTTTTATGTCATTCTTAAATATTTTTTCCATTTAAATAGTGCCACTACTTTGAATCATTTTAAAATGCCATATTTTCTTCAAATAATTAGTTCTATATCTTTCCTAAATATATTTCCCATTCCATATACCCTTTAAACATTTGCATTTAAGTTAAACCTTTTCACCATATCATTTTTTTTTATAATTCTACATGTAAAACAGTCGGCCAGGAAAACAACAACAACAAATTAATATTACTTCCTCGCATCATTAATCTTTATTGAAAATTAGCTAAACTTTAATTTTTATCATATTTTCCTTTTACAATATGTCCCGAATTTCCTATTGTTTATCATATGACCACCATTACAATAATCCTCAACATGATCAAATATCAAGCAGAAACTCAGAGGTCTTTTTTAAAAATTAATATAATATATATATATATATATATCGTAATTTAAACAATGTGATATGTAAGTAATAAAGTATGACGTCTTTTCTAGTCGTCTCAAAGTGACACCAGCTTGCCACTGGACACCCGGGGGATACAGAGAGGGACAAAGAAGGGGCGTTGGTCCGGATGATGACAGTTAGTTAGGTTACAGTGGATATTTTCGGAGAGGCCCGCTTAGTGCTAGGTCTCACGGCGGCCCTCGTGGCCGCCGTTTTGGTTCTAGGCCATTATCTTCTCACGACGGTCCCCGCGTTTTCAGGCTGGACGCCGAGCTTTCCTCTGTTAATTCTCAACTTCCCCCTGGTTCTGGTGCCACTTGAGACGTACTGGGAGAGCGTCTTTTGATCCCAAACTTTGTCCTTACTGTCCCGTGCGGATTTCCCACTCTGCACGCCTTGCCACTCAACCCCGACTGCTTCCAACTCACTTGTTGGCTTACCCGGGTTTACGACATATATATTAAAATTAGGGCATATTTTGGATCAAATATATTTATTAAAATTCGATATTTCGACGAGGTTGTTCGTCTATCTTCTTCTAGGAAAAATGCAAACTCCTTGTAAGCTTATTATCCGCGTGATGCACGAGAAGTGTTGTTTTATATAACATAGGTTGGTATGTGTCCAAACCATTTAATTTGAATTATCGTATCTTCAGAAATAAAATGCTATGTTTTGAATATTTTTGTTTTAACTGTAGGTATGATTGTGGTATTTCTATCTTCCTATTGATGATATATTTATCATCTGTAGATGCCCAGCTCTCCAGAAATAATATTGTGTGTTTATCCTGTACATTGTTGTATAAAACTATTGCATTATCAAATTCTGACATAAGTCCTTGCTTAATTGCATGGTCTACATGTAACGATAAAGGGCTATGGTTTTTGAAGGCTGTCCTGTGTTGATTGAGTCTTTCTATTAAGATTTTTCCAGTTAAACCAATGTAGGATGATGTACAGGATTTACATGGAAAACAGTATATGAGGTTGGATCGGGTTTCTTGTTTTGGTATAGTTTGGTTATAGCAACTCTATGGAAGTTATGAAAAAGATCGAATTTATCAAAAAGGTGTCTTAGATAGTGAGACTTGTATAAGATGTAAACTTTATTTTTATAATCCTTACTTTAAAATAACGACCATTATTAAAGTATAAATAAGAAATGTCTTATTGTTATATTTTATCCCATTAGTGGTGGCATTTGAGTAATTATAATAAATGTTAAAAATGTATTTTTGTTCAATTAAGCTTAATCCAGGAACTATGATTCATTCGAAGGTACCTCGTGATGATTAAATGTTACTTTTTTGCGACATATTAACAAAGATGGAATTCCATGAATTCTAATCGAATATATTTTAAAAATAATGCTACCCATAATTATATTGAGTAAAATCAATCATTCCTCCAGGGAAAAGTGTCTTTTTGAAAACATTTTTATATGCCTATATTTTGTATAATATATCTCTTTAACCTTTTCAATAATCTCAAGTAAACGTTAATTAGTAATAATTATTCGTAACTATTATAGACGCTTATGATTTAAAAATAAACAATTTCTACTGTCCTTACTGCAATGGAAAAATTAATGGGAGGGCCTGGCTCATCAGTGGTGAACCCTCCCAGCGTTTGTAGTAAGAACAGTAGAAATTGTTTTATTTTTTTGAATTCATACGCGTCTATAATAGTTACGAATTTATAACAGATAGTGCGCTAATGCATTATAGTAGTAACTATTAAATATATTTTTATTTTGTGTGCGTTGTTCGGTTTACAGAGCTGAGTAGTAACTGAGTTTGATATATTATAAGAAATATATAATGAAATATTAATAAAACACTAGATTTGATTGTTGAAAAAACTTATTATTTGTATTCCAGTGACCCTGAACGAAGAGGTTGAGACTGTGGTTAGTGAGAAAATATTTCACGATTGTTTCCAAGCGGTCAATATCAAGATAGACCAGATGATGGAAGAAGACACCATTGATGCCATGATACCTCGATTTTGTTGGTAAGTTATTTTATTAGAAAATACATAATATATATTAACACATTCAATATACTTACTTATAACTCTGTAACGCTCCCTCTTTAAAAATTAATGATAAATTTGAGAATTTGAATTTAATTTAAAAACCACAAATTTAACCATATCATTTGTAAGCACATAGTCATTGCTTGGAGAAAATAATTACTCATTATCTTACTTACATTATCATTACACTTCACAATTCATCCTTTCATACCTCATCCCTAAGGTTAGAAATAATCGTTATTTCTCCTTAAAATAAATTTTGATTTTTCGTTGAAAAGAAACACACGCGGGGTAATTTTCGAATGACGTTTTACAATCACAAGCCGCATTATATTATATTGTATTATAAATTACTTAGAGAAAAGTACATAAGCAAAAACATACAAGGTTACCGAGAGACTATTTAACAATTTAAAAAATCAAATAGTAAATAAATATTTTACATTAATAAATACAATTCATCTTACAATCTCATTTGATATCTCTAGTACGGTATAACTGGTTTGAAAATTTCGTAATTGACTTGAATATATTTGGTTCATATGCTGGGTGGTGTCTTAACTTCCCGCTACGAAGAATCTGGAATATTCTTCGCAAATTGATTTTTTATTCCTTCTGTGGTAAAATAAAGATAAACAGTCAATAGTCAAAGATTAAAAATCTATCTACTAGAAAAATAAGTGAAATAGAGATTGAGCATCAACTAGAGAACTTAAAATAAAATATCATTATTCTTAACTCTTAACTTAATAAAAACGGCAATATATAGGTACACATGACCCGGCATGAACTGGTCAATACTCAATAATGAATAAAATATATTACTTATTATAAATACTTAGCGTATATAGCTATTACTCTGGGGGTCGGTGGAAGGATGGTCTAAACCGTCGGGTTTCGACCGTTATGACCCAGGTTCGATTCCCGCATTGGGCACTTTTTTTTATGATTAAGAAAAAATGCTCCACAATGGCCCTCGAGTCATGCAAAAGTCCACCCCCACCAGCGAGTGCAAGTAACCAATCGGGCCTCTGACACATTTGTAAGTACAAAATCGAACTGCTTTTCACATGTGTAGACATGTGGTGTACTTACAGTAAAAGCGGTCACCTACTTCTACCCATCATGGTTATCATGGCCTGTACCACGTGTACCTGGGATAAGCAAAAAAAAAAAGGTTCTTACTCTGTCAACAAATTATTAGTAAATAACACACATAAGAATATTTTAAAGGAGTAAGATTCTTTTTGATATTAAACAATTTCCACTGCCCTTACTGCAATGGAAAAAAAAGTAAGGGCAGTAGAAATTGTTAAATATCAAAAAAAAAAAAAAAAATCTTACACCTTTAAAATAGTTTTGAGTTTTGATAACAGATGGCGCGCTAGTGCATCATATTATAAGAATATATTTTTAAAAAACTTCTCTTACATATATAATTTTCTTTTTAATGTAAAATAATCATTTATTTTATTATTATCATATTTGTTAAACACACAAATTCTAATTAAGAAAAAATACATTTCCCGATCTTGCAACTAAAGGTTGCTGATGGATTACGCCATCTATTGGAATATATTTCAACTGATGTTCAGAAACTTTTAGTTGCACGATTAGAAAATGCCTTTTTTTCTTCATTTATCCACCTGATCCAAGTACAAATTCACTTTTGTATTATTTTTCACGAATTTTAGTGTTTTAAACGTATTAATAACAATGAATATTTAATATGATATGATGAAAATTATGAATAGGAAAATCTCTCTAGCTTATTATGAAATTTGGAGTATTAATGAATCAGTAAAATAATATAGATCATAAAACGCGAAATGCGTGGTGTCACTGGAGAGCCACTGGCGATTATCCACCAAACTCTGCAGCGCTGGCAGAGGCGCCATATTCATTGTACATAGTGTATATAATGCATATTATCTTTTTTACAAGAATATAGAAGAAATGCTGTGTTTTCGCAGCTGGTGGAGCACGGCCTGGCAGTGCTACGACCAGAGTCTTCAAGAACCCAACACCCCTGGTGTTAGCTCCAGAATTCCAAACCACTTCGATTACTACTTCGACATTGTAATGAAGCCTATCTGTGGTCCTGAGCCACTGAATGAAGTCTGTGCTACTGTTCCTCACAAACCTCCTTCTAAGAGAGATCTTCTTTACTTTATTTTCTTCATAAGTGAATTTGGTGTATTCGAAAAATATATGTCCTAAATATATATCCCTTATATGTTATGTTTTGAATAAACTAATCTTATCATCAATAAAATGATTCAGTATTTTAAATCTTGAAATACATTCTGGTGGTGTCTTGTCCATCTCCATGGAAAAGTGGGGTGCCATTGTCCCGTTAGTTAGTCATATTTCAGAGTTCCCTGTTCACGGTAACCGTAGCGCCTCGGGGCTCACGACACCGTACTTCGCCCTACAGGACAGTCTCTTACTTGTGCTGATTCTCCCACCCGCCACGTAGAAATACATTCTATATACTTCATATCAGAGTCGTATCCTCAGATTTCATGGATGAGAAATTTCTATAGATCACAGATTCAACAGAATAGACAATATATTATTATATTATTTCCCACCTTTTTCTTTAAGTAATACTTGTATTAGGAATCATCTTGGAATTCTATTGACCCTGGTGAGTGAATTCTTCTTTTATCAGGTACATCTAAATTGACCAATACGTAAATCAAATATAGGATATAATCACAATATATTTAAATAATTACAATTTGCTTTCTTATTTAATAAATTAAATATAATTACAAATTTGTATATAAATAACCATAGTAGAAAAATACTATAGTATAAACTAAAAGTTGCTAATGACACTTGTGTCAGAAACGTAGGAATAAATAACGAATGAATACATAAAGACGCAAATGTTTCTCTTCACTCTTAAATCAAACTTCTACTGTCCTTACTGCGATGAAAAATATTTGGGAAATCTTGGCTCATCAGTGCTGAATCCTCCCAGCGGTTACGCCAATTTAATCTACCAGAATGCTTCTTTATATCCCTAATACTATTTCGAAAAACATTATGCTTTTATATTCTACACTGAAGGGTGGAATTTTAGAAATGGCATTTGAGAAAGGTATGCACATAAGCTTTTTAGAAGTAGAATTTTATTCAAATATTTGCATAGAGCAATGCTCTTCCGCAAACAATAAGGTCAAGTTTGGCATAAATTAATACAGGCAATAAGGCGCCATCTATATATAACGAATGAAGAAGACATTAAGACGCAAATGTTTCTCTTCACACTTAAATCAAACTTGTACTGTCCTTACTTCGATGAAAAAATATTTGGAGAGCTTGGCTTATGTGTTGTTCATAGTTTGCTGAATACCATTTCTGAATTGGGTCAGAAACATATATAAAGGCAACAAAGAAATTCTTAAAAAATAAAAGAAAATTCAGAGTCAAAGAGTTTCTACAATAAGATATATTCTAACACTGGTTCTCCAAGATTCCGTCGCCGATCTTACATTCTTTGACATATTTATTGATGATTTAATTAGTGATGAAGGAACAACTCTACATCTTTTTGCTTATAACACAGCCATTTAAGATTCTTCATAAAACGCAGAAATAATTTACAATTAACTAAATGAAGCCTGTCTATATGCAGAGATATGGTGCAAACCTTGGCGAATAGAAGTGAACTCTTAAAACCTATACTCTTTTCGCAATCAAGAAATACAAGTACTTGTAAAATACTGTAAATTACTTGTAAAATTGTTGTAGTACTTGTGATAATACTGTAAAGTACTTGTAAATTACTGGGAAGTACTTGTATAATTGTTGTAGTACTTGTGATATTACTGTAAAGTACTTGTAAATTACTGGGAAGTACTTGTATAATTGTTGTAGTACTTGTGATAATACTGTAAAGTACTTGTAAATTACTGGGAAGTACTTGTATAATTGTTGTAGTACTTGTGATAATACTGTAAAGTACTTGTAAATTACTGGGAAGTACTTGTATAATTGTTGTAGTACTTGTGATAATACTGTAAAGTACTTGTAAATTACTGGGAAGTACTTGTATAATTGTTGTAGTACTTGTGATAATACTGTAAAGTACTTGTAAATTACTGGGAAGTACTTGTATAATTGTTGTAGTACTTGTGATAATACTGTAAAGTACTTGTAAATTACTGGGAAGTACTTGTATAATTGTTGTAGTACTTGTGATAATACTGTAAAGTACTTGTAAATTACTGGGAAGTACTTGTATAATTGTTGTAGTACTTGTGATAATACCGTAAAGTACTTGTAAATTACTGGGAAGTACTTGTATAATTGTTGTAGTATTGTGATAATACTGTAAAGTACTTTTAAAATACTGTAAAGTACTTGTAAAATTGGTGTAGTACTTTTAAAATACTGTAAAGTACTTGTAAAATTGGTGTAGTACTTGTAAAATACTGTAAAGTACTTTTAAAATACTGTAAAGTACTTTTAAAATACTGTAAAGTACTTGTAATATACTGTAAAGTACTTTTAAAATTTTTGCAGTACTTGTAAAAATACTGACCCAATCAAGGAAATAAGTTTTATTAATGACACCATCAAGTAAAAGGACTGTGTTCGATATCTAGGGGTAATCTTGGATCATTGTCTTTCCAAAAACTCATTGAGAACAGGATTCATTTAGCAAAGGCAGCAAAAAATTAACTATCACTCTTTTTTAAGTAATTAAATTAAACTCTCACTATATAACCTGCAAATGAACTCTATATTTAAGAATTAGGCAAATTATCACATATAGATACCTAATTTTTATTTCAGCCATCAAAATCATACTAAAAATTGGAAACCATTGAAATCAAGACCCCAAAGAGAATAATAAAAGCCAATTAATAATAAAAGACATTCAAATTGAAAATATTAATGACTATATTGAAAATTAGAATTGTAACTCTACGAATATAAACTACCAAACCAAACATTTAAAATGGCTTGCTACTATAATGAAAAAAAAAAGGAACCTCAGACCAAAAAAGTTTTATATAATTTCAAGCAAAACAATGAAAAATGAAAAAATAAAGATGTGGAAACATTAATATAGCCAGATAATTCCTTAAAACTACTGATGGAAACATGCAGCAAATGGTACAGAAAACTAATTGACAAGAAACAGATTGTAAATATAAATAATGTATTATGATGCATTAGCGCGCCATCTGTTATGAAAATCCCAAGCTATTATTTTAGACGCGCTAATGCATCATAATATAAATGTTCTAATGAACAATAAATAATGTATATATATGAAGAACCCCTGTACATGAATATTGATTGTATATTTATGATCTAGATCAACTCCGCCATTGCCGGTCCCAAGCCCGGATGTAAAAGGAGGAAGGGGAGAAGTAAAAAGCTCGTTAAAAAACCAGGTTTCAGTTGGCCCGACTGATAGCACCCTGTAAGGGCTCCTATTCTTGGGCTACAGGATAATCAGCAGTTCTCCATGTTAGGAGCGGCTGCACAGGGCGTCTGTTCCTCATGTTAGAGGCGGCCATTTAATACCAGGTCAAAGTCCAAGTTACTCTCTGTAGGTAACCTCGGGGAAATACTGGATAAAACCAGCGCTCTAACGTAACTGGCATATAACCTATATGGAGTCGTGCACAAGAGATCCCTGTACAGAGAACCAAAAAGAGTTCGTGAGCTTCTTTATGAGCACGACCTCTAAGATCTTGTCTAATTTAGACTAAAAGGATAGGTAAAAAAAAAAAGATCTAGATCAGGAGTCAGCAAACGTTTGAGTCGCTAGAGTCAAAAATTGCAATTTACAAAATTTCAAAGTTTTTAAAGAGCAACAATTTTTTTCTTGCCAACAATAAATAGTACTCGCATAAATAATATTTAGGTATGGAACTATATAAAGAACTGCTGCTTCAAATCCAAAGAACCGCATGTGGGCTTCGAGACGTATTTTGCCGACCCCTGGTCTAGGTTGTTCTTAGTGATCCATCACCTAATAGTTATTTTGAATGGAACTGGTCGTTGAGGTACAGCTTGCTCCAAGCTGATGAAACGTGAGGGGTTCTCGGAAGCTGATCTGTAAATAAGGAAAACGGGACGGTGGCTGACGCCGTTCATTAGGATTATCTTTAACATGGGGTATGTTGTACACTCTCTCTCTCCCTATAAATACCCTTTATAATAAATTAATTATCCCCAAACTTGCCCTTGTTTTATTTATCTCCGCGACAATATTATATTACTCTACATAGCCGCTATAGAAGATCGGATTTGATATATTCATTAGAAATTTCCGTATTTACCTTCTACTAATATAGGGTATTGAGCAAAATCATTGACCTAGCCTTATCAAGTGAACAACGATTGAGGCCTGTATGAAAAAAGACCTGAGTAAGCTGAGAGCTGCGTTTTACGACAAAATAGACGATTGGAATAAAAGAATAGAGACGTGAATATCTTTATTAGAATAAGGAATTGAGAATTTGAGTAGCTGCATGTGAAAACTATATATATCTATATAAAATAACGCTAGGTCTGTTTCATTGAACTATGAAAAGATTAGAGAAATGATAAGCAAATGAAGTTTGCATAGATGAAAAATAAAGAAAATATTAGATTTTTATAGAAGCGAATGCGAAAAGAAAACAAAACTCCAAATGAATTACTATTGTCGCGAGTTTCTCCTCTGACTCTTCGCGACGACGCCGCTTCCTCCACCGTCGATCACCAACCCTGGCTCCGTTGCTTCACCTCTGCAGCCCTACCCTACAGTCAACCCAAAGATCTCCTGATAACACGAGAGACCTACCAAAAGGGTAGCCACTGTGGTGTTGGAGAGAAAGCACAACAGCAACACGCAACAAGTTTGCTAAAACTCCTCTTTTATTGTCATCTTTAATCCACATTACATAAGAATTTGAATATCAATTAATACTATTTATAATGAAATGATTATTATAATTGGAAAATGAGAGATAATTGATAAAATCAAGAAAAGCGAATGCTGAAGGCAATCCAAGAGGGTTAAAACACCTTTATCGCTGGAATAGCCGAAAATGCTAAAGGAATAAAAATGTGATCAAGAACCTATTTAGACTTAAAGTCTTGTGAATTTACTTGAACAAAGATTACCCACTCAGGCAACAACACAGCTTGCTGATAGCCAAAACAGAAAGAAAAAAAAACATATGAGTATGGAATGTAAAAATGAAAGAACCTACGAGTATGGAATCTAAAAAATAGACAACAAACTAAATTTTATTGGAATAAGTTATCACCCTTTCAACGTTTTTTTTATGCTTATTTCTAGTACACGTGGTAGAGGCCATGGTAATCATGGTGGGTAGAGTTAGCGACTGGTTTTACTGTAAGTCCACCACATGTCTACACATGTGAATAGCAGTTCGACTTTGCACTTACAAATGTGCCAGAGACCCGTTTGATTATTTGCACTCGCTGATGGGGTTGAACCTTAGCAAGAATCGGGGGCCATTGGAGATTTTTTAAAATCAGAATAAAGTGCCCAATGCGAGAATCGAACCCGGGTCGTAGCAGTGGCAAACCAATGGTTCAGACCATCCTTCAACCGAACCCCATGCTTTTGACGTTGAGATTGCTAACTTAAAAGTTGTTAAGTTATAGCAATTGGGGGCGAATAAATTGACACTATCATCATATTACTCGAATCTACGAATTATAAAAATTACCAATTTACACTTTAAGATAATAATAAACACTTAACCAATTAAAAGTCATCAATACCCACTTACTATTCTCCTAGAGGATTATCTAATGGAACATATATATTCTTTAGAATAAGTTCATTTTTACCGCTCATTGAATATTTTAGAGTTTAATATATTTTTTAAAATATTACAAATTTATTAAATTTGACTAGAAGTTGGAAACTTGTAATAACAGAAAGGTTAGGTTGTTTTTAGTAATGCCAAATATCGTTAACCCGTAGATTTATATGTATGATTATATATATTGAATTGATTACATATATTTATATGTATGTTAGATTTATATGTATATTCATATTGTAAATACTTTGATGTTTTTTATTTCGTTTCATTTTGGTTGGATTCAATAATGTAAACCATTTTGTTACTAGTGAATATTTGAGGTGAACTCTTAATTTTCAGAAAGACCAAAGTTTTGAAGTTTTTAACACTTATTGTAAAAGTAAATAATATTCTGATAGTATTTATTTGTTTATGGCTTAAAAATAATTATTTTATTGAAGAATATATTAATATGAAGCTGTAAGAAGTAAGAAGTAAACCTCAAGTGAGAACTACAATGCCTGAAGCTTTAAAAGAGATCAAATTGGAGATTAACAAAGAATACCCATCAAAAGAATTCAATAAGTATAGTATGGAATTTAGAAAGGTTATATAGAAATCTGGTAAATAAAAATTAATTAATGAAAACAAAGAAACGACTATAAATGTTGAAATGACAATTCTATCAGATTTCTAAATATAACAATAATATAATTATTTTGTTGGTTCTTCTCCTTTATTTTCAATCTCCGCCATGATGTTGATTATGGCGATTAAACCTTTTCTCACCTACAAAATGTGGCTTTAAAATGGCCAACACAAACTATTATCTTGTAGTTATGTTCTTTATCCCGTACACGATGCTAAAATCGTATTAACCAGTGACCTGTTACCTCGCTGTTTGTTACATTGTATTTAAAAATATGTCTTAGGTAGTTAGTAGTTGTTGCCTTTTTTGTCGCTACGTTAGCGCAGTAAGTAGCGCGTCATTCTCATTATCTGAAGGTTGTGAGTTCGATCCTCACACAAGGCATTTTTAAAATTAATTTTGGGCTTAAAATTCATATACTTTTTTAGTAATCCGTAAAACCATATTCTCACTGTCTCTCTTAGTAATTGTATGCTATCTTACGTTTTAGTATGAAGCTGGTTACCTTTCAATAAAATCCTCTGGTGATCAGTTCCTTCTCCTATCTTCCTCTTTTTCAACAGTTTTGCTTCATCATAAAAGGTTTAACTTATCCTTCAGAATAAAAAATGTAACAATAACAAAAAGGCTTTTATTAGGACCCATTTCCCTGTATGGATTCGCCATACAACAACAAAATAATACAGTAATGTTTCTTCCCTTTCTCCCTGTGCACGTGAGCCTTTGTTTGAAAAGGGAGAATACACAATATAATAATAATCTTTCCAATATTAATAATTCAGATCATTTAATGTTACATTGCTTCTCTCTTTTTAGAGAAATTTTTATTCAGATAACTTTATATAATTACTTGGCCAGTGGCTCATTGTTGTTTAGGTCTTTTTCCTCCTGTCCTGATGATATGAAGTATGGTTTCATTAATAATATGCGAACGATATCTTCGTTTCTAAGTCGTATTACCTGTTCTCTTAACTTTTATATAGTCTTATCTAACTTATATATAGTATTTATTCAGAATAGTCTTTAGTTACGAGTCCAGTTTCTTATTGTGTCCTTACGAACGTCGCAAACGTGTCTGGAGACGTGTTGGGCAGCGTTTGGATTTTAGACTACTTTTGAACACTACCAAGGTCCACGACAGGGCGTTATGGTCTAAAGTGTCATTTCATAATTTTTAGCAGGACCTCATTGGTAGTCATTCCTGGCACCCTGACATCACAATGATACGTATATGACATTCTATGGCCTGTGTTGAAGTCTTTCCTCTAATTTCACACTGGGCTTACTTTACAACAAGATAATGCCGGGTCACACATAGCAAGTGTTACTATGGTTTTCTTCAATCTTTCCAAACTCTTCAGTGACAAGCAAGATCGCCTGATCCCTCGCTCATAGAGAATATCTGGAACGCGATGGAATATAGATTTAGACCATCCTAGATTTCAGGATATTTAGCTCTATAGTTGGATACAATTTGGCAAAAAATCCCGAAGCACACCAACCGTAATCTTTATCAGTCCATGATACACCGAGTCGAAGCCTGCAATCCTGGCCAGTTGGGATCCAACGACATATCGACTTTCTCAATTTATGATAGAGAAACTATGTAATAAAACAATTGTTCTGATATTTTAATCGTTTTTATTTTTATGTTTTCACATATTCCAAATTTTGTCTCAATCTAACAAATATTTCTTGGTGAGCCATGCGCGATTCTTTTGTTATAGAGACTCTATATATATATTTGTATATAGTCATATCTCCCATCAAATATCAACTAAATCAATACATTATGTATATTAAAAATAAAAAAGACATATCCTGACCATGAGCACATGTACTTTTCAGAAAGAAAAGCGCCATCTGGTGGATCAGAAATCAACTATTCATTGATTTAACCGGTTTTCTGATATTTGGCCAAACCAATTTCTTGATAAATCAAGAAAAGCCATCCATATGGACAAAACTCTTAAGGAAGTGGAAAGTCTTTAATATCACCGGTCGCCTGTAATTTTGAGAGAGAGTGTCAATTTTGTTCACACTTGATATATACATACACTATGGTAATAAAGGTCACTGCGTATCAAATATCTCTCAGAGTAATTGTCTGAATCTCGATACATTCTAGAGAGTAACTCTTAAACTTTCTGCTATGAGTATAATATACTTTTCCTATTGCTAACACAGTAACAAAATTATTGTTAATGAATTGTTTCTCTCAAGGCTATTATTATATTCTAAAGTCTACATGTTTAGCCTTTTGGTAAATGAATATCATGCTTGTCCATAACATCTATTGAATTAGTTCAATTACCAAATTATGATATATAAGGTGCTAGATGGATCAGGGTCGAAATCGAATAATAGCTGTCTCAGACTTCTGCATCAAATGAATCATCGAATTTAACATACATTTAAAGGCATAGATATAATGGATACCAATATTAATAATTTCAGCTTAAATTGATATACATTAATCTATCACTAAGAATCAATCAAGAATATAATTTATTCTTACCTGAAACCACGAAGAGAAAAGCAAAACCTGCCAGAAAAAACATCTCCTACTTGAGGTAAAATTCTCTGTGCAGCAGCTTAGAGAGGCTACTTATATAATTTTAAATACCCACCTGTAATTCTTCCAGATGTGAGAGAAAAATCTCAATGAATAATTTACTAGAACACTTTTGATATTTAGATTCAGAAATCTATTTGAATATCAATTCTGACCCCTATATATTGGACATATCTAACTTTACAACAAATGAATCAATAAAACGCGAATGTTTCTTTCACAAATAAGACAAACCTCTACTGTCCTTACTAAAATGAAAACATATTGGGAGGGCTTGGCTTATCAATGGTGAACCCTGCCAGCGGTTTCACCAATGTAATCAACCAGACCACTTCTTTAGTTCTTAATACTGTATTGAATCATTCTGATTATATATGCTACACTGGAGGGTTGACACTCAGAAATTATTTTCAAGAAAACTATGGACATAAGTTCTTAGAACAGTATAATTATATATAAAATTTGCATCAAACAATGCTCTTCCGCAAACAATAAGGAAAAACCAGTTAGGCATAAATTAATATAAAGTTTTATACACTGAAGTGTAGAATATATAAGCAGAATGACCCGATACAGTATTAGAACTCTGAAAAAGCAGTCTTGTATATTGAATTGGCGAAACTGCTGAGAGGGTTTATCACTAATGAGCCAAACTCTCCTAATATATTTTTTCATCATAGTAAGAGACAGTAGAAGTTTGATATAGGTGCGAAAGAAACATTTTCGTCTTAATGTTTTATTTGATGTATATAGATGGCGCGTTATTGCTTTATATTAACTTTTTATAAACTTTAAATTTTCCTCTTTTAAGATTTTAAACTTTAGAGAATCATTGGCTACTCTTCTTTCAACAAGTAAAAAAAGTATATATGAATAAAGTAAATAAAATATAATTTTATTAAATTAAATTGGCTCTATTTATTTAGCTAAGAATTTAGTATAGAATCGTAGTATTTTACTTAGTGGATAATTATCTAGATTTTTTATTGATTTTAAAAAAGAAAATAATGAAATTGACTCATCATATAGACAAACAATATTGTCAAGGAGCTCCATCCAGATGGGACACCTGTCAATTATCCCTGGACCACAGGTGTGAGGGGTTTTCGGAAGCTGATCTGTAAATAAGGAAAACGGGACGGTGGCTGTCGCTGTTCATTAGGATTATCTTTAACTTGGGGTAAGTTGTACACTCTCTCTCTCTCCCTATAAATACCCTTTATAATAAATTAATTATCCCCAAATTTGCCCTTGCTTTATTTATCTCCGCGACAATATTATATTTCCCTACATAGCCGCTCTAGAAGATCGGATTTGATATATACATTAGATATTTCTAGTATTTACCTTCTACTAATCTCGGGTATTAAGGCAAAATCATTGACCTAGCCTTATCAGTTGAACAACGATTGAGGCCTGTATGAAAAAAAAAAGACCTGAGTAAGCTGAGGGCTGCGTTTTCCGACAAAATAGACGAATGGGATAAAATAATAGAGACGTGAATATATTTATTAGAATAAGGAATTGAGAATTTGAGTAGCTGCATGTGAAAACTATATATATTTTCAGATAATAACGCTAAGTCTGTTTCAGTTACTATAAAAGGATTAAAGAAATGAATAAGAAAGTATGCATAGATGAAAATGTGAGAAAATATTAGATTTTAATAGAAATGAAGGCAAGGAAAACAAAAATCCAGATAAATAACTATTGTCACGCGTTTCCCCTGTGGCTCTTCGCGACGACGCCGCTTTCTCGACCGTGGATCACCTACCCAGACCCTGTTGCTTCACCTCTGCATTTCTACCCTTAGTCAGCCCAAAGACCCCCTGAAAACACGAGAGACTTATCAAAACAGTAGCTATTGTGGTGTTGGAGAGAAAGTCACAACAGCAAACGGCAACAAATTTGCTAACACTCTTTCTTTTATTGTCATCTTTAATCCACATTACATAAGAATTCGAATATCAATTAACGCTATTCAAAATGGAATGTGGTTATTATAATCGAAAAATAATAATCGATAAAATCAAGAAATTCGAATGCTGAAGGCAATCCAAGAAAGTTAAAACACTTTTACTCTCTGATATATAACTTATATAACCTTTTGTACATAATTAAATTTTCCTATTTATCATTATACTAGACGAATGGCCCGGGCAACGCCTGGGTTTTACCCGAGTGCGCATATATTTTAAAAACGTTTTAATTCAAATACTATTCGTTACAATTATAAATTGGCGCCATAGATGTCACTCTTGTGAAACGTCCCGTTCCAAACTGTGTGTTTTTAAAATGTTTTAATTAAAATACTATTCGTTACAATTATAAATTGGCGCCGTGGATGTCTCTCTTGTGAAACGTCCCGCCCCAAACTGTGTGTGTCTTGAAAATATAAAAATAAAAATGTGAATTTTCATAAAGATTTCATCATGTCGATTTTTTTTTTTTGCATTTCACCTACTAAATCGATAGAGATAATTACATTTGCAACATGAACTTAGGTATATTGACTAAATAGAAAACTGCATAGTAATAAAGATCATTTTTTAAAGGCACCATATCTTTTTTTTTTCAATAAAATCGAAACAAAAATTAACGATAAATAACGATAATTGCCTTAAAAATAAATTGCCTTAAAAAAAAGAAACATTCGCGGTGATTTTGTCTTGCATTCGTTTATACAATTATTATATACGAATGACCCGGGCAACGCCCGGGTTTTCCCCGATTATTCAAATACTATTCGTTACAATTATAAATTGGCGCCGTGGATGTCATTCTTGTATAATATATAAATGAGTTTTAAAAATTCTAAAAAAAAAAAAAAAAAATGCATCGGCCGGGAATCGAACCCGGGCCGCCCGCGTGGCAGGCGAGCATTCTACCACATTCAAACAGACAGAATAAGGCAAATATATAAGTAGATTTTTTTACTATTATAACTCTCTTTGAGTGTAAATATTGACCAGATGTCAATAAAAGTTGTTTTAATTGTCAATTGTCACTTCTACTCGCTGAAATACACGAAAATGCTAAAAGAATAAAAATGTATAATCAAGAACTTATTTAGACTTAAAGACTTGGGAATTTACTTAAACAAATAATAGCCCTCAGGCAACAACACAGACTCCTGAAAGCCAACACAACAAAATAAATATTATTGAAATAAGTTATCATGCTTTTGATGTTAAGATTGTTAACATAAAAGCTGATTAGTTATAGCAATTGGGGGGATACACTGTAACTATCACAAGATTTCTCAAATCTAAGAATTATAAAAATTACCGATTTACACTTTGAGCTAATAATAAACACTTAACCAATTAAAAGTCATCAATACCTACTTACTATTCTCCTAGGGGATTATCTACTGGAACATGTAGATTCTTTATAATAATTTCATTTTTTTCCGCTCATTCAAATTTCTAGAGTTTACAATTTGTAAGAATATTCTTTTAATTATTTACATACTAGCGGATGTGTACCCGGCTTCGCCCGGGTTTTATCCGAGTGAAAGTTTTGCCTAACAAATATTATATATTATGAAGTATAATAAACAATGTTAAAGATTAGTTTTAATTATTAATCAAGTTGTGTGTGAATATGTGAGAAAGATGTAATATCGTTGTTGTTTTCTTGGCCGACTGTTTTACATATGGTGTTATCTTAAAATTGCTTGTTTTGAATATTTTTTTAGATTGAGTTGAATGAATTGCTGATATTTTTTGTATTTATATATAAATAAAATTAACTCTGTTGATTTTTTTGTATTTAATCGATAACAGCGAAGTTACGCATGTTAAAGTTAGGAAAAATATTTTGATGTTAAGCAAAACCTGCTCCATCTCGTTTTACATAAATGTTGAAAATTTGGTCGAAATTAATGCAATGTAACGAAAGTTTTTAGTGAACAACACTTATGAAATTTGCATTTTATTAATATAGATTTATTGAATTTTGACCATAAATTGGTCACTTGTAATAACAGAAAGGTTAGGTTTTGTTAGTAATGCGAAGGAGCATTAACGTTTAAGTTAAATTTATATGTATGTTTATATTGCAAATACTTTAATGTTTTTTCTCTCGTCTTATTTTGGTTGGAGTCAATAAGTTGAAACATTTTGTTACAAGTGAATATTTGAGGTGAACTCTTAATTTTCAGAAAGAGTGTATTCCAGGATGAACATGTACAGTGTGGAGCGGAAGGTTTTACAAGAGTGACATCCACGGCGCCAAGGATTCTTCGGATGGGGAGGTTGAAGACAAGTCCCACTTATTGTATTCCTTCTCTTTAGTACCACATATAATAAAACGATAAATTTTGCTACATCCCTTCGAACTCACGTGTGTATCTTTGTGGCATCCTGATTAGACAAAGATCACGAACAGTGTCTGGTTACGACGTAACAGTATATTTGATTCGAAGGAAGATTTATTTTACCAATATTTTGAGGGGAAAATTCGCCTCTCTATCGTGTTTGCTTTTGTAATTTAAGCTAAATCACGAGAGTAGTTGAGTTAATCTAACTATGTGAAACTAAAGTAAAAAAAGAACTGATGAAATTACCGTTTATATCAAATATATATGTTATATTGAGATATTTTATTTAATATTATGTTATATTGGGGTATTATTTTATTTAAAATTATATTTCATCGATTCAAATACTCTGTTAAATCGACCGCCAGAGGTCACGCTTTCTCTATAAATACTCATTGTTGTTGTTCCCCGTTGGCCGGCTCAAAACATTTGTACATTATGTAAATAATCTTTTGTTTTCCTTATTCTACTCGCCTTAAGCCAGGCATTACCTTTCTCAAATTATGTTTTATATATCCCATAAGCTCAATTAAAGCTATGTTTGATAACTAATTTTATTATAATCTCTTCCACGACTGCATACCAAAATCAAGCAACATCTAATAATTCTATATAAATAACAATCAGAATACAAACAGAAATCTAATCTAATTATTTTATAATATATATATATGTTGATGGAAAACTTGCCGGGAGGAAATTGATCCATAAAAGCATAGGGCGCCTTTCCCGTCAAAATAAACGTCAAAACCTGACGCCATCTATTGACCGTCGCCGCAAACTAGCGGCCTCGGGTTGGTGACAAAGCCTTTGGTAGATTGTGAAAATTCCATTAGATCCCGTGTGGATCTCATGGAATAAAGTCCGCCCTATGAGGATGAGGGCCATTAGTCCGAAACCATGGTCTCTAGGTGGACGCTTCTCAATTTCCCAAAGCTGGTGTTGTGGCTTTGACACCGACCTGAGGCCGCTAGTCGGTCAATAGATGGCGTCAGATTTTGACGGGAGAGGTGCCCTATGCTTCTATATATATATATATATGTGATGAAGAGTGAGGTCTGGTAAGCCTTGTAGAATCCTGTCGACTTTGCTGTGATATGGAGTGGTCTGGTAAGCCTTGTAGAATCCTGTCGACTTTGAATGTGATGAAAGAGTTGCTGTCGACTTATCTGAGATGAGATCCTGTCGACTTATCTGTGATGAGATCCTGTCGACTCTCGCTATAAGCTGTGGTAACCGGTGGTCAAACCTGTAGTAGCCGCGAGGGACAGTCAGGGCGTGGAGAGTTTTCCAGTACCTCTCTGCACTTTGGAAGACCTTTAACAGTTTTCACAGAGTACAGGCAGTCGTGGTCGAGGCAGAGCGGAAAGCTTGGGAAAGTCCACACACACAAAACGAAGAGACACAGCTGTAGTAGGAAAGTTCCATGAACAGATAGGAGTTGAGCTAAGCAAGATGGAGTTAGAAGGGTTCTTACTGTTTACATGACGATGAGGTAGTCCTGGCTAAGACTGACAAGGGCTCACGCTGACGGTGAAAGGGGTGACTGCTGACTAACTACGGACTAACTAACTATGGTTGGCTAAAACCGAGGTGTTTATATACCATCCCCGAGGAGGGGGTTTGGAGATGTCTGAGAATGTGAACTTTGGACGTCTACACCCTTTGACCTTGATGGCAACGACTGCTGAATTCCTTTTCAGGGTTGTTGGATTTCTCTCTCGATTTTAGACGTTTTTGAACTTATCAATCTTGCTTTAACTCAGCTCTTAATCTATTACATAGTTTTATTTATTTGTCTTTAGTTTGTACAAAGTACATTACATATGGTGATGCAATGACACAGATTAATCATGCATATAATTATTTATAGATGTGTTTCTATATACAACATGACAATCTTGTTATAAGTAATTATACAATATAGGGTTGTTGGCTTAAATTACCATATATATATATATATATATATTATATAAAAATATTATTTTATTTTAAATTATAGTTTCATAGATTCAAATACTCTGCTAAATCGACCGCCAGAGGTCACTCTTCCCCTATAAAAATTCGTTGTTGTTTTATCCCAATGGCCGGCTCAAAACTTTTATACATTATGTAAATAATCTTTTGTTTTCCTTATTCTACTCGCCTTGAGCCAGGCATTACTTTTATCAAATTATGTTCTTTTATATATTGCTTTAGTTCAATTAAATTACTGATCAAAATTATTTTTATTATCATACTTTCAAGATTTAACCACGACTGAATTAACAAAGTATGATCCTCAAGATATTCCAGAATCAATCAGAAAATCTTATCTTTATTTATAATATATATACATTCTATAAATATGTTATAAAAAAATAAAAAATAATAATATATAATTTTTATATTAGTATAAAGGTTGTAAACGTTTCCCGTTTTCTCTTCCTTTACAAATATTTGAATATCATTTCATTCAGGTTTATATAGATAGGAAGTATTATTGAGTTAGGTTAATATGTATAACGATTAAAATTCGTTAATCCATATAGAAGGGAGATCCTGTGCTAGAGTATATAGAGGAATTATGAGTATTCAATATTGAACCCAATAATAGCATTCGATGATATTTAAATATAGAGATATTATAGAAACCTGTTAGTTGTTCAAATTTGAATACAATTTCTGCAATAGTTTTATATTAGTAATTATGGCGAAACCGCTGGGAAGGTTCACCACTGATGAACCAAGCCCTCCCAATATATTTTTTCATCGCATTAAGGGCAGTAGAAGTTTGTATTATGTATAAAAGAAACATTCGTGCTTTTAAATCCTCTCATTTTATATGTATAGATGGCGCGTTATTGCTTTGTGTTAATATAATCTTTATACGTTTTTTTTTGGCACAGATTTATAGATTGATGAATTTGTATTTACATTTTAACACAATCTTATTTTGGTGAAAATAAATTATACCTCTTCGGTATTAGGCAAATTATGATATATATATATTCGTTTTTTCTCTTTATATTATAATGACAATTTTAAAAATAGAAAAATGATCATTTATTATAATGTTAAATGGAAATAACACCGATTAGCACTCTTTAATTTTAAATTATTCTTATCTTTTATAAATAGTTTTTCAATGTGTCCTCTAGATGTATACGATTTTTTATAATTGTCGTCTAGACGTGGTGACTACATTAATGTAGATTTTATACTATTGACTTTTCTCATAATCTTTACGACTAGATTTACACATTACAATATGTGAAGAAGCTGGACCCACATTTAGAAAAATAGAACTGTAAAGGAATTTAATATTTTCGCTATCTCTCTTTAACCTATTTTCAAAAATTATTACATCAATATTATTTTAATATATGCTAAAGAATGATAATATATTTTCTAAATACATAATTATTGAGAGAACCAATTACAGTAGAACCTCCACGAGTGGACAGTTTAATTTACAAAATCATTATTTTTACTATTTTTCAACTCTCCGATAAGAAGACACCTCTCTCTAAAGGACACTTTGGCTTTGCAATTATATGTCCTTTACAGAGAGGTTTTACTGTATTAGAATTCAAGATAATCTGAAATTTGGATTCGTATTATTTACCTTTCATAAGAGTCTTATTGTTGCATATATCTTTTAACATGTTTACAGCAAACCTTTCAAATTCTAAAATTCCGTCTTTTAACTCATCTTCTAAGCATCCTTGCAAGGTTTTGACCAGTTTCTTTCCTGATTCAACTCTCTCCCTGTACAGAACACAATCAAGTATGATGCGGCAATGTACAACAATCACTTATACTTACCTGCAATGCTGAGTTAAATCATTCGTGGATGCATCATCTTTCTAGTTCCATCCAGGAATAACGTTACTCCAATCGTATTCCTCACCTTTTATTAGATTTATATAGCTGTTCTTGAAATACCCCAGTATTTCTTTGGTAGACAATGGTAATGCTCCTAGAAACAACATAATTATTAAAGTAATATTTGTAGCAAATTATAATTTTGGAGACTATTTCAATGTGAATTTATTATTTTATTATAAAATTATAATATTCATATTTTTGTTTGTCCCTATTACACGTCGTACAGGCTATGATAATCATGATGGGTAGAAGTAAGCGACTGTTTTTACTGTAAGTGCATCACATGTCTACACATGTGAAAGGCAATTCGACTTTGCACTTATTAATGTGTCAGAACACCGTTTGGTTTATTGCACTCGCTGGTGGGGTTGGAATTTCGCAAGAATCAGGGGCCATTGAGGCAATTTTTATATCAGAAAAAAAGTGTCCAATTCAGGAATCGAACCCGGGTCGTAGCGGTCGAAAACCAACGGTTTGGACCATCCTTCCATCGACCCCCTAATATATATTAATCTTTAAATAAAAAAGCATATATTGGATCAAAATATCATTTAATTTACCAATGTTTCAATTGGCTGAACGCCAACCTTTATATCAAGGTGTTATTCTATATATATTATAATATATTAATCTGCAGTGAAAAAAATCTTAAAATTAGATTTGCTATTTTAAATCTGTATAACTCGAAGAATTTTATACTTCTATCTCTAAAAGATGGAATCCGAAAGTATCTTTCTTTAAGATTCTTTAATGATATTTACTAAAAATTATTTCTTTAATCAGAGAAGAATAGAGAGAACATCAGTTATTCTTTCTATTGGCATTCTAATTTATATTTTTAGAAAGTACAAATAGGTTTCTTTTGTGGGTCATTAGGACTTTCCTTTAGTGGCACAGATCTGCGGTCAATCTGAAACTTTAATATGTGAGTCAGTTGATATTAGGACTATACTATAAATTCACAACGTCAATAGCTGATATCTAGTTTAAAAATAATTATATACTAATTTATTTGTAGGACTCCATAAGTAAGATGTTTCCAAATGATTCTCTCTCTCCTAAATTAATTAAAAACAATTTCAAAGCGTCATTTCCAGGAAATTTCTAATTACAAAATTCTAATATATTATATATTACGACTTTATCATTTATATTCTTGTACAAGATCATGGAGACTAATTTCATGAATTAAATTTATGAACTTGGTAGGGTTGGAATATTGGCCATGTTTTGAGGTTCCAATGCTTTCAAAGAGGTGGTCTGGTGAGGCCTCTTAGTTCCTGCAGATGGTGCATCGTGGGAAGATCTTTACACTATCCTGTAAAGGAATAGATCTTGTATAGCTAGTTTTGAGCCTGGAAATACAGGTTGCTGCTTGTCGAATCATCACATTGGCCAGAATATATTCAAGCTTTTGGTTCAGATACCAATGATTGAATGTTGACTCTTGTATTTTTTCTGGATGTTTCTATTTTGTATGCATTTAAAAAAGTCGAAATCAAAGTCTTAGTTAGGTATTGCTTCTGATTCTTCAGTAGCATCTGCTGTGTCCTTAACATTCAGAAAATTGTTTGATTTCGAAAAGAATCATAAGCGTCTAAAATAGCCTCAATTACTTATTCAGTCCTATGTGGGATGGGGTTCACTGGAAGGATATTTGTGTGTCTCTCTGAAGCATGTCTAAATTCTGAGATATTTTTCTCAGGGGCATTTTAGAGCTGGTGTATTAGTGATGTTTGTGGTTACTAGGATATTTCTTGACTTAGCTGTCATCCTTGGAACATAGGTCGCGCCAGCCTCAAGGACGCGGTAGCACACATTTATATCAATTATTGCACGGTAAAAACAAGATATGTAATTTGTTGAAATATATCTATGAGATATCTGAAAGATATTATTTATGTCGGGTATAATCCATTTATTTTGAAATTTATCCATAACGTCATTATTTTCTGATGTAGGTGTTTATATTGTGGTTAGAGGTATGTTCTTGTTTTATATATGCCAAGTTCTATGCCACAACTGAAAAATTTATTTCTCTATAATTACTTTATAGAAATTGAATCATAAATGGTCTTCAGTAAATTTCTGATACGTTAGTATATAAGAACCGTTCTTTTATGCATTTCTAATAAAAAGGTTCTGTTGTAAGTGACCGGTGAAAGTATGAATTCAAGATCAATAGGAAACTATCTCTTTTTTTATCCTCGAAAATATATTGAGAAAAAAAATATATCCTGAATATATTCAAAATCATTTCATCATGTTCTTTGAAATATATCTTCTAAATCCATGGATTATAACTTTGGTATTTATATTTTTCAAGTCGATTTTTTTCAATCAAGTATTGATTCCCAAAGAATTCACAATACTATATATCTCAACCTTTTATAAAATATAAAAATATGAATATTGTCAATGACTGTTTAATCATTTTAATATCTGTTGTTTGAACCATCATGTATTGAAACCAGCGCGAGTACATAACCCGTATCTCATTCGAACAATACATTTTCGATACTTATCTAAAGATTAGTTTTTATCCTGTAAAACAATTAATATTTTTATATTATTATAGTAAATTATGGACAAAACTCTTAAAATAGTGGAATGTCTTTAATATCACCGGTCGCCTGTTTTTTTTTAGAGAGACAGAAGCAATTTTGTTCACACATTTTGTATCTTCAATAAAGGTCACTGTGTATCAAATATCTTTCAGAGTTATTGTCTGAATCTCGATACATTCTAGAAAGTAACTCCTAAACTTTCGGCTATGAGTATACTATACTCTTCGTATCGCTAACAAAGTGACAATATTATTGTTAATGTATAGTTTCTATCAAGGCTATTATTATCTTCGGCCTGTCACTGAGTAGTGCTCCCAGTCTTGATGACAAAGGCAGACGCATTCTAATTCACCCAGTGTGGAGATAAGAACGAAGAAGAAGAAGATCTTCTAAAGTCTACAGGCTTAACCTTTTGGTAAATGAATATCATTCTTATCCTCAATATCTATTTATTTAGTTAAATCACCAATAGGATATATAAGGTAATAGAGGGTTTAGGGTCGTAATCGAATAATAGCTGTTTCAGAATTCTGCATCAAATGAATCATCGAATTTAAGATACATTTAAAGGCATAGATATAAAGGATACCTATATTAATATTTTCATCTTGAATTGATTCACTTTTATCTATCACGGAGAATAAATCAATAATATATTTTATTCTTACCTGAACCACGAAGAAAAAAGCAAAAGCTGCCACAAAAAACATCCCCTATTTAAGATGAAAATCTCTGTGCAGCAGCCTCAAGCGGCTACTTATATAACTTTAAATAACCACCTGTAATTTTTCCAGATGTGAGAGAAAAATCTCAATGAATAAATCACTAGAATACATTTGATATTTAGATTCAGAAATCTATTTGAATATAAATTCTGACCCCTATATATTAGACATATAAACTTTTACGGCAAATTAAAACATTAAGACGTGAATGTTTCTTTCACAAATAAGACAAACCTCTACTGTCCTTACTAAAATGAAAAAAAATATTCGGAGGGCTTAGCTTATCAATGGTGAACCCTGCCAGCGATTAAGCCAATATTATAAACCAGACCACTTCTTTAGAGCTCTAATACTGTATTGGATTATTCTGATTATATTTGCTACACTGGAGGGTTGAATCTTAGAAATGGTATTCGAGGAAACTATGGACATAAGCTCTTAGAACAGTATAATTATATATAAAATTTGCATCAAGCAATGCTTTTCCGCAAACAATAAGGAAAAGACCAGTTAGGCATAAATTAATATAAAGTTTTATACACTGAAGTGTAGAATATATAAGCAGAATGTCCCAATACAGTATTGGAACTCTAAAAAAGCAGTCCTGTATATTGAATTAGCGAAACTGCTGAGAGGGTTTACCACTAATGAGCCAAACCCTTCCAATATTTTTCATCATAGTAAGGACAGTAGAAGTTTGATATAGGTGCAAAAGAAACATTTTCGTCTTAATATTTTCATTTGATGTATATAGATGGCGCGTTATTGCATTATATTTCCTTTTAATAAACTTTAAATTTTCCTTTTTTTGAGATTTAAACTACAGAGAATCATTGGCTACTCTTCTTTCAACAAGTAAAAAAAGTATATATGAATAAAGTAAATAAAATATAATTTTATTAAATTAAATTGGCTCTATTTATTTAGCTAAAAATTTAGTATAGAATCGGTGTTTTTATTTTGTGACGTCAAGTATCTAGATTTTTTCTTGATTATACAAAAGAAAATAATGAAATTGACTCATCATATAGAGAAACAATATTGTCAAGGAGCTCCATCCAGATGGGACACCTGTCAATCATCCATGGACCCCCGGGGGGGAGGGGGACCACAGGTGTGAGGAGTTCTCGGAAGCTGATCTGTAAATAAGGAAAACGGGACGGTGGCTGACGCCGTTCATTAGGATTATCTTTAACTTAGGGTAAGTTGTACACTCTCTCTCTCCCTATAAATACCTCTTATAATAAATTAATTATCCCCAAACTTGCCCTTGCTTTATTGATCTCCGCGACAATATTATATTACCCTACATAGCCGCTCTAGAAGATCGGATTTGATATATTCATTAGATATATTTATTATTTTCCTTCTTATACTAAACTCGAAAATTGAGAAAAATCATGGGGTAGCCTTATCAGGTAAACAACGATTGAGGCCTGTATAATAAAAGACCTGAGTAAGCTGAGAGCTGCGTTTTACGACAAAATAGACGATTGGAATAAAATAAAAGAGATATGAATATATTCATCAGAATAAGGAATTGAGAATTTGAGTAGCTGCATGTGAAAACTATATATATCATCAGATAATAACGCTAATTCTTTTTCAGTGAACTATGAAAAGATTAGAGAAAGGAATAAGTGAATGGAGTTCGTATAGATGAGAAAATGTGAGAAAATATTAGATTTTTAATAGAAGCGAAGGCAAAAAGAAAACAAAACTCCAAATGAATAACTATTGTCGCGCGTTTCCTCTATGGTTCTTCGCGACGACGCCGTTTCCTCCACCGTGGATCACCTACCCTGGCTCCGTTGCTTCACCTCTGCAGCCCTACCCTACAGTCAGTCCAAAGGCCCCCTGATAACACGAGAGACTTGTCAAAAGGGTAGCTATTGTGGTGTTGGAGAGAAAGTAACAGCAACACGCAAAAGTTTGCTAACACTTCTTCTTTTATTGTCATCTTTAATTCACATTACATAAGAATTCGAATATCAATTAACACTATTTATAATGAAATGATTATTATAATTGGAAAATGAGAGACAATTGATAAAATCAAGAAAAGCGAATGCTGAAGGCAATCCAAGAGGGTTAGAACACCTTTACTCGCTGGAATACCCGAACATGCTAAAAGAATAAAAGGGTAATCGAGAACTTATTTAGATTTAAAGTCTTGTGAATTTACTTGAACAAAGATTACCCACTCAGGCAACAACACAGCCTGCTGATAGCCAAAACAGAAATAGAAAAAACATATGAGTATGGAATGTAAAAATGAAAGAACCTACGAGAATGGAATCTAAAAAATTGACAACAAACTAAATGTTATTGGAATAAGTTATCATGCTTTTAAGGTTTTTTTTATGCTTATTCCTAGTTCACGTGGTCGAGGCCATGATAATCATGGTAGTTAGCGACTGGTGTTACTGTAAGTGCACCACATGTCTACACATGTGAATAGCAGTTCGACTTTGCACTTACAAAAGTGCCAGAGCCCCGTTTGATTGCTTGCACTCGCTGGTGGGGTTGAACCTTTGCAAGAATCGGAGGCCATTGGAATTTTTTTCTTTTAATCGAACCCGGGTCGTAGCAGTGGCAAACCAACGGTTTAGACCATCCTTCTACCGAACCCCATGCTTTTGACGTTGAAATTGCTAACTTAAAAGGTGATAAGTTATAGCAATTGGGGGCGAATAAATTGAAACTATCACAATATTACTCGAATCTACGAATTATAAAAATTAACAATTTACACTTTAAGATAATAATAAACACTTAATCAATTAAAAATCATCAATATCTACTTACTCACATCCCCTCATAGGGGATTATCTACTGGAACATATATATTCTTTAGAATAAGTTCATTTTTTCCGCTCATTGAATTTTTTAGAGTTTATTATTATTTTTAAAATATTACAAATTTATTGAATTTTGACTAGAAGTTGGTTACTTGTAATAACAGAAAGGTTAGGTTGTTTTTAGTAATGCGAAGTATCGTTAACCTGTAGATTTATATGTATGATTATATATATTGAATTGATTACATATATTTATATGTATGATTTATATGTATGTTAGATTTATAT
This sequence comes from Cordylochernes scorpioides, assembly GCA_030710605.1. Classification (NCBI taxonomy): domain Eukaryota; kingdom Metazoa; phylum Arthropoda; class Arachnida; order Pseudoscorpiones; family Chernetidae; genus Cordylochernes; species Cordylochernes scorpioides. Next base: position 75,620,797 of record CP092875.1, read on the forward strand.
GTATATTCATATTGTAAATACTTTGATGTTTTTTATTTCGTTTCATTTTGGTTGGATTCAATAATGTAAACCATTTTGTTACTAGTGAATATTTGAGGTGAACTCTTAATTTTCAGAAAGACCAAAGTTTTGAAGTTTTAACACTTTTTTATTGTAAAAGTAAATAATATTCTGATAGTATTTATTTGTTTATGGCCTAAAAATAATTATTTTATTGAAGAATATATTAATATGAAGCTGTAAGAAGTAAGAAGTAAACCTCAAGTGAGAACTACAATGCCTGAAGCTTTAAAAGAGATCAAATTGGAGATTAACAAAGAATACCCATCAAAAGAATTCAATCAGTATAGTATGGAATTTAGAAAGGTTATATAGAAATCTGGTAAATAAAAATTAATTAATGAAAACAAAGAAACGACTATAAATGTTGAAATGACAATTTTCTGAGATTTATAAATATAACAATAATATAATTATTTTGTTGGTTCTTCTCCTTTATTTTCAATCTCCGCCATGATGTTGATTATGGCGATTAAACCCCTTCTCACCTACAAAATGTGGCTTTAAAATGGCCAACACAAACTATTATCTTGTACTTATGTTCTTTATCCCGTACACGATGCTAAAATCGTATTAACCAGTGACCTGTTACCTCGCTGTCTGTTACATTGTATATAAATAGATGTCTTAGGTAGTTAGTAGTTGTTGCCTTTTTTGTCGCTACGTTAGCGCAGTAAGTAGCGCGTCATTCTCATTATCTGAAGGTTGTGAGTTCGATCCTCACACAAGGCATTTTTAAAATTAATTTTGGGCTTAAAATTCATACACTTTATTTAGTAATCCGTAAAACTATATTCCCTTTGTCTCTCTTAGTAATTGTATGCTATCTTACGTTTTAGTATGAAGCTGGTTACCTTTCAATAAAATCCTCTGGTGATCAGTTCCTTCTCCATTCTTCCTCTTTTTCAACAGTTTTGCTTCATCATAAAAGGTTTAACTTATCATTCTGAATAAAAAATTTAACAATAACAAAAAGGCTTTTATTAGGACCATTTCCCTGTATGGATTCGCCATACAACAACAAAATAATACAGTAATGTTTCTTCCCTTTCTCCCTGTGCACGTGAGCCTTTGTTTGAAAAGGGAGAATACACAATATAATAATAATCTTTCCAATATTAATAATTCAGATCATTTAATGTTACATTGCTACTCTCTTTTTAGAGAAATTTTTATTCAGATAACTTTATATAATTACTTGGCCAGTGGTTCATTGTTGTTTAGATCTTTTTCCTCCTGTCCAGATGATATAAAGTATGGTTTCATTAATAATATGCGAACGATATCTTCGTTTCTAAGTCGTATTACCTGTTATCTTAACTTTTATATAGTCTTATCTAACTTATATATAGTATTTATTCAGAATAGTCTTTAGTTACGAGTCCAGTTTCTTATTGTGTCCTTACGAACGTCGCAAACGTGTCTGGAGACGTGTCGGGCAGCGTTTGGATTTTAGACTACTTTTGAACACCACCAAGGTCCACGACAGGGCGTTATGGTCTAAAGTGTCATTTCATAATTTTTAGCAGGACCTCATTGGTAGTCATTCCTGGCACCCTGACATCACAACGATACGTATATGACATTCTATGGCCTGTGTTGAAGTCTTTCCTCTAATTTCACACTGGGCTTACTTTACAACAAGATAATGCCGGGTCACACATAGCAAGTGTTACTATGGTTTTCTTTAATCTTTCCAAACTCTACAGTGACAAGCAAGATCGCCTGATCCCTCGCTCATAGAGAATATCTGGAACGTGATGGAATATAGATTTAGAACATCCTAGATTTCAGGATATTTAGCTCTATAGTTGGAAGCAATTTGGCGAAAAATCCCGAAGCACACCAACCGTAATCTTTATCAGTCCATGATACACCGAGTCGAAGCCTGAAATCCTGGCCAGTTGGGATCCAATGACATATCGACTTTATTAATTTATGATAGAGAAACTATGTAATAAAACAATTGTTCTGATATTTTAATCGTTTTTATTTTTATGTTTTCACATATTCCAAATTTGGTCTCAATCTAACAAATATTTCTTGGTGAGCCATGCGCGATTCTTTTGTTATAGAGACTCTATATATATATTAGTATATAGTCATATCTCCCATCAAATATCAACCAAATCAATACATTATGTATATTAAAAATAAAAAAGACATATCCTGACCATGAGCACATGTACTTTTCAGAAAGAAAAGCGCCATCTGGTGGATCAGAAATCAACTATTCATTGATTTAACCAGTTCCCTGATATTTGGCCAACCCAATTTCTTGATAAATCAAGAAAAGCCATCCATATGGACAAAACTCTCAAGGAAGTGGAAAGTCTTTAATATCACCAGTCGCCTGTAATTTTGAGTGAGAGTGTCAATTTTGTTCACACTTGGTATATACATACACTATGGTAATAAAGGTAACTGAGTATCAAATATCTCTCAGAGTAATTGTCTGAATCTCGATACATTCTAGAAAGTAACTCTTAAACTTTCTGCTATGAGTATAATATACTTTTCCTATTGCTAACACAGTAACATAATTATTGTTAATGAATAGTTTCTCTCAAGGCTATTATTATATTCTAAAGTCTACATGGCTAGCCTTTTGGTAAATGAATATCATGCTTGTCCATAACATCTATTGAATTAGTTCAATTACCAAATTATGATATATAAGGTGATAGATGGATCAGGGTCGAAATCGAATAATAGCTGTCTCAGACTTCTGCATCAAATGAATCATCGAATTTAACATACATTTAAAGGCATAGATATAATGGATACCAATATTAATAATTTCAGCTTGAATTGATATACATTAATCTATCACTAAGAATAAATCAAGAATATAATTTATTCTTACCTGAAACCACGAAGAGAAAAGTAAAACCTGCCAGAAAAAAACATCTCCTACTTGAGATAAAATTCTCTGTGCAGCAGCCTGGAGAGGCTACTTATATAACTTTAAATAACCACCTGTAATTTTTCCAGATGTGAGATAAAAATCTCAATGAATAATTTACTGGAACACATTTAATATTTAGATTCAGAAATCTATTTGAATATCAATTCTGACCCCTATATATTGGAAATATCTAACTTTGCAGCAAATGAAATCATTAAAACGCGAATGTTTCTTTCACAAATAAGACAAACCTCTACTGTCCTTACTAAAATGAAAACATATTGGGAGGGCTTGGCTTATCAATGGTAAACCCTGCCACCGGTTTCACCAATGTAATCAACCAAACCACTTCTTTAGTTCTTAATACTGTATTGAATCATTCTGATTATATATGCTACACTGGAGGGTTGAAACTCAGAAATTCTTTTCAAGAAAACTATGGACATAAGTTCTTAGAACAGTATAATTATATATAAAATTTGCATCATGCAATGCTCTTCCGCAAACAACAAGGAAAAGACAAGTTAGGCATAAATTAATATAAAGTTTTATACACTGAAGTGTAGAATATATAGGCAGAATGACCCAATACAGTATTAGAACTCTAAAAAATCAGTCCTGTATATCGAATTAGCGAAACTGCTGAGAGGGTTTATCACTAATGAGCAAAACCCTCCTAATATTTTTCATCGCTGTAAGGACAGTAGAAGTGTGATATAGGTGCAAAAGAAACATTTTCGTATTAATGTTTTCATTTGATGTATATAGATGGCGCGTTATTGATTTATATCTACTTTTAATGAACTTTATATTTTCACTTTTTAAGATTTTAAACTTCAGAGAATCATTGACTACTCTTCTTTCAACAAGTAGAAAAAGTATATATGAATAGGGTAAATAAAATATAATTTTATGAAATTAAATTGGCTCTATTTATTTAGCTAAGTATTTAGTATAGAATCGGTGTTTTTATTTTGTGACGTCAATTATCTAGATTTTTTCTTGATTATACCAAAGAAAATAATGAAATTGACTCATCATATAGACCAACAATATTTTCAAGGAGCTCCATCCAGATGGGACACCTGTCAATCATCCCTGTACCCCGGGGGACCACAGGTGTGAGGGGTTCTCGGAAGCTGATCTGTAAATGAGGAAAACGGGACGGTGGCTGACGCCGTTCATTAGGATTATCTTTAACTTGGGGTAAGTTGTACACTCTCTCTCCCTATAAATACCCTTTATAATAAATTAATTATCCCCAAACTTGCCTTCGCTTTATTTATCTCTGTGACAATATTATATTACCCTACATAGCCGCTCTAGAAGATCGGATTTGATATATTCATTAGATATATTTATTATTTTCCTTCTTCTACTAATCTCGGGTATTGAGAAAAATCATGGGCCTAGCCTTATCAGGTAAACAACGATTGAGACCTATAAAAAAGGCCTGAGTAAGCTGATAGCTGCGTTTTACGACAAAATAGACGATTGGAATAAAAGAATAGAGATATGAATATCTTCATTAGAATAAGGAATTGGGAATTCGAGTAGCTGCATATATAGCTCATCAGTGATAAATCCTCTCAGCGGTTTCGCTAATTCAATATACAAGACTGCTTTTTTAGAGTTCTAATACTGTATTGGGTCATTCTGCTTATATATGCTACACTTCAGTGTATATAGATTTATATTTATATATGGCTAACTAGCCTTGTCCTTATTGTTGGCGGAAGAGCATGGCTTCATGCAAATTTTTTATATAATTCTACAGTCCTAAAAGCGTATGTCTATAGTTTGTTATATCATTTATGAGATTCCACACTTCAGTATATATCGGTAGATAATAACGCTAAGTCTGTTAAAAGAACAATAAAAAGATTAGAGAAATGATAAGCAAATGAAGTTTGCATAAATGAAAAATAAAGAAAATATTAGATTTTTATAGAAGCGAATGCAAAGAAAACAAAACTCCAAATGAATTATTATTGTCGCGCGTTTCTCCTCTGGCTCTTCGCGACTTTAAGACTTAAAGTCTTATGAATTTACTTGAACAAAGATTACCAACTCAGGCAACAACACAGCCTGCTGATAGCCAAAAAAAAAAAGAGAAATAATATACGATTATGGAATGTAAAAATGAAAGAACCTACGAGTATGGAATCTATAAAATAGACAACAAACTAAATGTTATTGGAATAAGTTATCATGCTTTTAACCTTTTCTTTTTGATTATTCCTAGTACATGTATTAGAGGTCATAATAATCATGGTTGGTAGAGTTAGCGACTGGTTTTACTGTAAGTGTACCATATGTCTACACATGTGAATAGCAGTTCGACTTTGCACTTAAAAATGTGCCAGAGCCCCGTTTGATTATTTGAACTCGCTGGTGGGGTTGAACCATTGCAAGAATCGGGGGCCATTGGGGATTTTTTTAATCAGAATATAGTACCCAATGTGAGAATCGAACCCGGGTCATAGCGGTCGCAAACCAACGGTTTAGACCAACCTTCCACCGAACCCCATGCTTTTGACGTTCAGATTGCTAACTTAAAAGGTGTTGAGTTATAGCAATTGGGGGCGAATACACTGTAACTATCACAAGATATCTCAAATTCACGAACTAAAAAAATTACTAATTCAAACTTTAAGCTAATAATAAACACTTAAACAATTAAAAGGTTATCAATACCTACTTACAATTCTTCTAGGGGTTATCTACTGGAGCATATATATTCTTTAGAATAAGTTAATTTTTTCCGCTCATTGAATTTTTAAGAGTTTATTATTATTTTTAAAATATTACAAATTCATTAAATTTTGACTAGAAGTTGGTTACTTGTAATAACAGAAAGGTTAGGTTATTGTTAGCAATGCGAAGTAGCATTAACCTGTAAGTTAAATTTATATGTATATTCATATTGTAAATACTTTAATGTTTTTTGTCTCGTTTCATTTTGGTTGGATTCAATAATGTAAACAATTTTGAACATGAAGTGAACTCTTAAGTTTCAGAAAGAGCAGAGTTTCAAAAGTTATTAACAGTTAATGGAAAAGGAACTAATATTATGATAGTATTTATTTGTTTATGACGTATCTTAATTATTTTATTGGTAATTATTCGTTTTACAATCATCAGCCGCGTTATATTGTATTTTAAAATTACTTTATATAATATTTACGAACGGAGAAATATGTACAGGGTAGCCTAGTGGACATGGCACCTGCCCGGTAAGCAGAAGGTTGTGGGTTCGATTCCCGCCCCTGGACACTTTTATTTTTCCGTTCGCCATTACTCTTCATATTTTCACCCTCTCATACTTCATCCAAAAAGTTAGAAATGGTCGCTATTTCTCTTTGAGATAAATTTTGATTTTTGTATAAAAGAAACATTCGCGGTATAATTGCAATTTTCGTTTTACAATCATCAGCCGCGTTATATTGTATTTTAATATTAATATGAAGCTGCGAGAAGTGTGTAAGAAGTAAATTTTAACTGAGAACTATAATGCCTGAAACTTTAAAATAGATCAGATTAGAGATTAACCAAGATTACCCATCAAAAGTATTAAATCAGTAAAGTATGGAATTTAGAAAAGTTATATAAAAATCTGGTAAACAGCTGTAAAAATTAATATAGAAATCTAAAAGAAAATAAAATTAATTTATGAAAACAAAGAAACGACTATAAATGTTGAAATGACAATTCTATCAGATTTCTAAATATAACAAAAATATAATTATTTTGTCAGTTCTTCTCCTTTCTTTTCAATCTCCGCCTTGATGTTGACTATGGCGATTAAACCCCTTCTCGCCTACAAAATGTGGCTTTAAAAACGCCAACACAAACTATTATCTTGTAGTTATGTTCCTTAACCCGTACACGATGCTAAAATCGTATTGACCAGTGACCTGTTACTCTTTGTGTGTTACATTGTATATAAATAGATGTCTTAGGTAGTGAGTAGTTGTCGCCTTTTTTGTCGCTTCTTTAGCGCAGTAGATAGCGCGTCATTCTCATAATCTGAAGGTTGTAAGTTCGATCCTCACACAAGGCATTTTAATTTATTTTGGGCTTAAAATTCATACACTTCAGTTAGTAATCCGTAAAACCATATTCCCTCTGTCTCTCTTCGTAGTTGTATGCTATCTTACTTTTCAGTATGAGGATGGTTACCGTTCAAAATATTTTCTGGTTATCAGTTCTTTCTCATATCCTTCTTTTTTTCAACAGTTTTGCTTCATAATGAAAGGTATTAATTATCATTATAAATACACAATGTAACAAAAACAAAAAGGTTTTTATTAGGGCCCATTTCCCTGTATGGATTTGTGTAGTGGGTCGGTGATGCAAAATAACAACCAAATAAGTGATTTATAAATATAGTATTATTATTAAATATAAGGATATATATGTTGACAAAAGAATAACAACCGCACACAGCAGTAGAACAAAGCAGGCTTAAGACTATATACAAGATGAAGACGTGCCGTTGAGATGGGCCGTTCCCATTGGTCAGTTATCTTCATGCAGCGCCGCCACGCGGCCGCGTCCACGCTTCTCTCATCATTCCCCCACTGAAGCGCTGGACTGGAGAACAGTTCATGAAGTCACAGGCGTTCTTGTGAGCCACTTTGCTCAGGATCTTGGTGAAGACGTCGGCCAGGTTCTCCTTTGTAGGGATGTAGACAATCTTGATCTCTCCGCTAATTATTCTTTCTCTGACGTGATGGTATCTTATGTCAATGTGTTTGGATCTGTTGTTCTCCACATTATTTTTGGAAAAGTCTATAGCGGATCTATTATCGCAATGAATTATCAAGGGAAAGGCAAAATTCGATAAGAACTTTAATTCTTTCAAGATGGTAGCGATCCAAACTGCTTCCTTAGTGGTCTGGGATAGCGCTAAATATTCTGCCTCCATTGTGGAAAGTGAGACACACTTCTGTTTGCTAGTCTTCCATATGACTAAGGAATGTCCTATAGTGATAGCGGTCCCACTATTGTACCGTCTGTCATCGATGTCGCTAGCCCAATCTGCCTCACTGTATGCACAAACATCATTGGAATCAGTCCGGCGATAAACGAGAGATAGATTTATGCTGCAGTGTAAATATCTTAAGACGTGTTTGGCAGCTTGCCAATGTCGACGTCCAGGGTTGCTGGCGAATTGAGCTAATCTCGTAACGGAAAACATTAAGTCTGACCTAGTACAATTCGCAAGATAAAGGAGCGACCCGATTAGTTCCCTATAAGGAATAGCTTTCATCCTCTCTTTCTCTTCTGGCAAAACATGTATATTTCTTCTTCTAAGTCGCCATATAGATAAGCGTTATCTACGTCGAGATGTCTATTGTACCATATCATGTTCAAACTTAACGTTATCAAAACTCTGATTACAGCTAAGTTAATAGCAGGTGCATTAGTTTCCTGAAAATCGATTCCTTGTTTCTGTCAGAAACCTCTAGCTACTAAACGTGCTTTGAAACGCTCTACATTTCCGCTCTCATTTGTCTTCACATTATACATCCATCTGCTGCTAATCGGTTTCTTTCCCGGCGGTAATGTTGATAACTCCCAAGTGCCTCGTTCCTGAAGCACTCTAAGCTCATCTTCCATTGCTTTTCTCCAATACACGGCTTCGGGAGATTGGACTGCCTCTTCAAAACTTTGCGGCTCGGTAACATCTAAAATATTTAACTCTACTCTTGGTTTACCTTTTCTCCCATATGGATTTCGAACAATGTTTTTGGAGGTGGAGGGTTGTGGCAGAGTGTCCTCTACCCCCACTGAATCCAAATTACTCGGTAATTCATTCTCTAGGTCGTTATCATAATTAGTCTCAGGTTCTAGCCAAACGTGGTTGTACCTTTCCAGTTCTGTCTCTTCGACTATTTTGGTCCACTCTAGTCCAATTTTAGACTCATCGAATCTAACATGTTTTGTTTCAATCACCTTTTGTGATTCTGGGCACCAGAGACGATATCCACGTCTTTGAGTGGAGTATCCTACCAGAATACATCTACATGCCCGATGGTCTAATTTTCGCCTTCTTTCTCTTGGTATATGGCTATATGCCAAACATCCAAATGCTTTTAGGTGTCTTACACTAGGATTTCTTTCTAAAAAAGTCCATCAGGAATTTTGTCTTTTAGAGCAGTATTATAACATTTGTTTTTAATGTAAGCAGCTGTGTTTACCGCCTCTGCCCAAAATCTTTGGGGGAGATTAGCGCTATGTAAACAAGCGCGGGCCATATCTAAAAGTGTTCGATTTACACGTTCTGCCACACCGTTCATTTGCGGAGAATACACGTTCGTGCGTTCATGCTTTATCCCTAGTTTTTGTAATTTGTCTTGAAAATCTCTATTGCAAAACTCAAGTCCATTATCCGATCGTAACACATTAATTTTATTACCAGTTTGTCTCTCTACAGTGGCTCTATAGATATCGAAATGTTTTAATACTTCATCTTTGTTTTTCAGAAAATACACAGTAATCCTTCTTAAGAAATCATCAACAAAAGATAGAAAGTATCTATTGCCTCCGGTTGATTTTACCGGCATTGGACCGCAAATATCTGTGTGGATAAGCTCCAAGGTCTGTTTTGATCTAATATTGCCTAGGTTTTTATGTGACGCTTTAGTGGATTTGGCAATACAACAATCGTCGCATAGGCCTTTGTCTCTAGAGGAAATTTCTAAGCCTATTACCAGCTCCTCCCGCGCCATCTTTTCAATGGCGTTATTGTCAATATGGCATAACCTTTGATGCCACGTTCTCAAGGAATTGTTCTGAAAATGGTCCCTTTCACTATTAAATGCTGTTTTACTGGAGTTTAAGGTCTTACCTTTCACAATTTAGAGGCCATTTACATTTGTCGCTTCCGCTATAATCCTGTTTTCTGGGTTGAAAACGCGAGCTACCATATTACGAAAGGTCACTCGGTTGCCGTTTTCTTCTATCTTGGAGACTGACAGCAGATTCCTTCGCACATTTGGGACGTACAGCACATTGTTTAGCTTGATTTCGATGCTTTCATTATGGATAGACGTCTGGATAAATATGTGTCCATATCCTTTGGCCTCAGTTGTCCCACTCGCAGTCATGATAGGATCATATGACACCTCCCGAAGGTCAACGAACCAGTCTTTGTTTCTGCATACATGGTTGGTTGATCCGCTGTCCAGGAGCCACGAATCCTCGTCGCTCGTTAGGTTGAGTGCAGCCAGGAAGTTATCTGATTTGTTTACCTTCTTCTGATAATGCTTATTTTCGCGGGATCTAGTAGTTGTTTGCTTCATTCCTCTGCAGTTGGTTGCGATGGGGTTGATCTTCCCGCATCGGTAGCATTTTCTTCTACTGTCGGTGCTGCTGTTATTTTGATGCTTGTTCACCTGTAGCACCTCCTTTGATGAATCCTCTTTTCTGGTTGTTCTTCTCTCGTGTTCCGTTAGCAGGACCTGCCTTACCTTGGATGACGTGAACTCATCATCAGTCATGTTTCCAAAGTTCATTATAATCCCATCATAGGAGTCTGGTAGTCCAGCTAGCATAGAGTACGCCAGATCTTTATCCTTTACTTCACATCCCGCTTCTCTGAGATGATCACTGCAGGTCTTTAATCTTGATAGGTAATTTATCATATTTTCTTCTTTGATTAACTTGATGTTCACGAATTGTTTCTTGAGTTGAAGAATTCGCGCCCTTGATTTCGGTTCAAATATTTGTTCCAGGGTCGTCCAGGCTTCACCTGCAGTCTTACAGTCGATAACGTGTATTTGTTGCTCTGTAGAAATTGATAGAGCAATCGTTGCCAGTGCCTTTTCTTGTTTAATTTTTGTCTTCTTATATTTTCTTTGATCCTCATCAGCGTCGATCGTTTCTTCGTTAATTACACATTCCCATAATCCTCTTTCGATCAGAAGCATCTTCATGTTAAATTTCCATGATCGATAATTGCTGCCGGTGAGCTTCTCAACGTTCAGGGCAAGCGCTTGGGAAGACGACGCCATCTTGGTTTCACTTACTTTTCGTTCTTTTTATGCAGCTAACCACGCTCTGCTACCATGTTGTGGGTCGGTGATGCAAAAGAACAGCCAAATAAGTGATTTATAAATATAGTATTATTATTAAATATAAGGATATATATGTTGACAAAAGAATAACAACCGCACACAGCAGTAGAACAAAGCAGGGTTAAGACTATATACAAGATGAAGACGAGCCGTTGAGATGGGCCGTTCCCATTGGTCAGTTATCTTCATGCAGCGCCGCCACGCGGCCGCGTCCACGCTTCTCTCATCAATTTGCCATACAACAACAAAATAATACAGTAATGTTTCCTCCCTTTCCCCATGTGCACGTGAGCCTTATTTTGAAAAGGGAGAATACACAATATAATAAATATTATATCTTTCCAATATTAATAATTCAGATATAAAATATTTATATGTTACAATGCTTTTCTTTTTTTAATGGAGAAATATATATTTACTATATATAATTACTAGACCAGTGGTTGAGTTTTCTAAGATATTATTTTATTTATTAATTTAATTTTCTGTGATTATGTAAATATTGACCGCTGACTATCTTTGTATATAATTGAGTTTTTAAATAAAGTGAAAGTGTGAATAGTTATTGGTCGTGATTTATTTTCTCTTTGGCTGAGGCATTGGAATCACCATTGGGGTGTCGCCTGGGCATTGGAATCACCATTGGGGTCTCGCCTGGGTAGTTGAAAACCTAAACAGTCCTATAAGGTACGGATTCTTATTCGTTAAGGACAAAGGAACCTTAACACCAGTGTTTCATTGTTGTTTAGGATTCTTTCCTCCTGTCAACTATTCATTGATTTAACCGGTTTCCTGATATTTGGCCAACCCAATATCTTGATAAATCAAGAAAAGCCATCCATATGGACAAAACTCTTGAGGAAGTGGAAAGTCTTTAATATCACCGGTCGCCTGTAATTTTGAGAGAGAGTGTAAATTTTGTTCACACTTGGTATACATACACTATAGTAATAAAGGTCACTGTGTATCAAATATCTCTCAGAGTAATTGTCTGAATCTCGATACATTCTAGAAAGTAACTCTTAAACTTTCTGCTATGAGTATAATATACTTCTTTGATTGCTAACACATTAACATAATTGTTAATGAATAGGTTCTTTCAAGGCTATTATTATATTCTAAAGTCTACATGCTTAGCCTTTTGGAAAATAAATATCATGCTTGTCCTCAATATCTATTGAATTAGTTCAATTACCAAATAATGATATATAAGCTGATAGATGGTTTAGGGTCGTAATCGAATAATAGCTGTTTCAGACTTCTGCATCAAATGAATCGTCGAATTTAACAGGAATTTAACGGCATAGAGAGAGAGAGAAGATATAATGGATCCCTATATTAATATTTTCAACTTAAATTGATTTACCTTCATCTATGACGGAGAATAAATCAAGAATATAATTTATTATTACCTGAAACCACGAAGAAAAAAGCAAAACCTGCCAGAAAAAGCATCTCCTATTTGAGGTAAAATTTTCGATGCAGAAGCTTGGAGTGGCTACTTATATAACTTTAAATAACCACCTGTAATTTTCCCAGATGTGAGAGAAAAATCTCAATGAATAATTTACTGGAACACATTTGATATTTAGATTCGGAAATCTATTTGAATATCAATTCTGACCCCTATATATTAGACATATCTTACTTTACAGCAAATGAAATCATTAAAACGCGAATGTTTCTTTCGAACATATATTAAATTTGTTCTGTTCTTACTGCGATGAAAAAATATTGGGAGGGCTTAGTTTATCAATGGTAAACCCTGATTCTAATGTAATTCACCAGACCACTTCTTTATAGCTCTAATACTGTATTGGGTCATTCTGATTATATATGCTACACTGGAGGGTGGAATCTCAGAAATCCTTTTCAAAAAAACTATGGACATAAGCTCTTAGAACAGTATAACTATATATAAAATTGCATCAAGCAATGCTCTTTCGCAAACAATAAGGAAAAGACTAGTTAGGCATAAATTAGTATAAAGTTTTATACACTGAAGTGTAGAATATATAAGCAGAATGACCCAATACAGTATTAGAACTCTAAAGAACCCGTCTTGTATATTAAATTAGCGAAACCGCTGAGAGGGTTTATCACTAATGAGCAAAACCCTCCTAATATTTTTCATCATGTAAGGACAGTAGAAGTTTGATATAGGTGCGAAAGAAACATTTTCGTTTTATTGTTTTCATTTTCTGTATATAGATGGCGCGTTATTGATTTATATCTACTTTTAATGAACTTTTAAATTTCCTTTTTTAAGATTTTACAATTTAGAGAATCATTGGCTATGCTTCTTTCAACAATTAAAAAAGAATATATGAATAAAGAAAATAAAATATAATTTTATTAAATAAAATTGGCTCTATTTATTTAGCTAAGAATTCAGTATATAATCGCTGATTTATCTTATGACTTTAATTATCTAGATTATTTCTTGATTATACCAAAGAAAATAATGAAATTGACTCAACATATAGACAAACAATATTGTCAAGGAGCTCCATCCAGATGGGACACCTGTCAATCATCCCTGGACCCCCGGGGGGGGGGGGGGGGACCACAGGTGTGAGGGGTTCTCGGAAGCTGATCTGTAAATAAGGAAAACGGGACGGTGGCTGACGCCGTTCATTAGGATTATCTTTAACTTGGGGTAAATTGTACACTCTCTCTCTCCCTATAAATACCCCTTATAATAAATTAATTTTCCCCAAATTTGCCCTTGCTTTATTTATCTCTGCGACAATATTATATTACCCTACATAGCTGCTATAGAAGATCGGATTTTATATATTCATTAGATATTTCCAGTATTTACCTTCTTCTACTAATATCGGGTATTGAGCAAAATCATTGACCTAGCCTTATTAGGTGAACAACGATTGAGGCCTGTATGAAAAAAGACCTGAGTAAGCTGAGAGCTGCGTTTTACGATAAAATAGACGATTGGAATAAAAGAATAGAGACGTGAATATCTTTATTAGAATAAGGAATTGAGAATTTGAGTAGCTGCATGTGAAAACTATATATATTTATATAAAATAACACTAGGTCTGTTTCATTGAACTATGAAAAGATTAGAGAAATGATAAGCAAATGAAGTTTTCATAGATGAAAAAATGTGAGAAAATATTAGATTTTTATAGAAGAGAGAATGCAAAGAGAAAACAAAACTCCAAATGAATTACTATTGTCGCGAGTTTCTCCTCTGGCTCTTCGCGACGACGCCGTTTCCTCCACCGTGGATCACCTACTCTGGCTCCCTTGTTTCACCTCTGCAGCCCTACCCTACAGTCAACCCAAAGATCTCCTGATAGCACGAGAGACCTACCAAAAGGGTAGCCACTGTGGTGTTGGAGAGAAAGCACAACAGCAACACGCAACAAGTTTGCTAAAACTCTTCTTTTATTGTCATCCTTAATCCACATTACATAGGAATTCGAATATCAATTAACACTATTTATAATGAAATGATTATTATAATTGGAAAATGAGAGAGAGATAATTTATAAAATCAAGAAAAGCGAATGCTGAAGGCAATCCAAGAGGGTTAAAACACCTTTACTCGCTGGAATACCCGAAAATGCTAAAGGAATAAAATGTGATCAAGAACTTATTTAGACTTAAAGTCTTGTGAATTTACTTGAACAAAGATTACCCACTCAGGCAACAACACAGCCTGCTGATAGCCAAAACAGAAAGAAAAAAAAAACATATGAGTATGGAATGTAAAAATAAAAGAACCTACGAGTATGGAATCTAAAAAATAGACAACAAACTAAATTTTATTGGAATAAGTTATCACGCTTTCAACCTTTTTTTTTATGCTTATTTCTAGTACACGTGGTAGAGGCCATGGTAATCATGGTGGGTAGAGTTAGCGACTGGTTTTACTGTAAATTCACCACATGTCTACACATGTGAATTGCAGTTCGACTTTGCACTTACAAATGTGCCAGAGACCCGTTTGATTATTTGCACTCGCTGATGGGGTTGAACCTTAGAAAGAATCGGGGGCCATTGGATATTTTTTAAAAATCAGAATAAAGTGCCCAATGCGAGAATCGAACCCGGGTCGTAGCAGTGGCAAACCAACGGTTTAGACCATCCTTCAACCGAACCCCATGCTTTTGACGTTGAGATTGCTAACTTGAAGGGTGATGAGTTATAGCAATTGGGGGCGAATAAATTGACACTATCACAATATCACTCGAATCTATGAATTATAAAAATTACCAATTTACACTTTAAGATAATAATAAACACTTAACCATTTAAAAGTCATCAATACCCTCTTACTATTCTCCTAGAGGATTATCTAATGGAACATATATATTCTTTAGAATAATTTCATTTTTTTTCCGCTCATTGATTTTTTAGAGTTTAAATTTCAAAAATATTACAAATTTATTGAATTTTGACTAGAAGTTGGTTACTTGTAAAAACAGAAAGGTTAGGTTGTTGTTAGTAATGTGAAGTAGCATTAACCTGTAAGTTAAACTTACATGTATATTCATATTGTAAATACTTTGATGTTTTTATTTCGTTTCATTTTGGTTGGATTCAATAATGTAAACCATTTTGTTACTAGTGAATATTTGAGGTGAACTCTTAATTTTCAGAAAGACCAAAGTTTTGAAGTTTTTAACACTTATTGTAAAAGTGAATAATATTCTGATAGTATTTATTTGTTTATGGCTTAAAATAATTATTTTATTGAAGAATATATTAATATGAAGCTGTAAGAAGTAAGAAGTAAACCTCAAGTGAGAACTACAATGCCTGAAGCTTTAAAAGAGATCAAATTGGAGATTAACAAAGAATACCCATCAAAAGAATTCAATCAGTATAGTATGGAATTTAGAAAGGTTATATAAAAACTGGTAAACCGCTGTAAAAATTAATATAGAAATCTAAAAGAAAATAAAATTAATTAATGAAAACAAAGAAACGAGTATAAATGTCGAAATGACAATTTTCTGAGATTTATAAATATAACAATAATATAATTATTTTGTTGGTTCTTCTCCTTTCTTTTCAATCTCCGCCATGATGTTGATTATGGCGATTAAACCCTTTCTCACCTACAAAATGTGGCTTTAAAAACGCCAACACAAACTATTATGTTACGATGCACTAGCGCGCCAAACAACAACAAAATAATACAGTAATGTTTCTTCCCTTTCCCCCTGTGCACGTGAGTCTTTGTTTGAAAAGGGAGAAAACACAATATAATAAATATCTTTCCAATATTAATAATTCAGATCATTTAATGTTACATTGCTTCTCTCTTTTTAGAGAAATATTTATTCAGATAACTTTATATAATCACTTAGCCAGTGGTTCATTGTCGTTTAGGTATTTTTCCTCCTGTCTAGATGGTATAAAGTATGGTTTCATTAATAATATGCGTACGTCAAGCATGTCAAACTCAAGATGCATTATCTTGCAGTTACTCGTATGTTCTTTATTCCGTACACGATGCTGAAATCATATTGACCAGTGACTTGTTACTCTATGTGTGTTACATTTTATATAAATAGATGTCTTAGGTAGTTAGTAGTTGTCGCCTTTTTTGTCGCTTCTTTAGCGCAGTAAGTAGCGCGTCATTCTCATAATCTGAAGGTTGTGAGTTCGATCCTCACTCAAGGTATTTTTTATTTATTTTGGGCTTAAAATTCATACACTTTATTTAGTAATCCGTAAAACCATATTCTCACTGTCTCTCTTAGTAGTTGTATGCTATCTTACGTTTTAGTATAATGTTGGTTAACGTTCAAAATATTTTCTGGTGAACTATTCCATCTCCTATCTTCCTTTTTTCAACAGTTCTGCTTCATCAAAAAAGGTATTAATTATCATTCTAAATACACAATGTAACAACAACCAAAAGGGTTTTATTAGGGCCCATTTCCCTGTATGGATTCGCCAAACAACAACAAAATAATACAGTGATGTTTCCTCCCTTTCCCCCTGTGCACGTGAGCCTTTGTTTGAAAAGGGAGAATACACAATATAATAATAATCTTTCCAATATTAATAATTCAGATCATTTAATGTTACATTGCTTCTCTCATTTTAGATAAATTTTTATTCAGATAACTATATATAATTGCTTAGCCAGTGGTTCATTGTTGTTTAGGTCTTTTTCCTCCTGTCCAGATGATATAAAGTATGGTTTCATTAATAATATGCGAACGATATCTTCGTTTCTAAGGCGTTTTCCCTGTTCTCTCAACTTTTATATAGTCTTATCTAACTTATATATAGTATTTATTTAGAATAGTCTTTAGTTACGAGTTCAGTTTCTTATTGTGTCCTTACGAACGTCGCAAACGTGTCTGGAGACGTGGTGGGCAGCGTTAGGATTTTAGACTACTTTTTAACACCACATAGGTCCATAACAGGGCGTTATGGTCTAAAATGTCATTTCATAATTTTTAGCAGGACCTCATTGGTATTCAATTATGGCACCCTGAAATCACAACGGTACGTAGATGACATTCTATGTCCTGTGTTGTAGTCTTTCTTCTAATATCACACTGGGCTTACTTTACAACAAGATAATGCCAGGCCACACATAGCAAGTGTTACTATGGTTTTTTTTTCAATCTTTCCAAACTATTCCGTGACAAGCAAGATCGCCTGATCTCTCGCTCATAGAGCATATCTGGAACGCGATGGAATATCGATTTAGACCATCCTGGATTTTTAGGATATTTAGCTCTATCTTTGGAAGCAATTTGGCAAAAAATCCCGAAGCACACCAACCGTAATCTTTACCATTTCATGAATCACCGGGTAGCAGCCTGCATCCAGGCCAGTTGGGATCCAAAGACATATTAACTTTCTCAATATATGATAAAGAAACTATGTAATAAAACAATAGTTCTGATATTTTAATCGTTTTTTTCACTTCACATGTTTTCATATATTCCAAATATTTTGTCTCAATCTAACAAATATTTCTTGGTGAGCCATGCCCGATTCTTTTGTTATAGAGACTCTATATATTTGTATATAGTCATATTTACCATCAAATATAAACTAAATCAACACAATATGTATATTCAAAATAAATATTGGCATATCCTGACCATGAGCAAATGTACTTTTCAGAAGGAAGAGAGCCATCAGGTGGATCAGAAATCAACTATTAATTGATTTAACTGGTTCCCTGATATTTGGCCAACCCAATATCTTGATAAATCAAGAAAAGCCATCCATATGGACAAAACTCTTGAGGAAGTGGAAAGTCTTTAATATCACCGGTCGCCTGTAATTTTGAGAGAGAGTGTCAATTTTGTTCACACTTGGTTATCGCGTGTATCTTCAATAAAGGTCACTGTGTATCGAATACCTTTCAGAGTTTCTACAGGTAAACTCCGTATAATTGGTATAACTGTATAACGAATCAAAAGTTTTACGAAGGAGCATCTTTTATTATACTTGTGCTAGCTATCGAACCTTTCGGTTCTTCAACAGGCGTGGCTAGTATGAATATACTAACGTTAGGTTAGTATATTCATACTATCCACGATGGTGAAGAACCGAAAGGTTCGATAGCTAGCACAAGTATAATAAAAGATGCTCCTTTGTAAAACTTTTGATTCGTTATACAGTTATACCTTTCAGAGTTATTGTTTTAATCTCGATATGTACATTCTAGAAAGTAACTTCTAAACTTTCGTCTATGAGTATAATATACTTCTTTGATTGCTAACACAGTAACATACTTATTGTTAATGAATAGTTTCTCTCAAGGCTATTATTATCTTCTAAAGTCTACATTCTTAGCCTTTTGGTAAATGAATATCATGCTTGTCCATAATATCTATTGAATTAGTTCAATTACCAAATAATGATATATAAGCTGATAGATGGTTTAGGGTCGTAATCGAATAATAGCTGTTTCAGACTTCTGCATCAAATGAATCGTCGAATTTAACAGGAATTTAACGGCATAGAGAGAGAGAGAGAAGATATAATGGATCCCTATATTAATATTTTCAACTTAAATTGATTTACCTTCATCTATGACGGAGAATAAATCAATAATATGTTTTATTCTTACTTGAAACCACGAAGAAAAAAGCAAAAACTCCCAGAAAAAGCATCTCCTATTTGAGGTAAAATTTTCGATGCAGCAGCCTGGAGCGGCTACCTATATAACTCTAAATAACCATCTGTAATTTTTACAGATGTGAGAGAAAAACCTAAATGAATAATTTACAAGAACACATTTGATATTCAGATTCGGAAATCTATTTGAATATCAATTCTGACCCCTATATATATTAGACATATCTTACTTTACAGCAAATGAAATCATTTAATGCGAATCGCACATATAACAAACTTGTTCTGTTCTTACCGCGATGAAAAAATAATTGGGAGGGCTTAGCTTATCAATGGTAAACCCTGCCACTAATGTGATTCACCAGACCACTTCTTTATAGCTCTAATACTGTATTGGGTCATTCTGATTATATATGCTACACTGGGGGTGGAATCTCAGAAATCCTTTTCAAAAAACTATGGACATAAGCTCTTAGAACAGTATAACTATATATAAAATTGCATCAAGCAATGCTCTTCCGCAAACAATAAGGAAAATACCAGTTAGGCCTAAATTAATATAAGGTTTTATACACTGAAGTGTAGAATATATAGGCAGAATGACTCAATACAATATTAGAACTCTAAAAAAGCAGTCCTGTATATCGAATTAGCGAAACCGCTGAGAGGGTTTATCATTAATGAGCCAAACCTCCTAATATTTTTCATCGCAGTAAGGACAGTAGAAGTTTGATATATGTGCAAAAGAAACATTTTCGTCTTAATATTTTCATTTGATGTATATAGATGGCGCGTTATTGCAATATATTTCCTTTTGATACACTTTAAATTTTCCTTTTTTAAGATTTTAAAATTTAGAGAATCATTGGCTACTCTTCTTAAACAAGTAAAAAAAGTATAAATGAATAAAGTAAATATTTTAAGACGTCAATTATCTAGATTTTTTCTTGATTATACAAAAGTAAATAATGAAATTGACTCATCATATAGACCAACAATAATTTCAAGGAGCTCCATCCAGATGGGACACCTGTCAATCATCCCTGTACCCCGGGGGGACCACAGGTGTGAGGGGTTCTCGGAAGCTGATCTGTAAATAAGGAAAACGGGACGGTGGCTGACGCCCTTCATTAGGATTATCTTTAACTTGAGGTAAGTTGTACACTCTCTCTCTCCCTATAAATACCCTTTATAATAAATTAATTATCCCCAAACTTGGCCTTGCTTTATTTATCTCCGCGACAGTATTTTCTTTCCTTATTTTCCAGTATTTACTTTCTACTAATCTTGGGTATTGAGCAAAATCATTGACCTAGCCTTATCAGGTGAACAACGATTGAGGCCTGTATATAAAAAAAGACCTAAGTAAGCTGATAGCTGCGTTTTACGACAAAAGAGACGATTGGAATAAAAGAATAGAGATGTGAATTTCTTCATTAGAATAAGGAATTGAGATTTGAGTAGCTGCATGTGAAACTATATATATCTATTTTGAAAATAGAGTAATCCATAGATAAATCTTCAATTAAAAAGGCATATATTGGATCAAAATATCATTTATTTTACCAATATTTCAGTTGGCTGAACGCCAACCTTTATCAAGGTGTTATAACATTTTAAAGTGTGTCAACAACAACTCAGCGCCACATAATATCAACAGCATAAGTTTTTAAAAATATGTTTTTATATTCAATGGGAAGAAAAAAATTGATATATATATTTATGATTATATAAAATATATAATTATATAATGGACAAAATATTTTTTTGTAAAATATAGGTGTGAATTTTTCGAAAATTAACAATAACACCTATTTTATATTTTATTATAGTATGAATATACGGTCAAAATTAATTAAAATCTCATAGTGAAATTTTTAAAGTCATTGAAGTAAAAATTGTAAAAAAAAATTGTTTTTGTGAAGATATTTTCTGATTGCTAAAATGTTAATTTTTTTAATTGTATTTTGGCTGAATACATTTTTTCGAAATTCATCATTTAAGTTTTTTATTTTACTTATAAAGTTGTTTAATTTGTTGTTAATTCTGTAGAATCTTAAAATTTGTCCAAAATAGATACCTTTGGTGCAACTTTTTGATATATTGGAATCTTGTCTATTATAATTAATAATGTTGAAATCGAAATTTGATCTTTTGTCATATACTTCTATACTTTTTTCTTTTAGATTTATGTATAAATCTAAAAGAAACTGACAAGTCTGAATGCTTGAAAATAAAAATTTGAACAAGAAACTTAACCCTACAAGCTTTATTTATTTTAAAATATAACAAAGGGTTTTCAATTATTTTGTATAATGATTTTTTATAGATTGTACATAGAGAAACCGTTGAAGAACAGTATATTTGCTCGAAAGCTTGCAAATTCAAAATTAAAAGAAATTTTTTACCTCTCTGATTTTTATTTTTTCCTTTTTAAAATAATTTCTGGATAACTATTGCTCACATTAAAATCCCTATATAATTACTTGCAGCATAAATTGATTCATATTTATCTATCACTAAGAATAAATAAAGGATGCACTAGCGCGCCATCTGTTATCAAAATTCGAAATTATTTTAAAGGCGTAAGATTCTATTTGAAAATAAAAAATTTCTACTGCCCTTACTCCAATGGAAAAAATTAATGGAAGGGCCTGGCTCATCAGTGGTGAAACTTCCCAGCGGTTTCGCCAGTTTAATCTACCATACCGCTGTTATATTGAATTTTTAGAACTTCCTTTCATAGTGATAATGTTGTTAGACTCTTGGAATGAGTATTTTAGAAGAACTATGGACATAAGCATTGAGGACAGTAGAATTATATACATTTATAAACATATAATATGTTTCTAAGGATATAGTTCATTCTCACCTGAAACCACGAAGAAAAAAGCAAAAACTGCCACAAAAAGCATATCCTATTTGAGGTAAAATTCTCGGTGCAGCAGCTTGGAGCGGCTACTTATATAACTTTAAATAACCACCTGTAATTTTTCCAGATGTGAGGGAAAAATCTCAAAGAATAATTTACTAGAACACATTTGATATTTAGAAATCAGAAATCTATTTGAATATCAATTCTGACCCCCTATATATATTAGACATATCTAACTTTACAGCAAATGAAATCATTAAAACGCGAATGTTTCTTTCACAAATAAGACAAACCTCTACTGTCCTTACTAAAATGAAAACAAATTGGGAGGGCTTGGCTTATCAAGCGGTTTCACCAATGTAATCAACCAAACCACTTCTTTAGTTCTTAATACTGTATTGAATCATTCTGATTATATATGCTACCCTGAAGGGTTGAATCTTAGAAATGGTATTCGAGCAAACTATGGACATAAGCTCTTAGAACAGTATAATTATATATAAAATTTGCATCAAGCAATGCTTTTCCGCAAACAATAAGGAAAAGACCAGTTAGGCATAAATTAATATATAGTTTTATACACTGAAGTGTAGAATATATAAGCAGAATGACCCAATACAGTATTAGAACTCTAAAGAACCCGTCTTGTATATTAAATTAGCGAAACTGCTGAGAGGGTTTATCACTAATGAGCAAAACCCTCCTAATAGTTTTTCATCGCAGTAAGGACAGTAGAAGTTTGATTTATGTGCGAAAAAAACATTTTCGACTTAATGTTTTCATTTGATGTAAATAGATGGCGCGTTATTGCTTTATATTTCCTTTTAATAAACTATAAATTTTCACTTTTTAAGATTTTAAACTTTAGAGAATCATTGGCTACTCTTCTTTCAACAAGTAAAAAAAAGTATATATGAATGAAGTAAATAAAATATAATTTTATTAAATTAAATTGGCTCTATTTATTTAGCTAAGAATTTAGTATAGAATCGCCGTTTTTCCCTTAGAGGATAATTATCTAGATTATTTCTTGATTATAAAAAAGAAAATAATGAAATTGACTCATCATATAGACAAACAATATTGTCAAGGAGCTCCATCCAGATGGGACACCTGTCAATCATCCCTGGACCACAGGTGTGAGGGGTTCTCAGAAGCTGATCTGTAAATAAGGAAAACGGGACGGTGGCTGACGCCGTTCATTAGGATTATCTTTAACTTGGGGTAATTTGTACACTCTCTCTCTCCCTATAAATACCCTTTATGATAAATTAATTATCCCCAAATTTGACCTTGCTTTATTTATCTCCGCGACAATATTATATTTCCCTACATAGCCGCTCTAGAAGATCGGATTTGATATATACATTAGATATTTCCTGTATTTACCTTCTACTAATCTCGGATATTAAGGCAAAATCATTGCCCTAGCCTTATCAGGTGAACAACGATTGAGGCCTGTATGAAAAAAAAAAGACCTGAGTAATCTGAAAGCTGCGTTTTCCTACAAAATAGACGAATGGGATAAAAAGAATAGAGACGTGAATATATTTATTAGAATAAGGAATTGAGAATTTGAGTAGCTGCATGTGAAAACTATATATATTATCAGATAATAACGCTAAGTCTGTTTCAGTGAACTATAAAAGGATTAAAGAAATGAATAAGAAAGTATGCATAGATGAAAATGTGAGAAATTATTAGATTTTTAATAGAAGCGAAGGCAAGGCAAACAAAACTCCAGATAAATAACTATTGTCACACGTTTCCCCTGTGGCTCTTCGCGACGACGCCGCTCCCTCGACCGTGGATCACTAACCCAGACCCTGTAGCTTCACCTCTGCATTTCTACCCTTAGTCAGCCCAAAGACCCCCTGAAAACACGAGAGACTTATCAAAACAGTAGCTATTGTGCTGTTGGCGAGAAAGTCACAACAGCAAACGGCAACAAGTTTGCTAACACTCCTTCTTTTATTGTCATCTTTAATCCACATTATATAAGAATTCGAATATCAATTAACGCTATTCAAAATAGAATGGTTATTATAATCGATAAAATCAAGAATATCGAATGCTGAAGGCAATCCAAGAAAGTTAAAACACTTCTACTCGCTGATAAATAACTTATATAACCTTTTGTACATATTTTTATTTTCCTATTTATTATTATATTTTTTTACTATTATAACTCTCTTTGAGTGTAAATATTGACAAGATGTCAATAAAAGTTGTTTTAATTGTCAATTGTCACTTCTACTCGCTAAAATATACGAAAATGCTAAAAGAATAAAAATGTAATCAAGAACTTATTTAGACTTAAAGACTTGGGAATTTACTTAAACAAATAATAGCCACTCAGGCAACAACACAGACTCCTGAAAGCCAAAACAAAAATATGTCGCGGAGATAAATAAAGCAAGGGCAAGTTTGGGGATAAATAATTTATTATAAGGGGTATTTATAGGGAGAGAGAGAAAGTACAACTTACCCCCAGTTAAAGCTAATCCTGCTCTGCTTGACGGTTCTCAGATGACGGCAAAACTTCAGGATCTCATCTACTGTCTGTATGTCTTTCGCCACCAATACCTGGTATGTGTCCTCCGAAATTCCCTTTATAATGTGAGCAACTATCTCACCTTCTTCCATGCGAGGGTTCACCTGGTGGCAGAGACTAAGAATCTCCTGGATTTATGACTCGATGGATTCCTCGGCCTTCTGTGCTCTTGACTTCAGAACTTCCTCGGCGCGTCGAGCAGAATCCTCCTGCAGCCCGAACACATCGCGGAATAGGTATTCAAAGCTTCTCCACGAGTTGAGTGATTCTTCGTTATTATCAAACCACCTTCCAGCAGTTCCGTTCAAGTAAAATACGACGTAAAATACGAAAGAAAATACGAATATGAAATATAAAAAATAGACAACAAACTAAATATTATTGAAATAAGTTATCATGCTTTTGATGTTAAGATTGTTAACATAAAAGCTGATTAGTTATAGCAATTGGGGGGATACACTGTAACTATCACAATATTTCTCAATTCTACGAATTATAAAAATTACGGATTTACACTTTGAGCTAATAATAAACACTTAACCAATTAAAAGTCAACAATACCTACTTACTATTCTCCTAGGGGATTATCTACTGGAACATGTAGATTCTTTATAATAATTTCATTTTTTCCGCTCATTGAAATTTCTAGAGTTTACAATTTGTAAGAATATTATTTTATTTATTTACATATTTATTGAATTTTGACCATAAATTGATCACTTGTAATAACAGAAAGGTTAGGTGTTGTTAGTAATGCGAAGAAGCATTAACGTTTAAGTTAAATGTATATGTATGTTTATATTGCAAATACTTTAATGTTTTTTCTCTCGTCTTATTTTGGTTGGAGTCAATAAGTTAAAACATTTTGTTACAAGTGAATATTTGAGGTGAACTCTTAATTTTCAGAAAGAGTGTATTCCAGGATGAACATGTACAGTGTGGAGCGGAAGGTTTTACAAGAGTGACATCCACGGCGCCAAGGATTCTTCAGATGGGGAGGTTGAAGACAAGTCCCACTTATTGTATTCCTTCTCTTTAGTACCACATATAATAAAACGATATTTTTTTTCTACATCCCTTCGAACTCACGTGTGTATCTTTGTGGCATCCTGATTAGACAAAGATCACGAACAGTGTCTGGTTACGACGTAACAGTATATTTGATTCGAAGGAAGATTTATTTTACCAAAATTTTGAGGGGAAATTCGCCTCTCTATCGTGTTTGCTTTTGTAATTTAAGCTAAATCACGAGAGTAGTTGAGTTAATCTAACTATGTGAGACTAAAGTAAAAAAAGGAACTGATGAAATTGCCGTTTATATCAAATATATATATGTTATATTGAGATATTTTATTTAATATTATGTTATATTGGGGTATTATTTTATTTAAAATTATATTTCATCGATTCAAATACTCTGTTAAATCGACCGCCAGAGGTCACGCTTTCTCTATAAATACTCATTGTTGTTGTTCCCCATTGGCCGGCTCAAAACATTTGTACATTATGTAAATAATATTTTGTTTTCCTTATTCTACTCGCCTTAAGCCAGGCATTACCTTTCTCAAATTATGTTTTATATATCCCATAAGCTCAATTAAAGCTATGTTTGATAACTAATTTTATTATAATCTCTTCCACGACTGCATACCAAAATCAAGCAACATCTAATAATTCTATATAAATAACAATCAGAATACAAACAGAAATCTAATCTAATTATTTTATAATATATATATATATATGTTGATGGAAAACTTGCCGGGAGGAAATTGATCCATAGAAGCATAGGGCGCCTTTCCCGTCAAAATAAACGTCAAAACCTGACGCCATCTATTGACCGTCGCCGCAAGCTAGCGGCCTCGGGTTGGTGACAAAGCCTTTGGTAGATTGTGAAAATTCCATTAGATCCCGTGTGGATCTCATGGAATAAAGTCCGCCCTATGCGGATGAGGGCCATTAGTCCGAAACCATGGTCTCTAGGTGGACGCTTCTCAATTTGCCAAAGCTGGTGTTGTGGCTTTGTCACCGACCTGAGGCCGCTAGTCGGTCAATAGATGGCGTCAGATTTTGACGGGAGAGGTGCCCTATGCTTCTATATATATATATATATATATATATATATGTGATGAAGAGTGAGGTCTGGTAAGCCTTGTAGAATCCTGTCGACTTTGCTGTGATATGGAGTGGTCTGGTAAGCCTTGTAGAATCCTGTCGACTTTGAATGTGATGAAAGAGTTGCTGTCGACTTATCTGTGATGAGATCCTGTCGACTCTCGCTATAAGCTGTGGTAACCGGTGGTCAAACCTGTAGTAGCCGAGAGGGACAGTCAGGGCGTGGAGAGTTTTCCAGTACCTCTCTGCACTTTGGAAGACCTTTAACAGTTTTCACAGAGTACAGGTAGTCGTGGTCGAGGCAGAGCGGAAAGCTTGGGAAAGTCCACACACACAAAACGAAGAGACACAGCTGTAGTAGGAAAGTTCCATGAACAGATAGGAGTTGAGCTAAGCAAGATGGAGTTAGAAGGGTTCTTACTGTTTACATGACGATGAGGTAGTCCTAGCTAAGACTGACAAGGGATCACGCTGACGGTGAAAGGGGTGACTGCTGACTAACTACGGACTAACTAACTATGGTCGGCTAAAACCGAGGTGTTTATATACCATCCCCGAGGAGGGGGGTTGGAGATGTCTGAGAATGTGAACTTTGGACGTCTGCACCCTTTGACCTTGATGGCAACGACTGCTGAATTCCTTTTCAGGGTTGTTGGATTTCTCTCTGGGTTTTAGACGTTTTTGAACTTATCAATCTTGCTTTAACTCAGCTCTTAATCTATTACATAGTTTTATTTATTTGTCTTTAGTTTGTACAAAGTACATTACATATGGTGATGCAATGACACAGATTAATCATGCATATAATTATTTATAGATGTGTTTCTATATACAACATGACAATCTTGTTATAAGTAATTATACAATATAGGGTTGTTGGCTTAAATTACCATATATATATATATAGGTTATATAAAAATATTATTTTATTTTAAATTATAATTTCATAGATTCAAATACTCTGCTAAATCGACCGCCAGAGGTCA
The DNA here is from genome assembly GCA_030710605.1 of Cordylochernes scorpioides. Classification (NCBI taxonomy): domain Eukaryota; kingdom Metazoa; phylum Arthropoda; class Arachnida; order Pseudoscorpiones; family Chernetidae; genus Cordylochernes; species Cordylochernes scorpioides. Next base: position 75,648,464 of record CP092875.1, read on the forward strand.
CTCTTCCCCTATAAAAATTCGTTGTTGTTTTATCCCAATGGCCGGCTCAAAACTTTTATACATTATGTAAATAATCTTTTGTTTTCCTTATTCTACTCGCCTTGAGCCAGGCATTACTTTTATCAAATTATGTTCTTTTATATATTGCTTTAGTTCAATTAAATTACTGATCAAAATTATTTTTATTATCATACTTTCAAGATTTAACCACGACTGAATTAACAAAGTATGATCCTCAAGATATTCCAGAATCAATCAGAAAATCTCATCTTTATTTATAATATATATACATTCTAAAAATGTTATAAAAAAATAAAAAATAATAATATATAATTTTTATATTAGTATAAAGGTTGTAAACGTTTCCCGTTTTCTCTTCCTTTACAAATATTTGAATATCATTTCATTCAGGTTTATATAGATAGGAAGTATTATTGAGTTAGGTTAATATGTATAACGATTAAAATTCGTTAATCCATATAGAAGGGAGATCCTGTGCTAGAGTATATAGAGGAATTATGAGTATTCAATATTGAAACCAATAATAGATTTCGATGATATTTAAATATAGAGATATTATAGAAATCTGTTAGTTGTTCAAATTTTAATACAATTTCTGCAATAGTTTTATATAAGTAATTATGGCGAAACCGCTGGGAAGGTTCACCACTGATGAGCCAAGCCCTCCCAATATATTTTTTAATCGCAGTAAGGGCAGTAGAAGTTTGTATTATGTATAAAAGAAACATTCGTGCTTTTAAATCCTCTCATTTTATATGTATATATGGCGCGTTATTGCTTTGTGTTAATATAATCTTTATACGTTTTTTTTTGGCACAGATTTATAGATTGATGAATTTTTATTTACATTTTAACACAATCTTATTTTGTTGAAAATAAATTATACCTCTTCGGTATTAGGCAAATTATGATATATATATATTCGTTTTTTCTCTTTATATTATAATGACAATTTTAAAAATAGTAAAATGATCATTTATTATAATGTTAAATGGAAATAACACCGATTAGCACTCTTTAATTTTTAAATTTTCTTATCTTTTATAAATAGTTTTTCAATGTGTTCTCTAGATGTATACAATTTTTTATAATTGTCGTCTAGACGTGGTGACTACATTAATGTAGATTTTATACTATTGACTTTTCTCATAATCTTTACGACTAGATTTACACATTACAATATGTGAAGAAGCTGGACCCACATTTAGAAAAAATAGAACTGTAAAGGAATTTAATATTTTCGCTATACCATTGATAATTCAAGAACTATCAATATTTTTTCATCGCAGTAAAGACAGTAGAGGTTTGTCTTATTTGTGAAAGAACCATTCACGTCTTAATATTTTCATTTGCCGTAAAATTAGATATGTCTAATATATAGGGGTCAGAATTGATATTCAAATATATTTCTGTATCTAAATATCAAATGCATTCTAGTTAATTATTCTTTGAGATTTTTCTCTCACATCTGGAAAAATTACAGGTGGTTATTTAAAGTTATATAAGTAGCCGCTCCAGGCTGCTGCATCGAGAATTTTATCTCAAATAGGAGATGCTTTTTCTGGCAGATTTTGCTTTTTCTTCGTGGTTTCAGTTAAGAATAAACTATACCCTTAGAAACATATAATATGTTTATAAATGTATGTAATTCTACTGTCCTCACACACACGCAAAGCTAATGTCCATAGTTCTTCTAAAATACCCATTCCAAGAGTCTAACAACATTATCACTATGAAAGGAAGTTCTAAAAATTCAATATAACAGCGGTATGGTAGATTAAACTGGCGAAACCGCTGGGAAGTGTCACCACTGATGAGCCAGGCCCTCCCATTATTTTTTTCATTGGAGTAAGGGCAGTAGATTTGTTTATTTTCAAAAAGAATCTTACGCCTTTAAAATAATTTCGAATTTTGATAACAGATGGCGCGCTTTATTTATTCTTAGTGATAGATAAATATGAATCAATTAATGCTGCAAGTATATGCTGCATAAATATAGGGATTTTAATATGAGCAATAGTTATCCAGAAATTATTTTAAAAAGGAAAAAATAAAAATCAGAGAGGTAAAAAATTTCTTTTAATTTTGAATTTGCAAGCTTTCGAGCAAATATACTGATTTAAACGAGCTAATTCTCTATGTACAATCTATAAAAAATAATTATACAAAAAATTTGAAAACCATTTGTTATATTTTGAAATAAATAAAGCTTGTAGGGTTAAGTTTCTTGTTCAAATTTTTATTTCAAGCATTCAGACTTGTCAGTTTCTTTTAGATTTATGTATAAATCGAGGAAGTTGACTTTTTGATCAAATTTAATCAAAAGGTCAACTTCCTCGATTTATACATAAATCTAAAAGAAAAAAGTATAGAAGTATATGACAAAAGATCAAATTTCGATTTCAACATTATTAATTATAATAGACAAGATTCCAATATATCAAAAAATTGCACCAAAGGTATCTATTTTGGACAAATTTTAAGATTCTACAGAATTAACAACAAATTAAACAACTTTATAAGTAAAATAAAAAACTTAAATGATGAATTTCGAAAAAATGGATTCAGCCAAAATACAATTCAAAAAATTAACATTTTAGCAATCAGAAAATATTTTCACAAAAACAAATTTTCTTACAATTTCTACTTCAATGACTTTAAAAATTTCACTATGAGATTTTAATTAACTTTTGACCGGATATTTATACTATAATAAAATATAAAATAGGCGTTATTGTTAATTTTCAAAATATTCACACCTATATTTTACAAAAATTATTTTGTCCATAATATAAATATATATATCAATTTTTTTCTTCCCATTGAATATAAAAAAATATTTTTAAAAACTTATGCTATTGACATTATGTGGCGCTGAGTTGTTGTTGACACACTTTAAAATGTTATAACACCTTGATAAAGGTTGGCGTTCAGCCAACTGAAATATGGGTAAAATAAATGATATTTTGATCCAATATATGCCTTTTTAATTGAAGATTTATCTATGGATTACTCTATTTTCAAAATAGATATATATAGTTTCACATGTAGCTACTCAAATCTCAATTCCTTATTCTAATGAAGAAATTCACACCTCTATTCTTTTATTCCAATCGCCTATTTTGTCGTAAAACGCAGCTATCAGCTTACTCAAATCTTTTATTAAACAGGCCTCAATCGTTGTTCACCTGATTAGGCTAGGTCAATGATTTTGCTGAATACCCGAGATTAGTAGAAGAAGGAAAATAATAAATATATCTAATGAATATATCAAATCCGATCTTCTAAAGCGGCTATGTAGGGTAATATAATATTGTCACAGAGATAAATAAAGCAAGGGCAAGTTTGGGGATAATTAATTTATTATAAGAGGTAATTATAGGGAGAGAGAGAAAGTACAACTTACCCCCAGTTAAATATAATCCTAATGAACGGCCAATTGCATGTGAAAACTATATATATCTATTTTGAAAATAGAGCAATCCATAGAAAAATCTTTAATTAAAAAGGCAAATATTGGATCAAAAATATATATCTATATAAAATAACGCTAGGTTTGTTTCATTGAACTATGAAAAGATTAGAGAAATGAATAAGTGAATGAAATTTGCATAGATGAAAAAATCTTTAATTAAAAAGGCATATATTGGATCAAAATAACATTTATTTTACCAATATTTCAGTTGGCTGAACGCCAACCTTTATCAAGGTGTTATAACAATTCAAAGTGTGTCAACAACAACTCAGCGCCACATAATGTCAACAGCATAAGTATTTAAAAATATTTTGTTATATTCAATGGGGAGAAAAAATTTGATATATATATTTGTCCTCAAAGCTTATGTCCATAGTTCTTCTAAAATACCCATTCCAAGAGTCTATCAACAGTATCACTATAAAAGGAAGTTCCAAAAATGCAATATAACAGCGGTATGGTAGATTAAACTGGCGAAACCGCTGAGAGGGTTCACCACTGATGAGCCAGGCCCTCTCATTAATTTTTCCATTGCAGTAAGGGCAGTAGACATTGTTTAATATTAAAAAGAATCTTACGCCTTTAAAATAGTTTTGAATTTTGATACCAGATGGCGCGCTAGTGCATTATATATATTTATATTATGGACAAAATAATTTTTGTAAAATATAGGTGTGAATATTTTGAAAATTAACAATAACGCCTATTTTATATTTTATTATAGTTTGAATATCCGGTCAAAAGTTAATTAAAATCTCATAGTGAAATTTTTAAAGTCATTGAAGTTGAAATTGTAAGAAAATTTGTTTTTGTGAAGATATTTTCTGATTGCTAAAATGTTAATTTTTTAAATTGTATTTTGGCTGAATCCATTTTTTTGAAATTTATCATTTAAGTTTTTAATTTTACTTATAAAGTTGTTTAATTTGTTGTTAATTCTGTAGAATCTAAATATTTGTCCAAAGTAGATACTTTTGGTGCAATTTTTTGATATATTGGAATCTTGTCTATTATAATTAATAATGTTGAAATCGAAATTTGATCTTTCGTCATATACTTCTATACTTTTTTCTTTTAGATTTAGGTATAAATCGAGGAAGTTGACTTTTTGATCTAATTTAATCAAAAAGTCAACTTCCTCGATTTATACATATATCTGAAAGAAACTGACAAGTCTGAATGCTTGAAAATAAATATTTGAACAAGAAACTTAACCCTACAAGCTTTTTTATTTTAAAATATAACAAAGGGTTTTCAATTATTTTGTATAATTATTTTTTATAGATTGTACATAGAGAATTAGCTCGTCGAAGAGCAGTATATTTGCTCGAAAGCTTGCAAATTCAAAATTAAAAGAAATTTTTTACCTCTCTGATATTTATTTTTTCCTTTTTTAAATAATTTCTGGATAACTATTGCTCACATTAAAATCCCTATATTCATGCAGCATATACTTGCAGCATAAATTGATTCATATTTATCTATCACTAAGAATAAATAAAGGATGCACTAGCGTGCCATCTGTTATCAAAATTCGAAATTATTTTAAAGGCGTAAGATTCTATTTGAAAATAAACAATTTCTACTGTCCTTACTCCAATGGAAAAATTAATGGGAGGGCCTTGCTTAAGTGGTGAAACTTCCCAGCGGTTTCGCCAGTTTAATCTACCATACCGCTGTTATATTGCATTTTTAGAACTTCCTTTTATAGTGATACTGTTATTAGACTCTTGGAATGGGTATTTTAGAAGAACTATGGACATAAGCTTTGAGGACAGTAGATTATATACATTTATAAACATATAATATGTTTCTAAGGATATAGTTTATTCTTACCTGAAACCACGAAGAAAAAAGCAAAAACTGCCACAAAAAGCATCTCCTATTTGAGATAAAATTCTCGATACAGCAGCCTGGAGCGGCTACTTATATAACTTTAAATAACCACCTGTAATTTTTCCAGATGTGAGAGAAAAATCTCAAAGAAAAATTACTAGAATGCATTTGATATTTAGATTCAGAAATCTATTTGAATATCAATTCTGACCCCTATATATTAGACATATCTACTTTTACGGCAAATGAAAACATTAAGACGTGAATGTTTCTTTCACAGATAAGACAAACCTCTACTGTCTTTACTGCGATGAAAAAATATTGATAGTTCTTGGCTTATCAATGGTAAACCCTGCCAGCGGTTTCACCAATGTAATCAACCAGACCATTTCTTTAGAGCTCTAATACTGTATTGGATTATTCTGATTATATATGCTACACTGGAGGGTTGAATCTTAGAAATGGTAATCAAGCAAACTATGGATATAAGCTCTTAGAACAGTATAATTATATATAATATTTGCATCAAGCAATGCTCTTCCGCAAACAATAAGGAAAAGACCAGTTAGGCATAAATTAATATAAAGTTTTATACATTGAAATGTAGAATATATAAGCAGAATGACCCAATACAGTATTAGAACTCTAAAGAACCCGTCTTGTATATTAAATTAGCGAAACTGCTGAGAGGGTTTATCACTAATGAGCAAAACCCTCCTAATATTTTTTCATCGCAGTAAGGACAGTAGAAGTTTGATTTATGTGCGATAAAAACATTTTCGTCTTAATGTTTTAATTTGATGTATATAGATGGCGCGTTATTGCTTTATATTTCCTTTTAATAAACTATAAATTTTCACTTTTTAAGATTTTAAACTTTAGAGAATCATTAGCTACTCTTCTTTCAAGAAGTAAAAAAAGTATATATGAATAAAGTAAATAAAATATAATTTTATTAAATTAAATTGGCTCTATTTATTTAGCTAAGTATTTAGTATAGAATCGCTGTTCTATCTTATGACGTTAATTATCTAGATTATTTCTTAATTATACCAAAGAAAATAGTGAAATTGACTCAACATATAGACAAACAATTTTGTCAAGGAGCTCCATCCAGATGGGACACCTGTCAATCATCCCTGGACCCCCGGGGGGGGGACCACAGGTGTGAGGGGTTCTCGGAAGCTGATCTGTAAATAAGGAAAATGGGACGGTGGCTAACGCCGTTCATTAGGATTATCTTTAACTTGGGGTAAATTGTACACTCTCTCTCTCCCTATAAATACCCCTTATAATAAATTAATTATCCCCAAATTTGCCCTTGCTTTATTTAGCTCTGCGACAATATTATATTACCCTACATAGCCGCTATAGAAGATCGGATTTTATATATTCATTAGATATTTCCAGTATTTACCTTTTTCTACTAATATCGGGTATTGAGCAAAATCATTGACCTAGCCTTATTAGGTGAACAACGATTGAGGCCTGTATGAAAAAAGACCTGAGTAAGCTGAGAGCTGCGTTTTTCGACAAAATAGACGATTGGAATGAAAGAATAGAGACGTGAATATCTTTATTAGAATAAGGAATTGAGAATTTGAGTAGCAGCATGTGAAAAATATATATATTTATATAAAATAACACTAGGTCTGTTTCATTGAACTATGAAAAAATTAGAGAAATGATAAGCAAATGAAGTTTTCATAGATGAAAAAATGTGAGAAAATATTAGATTTTTATAGAAGAGCGAATGCAAAGAGAAAACAAAACTCCAAATGAATTACTATTGTCGCGAGTTTCTCCTCTGGCTCTTCGCGACGACGCCGTTTCCTCCACCGTGGATCACCTACTCTGGCTCCGTTGTTTCACCTCTGCAGCCCTACCCTACAGTCAACCCAAAGATCTCCTGATAACACGAGAGACCTACCAAAAGGGTAGCCACTGTGGTGTTGGAGAAAAAGCACAACAGCAACACGCAACAAGTTTGCTAAAACTCCTCTTTTATTGTCATCTTTAATCCACATTACATAAGAATTTGAATATCAATTAACACTATTTATAATGAAATTATTATTATAATTGGAAAATGATAATTGATAAAATCAAGAAAAGCGAATGCTGAAGGCAATCCAAGAGGGTTAAAACACCTTTACTCGCTGGAATACCCGAAAATGCTAAAGGAATAAAAATGTGATCAAGAACTTATTTAGACTTAAAATCTTGTGAATTTACTTGAACAAAGATTACCCACTCAGGCAACAACACAGTCTGCTGATAGCCAAAACAGAAAGAAAAAAAAAAACATATGAGTATGGAATGTAAAAATGAAAGAACCTACGAGTATGGAATCTAAAAAATAGACAACAAACTAAATTTTATTGGAATAAGTTATCACGCTTTCAACGTTTTTTTTAAATGCTTATTTCTAGTCATGGTGGGTAGAGTTAGCGACTGGTTTTACTGTAAGTGCACCACATGTCTACACATGTGAATAGCAGTTCGACTTTGCACTTACAAATGTGCCAGAGACCCGTTTGATTATTTGCACTCGCTGATGGGGTTGAACCTTAGCAAGAATCGGGGGCCATTGGAGATTTTTTAAAATCAGAATAAAGTGCCCAATGCGAGAATCGAACCCGGGTCGTAGCAGTGGCAAACCAACGGTTTAGACCATCCTTCAACTGAACCCCAGGCTTTTGACGTTGAGATTGCTAACTTAAAAGGTGTTGAGTTATAGGAATTGGGGGCGAATAAATTGACACTATCATCATATTACTCGAATCTACGAATTATTAAAATTACCAATTTACACTTTAAGATAATAATAAACACTTAACCAATTAAAAGTCATCAATACCCACTTACTATTCTCCTAGAGGATTATCTAATGGAACATATATATTCTTTAGAATAATTCATTTTTTTTCCGCTCATTGATTTTTTAGAGTTTAAATTTTAAAATTATTACAAATTTATTGAATTTTGACTAGAGGTTGGTTACTTGTAAAAACAGAAAGGTTAGGTTGTTGTTAGTAATGTGAAGTAGCATTAACCTGTATGTTAAACTTACATGTATATTCATATTGTAAATACTTTGATGTTTTTTATTTCGTTTCATTTTGGTTGGATTTTGTAAACCATTTTGTTACTAGTGAATATTTGAGGTGAACTCTTAATTTTCAGAAAGACCAAAGTTTTGAAGTTTTTAACACTTATTGTAAAAGTAAATAATATTCTGATAGTATTTATTTGTTTATGGCTTAAAATAATTATTTTATTGAAGAATATATTAATATGAAGCTGTAAGAAGTAAGATGTAAACCTCAAGTGAGAACTACAATGCCTGAGGCTTTAAAAGAGATCAAATTGAAGATTAACAAAGAATACCCATCAAAAGAATTCAATCAGTATAGTATGGAATTTAGAAAGGTTATATAAAAAATTCTGGTAAACCGCTGTAAAAATTAATATAGAAATCTAAAAGAAAATAAAATTAATTAATGAAAACAAAGAAACGAGTATAAATGTCGAAATGACAATTTTCTGAGATTTATAAATATAACAATAATATAATTATTTTGTTGGTTCTTCTCCTTTCTTTTCAATCTCCGCCATGATATTGATTATGGCGATTAAACCCTTTCTCACCTACAAAATGTGGCTTTAAAAACGCCAACACAGACTATTATCTTGTAGTTATGTTCTTTATCCCGTACACAATGCTAAAATCGTATTGACCAGTGACCTGTTACTCTTTGTGTGTTACATTGTATATAAATAGATGTCTTAGGTAGTTAGTAGTTGTCGCCTTTTTTGTCGTTACGTTAGCGCAGTAAGTAGCGCGTCATTCTCATAATCTGAAGGTTGTGAGTTCGATCCTCACACAAGGCATTTTTTATTTATTTTAGGCTTAAAATTCATACACTTTAGTTAGTAATCCGTAAAACCATATTCTCACTGTCTCTCTTAGTAGTTGTATGCTATCTTACGTTTTAGTATAATGTTGGTTAACGTTCAATAAAATCCTCTGGTGATCAGTTCTTTCTCATATCCTCCTATTTTTTCAACAGTTTTGCTTCATCATAAAAAGTATTAATTATCATTCTAAATACAAAATGTAACAACAACAAAAAGGCTTTTATTAGGGCCCATTTCTCTTTGTATGGATTCGCCAAACAACAACAAAATAATACAGTAATGTTTCTTCCCTTTCCCCCTGTGCACGTGAGTCTTTGTTTGAAAAGGGAGAAAACACAATATAATAAATATCTTTCCAATATTAATAATTCAGATCATTTAATGTTACATTGCTTCTCTCTTTTTAGAGAAATATTTATTCTGATAACTTTATATAATCACTTAGCCAGTGGTTCATTGTCGTTTAGATCTTTTTCCTCCTGTTTAGATGGTATAAAGTATGGTTTCATTAATAATATGCGTAGGTCAAGCATGTCAAACTCAAATCCTAACACGGGCCAAATAAAAAAGTAATAAGATTATGTGGGCCGCAAAAAAAGAAAACAAGTAATTAAATTTTTATAGTAACATTTATGTAGGTTTATTTTAAAAAATACTAATAGGAAAAAAGAAAGTAAAGTTAATATTTTCTCCCTGATATTTGGCATCTCTTTTCTGCTACCATCTTTCCTACTCATGGGGAAATCTTGTTCGCAGCGATTAATTTTAAAACTGACCCAAGGTGAACGTCAGTAATTCTCGATCTGATTGGAGACTTATTTCCTTTCATAAGTGAAAATAACTGCTCGCACCGATAAGTACTTCCGAACATGGACATAATTTCATATGCTAATTTTCGAGTGTTTTCAAATCTGACTGGCAAATATTTGTAAAATTCAGAAACGCCAACTTCAATGAATTTTGCCTTTAAATATGAATCGCACTGGATATCTATTACCTCCATTTGCATATGATTAGGTACTGATTCTATATTTATCGAGAAAATCGAAGAAAACAAAGTAAACTTGCCTTCCAAAGATTTGAAATCAGAAAACCTTGTTTCAAATTCATTTCTAAGACTTAAAATTATTAATAAAAAAATTATGTATAATTACAATTTTTAAAAATTAGGCTACAAATTTTCATTAATATTTTTTTAATTTATAAAAAAAATTATTAAAATTATTGTCTGGTGGGCCGCAAATTTATTCGTTGTGGGCCGCATGAGGGCTGCGGGCCGCGAGTTTGACATGCTTGGCGTACGATATCTTCGTTTCTAAGGCGTTTTCCATGTTCTCTTAACTTTAATATAGTCTTATCTAACTTATATATAGTATTTATTCAGAATAGTCTTTAGTTACGAGTCCAGTTTCTTATTGTGTCCTTACGAATGTCGCAAACGTGTCTGGAGACGTGGTGGGCAGCGTTTGGATTTTGGACTACTTTTTAACACTACCTAGGTCCACAACAGGCAGGACCTCATTGGTAGTCAATCCTGGCACCCTGACAACACAACGGTACGTATATGATATTCTATATCCTGTGTTGTAGTCTTTCTTCTAATTTCACACTGGGCTTACTTTACAACAAGATAATGCCGGGTCACACATAGCAAGTGTTACTATGGATCAGGTGTAAGGGGTTCTCGGAAGCTGATCTTAGATTCAGAAATCTATTTGAATATCAATTCTACCCTTATATATTAGACATATCTAACTTTACAGCAAATGAAATCATTAAGACGTGAATGCTTTTTTCACACATATATCAAACTTGTTCTGTTCTTACTGCGATGGAAAAAATATTGGGAGGGTTTGACTCATCAATGGTAAACCCTGCCAGCGGTTTCACCAATATAATCAACCAGACCACTTCTTCAGTTCTTAATACTGTATTGGATTATTCTGCTTATATATGCTACACTGGAGGGTTGAATCTTAGAAATGGTATTTAAGCAAACTATGGATATAAGCTCTTAGAACAGTATAATTATATATAAAATTTGCATCAAGCAATGCTCTTCCGCAAACAATAAGGAAAAAGCCAGTTACGCATATATAAAGCTATATAAACTGAAGTGTAGAATATATAAGCAGAATGACCCAATACAGTATTGGCACTCTAAAAAAGCAATCCTGTATATTGAATTGGCGAAACCACTGAGAGGGTTTACCGCTAATGAGCCAAAGACTTCCAATATTTTTTATCATAGTAAGGACAGTAGAAGTTTGATATAGGTGCAAAAGAAACATTTTCGTCTTAATGTTTTCATTTGATGTATATAGATGGCGCGTTATTGCATTATATTTCCTTTTAATAAACTTTAAATTTTCCTTTTTTAAGATTTTAAACTTTAGAGAATCATTGGCTACTCTTCTTTCAACAAGTAAAAAAGTATATATGAGTAAAGTAAATTGAATATAATTTTATTAAATAAAATTGGCTCTATTTATTTAGTTAAGAATTTAGCATAGAATCGGTGTTTTTAACTCGTGTCTTCAATTATCTAGATTTTTTCTTGAATATACAAAAGAAAATAATGAAATTGACTCATCATATAGACAAAAATATTGTCAAGAAGCTCCATCCAGATGGGACACCTGTCAATCATCCCTGGACCCCCCTTGGGGGGGACCACAGGTGTGAGGGGTTCTCGGAAGCAGATCTGTAAATAAGGAAAACGGGACGGTGGCTGACGCCGTTCATTAGGATTATCTTTAACTTGGGGTAAGTTGTACTTTCTCTCTCTCCCTATAAATACCCTTTATAATAAATTAATTATCCCCAAACTTGCCCTTGCTTTATTTATCTCTGTGACAATATTATATTACCCTACATAGCCGCTCTAGAAGATCGGATTTGATATATTCATTAGATATGTTCATTATTTTCCTTCTTCTACTAATCTCGGGTATTGAAAAAAATCATTGACCTAGCCTAATCAGGTGAACAACGATTGAGGCCTGTATAATAAAAGACTTGAGTAAGCTGATAGCTGAGTTTTACGACAAAATAGGCGATTGGAATAAAAGAATAGAGATATGAATATCTTCATTAGAATAAGGAATTGGGAATTTGAGTAGCTGCATATATAGCTCATCAGTGATAAATCCTCTCATCGGTTTCGCTAATTCAATATAAAGGACTGCTTCTTTAGAGTTCTAATACTGTATCGGGTCATTCTGCTTATATATGCTACACTTCAGTGTATATAGATTTATATTAATTTATGGCTAACTAGCCTTGTCCTTATTGTTGGCGGAAGAGCATGGCTTTATGCAAATTTTATATATAATTCTACAGTCCTAAAGCGTATGTTTCTAGTTTGCTATATCATTTATGAGATTCCACACTTCAGTATATATCGGTAGATAATAACGCTAAGTCTGTTAAAGTGAACAATAAAAAGATTAGAGAAATGATAAGCAAATGAAGTTTGCATAGATGAAAAATAAAGAAAATATTAGATTTTTATAGAAGCGAATGCAAAGAAAACAAAACTCCAAATGAATTACTATTGTCGCGCGTTTCTCCTCTGGCTCTTCGCGACGACGCCGTTTCCTTCAGAGTGGATCACCTACCCTGGCTCCGTTGCTTCACCTTTGCAGCTCTACCCTACAGTCAGTCCAAAGACGCCCTGAAAACACGAGAGACTTATCAAAATAGTAGCTATTTTGGTGTTGGAGAGAAAGTAACAGCAACACGCAACAAGTTTGCTAACACTTCTTCTTTTATTGTCATCTTCAATTCACATTACATAAGAATTCGAATATATCCATTAACACTATTTATAAGGAAATGTTTATTATAATCGGAAAATGATCATTGATAAAATCAAGAAAATCAAATGCTGAAGGCAATCCAAGAAAGTTAAAACACCTTTACTCGCTGGAATACCCGAACATGCTAAAAGAATAAAAATGTAATCAAGAACCTATTTAGACTTAAAGTCTTATGAATTTACTTGAACAAAGATTACCAACTCAGGCAACAACACAGCCTGCTGATAGCCAAAAAAAAAAAAGAGAAATAACATACGATTATGGAATGTAAAAATGAAAGAACCTACGAGTATGGAATCTATAAAATAGACCACAAACTAAATGTTATTGGAATAAGTTATCATGCTTTTAACGTTTTCTTTTTGATTATTCCTAGTACATGTAGTAGAGGCCATAATAATCATGGTTGGTAGAGTTAGCGACTGGTTTTACTGTAAGTGCACCATATGTCTACACATGTGAATAGCAGTTCGACTTTGCACTTAAAAATGTGCCAGAGCCCCGTTTGATAATTTGAACTCGCTGGTGGGGTTGAACCTTTGCAAGAATCGGGGGCCATTGGGGATTTTTTTAATCAGAATAAAGTGCCCAATGCGAGAATCGAACCCGGGTCGTAGCGGTCGCAAACCAACGGTTTAGACCAACCTACCACCGAACCCCATGCTTTTGACGTTGAGATTGCTAACTTAAAGGTGATGAGTTATAGCAATTGGGAGGAATACACTGTAACTATCACAAGATTTCTCAAATTCACGAACTATAAAAATTATTAATTCACAATTTAAGCTAATAATAAACACTTAAACAATTAAAAAGTTATCAATACCTACTTACTATTCTTCTAGGGGTTATCTACTGGAGCATATATATTCTTTAGAATAAGTTAATTTTTTCCGCTCATTGAATTTTTAAGAGTTTATTATTATTTTTAAAATATTACAAATTCATTTAATTTTGACTAGAAGTTGGTTACTTGTAATAACAGAAAGGTTAGGTTATTATTAGCAATGCGAAGTAGCATTAACCTGTAAGTTAAATTTATATGTATATTCATATTGTAAATACTTTAATGTTTTTTCTCTTGTTTCATTTTGGTTGGATTCAATAATGTAAACAATTTTGAACATGAAGTGAACTCTTAAGTTTCAGAAAGAGCAGAGTTTCGAAAGTTATTAACAGTTAATGGAAAAGGAACTAATATTATGATAGTATTTATTTGTTTATGACTTATCTTAATTATTCTATTGGAGAATATATTAATATGAAGCTGCGAGAAATAAGAAGTAAATTTTAACTGAGAACTATAATGCCTGAAACTTTAAAATAGATCAAAATAGAGATTAACCAAGATTACCCATCAAAAGTATTAAATCGGTAAAGTATGGAATTTAGAAAAGTTATATAAAAATCTGGTAAACAGCTGTAAAAATTAATATAGGAATATAAAAGAAAATAAAATAAATTATGAAAACAAAGAAATGACTATAAATGTTGAAATGACAATTCTATCAGATTTCTAGATATAACAAAAATATAATTATTTTGTTGGTTCTTCTCCTTTCTTTTCAATCTCCGCCATGATGTTGATTATGGCGATTAAACCCTTTCTCACCTACAAAATGTGGCTTTAAAAACGCCAACACAAACTATTATCGTGTAGTTATGTTCTTTATCCCGTACACGATGCTAAATTCGTATTAACCAGTGACCTGTTACTCTTTGTGTGTTACATTGTATATAAATAGATGTCTTAGGTAGTTAGTAGTTGTCGACTTTTTTGTCGCTTCTTTAGCGCAGTAAGTAGCGCGTCATTCTCATAATCTGAAGGTTGTGAGTTCGATCCTCACACAAGGCATTTTTTATTTATTTTAGGCTTAAAATTATACACTTTAGTTAGTAATCCGTAAAACCATATTCTCACTGTCTCTCTTAGTAGTTGTATGCTATCTTACGTTTCAGTATGAGGATGGTTACCTTTCAATAAAATCCTCTGATGATCAGTTCTTTCTCATATCCTCCTATTTTTTCAACAGTTTTGCTTCATTATAAAAGGTATTAATTATCATTCTAAATTCACATTGTAACAATAATTTTTATTTTTATTAGGACCCCATGCCCTGTATGGATTCACCATATAACAACAAAATAATACAGTAATGTTTCCTCCCTTTCACCATGTGCACGTGAGCCTTTTTTTTTTAAAGGGAGAATACACAATATAATAAATATTTTATATTTCCAATATTAATAATTCAGATCATTTAATGTTACATTGCTTCTCTCTTTTTAGAGAAATTTTTATTCAGATAACTATATATAATTACTTAGCCAGTGGTTCATTGTTGTTTAGGTCTTTTTCCTCCTGTCCTGATGATATAAAGTATGGTTTCATTAATAATATGCGTACGATATCTTCGCTTCTAAGTCGTATTACCTGTTCTCTTAACTTTAATATAGTCTTATCTAACTTATATATAGTATTTATTCAGAATAGTTACTAGTCCAGTTTCTTTTTGTGTCCTTACGAACGTCGCTAAAGTGTCTGGAGACGTGGTGGGCAGCGTTTGGATTTTAGACTACTTTTGAAAACCACCTAGGTCCACAAAATGGCGTTATGGTCTAAAGTGTCATTTCATAATTTTTAGCAGGACCTCATTGGTAGTCATTCCTGGCACCCTGACATCACAACGATACGTATATGACATTCTATGGCCTGTGTTGAAGTCTTTCCTCCTATTTCACACTGGGCTTACTTTACAACAAGATAATGCCGGGTCACACATAGCAAGTGTTACTATGGTTTTCTTCTATATTTCCAAATTCTTCAGTTAGAAGCAAAGTCGCCTGTTCTCTCACTCATAGAGCATATCAGGAACGCGATGGAATATCGATTTCCTAGATTTTAGTATATTTAGCTCTATAGTTGGATACAATTTGGCAAAAAATCCCGAAGCACACCAACCATAATTTTTATCAGTCCATGACACACCGAGTCGAAGCCTGCAATCCAGGCCAGTTGGGATCCAACGACATATCGACTTTCTCAATTTATGATAGAGAAACTATGTAATAAAACAATTGTTCTGATATTTTAATCGTTTTTATTTTTATGTTTTTTCACATATTCCAAATTTTGTCTCAATCTAACAAATATTTCTTGGTGAGCCATGCGCGATTCTTTTGTTATAGAGACTCTATATATATATTTGTATAAAGTCATATCTCCCATCAAATATCAACTAAATCAATACATTATGTATATTAAAAATAAAAAAGGCATATCCTGTCTTGAGCACATGTACTTTTCAGAAAGAAAAGCGCCATCTGGTGGATCAGAAATCAACTATTCATTGATTTAACCAGTTCCCTGATATTTGGCCAACCCAATTTCTTGATAAATCAAGAAAAGCCATTCATATGGACAAAACTCTTAAGGAAGTGGAAAGTCTTTAATATCACCGGTCGCCTGTAATTTTGAGAGAGAGTGTCAATTTTGTTCACACTTGGTATATACATACACTATGGTAATAAAGGTCACTGTGTATCAAATATCTCTCAGAGTAATTGTCTTAATCTCGATACATTCTAGAGAGTAACTCTTAAACTTTCTGCTATGAGTATAATATACTTCTTTGATTGCTAACACAGTAACATAATTATTGTTAATGAATTGTTTCTCTCAAGGCTATTATTATATTCTAAAGTCTACATTATTAGCCTTTTGGTAAATGAATATCATGCTTGTCCATAACATCTATTGAATTAGTTCAATTACCAAATTATGATTATATAAGGTGATAGATGGATCAGGGTCGAAATCGAATAATAGCTGTCTCAGACTTATGCATCAAATGAATCATCGAATTTAACATACATTTAAAGGCTTAGATATAATGTATACCAATATTAATAATTTCAGCTTAAATTGATATACATTAATATATATCACTAAGAATCAATCAAGAATATAATTTATTCTTACCTGAAACCACGAAGAGAAAAGCAAAACCTGCCAGAAAAAACATCTCCTACTTGAGGTAAAATTCTCTGTGCAGCAGCTTAGAGAGGCTACTTATATAATTTTAAATACCCACCTGTAATTCTTCCAGATGTGAGAGAAAAATCTCAATTAATAATTTACTAGAACACTTTTGATATTTAGATTCAGAAATCTATTTGAATATCAATTCTGACCCCTATATATTGGACATATCTAACTTTACAACAAATGAAATCATTAAAATGGGAATGTTTCTTTCACAAATAAGACAAACCTCTACTGTCCTTACTAAAATGAAAACATATTGGGAGGGCTTGGCTTATCAATGGTGAACCCTGCCAGCGGTTTCACCAATGTAATCAACCTAACCACTTCTTTAGTTCTTAATAATGTATTGAATCACTCTGATTATATATGCTACACTGGATGGTTGAAACTCAGAAATTATTTTCAAGAAAACTATGGACATAAGTTCTTAGAACAGTATAATTATATATAAAATTTGCATCAAGCAATGTTCGTCCGCAAACAATAAGGACAAGGTCAGTTAGTCATAAATTAATATAAAGTTTTATACACTGAAGTGTAGAATATATAAGCACAATGATTCAATACAGTATTAGAACTATAAAAAAGCAATCCTGTATATTGAATTAGCGAAACCGCTGACAGGGTTTATCACTAATGAGCAAAACCCTCCTAATATTTTTTCATCGCAGTAAGGACAGTAGAAGTTTGATTTATGTGCGATAAAAACATTTTCGTCTTAATGTTTTAATTTCATGTATATAGATGGCGCGTTATTGCTTTATATTTCCTTTTAATAAACTATAAATTTTCACTTTTTAAGATTTTAAACATTAGAGAATCATTAGCTACTCTTCTTTCAAGAAGTAAAAAAAAAAGTATATATGAATAAAGTAAATAAAATATAATTTTATTAAATTAAATTGGCTCTATTTATTTAGCTAAGAATTTAGTATAGAATCGCTGTTCTATCTTATGACGTTAATTATCTAGATTATTTCTTGATTATACAAAAGAAAAAAAATGAAATTGACTTATCATATAGACCAACAATATTTTCAAGGAGCTCCATCCAGATGGGACACCTGTCAATCATCCCTGTATCCTGGGGGGACCACAGGTGTGAGGGGTTCTCGGAAGCTGATCTGTAAATAAGGAAAACGGGACGGTGGCTGACGCCGTTCATTAGGATTATATTTAACTGGGGGTAAGTTGTACTTTCTCTCTCTCCCTATAAATACCCCTTATAATAAATTAATTATCCCCAAACTTGCCCTTGCTTTATTTATCTCCGCGACAATATTATATTACCCTACATAGCCGCTCTAGAATATCGGATTTGATATATTCATTAGATATATTTATTATTTTCCTTCTTCTACTAATCTCGGGTATTCAGCAAATTCATGGACCTAGCCTAATCAGATGAACAACGATTGAGGCCTGTATAATAAAAGACTTGAGTAAGCTGATAGCTGCGTTTTACGACAAAATAGGCGATTGGAATAAAAGAATAGAGATGTGAATTTCTTCGTTAGAATAAGGAATTGAGATTTGAGTAATTGCATGTGAAAATTATATATATCTATTTTGAAAATAGAGCAATCCATAGATAAATCTTTAATTAAAAAGGCATATATTGGATCAAAAATATATAAATATGTCATAATATATGCTCTTCCAGGATTAATAAAACAAACCAACAGCCAACGAGATAAAAATGGGCAGCTAAAGCGAGACACTTTAGACAACTAACTTACGACCATTTTTTGGCCACATTCCTGAGGGGGGCGTCACCACCTGGCGACTATCCTGGTTAGCCCCCCGGTTGTGGACATAAAAAAAAACAGTCGTGCAGGGATAACGTCTCGCTCGCTCTCTCTCGGCTGGCTGCCTGGATGATTGCTCTAACAACTCGTCGTGTGATTATTTATCTCCTCACCACATTTACCACTATATTGTCACATCGAAAGTCGACAGGATAAGACCTGGCCGGGAAGCGAATCCCTCATATACCGGAGTATGAAGAAACAAGAAGCCAAGCCACGATGATCGACCAAACCCAACTCAACTGTAACCACTCCTCTTCGAGCCCTCAACCCCTTCCTCGCCAACCTTTGAACCGTGATCCCGAAGAAGTATTCACCTATGACGGAGATGTAGCTGCCACGCACTTCTTCCAGCACTAGATCTACTCAAGAACGATCGCCGTGCCAGAGCAGGACACCTCCCGCCATCATGGACAAGACTCCGCCATCTCCCTACCGCTACTGTGATGTACAACACTGGTACGCACAGTGTCACAGACAGAACTCTCCCGAAGCTCAATGAACTTACCTGCGCCCTAAACCAACATAACTCGTGAGTGTAATTGTCTTAACTCCTACCATTCATTCTTTAAATAAGTCATTCCTTATAGATTGTCCCAATATTTCCATAATTAGCTCAATATGTGTGAATATGTAAAAATATTTAATATTTTCATTTATCTCTCCACCCCTATTAACAGTGATCTTATTATCCATATTATATCTAGCTATGTGAAACCCATTTAATTAGTTACCTTACCAGTAGATGTAACAATCGTCATTTTAATTAAATAATTTCCATTTTAACGTAACTCTTAAAAAAAATCATAAAAAAAAAAAAGGAATTCTACCTATTAACGCTTTACGATTTTTACTATTAACAATAGATTTTTCATAATCAAATTATTTATAAAAATATGCCTCCAGCACCTAAACTTTTGTATAGACCTCTCCTACTTGTAAGCACGGCTCACGAAAAATAATTTCTTTCCCTAATCGATTCAAAATTCACCCTGTAATTAAGGCGTCGAAGAACTCCAACCACCACGTGAGCCTTACTTACAACCAACCCTTGGTGACTCTTATCTATCTTCCCCTTAATGCCCTTCTCATTTATTAAAACTTTGTTAACTTTATACCAGCTCAGGACCTTTATAGAGAATTATTGATTAATCAATTATCGAACTTCTGTATTGTCATTTCAAAATCCTAACCTTCGCCCTTCATTTATGATAATTTATTTCGTAGTTCATCTCTAGCCTATCCACCGACCCACACCATCTAGCCAATGGTGTGTTCGTCACAGGGTGCAGATTGACTAACTGCTAGATATTTATCAACCCCTTTTTGTTCGCACTTGAACAATCTGCATCGAGCGACACAGTTCGCTTATTCTTCTCGCGCCACACGTTCGCCACACGGACCCTGTCTTCAAATCTATGTTTGTCCATTGTCCAAACCAGCACGATATAGCCTACCTCCGATATTTCCCACGGAGGTACGTTAAACATCGTCGCTGATTTTGTCCGGTCCGTCATCATTTCGCGCAGACATGGGTCTTACTTTCAACCCACCGCGAAATCATCGCCTTGCACAAGCTCCCACGACGGTTCAAACACCTCGTGTCCGAGCAGCTTGTCACTTGTAACGGACAACGCAGTCCTCGTCCCAATTTTTGGCACTGTGCGCGCATACTTTCCGCAAATTAAATATAAGTCCGTTCGACTTCCTCACCTACACACGGGACTTTTCCCCTCGGACTCGCTACACAAGTAACTGCATAGATAAGTTAGATTGGCCCAAAGCAAGTTTCCCCTCGCTCTGTTCACCGAGGTTCTAACATTGTATGTAGTTTTATATTTACCTCAGTCCTGAGCTCACACAATTGTCAAACTCAATATCATTTCTCGTACTCTACACTTATAGCATAGAAAGCCCATGACAAGTTTCCCCTTGCCATGTCCGCCTGAGAAATATCTTAAAGTGTAGAGTTCCCCAGTCTTAATGATTTTCAGAATTTCACCATATGTATGTGACTCTTCTTCTCGTTGTTCACACTCCTCCATATCACTTCCCTTATAGTATATTAGATTTTGTTGTATATAGCCTTTTATAACCTTGATATTTTCAAAGATTTCCTTAAATGTCAAACTCTCCGGTGTTGTAAAACTGCTTGTAAATAATATTTACTTGTGTACTATACAATATTTTATTTACATAAAACTATGTCACCATTACCATAACTAATTTTAACTGTAAAATTATTTTCTCTATTCCTGGCTTCACCAGCTTTAAATATACTTAAACTATGTTCAGCCTTCTTCAACGGGGGCCATATGTCATAATATATGCTCTTCCAGGATTAATAAAACAAACCAACAGCCAACGAGAGAGAAATGGGCAGCTAAAGCGAGACACTTTAGACAACTAACTTACGACCATTTTTTGGCCACATTCCTGAGGGGGGCGTCACCACCTGGCGACTATCCTGGTTAGCCCCCCGGTTGTGGACACAAAAAAAAAACAGCCGTGCAGGGATAACGTCTCGCTCGCTCTCTCTCGGCTGGCTGCCTGGATGATTGCTCTAACAACTCGTCGTGTGATTATTTATCTCCTCACCACATTTACCACTATATTGTCACATATATACATAAAATAACGCTAGGTTTGTTTCATTGAACTATGAAAAGATTAGAAAAATGAATAAGTGAATGAAATTTGCATAGATGAAAAAATCTTTAATTAAAAAGGCATATATTGGATCAAAATATCATTTATTTTACCAATATTTCAGTTGGCTGAACGCCAACCTTTATCAAGGTGTTATAACATTTTAAAGTGTGTCAACAACAAACTCAGAGCCACATAATGTCAACAGCATAAGTTTTTAAAAATATTTTGTTATATTCAATGGGGAGAAAAATTTGATATATACAGTATATTTATTATAAAACTATTATGGACTAAATTAATAAAAATATTATGGACAAAACAATTTTTGTAAAATATAGGTGTGAATATTTTGAAAATTAACAATAACGCCTATTATATATTTTATTATAGTTTGAATATCTGGTCAAAAGTTAATTAAAATCTCATAGTGAAATTTTTAAAGTCATTGAAGTTGAAATTGTAAGAAAATTTGTTTTTGTTAAGATATTTTCTGATTGCTAAAATGTTAATTTTTTTTAATTGTATTTTGACTGAATCCATTTTTTTGAAATTCATCATTTAAGTTTTTAATTTTACTTATAAAGTTGTTTAATTTGTTGTTAATTCTGTAGAATCTAAAAATTTGTCCAAAATAGATACCTTTGGTGCAATTTTTTGATATATTGGAATCTTGTCTATTATAATTAATAATGTTGAAATCGAAATTTGATCTTTTGTCATATACTTCATTACTTTTTTCTTTTAGATTTATGTATAAATATTTTGTATAAATCTAAAAGAAACTGACAAGTCTGAATGCTTGAAAATAAAAATTTGAACAAAAAACTTGACACCCTACAAGCTTTATTTATTTTAAAATATAACAAAGGTTTTTCAATTATTTTGTATAATGATTTTTTATAGAATGTACATAGAGAATCAGCCCGTTGAAGAACAGTATATTTGCTCGAAAGCTTGCAAATTCAAAATTAAAAGAAAATTTTTACCTGATTTTTATTTTTTCCTTTTTAAAATAATTTCTGGAAAACTATTGCTCACATTAAAATCCCTATATAATTACTTGCAGCATAAATTGATTCATATTTATCTATCACTAAGAATAAATAAAGGATGCACTAGCGCGCCATCTGTTATCAAAATTCGAAATTATTTTAAAGGCGTGTAAGATTCTATTTGAAAATAAACCATTTCTACTGCCCTCACTCCAATGGAAAAATTAATGGGAGGGCCTGGCTCATCAGTGGTGAAACTTTCCAGCGGTTTCGCCAGTTTAATCTACCATACCGCTGTTATATTGCATTTTTAGAACTTCCTTTTTTAGTGATACTGTTATTAGACTCTTGGAAAGGGTATTTTAGAAGAACTATGGACATAAGCTTTGAGGACAGTAGAATTATATACATTTATAAACATATAATATGTTTCTAAGGATTTAGTTTATTCTTACCTGAAACCACGGAGAAAACAGCAAAAGCTGCCAGAAAAACAATCTCCTTTTTGAGATAAAATTCTCGATGCAGCAGCTTGGAGCGGCTACTTATATAACTTTAAATACCCACCTGTAATTTTTCCAGATGTGAGAGAAAAATCTCAATGAATAATTTACTGGAACACATTTGATATTTAGATTCAGAAATCTATTTGAATATCAATTCTGACCCCTATATATTAGACATATCTACTTTTGCGGCAAATTAAATCATTAAGACGTGAATGTTTTTTTTTCACACCTATATCAAACTTGTTCTGTTCTTACTGCGGTGAGAAAATAATTGGAAAGGCTTGGCTTATCAATGGTAAACCCTGCTAGCGGTTTCACCAATGTAATCAACCAGACCACTTCTTTAGAGCTCTAATAATGTATTGGATCATTCTGATTATATATGCTACACAGAAAGGTTGAATCTTAGAAATGGTATTCAAGTAAACTATGGGCATAAGCTTATAGGACAGTAGAATTACATTCAAATATTTGCTTCGAGCAATGCTCTTCAGCAATGGATTAAATTGGCGAAACCGCTGGGTGGGTTCACCACTGATGAGCCAAGCCCTACCAATATATTTTTTCATCGCAGTAAGGACAGTACAAGTTCGTTTTATGTATAAAAGAAACATTTGCGCTTTTAAATCCTTTTATTTTATATGTTTAGATGGCCCGTTATTGCTTTGTGTTAATTTATTCCTAACTGGTCTTGTCTTTATAGATTGCTGAAGAGCATTTCTCGAAGCAAATATTTGAATGTAATTCTACTGTCCTATAAGCTTATGTCCATAGTTTACTTGAAAACCATTTCTAAGATTCCATCCTTCAGTGTAGCATATAAAGGCAGAATGATCCAATACAGTATTAGAGCTCAGGAAAGCGGTCTGGTGGATTAAATTGGCGAAACCGCTGGGAGGGTTCACCACTGATGAGCCAAGCCCTCCCTATATATTTTTTTCATCGCAGTAAGGACAGTAGAAGTTCGTTTTATGTATAAAAGAAACATTTGCGCTTTTAAATCCTTTTATTTTATAAAGTTGTATACACTGAAGTGTAGAATATATAAGCAGAATGACCCAATACAGTATTGGAACTCTAAAAAAGCAGTCCTGTATATTGAATTGGCGAAACCGCTGAGAGGGTTTACCACTAATGAGCAAAACCCTCCTAATATTTTTTCATCGCAGTAAGGACAGTAGAAGTTTGATATAGGTGCAAAAGAAACATTTTCGTCTTAATGTTTTCATTTGATGTATATAGATGGCGCGTTATTGCATTATATTTCCTTTTAATAAACTTTAAATTTTCCTTTTTTAAGATTTTAAAATTTAGAGAATCATTTGCTATTCTTCTTTCAAGAAGTAAAAAAAGTATATATGAATAAAGTAAATAAAATATAATTTTATTAAATTAAATTGGCTCTAATTATTTAGCTAAGAATTTAGTAAAGAATAGTATTTTTCACTAATAAGGATAATTATCTAGATATTTTCTCTTGATTATAAAAAAGAAAATAATGAAATTGACTCATCATATAGACAAACAATATTGTCAAGGAGCTCCATCCAGATGGGACACCTGTCAATCATCCCTGGACCCCCGGGGGGGGGGGGGGACTACAGGTGTGAGGGGTTCTCGGAAGCTGATCTGTAAATAAGGAAAACGGGACGGTGGCTGACGCCGTTCATTAGGATTATCTTTAACTTGGGGTAAGTTGTACACTCTTTCTCTCCCTATAAACACCCCTTATAATAATTTAATTATCCCCAAACTTGCCCTTGCTTTATTAATCTCCGCGACAATATTATATTACCCTACATAGCCGCTCTAGAAAATCGGATTTGATATATTCATTAGATATTTTCAGTATTTACCTTATGCTACCCTCGTGTATTGAGCATAATCATTGACCTAGCCTTTTCAGGTGATCAATGTTTGAAGCCTTATAAAAATGACTTGAATAATCTGAGAGCTGCGTTTCCCGACAAAATAGACGAATTGGATAAAATAATAGAGACGTGATCTTTATTAGAATAAGGAATTGAGAATCTGAGTAGCTGCATGTGAAAACTATATATATTTTCAGATAATAACGCTAAGTCTGTTTCAGTGAACTATAAAAGGATTAAATAAATGAATAAGAGAGTATGCATAGATGAAAATGTGAGAAAATATTAGATTTTTAATAGAAGCAAAGGCAAAGAAAACAAAACTCCAGATAAATAACTATTGTCACGCGTTTCCCCTGTCGCTCTTCGCGACGACGCCGCTTCCTCGACCGTGGATCACCTACCCAGACCCTGTTGCTTCACCTCTGCATTTCTACCCTTAGTCAGCCCAAAGACCCCATGAAAACACGAGAGACTTATCAAAACAGTAGCTATTGTGGTGTTGGAGAGAAAGTCACAATAGCAAACGGCAACAAGTTTGCTAACACTTTTATTGTCATCTTTAATCCACATTACATAAGAATTCGAATATCAATTAACGCTATTCATAATGAAATGGTTATTATAATCGAAAAATAATAATCGATAAAATCAAGAAAATCGAATGCTGAAGGCAATCCAAGAAAGTTAAAACACTTTTACTTTCTGAATTATTCGAACATTCTGAAAGAATACAAATGTAATCAAGAACCTATTCAGACTCAAAGACTTGGGAATTTACTCAAACAAATAATAACCACTCAGGCAACAACACAGACTCCTGATAGCCAAAACAGAAAGCAAATACGAATATGGAATATAAAATATAGAAGACTAAATGTTATTGGAATATGTTATCATGCTTTTGATGTTGAGATTGTTATGCTAAAAGCTGATTAGTTATAGCAATTGGGGGGGATACACTGTAACTATCACAAGATTTCTCAAATCTACGAATTATAAAAATTACCGATTTACACTTTGTGATAATAATAAACATTTAACAAATTAAAAGTCATCAATACCTACTTACTATTCTCCTAGGGGGTTATCTACTGGAACATATAGATTCTTTATAATAATTTCATTTTTTTCCACTCATTGATTTTTTTAGAGTTAACAATTTGTAAGAATATTCTTTTATTTATTTACATATTTATTGAATTTTGACCATAAGTTGGTCACTTGTAATTACAGAAAGGTTAGGTTTTGTTAGTAATGCGAAGTAGCATTAACGTGTAAATTGAATTTATATGTATATTTATATTGCAAATAATTTGATGTTTTTTTCTCTCGTCTTATTTTGGTTGGAGTCAATAAGTTAAAACATTTTGTTACAAGTAAATATTTGAGGTTAGCTCTTAATTTTTAGAAAGATCAAAGTTTTGAAAGTTTTTAACAGTTAATGGAAAAGTAACTAATATTCTAATGGTGTTTATTTGTTTATCTTCTTCTTCTTTATCGTAAATATTGAGGCTGCCTGGCCGGCATTCATATTTCTTGAAAATAAAGATACTTCAGCCAGTAAATCTTTTTATTACCTCGACGTTTCGACAAAAATCTTTTGTCCTCGTCAGGAGCAAAGAAAAATTAAACATTTAGCAAGGCGTTAAAAATCTTTCTAATGTTCCAAGGGCGTTCTCACGCGCTATTTAATTTTTTTTGTACAACATCTAAAGCGCGAGTCAAAAATAAATATTTAACTCACAAAAGACTATGATCTTTGAAAAAAAAATATGATATACATATATATAATGAGAAATATATATAAACAAAAATAAATATGAAAATAATAATATTATTTACAAAGATTTTCCAATAGTATATATAAATCGATATCTATTACTTACAATTTATACCAACCCTTTTTAAACTAATTTTTAAATTTAAAAACGAATTGTATTGTAGTGGAATATCTTCAAATACATTTATACTTCTTGCCCCCATTTCCCGTGATACCCATCCCTCTAAAAATAATCTTTCCTTTTTAAATTTTATATTCCTATGAAATATCTCAATATCATTCCAATTTGGCCTATGTCCTGAATATAATGCATGTTCCCCAATTTTGCTTAACGCCCTTCTCCCCAATAAACCCTGTTGGTGTTCCTTAATTCTGGTCTCTAAATTACGGCCGGTTTATCCTATATAAATTTTGTCACATTCTGTGCATTTAATCCCATAAATTACATTACTTGGTTTTGATGTGCCTATGTTATCCTTCATTATGCTATTTCTAGTTATAAATTTCCTTTTTGTCCCCGTACTATGCCATATATTATATATTTAAATTTTCTCAAAATTCTAGATATTTCGTTATCTATATCTCTAAAATATGGAATAATTATATTATTGCAATCATCTTTATTCCTATTTGAATTTGGCCTATCTATTTCAAATCTTCTGATCCATTTGTTTGTGAAACTAACTGGATAATCAGATTGTTCTAATTCTGCTCTAATTTTCATTATCTCTTTTTTATAAATATCTCGGTCTGTGCATACCTGTTTGGCTCTTTATACAAGAGATTTTATCACCTGTCTTTTATGTATTATAGGATTATTGGAATTAAAATTTAGATGTATCCCACAGTCTGTTGGCTTTCTGAAAACGCTGGTTAAAATAGAACCATCTACTTTGCGAGTTAGTCCTACAACTAAGAATGATAAAAATCCCTCTCTTTCTGTTTCAACCGTGAATTCTATTCCTCTTTCTAGATTATTCAACATGCCCATGATTGCATCAATATTTTCTTTGCGGATCACTGCGAAAACATCATCTATATAGCATCCCCAGATTTTTATTCCCTCAATTAAGATTGCCTTTTATCTACAGATGCCATTACAATGTCAGCAATGACCATGCTGGTAGAGCAACCCATAGCAGTGCCGTCCTTTTGCCTGTAAAATTTATCCCCGTATCTGAAGTAAATATTATCTAAACATAACCTAAAACCTTCTATGATTTCATAGATTTCTAATCCATTGTTTACCCAATCTTGTCTTTTCACCTCGAAATATTCCCTTAGCTCTTTTAGAGCTAGAGTTCTATTAATATTGGTGAAAGGTGATTTGACATCAAAGGATACCATTATTTCATGGTCATTTAACCTTAAATTTTTAGTGATATCTAATAGTTCTTTCCTATTTCTTATCTCTAACCAATAAATTTTTCTTGTACTCGGAACTTGGGTTTTAAGCCAGTCCGCCAAACCTCTGGTGGGGGCCTTGAATCCTGACACAATGGGCCGTAGGGCAACTCCTTCCTTGTGGATCTTTGGTAGTTCTTTGAAGAGAGGTGCAGCGACAACTTCTAGCTTCATTTTTCTTTTATCAATGTCCTTAGATTTCATGTTTTTGGTATAAATTGTAAGTAATAGATATCGATTTATATATACTATTGAAAAATCTTTGTAAATATTATTATTATTTTCATATTTATTTTTGTTTATATATATGTATATCATTTTTTTTCAAAGATCATAGTCTTTTGTGAGTTAAATATTTATTTTTGACTCGCGCTTTAGATGTTATACAAAAAAAATTAAATATCGCGTGAGAACGCCCTTGGAACTTTAAAAAGATTTTTAACGCCTTGCTAAATGTTTAATTTTTGTTTGCTCCTGACGAGGACAAAAGATATTTGTCGAAGCGTCGAGGTAATAAAAAGATTTACTGGCCGAAGTATCTTTATTTTCAAGAAATTCTTCTTCTTTCTTATCTTCTCACTGGGTGAAGTAGGATGCGTCTGCCTTTGTCATTAAGACCGGGAGCACTACTCAGTGGCAGACAGACTTAGCTCCAAAAGAAATGGCCGCCTCTGACATGAGAAACAGATGTCATGTGCAGCCGCTCCTAACATGGAGTACAAACGCTGCTCATCCTGTATCCCTGGATAAAGAGCCCTTACAGGGTACTATCAGCCGGGCCAGCTGAACCCAGGTTTTTTAGTGAGCTTGTTACTGCTCCCCCTTTTCCTTTTTCATCCGGGCTTGGGACCGGCAAAGGCGGAGTTTTATTTGTTTATGGCTTATCCAAATTATTTTATTGAAGAATATATTAATATGATGCGGCGAGAGGTAAGAAGTAAAACTCAACTGAGAACTAGAATAATATAAGCTTTAAAATAGATCGAATTGGAGATTAACAAAGATTACCCATCAAAATAATTGAATCGGTAAAGTATGTAATTTAGAAAACTTATATAAAAATCTGGTAAACCACTGTGAAAATTAATATAAATATCAAAAAGAAAATAAAATTAATTTATGAAAACAAAGAAACGACTATAAATGTTGAAATGACAATTCTATCAGATTTCTAAATATAACAATAATATAATTATTTTGTCGGTTCTTCTCCTTTCTTCTCAATCTCCGCCATGATGTTGACTATGGCAATTAAACCCCTTCCCGCCTACAAATGTGGCTTTAAAAACGCCAACACAAACTATTATCTTGTAGTTATGCTTTTTATCCCGTACACGATGCTGAAATCGTATTATCCAGTGACCTGTTACTTTGTTGTGTGTTACATTGTATATAAATAGGTGTCTTAGGTAGTTAGTAGTTGTCGACTCTTTTTGTCGCTTCTTTAGCGTAGTAGATAGCGCGTCATTCTCATAATCTGAAGGTTATGAGTTCGATCCTCACACAAGGCATTTTAAATTTATTTTGGGCTTAAAATTCATACACTTTAGTTAGTAATCCGTAAAACATATTCTCACTGTCTCTCTTAGTAGTTGTATGCTATCTTACGTTTTAGTATGAAGCTGGTTACCTTTCAATAAAATCTTCTGGTGATCAGTTCCTTCTCCTATCTTCCTCTTTTTAAACAGTTTTGCTTCATCATAAAAGGTTTTACTTATCATTCTGAATACAAAATGTAACAATAACAAAAAGGCTTTTATTAGGACCCATTTCCCTGTATGCATTAGCCATACAACAACAAAATAATACAGTAATGTTTCCTCCCTTTCCCCATGTGCACGTGAGCCTTTGTTTGAAAAGGGAGAATACACAATACGATAAATATCTTTCCAATATTAATAATTCAGATCATTTAATGTTACACTGCTTCTCTCTTTTTAGAGAAATTTTTATTCAGATAACTTTATATAATTACTTAGCCAGTGGTTCATTGTTGTTTAGGTCTTTTTCCTCCTGTCCTGATGATATAAAGTATGGTTTCATTATTAATATGCGTACGATATCTTCGTTTCTAAGGCGTTTTCTCTGTTCTCTTAACTTTAATATAGTCTTATCTAACTTATATATAGTATTTATTTAGAATAGTCTTTAGTTACGAGTCCAGTTTCTTATTGTGTCCTTACGAACATCGCAAACGTGTCTGGAGACGTGGTGGGCAGCGTTTGGATTTTAGACTACTTTTGAACACCACATAGGTTCATAACAGGGCGTAATGGTCTAAAGTGTCATTTCATAATTTTTAGCAGGACCTCATTGGTATTCAATTATGGCACCCTGAAATCGCAACGGTACGTAGATGACATTCTATGGTCTGTGTTGAAGTCTTTCCTCTAATATCACACTGGGCTTACTTTACAACAAGATAATGCCAGGCCACACATTGAAAGTGTTACTATGGTTTACTTCAATATTTCCAAACTCTTCAGTGACAAGCAAAGTCGGCTGTTCTCTCACTCATAGAGCATATCTGGAACGTGATGGAATATCGATTTAACCATCCTAGATTTTAGGATATTTAGCTCTATAGTTGGAATCAATTTGGCAAAAAATCCCGAAGCACACCAACCGTAATCTTTATCAGTCCATGACACACCGAGTCGAAGCCTGCAATCCTGGCCAGTTGGGGTCCAACGACATATCGACTTTCTCAATTTATGATAGAGAAACTATGTAATAAAACAATTGTTCTGATATTTTAATCGTTTTTATTTTTATGTTTTCACATATTCCAAATTTTGTCTCAATCTAACAAATATTTCTTGGTGAGCCATGCGCGATTCTTTTGTTATAGAGACTCTATATATATATTTGTATATAGTCATATCTCCCATCAAATATCAACTAAATCAATACATTATGTATATTAAAAATGGCATATCCTGACCATGAGCACATGTACTTTTCAGAAGGCAGAGCGCCATCTGTTGGATCATAAATCAATTATTCATTGATTTAACCAGTTTCCTGATATTTTGCTAACCCAATTTCTTGATAAATCAAGAAAAGCCATCCACGAACATCTTGATTTATCAAGATACTGGATTGGCAAATATTAGGGAACAGGCTAAATCAATTAATAGTTGATTTCTGTTCCACCTGATGGCACTCTTCCTTCTGAAAAGGACATGTGCTCATGGTCAGGATATGCTTTTTTATTTTTAATATCAACACCTGACCTTTTTATTTTTATTTTTTCTATTGTTTTTCATTATGTATATTATTCTAGTAAAATTGAAAGGCGTTGATAATGAGCTATAAATCATTTTTGGCTAATTTAGACAATACAATTCATAATTCTTCATATAGAAAGCTATGGAATCAAAGCTATCCTCATACTTTTATTATTCTGTTTATATTGTGTATAGTGTGTGTAAGTAATTGAAACCTAACAAACTCTCATTGAAGCTACATTTATTGAGATAATATTAAATATATATTTGTAGAGATCATTCCATTTAGGCAGCGAAATGTTCAAAAATATCATACTGACTAATGAAGAGTACAACGTACAAGAGATCTCCTTTTGAAGCAGGATTGTGAGACACGGTTCCACAGACTTCACTCAGTGGCTCGGGACCACACATCTCCTTGATGAACCAGTCGTAGAAGAAGTCGAAATGGTTGATGGTTCCACGACCGGTATCTGGGTGGGGCTCCTGAAGACTCTGATCATAGCATTGCCAAGCGGTGCTCCAAATGCTGAGAACATCACAGAATCCTGCTCAATAAGAACATCCAATCTTTATTCATATAAATAAAAATACAATGTAAACTAAATACTGCTGAATTAAGCCAAATATCAAAATTATATCATCTCTCTTTATCTATTTTTCCAAAAATTTTTTATAAAAGTCAAGAAGGAGGTATAGACCAACAATTAAAACAGAAAAATTGAAGATAGAGAAATTAAACGAGCAACATTCATCTGCATTATCAAGAGGTATTCTTACACTATACCAGACTATTTTATTTTGATTCTTTATTTTTCAAATTTTCCACTTAAGAATATATACAAATATTTCTGAAAATAGAGCAATCCATACTTAAATCATTAGATAGTAAAAAGGAAAATATTGGATTGAATAAATGTTCTTGCTAGGCCAAGCGTGTCGGTACCAAAACTGGTTGAAATCGCTCTGAAAATAAAAATCTTTTATTCAATCCAATATATGCCTTTTTACTATCTAATATACAAATATATGTACATTCTCTCGTGGATGGCTTTTCTTGATTTATCAAGAAATTGGGTTGGCCAAATATCATGGAACAGGCTAAATCAATGAATAGTTGATTTCTGATCCACCAGATGGCGCTCTGCCTTCTGTAAAGCACATGTGCTCCTGGTCAGGATATGCCATTTTTATTTTTGATTTTAACACCTGACCTTTTTTAATATTTTATTTTTTTCTTTCATTTTTTCATGTACATATATATAAATTAAAAAACGAAATAAAAAATTAAAAGATAAAAAGATCAGGTGTTGAAATCAATATTAAAAATGGCATATCCTGACCAGGAGCACATGTGCTTTACAGAAGGCAGAGCGCCATCTGGTGGAACAGAAATCAACTAAACAGGCTAAATCAATGTTTAGTTGATTTCTGTTCCACCAGATGGCGCTCTGCCTTCTGTAAAGCACATGTGCTCCTGGTCAGGATATGCCATTTTTAATATATATATAAATGAACTGCTAAGACAATGGTTATTCTTCCTAAAACCTACTGAATCTACTTTTAGAAATATCCTATAGGTAGCTTAATATATACTTACACATATAAGCTATTCCAAAAATAGAGTAATTCAAGTTTTAATTTAATGAATAGAAAACCAAGAAACATCAATCACGCCAATATAGGTCTAGACCCAACCCATGTGGTGGTAGTTAGAATTTGGAAAAAAAGGTTGATTGTGTAAAATATTCATCTTAAGTTTTTCAAAACTTAGCTTATTCATTTCGAAAAACAAAATATTTTATAAAATGTATATTTTAAAAGAGAGAGAGAGTATTATCTAGTTTTTGGGGTGAGACTACAGGTATATCCAATGTATTGCTTACAGAATAATGCTGGTAAAGATACCGATTGAAAAGAGAAGCGGATACAATGTCATTTATGATAAAACCAGGAAGTACGAAGTGCTTTTTGAGTACTGGGGTATACACGGACTTGGAGGCCGAATTAGAAAAAGAACAATTGTTGGATAATTACAGAATCATGATGGAATTCAGAGACAGCAGAAGTACTATCCGAACTAGAGACATGGAAACTGGAGTATAATAATGT
This sequence comes from Cordylochernes scorpioides, assembly GCA_030710605.1. NCBI lineage: Eukaryota > Metazoa > Arthropoda > Arachnida > Pseudoscorpiones > Chernetidae > Cordylochernes > Cordylochernes scorpioides. Next base: position 75,681,947 of record CP092875.1, read on the forward strand.
AGATAGAATTATCTTCCACGTAAGTTATTAGAGAACGTGTAATTATCATTATCCCTTAGAAAACACAAAAATATATGTTATATTAAAATATTATTTTATTTAAAAAATTATATTTCATAGATTCAAATACTCTACTAAATCGACCACCAGATGTCGGGACTTTCCCTATATAAACTCATTGTTGTTGTTTCACGATGGCCGGCTCAAACCTTTTGTACATTATGTAAATAAGTTTTCCATTTTTCTACTCTTACGCCTTAAGCCAGGCAGTACTTTTATCAATTTAGTATTTTATATATTCCTTTGGCTCAATTAAAGCAATTTTATGATCGAAACTATAATTTTAATTATACTTTCAAGATTTTAACCACGACTGCATTACCATAGCATAATTCTCAAGATAATCAAAATCAGCAGAAATCTCTTTTTTTATATATAACATATATATAATAGTGAAAATGACCATTTAAAAAATAATATTTACAAATATATTAATCTATTTCATCTCAAATACTCACCAACACCATCGAGGTTTGAGTAAATTCACATCATTCTCAGCCACCATTTGTTCAGCGCCCAATTTGGCATTTTGAAAACAATTATGGAAAACTGTTTTGTCAGTAATACTTGACACTTCATTATTGAGAGCCTCTGAAACATAAATAAATGATTTAAAAAAAATAATAATTAACATCATCATATCGAGAAAACTAATAAATTGATTAATTGAAAGTCAATTACATTAATATTTTTGTTAACGTGATACACCTGTTGAAGGACTGACAAGTCCGAAAGCTTGAAAATAAAAAGTTGCACAAGAAACTTAACCCTGGAAGCTTTATTTATTTCATAATATAATTATTTTTATATATCGATATTAAAAATGTAAAAAGGTGTTTTAGGGTTGCATTAAGCGATATATCTTATGGGTAGCAATTTTTGTGGTAATAAATAGTTCACACTGTTCTGATTCAATGTTTAAAGAGAAAACATCGAGTAATAAGAACAATGTATAGGATTCGACGACAGCAACAACAACCTAGAACAATGTTGTCAATAATTATTAGGGGTCTCTTGGAAGTTGCTAAAACTAAGGCCAAACTTACAGATAAATACACAAAAACGTGTAGAATATTTTCCCAAAATCAGGTTCCCTATAATATAAATATTCAATAAATTATATTAAAGGTCAGAAGCTTCGCCATTTAATCTCCACACATATCTGCGTTTGAAATAAACTGAAATTTCTTACATATCCTGCATTATGGTTATGAAATACACTGAATGAGTGTTTAAGGGAATTATATATATGCGTGCATATAACCTTTCGACATATATACCCAAATTAAATATACTTACCATATCTGTATAAACTGATATCTATGAAATTTTAATTTTAAAGATTAAAAATAAAAACTTTTTTTTTTATAATTTGCAATGAGATCCATAATAGGTATCATAAATTTTAAAATGATACTCGATTTTTTCTGAAAACTACTTCAATTAATAATATTTTATAGTTTCCTAATTAATATTTATTTTAATTAATGTTAAAACTATTTTATCTAAATATATATATAATATATTATAAAGAAAATGTGAAAATTTATATATTTGCTAGTTCATTTGAGCATAAGAGAGAGAGAGATTGAGATTGAAACTACTTTTATTAATCGTTCATATTAGGCTATATATGGTTAATACAAAATAATTAAATAAATATATATGAATAATATTAAATAAGAATATATATACAATGTTATGAATAATATGTTTGTTGTTAAATAAAGGGTTAAATAAGACAAAGGGTTGAAGGTGCAGTCGTGATAAGAAAAATATAATTATTTACCATCAAGTAGTTTCTATTTTTAATTACTTGAGGAACTATTATACATTAGTTATTTTCACATTATATAGAATTTATAAAGTAAATCCTATATTAGTGATTCAAAAAGATAGATATGTTAACTACGCATATTTACAACAAAACTGAAAGTTAAATGATGATCACCAAAAAGTAGAAATATCAATGAATAAAAATGAAATATATATTTTATAAAATATAGAAATATTTGATTCACTAGCGCGCCATCTGTTATCAAAATTCAAAACTATTTCAAAGTCGTAAGATTCTTTTTGATATTAAATAATTTCTACTGCCCTTACTGCAATGGAAAAATTAATTAGAAATGGAAATATTAACCAGGCCCTCTCATTAAATTTTCCATTGCAGTCAGGGCAGTAGAAATTGTTTAATATCAAAAAAATCTTACGCCTTTAAAATATAAATATTTGAGTTTCTAGTTTATATAATATATATAATAATAAGTATAAATAGAGGGATGTAATAGGATAATAAAAAAAAATCTTCGGCCGTTACGCGTCATAAGCTGGGTAGAGGAATATATGAATGATACATTTTGAATGATAGAATGTAAATTTTATTTTATTTTATTATTTTTTTACTATAAAGATTTAATTAAATGGTGTATGTAAATTTTTGTTTTGTTTAAAAAAGATTTGAAAAAAATAAAGAAGGATTATTGAGGTGGAGACAGCCACAAACGACTGCTTAATTGTCATTTCCAGACATTGAACTTTGGAAAAATTACAATACGACATGAATATATATAAACTTATATATATCTTTAAAATAATAGAACACACCCCAAATATTTTATACATCGGTTTGTATTGTTTACCTTCCATAAGAGTATCATTGTTGCACATTTGTTCCATCATGGTCACAGCATTCCTCTCAAAATATGGAATCCCCTCTTTCATCTCATCAGCCAAGCAATTTTGGAGGGTTTTAACCAGTTCTTTTCCTGATTCAACTCTTTGTCTGCACAAAATATGGTCAAGTCTATTGCTACAATGTATATCAATATATTTATACTTACTGGCAATGTTGCTTTATAATCTCTTTGGATGGATCATCTTGCCAATCTCCTTCAGGATTAACATTGCTCCAACCAGATTCCAAACTCTTTATTTGATTAATGTCGCAGTTCTTGAAATACCCCAGTAGTTCTTGGAGAGTCATACCTACTGCTCCTGGAAACAAACATGATCAATATTAAGTTGTTAACTTGATAATTCTGTTGAAGGACTGACAAGTCCGAAAGCTTGAAAATAAAAAGATGCACAAGAAACTTAACTCTGGAAGCTTCATTTATTATATAAACATCATTATGTAATTCTAGATGCGCATATTATTAGTTTTAAAACTATTTCTAATATTTTTTGTAACATATATACAAGGTGGATTCTGTGGCCACTAGACATTCTTCGAACCTAAAGGTTGCAGGCCTCTGTGTTGCCTGTTATATAGAAGCTCCATCTATGATTACTTCCTGTGGTGAATCTGTATAATACCGTTGGTCTTAATAAAGCAGTGTATGGAATATATATAGAGTATATGATTTCTAATAATAAGAAGGGTAGCTTCATAAAGAAAACGTGTCATATTTTCTTTCATATCTACTGTATAAGTATTATGCATTACATGTATATTATTTATATATATTTTAGGGTTTCAATTTTCAATATTTACAAAATCATCTAAAACATATTTCTAAAATATTTAAAAATACTCATTCGAATAATGAAAAATAATTTTTAATTTTTTTTAAACGTTTAAAGTATTTAATTATAAAAGGGCATCTGCAGTTATTTGATTGTTATTTGCCTTTTGGAATAATAAATAGTTAAAATAAAATTTGATATTGTTTAGAACTGAACAAAATATATAATTTATAGTGAAATGCTGTTAGTAGTTTTCCCATAAAAATAATAATATTGGTTTATGAAAATTAGAAACTATTTTAGACGCGTAATATTCTTTTTGAAATTGCAGAAATTGTTTAATTTCAAAAAGAATCTTACGAGTCTAAAATAGTTTCTAATTTTCATAACAGATGGCGCGCTAGTGCATCATAATATTGGTTTATGTAAGCAAAATCCGATGATTTAAAGGAGGTCATGTGCACTTTATCAAATCAATTGAACATTAATATACAAAGAAAAGTTTGTCTCTTTCATCAAAATAAACGTCGAAAATAGACACATATATTGACAGTCACCGCAAACTAGCGGCCTCTGGTCGGTGAGGAAGCAACAGCACCATCTTTGGTAAACTGAGAATGGTCTACCTGGAGTTCATGGTTTCGGAAAAGGACCCTTGCAGTCCAGGTCGGACTTTAATGATCTCCACAAGATAAAATGAAATCATCACTATTTGCCACTCTGTCAGCTGAACCCCTCTTAGTATAGGGTTCTTGATGCATCTGCATGAATGATTGTTTTTGACAGTTTTTGGCTTGTAACCCAAAGGATATTCGAGATAGAACCCTAAAAAATTAGATATCTCTTCATTTAAGGCGATGAATATTTGTTCCAAATTTCAAACCTCAACTTCCAATCGTTTCCTAATTGAAACCATGCATCATTGACCAACATACAGATATTGTATTCATATAAATGATATTTATAAAGACTATTTATGGTTGAAAACCACATATCAGCATAAACGATATTTAAAAACTGTATTTTTTAACTAATATATAATATGAACATTTGTATTATGATGCATCATCGCGCCATTTGTTATGGAATTTCAAAACTATTATAGACGCGTATGGTTCTTTTGAAAATTAAATAATTTCTACTGTCCTTACTGTAATGGAAAATTTTTCGTTGCAGTAAGGGCATTAGAAATTGTTTAAATTTCAAAATAATCATACGCGTCTATAATAGTTTTGTATATAAACATTGAAAAAGTGTTTAATCAATATGATATTACTTCCAATATATTAAATCCGTTTTTGCACCGAAATAATGCAATTCATTATGAAAGAGAATAGGCATAAGAATTGAGAATTTTCTTACCTTGAGCTACAAAGAGAAGAACAAATGTAGCCACAGGAACCATGTTGTCTTTGGAACCAAAGCCTCGACAATTCTCTTGTAGTTTTAAGCGATACTATATATATATCCATCTTGCCAAAAACACACCTGGATTTTTTCCAGATGTTTGAATAAAATGTCTATGCATAAGTTATTAGAGAATCTGTTGTTTTAATTCACAGACATTGTTATGAATATTCACTATGAAGCAATGACTGAATATTAATTAGTAGATTTTACTGCTAAAATATTGTGAGGCTTGTAGCAATGGATAATTTCAACAAAATATATTAAATAAAAACCTTATATATGAATTAATTACGTATCAATTATTATAAAATAAATAAAGCTTCCAGGGTTAAGTTTCTTGTGCAACTTTTTATTTTTAAGCTTTCTGACTTCAGTCCTTCAACAGGATTATCATGTTAAAAACTTAATAATAAATACAATTTTTAGATACAAGTTATTATATACATATTTTAATTACTTATTATATATTGAGAGGGAAAATATATTACATTAGTTCTTTTTGTAAAACAAAAAAAAATTGAAAATATAAGTGCGTGGTGGATGATACATGCTGATTGAATGATGTCTCGAGACTTCAAATTAAATTTTATAAATTTGTGAATTATTGTGGTATATATAGAAGAGTGCCTACATCTATGGGATAGTATTTGTCCATATTGTTTCATACTATATATTATATAGTACAAAGGCATATATTGAATTGAATAAAATATTTATTTGCCAATATTACGGTTGGCTGAACGCCAACCTTTATCGAGGCATTACATTTTTGTATACACACAAAAAAATAATAAATACAAATTTCATTCACAAATTTCCCTCACCTACTTTGTATTTCTCAAATTATTTCAACTGTGATATTATAACACTATGCGGCGCTGAGTTTGTGTATACAAAAATGTAATTCATCGATAAAGGCGTTCAGCCAATCCGAATATTGGTAAATAAATCTTTTATTCAATCCATAATATGTCCTTTTACTATCTAATGATTTAAGTATGGATTTCTCTATTTTCAAAACAATATATATAATATTGTTTTCCCTCATTTATTTAATTTTTAAATTTATTTAAGAAATATATTGAAAATATAAATTCTAAACTATTGTAGACGCGTATGGTTCTTTTTAAATTTAGACAATATCTACTGTATAATTTCTATTGTTCAATTTTTAAAAGAATCATATCCGTCTATAAGAGGTGTGTTCAAAAGGTATCGCGACTTTTGTGTTTTTTCAAAAATTATTTATTTATTCATGAATACCTATTTTGTCCCCTTTAAAGTAATCCCCATGAGATATTATACACTTGTGCCTGTTGGGAGAATCTTAATAATTATTTTCTATTATAAGTAAAAAACTTCTTTATTGAAGACACTAATTACAATGAAGTCAAATTACTATAAAAAGAGTTTTAGAAACTCATACGTCTCCACACAGATTCTCAACAACTCTCACTCAAAGAAAATACCTACATATATACACATAATCCACACCACAGAATAAAATAATCCACAGATTAATATAATCATAGAATGAAAAATGAACATTTTAAATTATAAATATCAACAAATCTCCCCTTCAAATTTTCAACTTTCATTCCTCAAAAAGTAACTCCACCACTTAGGCAGTTCTTAATCTTGACAGCATCCACACTCTTGGTGAGATGGTCCGCTTTCATTTCTTCGGATGGGACATGCAAAACTTCAATTTCTTCATCTTCCACAATTTGTCTTATGAAGTGACACTTTCTATTCAAGTACTTCGTACTTGCTTTCATATTTTTTGACTTAATCATTGAAATAGCATTCTGGCTGTCACAATAAACAGTAATTCGATCTTTCAAATCAATTTTTATTTCTCCAATGATGTTACGTGTCCAAATCAATTCTTTAATTCCTTCAGATAAGGCTTCTAATTCACTCTCTGCAGTTGACAAGGCAACATTTCTTTGTTTATTTCTTTTCCAATTAAGTAAGTTGTTTCCCATTTCTATAACAAAACCAGAATACGATCTCGCATCAGCTGTTCTGTCCCAACTCGCATCAGTATGAGTCACAATACTTGAATCTCCCCTAGAATAAATCAATTCATAATTCATAGTTCCCCTCAAATATCTTAATATCCTCTTCAATCCATTCATGTGAACCTCTCTAGGATCTTTATTAAATCTACTCATATTGCTTATAGCATAACAAATGTCCGGTCTAGTTCTAGTTGCTATGTAAATCAACTTTCCAACAATTTCTTGATAGTAATTTTGATCAATCGATTTACTATTTTCAAATAAATCATAATTTGTAGAAATGCATAACGGAGTTTTCGAAGGATTGCAATCACGTAAATTATAGGTTTCCAATATTTCTTCAATATATTTCTTTTGATTTATAAAAATACTATCATCCCTATATACAAATTTCATTCCAAGAAAGTTTTTTGCAGCTCCTAAATCCGTGATATCTATCTCTCTTTTTATCCTTTTCCAAATATTTTCCTCAAAATCGTTACCAGATCCTACACTTAGTATGTCATCCACATGAATTCCCAGATATAAGAAATGATTTCTAAAATTGCAATAATATAAACATGGATCATTCGCAGATTATTTCATTCCTGCATTGGTTAATAATTCATCTAATTTCTTATTCCACATTCTACTCGCTTGTTTAAGGCCATAAATACTTTTCATTAGATAACAAATCTTGTTGTTTCCCTTTTCATATCCAGGAGGTTGAAGCATAAATATTTCCTCCTCCAAATCACCATATAAAAAAGCTGTTTGAACGTCCTTTTGCTGAGGAATAACTTTTTACATTGCAGCTATTTTTATTAGAATTCTTATGGTCAGGTCTTATTGTTGGAGAATAAATTTCGTGGTAAGCACTACCCAATATTTGATCATATCCAGTAGCTACTAGCCTCGCTTTGAAGTTTTTAATTGATCCATCACTATTTTTCTTAATTGAAAAAATCCACCTACTTTTGATCAATTTTTTATCTTTAGGCCTATCTATCAATCTCCAAACTTTTAACTTATTAATCCTTTGCATCTCATCTTCCATGGCTTTAATCCATTGTTTTCTATCATCAGAATTCAGTGCTTCTTGGTAATCCCTCGGACATTTAATTTCAAAAGTTCTATCAGAAACATTTTCCTTATTCTTTATTAGTCTTAATCTTTCAGATCTCCTCACACCCTTTTTTATAAGTTCTTCTTCCTCCGTTTCTCTCAAACGAAGATCTCGTTCTTCTCTCTTTTCTCTCGTCATTCCTGGTTCTGGTCCTCTTCTATGTGGAGTAATTATTTCATCAGGAGGTATTTCCTCTATTTCACTCAAATCTATATCATTTTCATCTTGAGGAATATGCTCATCATCGATGTTAAAATTTTCTACTTGGTCTTCTCTATTACCACCATAGTCTTCATTCCCGTGAGAAATCAAATTTTGGTCTTCTCTACAAAAAAAGAAAAGTTCATTTTTATCAAGATTTCTACCTCTATTATTCATTAAATAATATCCTAACTTAGCTTCATTAAATTTAACGTCTGATACTTCATGAATTTCATCCATTTCCGGTAAATATATTCTATAGCCTTTTCTTATCATACTATAGCCCATCATGATCCCTTTATGAGCTTTTGGTTCCATCTTCTTTCTCTTTTCTTTTCTAATATGAACATAAGCTTCGCTTCCGAACCTTTTTAAGTAAACAATGTTTAGTTTCCATCCTTTGTATATCTCGAAAGGAGTTGTATTCATTTCTTTGATTTTAATTCTATTATTTATATGAACAGCCACCTTAACACTTTCGCTCCAAAATTTTAAAGGTAATTTAGAATCAATTAGCATGGTTCTAGCTGACTCAACTATGGTTCTATTGAATCTTTCGGCTTTTCCATAGCTTTCAGGAGTATAAGCTGTAGTAAATTCTTGTTTGATGCCCTTACTAAATAACCATCGCCTCAAATAGTTTGAAATATACTCTCCTCCATTATCATTTCGAATTCTCTTTACTTTCCTGACAGTCTGTCTTTCCTCTTGCATAATCAAGTTTATTATGGAATCTGCTGTTTGAGATTTATTAGCAATTGGTATAACAAGAGTAAAATTACTATAGTCATCAACAATAGTGATAAAATACCTATATCCAAAAGAATAATTTAAAGGTCCAACTATGTCGGTATGCCATAGATCCTAAATATCTTCAGATTGTTTATATTGTATACTTTTGTAAGATTTTCTATGAATTTTTCCTAATGTACAAGATTCGCAATTCGCTTTGTTATTATGTAAATTTTTTAATCCTAATACAGTTGAATTATTATACATTTCTTTCAATTTCTGAAAAATTACATGAGCAAGTCTTTGATGCCATAGCATATCATCTACTTCTGCTTTTCTAGCTATTTCCATATTTAGGGTTCCTTCCACTTCAAATTTATCACCATTTCTCCTTGCCTCATATAAAATCTCACCATCTTTACCTATTACCTCAGCTTTATATTTACTAAATAATACACTTAAATCATGATCCACTATTTTTGCAACCGATAATAAACCTTCTCTCAAATCAGGCACATGCAAAACATTTTCAAATTTAATGAATCCCTCATCTACATTCGACTTAATTCTTATAGCTCCAATTCCCGATGATTTCATCACTACACCCTTCTCAGCTGTTGCTATAATTCTCTCTTCTTCTTTATATTCTATAAATAATTCTTTCTTACTGACCATATGGCTAGAGGCTCCAGAATCCATTGTCCATCTTATTTTTTCATCCCTTTGATCTTCCTCTTCGTAATTGTCTTCATTCGTTTCCATCACATGACTTGTAGACTCTCTATAATTTCTCCTGTCTACTCCTCTCCTAGGCCCATTATAATCATACTTTGTATGACTTTCATTTCTATACCTTTTTCACATCGTCGATTTATGCCCAAATCCTCCACATTTAAAACATTTGATCTTGTTTCTGCACTCTCTAGAAATGTGTCCCATCTTTCCACAGTTATAACATTTGATAGCAAAATTTCGTCTTCCCGATCGGCCTTCTCTAGCTTTAGATGCAATTTCTGTTTGCCGTTTTTCTTCTTTTCTAAGTTTTAATTTTTCTTCCGTTTCCCTCAGGATTTGTCTTATAGTGTTCATATTATTTTGCCTGTCTGATTTTATAATTTTTATGTCAAAATCAAATTCAACTCTCAACCCTTCCAAAACGAAGCAAATTAACTCTCTATCTTTAATCTCATCTCCTGCTTGAATGCTTTTGCTCTTTATAATCATTGCTCTATTTAAGTAGTCATCCACCGTTTCATCTTCGTTTATTTTCAATTTTGACAATTCTATTCTATTTTTCATCTGTAAGTCTTCATTTTTAGATGCCATTTCTTCTCCAATTATATTCCATAATTTCTTGGCACTTTTTTCGCTCGAGTATTTCAGCACTTGAGTGTCATTCATTGTTCTATTCATCAAATTTCTTGCAATGGCATTGTCGTCATCCCAGTCTTCCCAGATTTTCATTTTTTCATCAAATTTTTTGTCTGTTTCTATTGGCTTTTCCACTTCTTCTCCTTCTATAATTCTTCTCCATAATTTTAATCCCCGTAATTCACTTTCAATTCGATTTGCCCAGATCAAGTAGTTTTTGTCTGAAAGTTTTTCTATTGGAGATCAATTAAAATTTTGCATCTTTTCTTTTTTCTAAAAATTTTTCAATTAATCTTGATTTGCATAAATTTAAATTCAACCGCTCTCTGCTACCAATTGTTGGGAGAATCTTAATAATTATTTTCTATTATAAGTAAAAAACTTCTTTATTGAAGACACTAATTACAATGAAGTCAAATTACTATAAAAAGAGTTTTAGAAACTCATACGTCTCCACACAGATTCTCAACCACTCTCACTCAAAGAAAATACCTACATATATACACATAATCCACACCACAGAATAAAATAATCCACAGATTAATATAATCATAGAATGAAAAATGAACATTTCAAATTATAAATATCAACAGTGCCAACGGTTTTTGCAATCTTCGAAGCACTTCAAAAAATCATTTTTTAAAATCTTTTTCAGCTCCTCCTTCGATGCCGTCTTTATCTCGTCAAGCGTAGCGTAACGTCGTCCTTTCATGGGCCTCTTCAGTTTAGGGAACAAGAAAAAGTCACAGGGAGCCAGATCTGGGGAATACGGTGGCTGCGGCATCATTAGTGTGTTGTTTTTGGCCAAAAAGTCGCGCACAAGCAACGATGTGTGAGCAGGGGCGTTATCGTGGTGCAAAAGCCAATTTTTGTTCTTCCACAAATCCGGGCGTTTCTGGCGGATTGCTTCGCGCAAATTGCGCATAACTTGCAGGTAATATTCCTTATTGACCGTCCTACCCTGTGGCAAGAACTCATGATGCACCACGCCCCTGCAATCGAAGAAAACTGTCAGCAAAACTTTCACATTCGACCGAACTTGGCGCGCTTTTTTCGGTCTTGGTTCGTGCGGCAGCTTCCATTGAGATGATTGAGCTTTGGGTTCCACGTCATAACCATAAACCCACTCTTCGTCACCAGTTATGACCCTCTGGAGCAAATTTGGGTCGTCGCGGACAGAGTCCAACATCTCATTAGCAATGTTCACGCGATGCTGTTTTTGGTCGCAATTGAGCAATTATGGTACGAAATTCGCGGCGACCCGTCTCATGCCCAAATCATTGATAAAAATCGAATGACACGAGCCAATCGATATGTTTAGGTCCTCAGCAACTTCTTTAACGGTGATTCGACGATTGGCCAATATCATTTTCTCCACTTCATTAATTTTTTCGTCTGTTGTTGAAGTGCTCGGGCGTCCGGCACGCTCTTCGTCGTTCACATCTTCTCGGCCTTCTGAGAACATTTTGTACCACCGATAAACGTTGCTTCGGTCCAAGGTAGCTTCTCCGTATGCCACAGTCAACATTCGGAATGCATCCGCGCACTTAATTCCGTTTCACACAAAATTTTATACAGGTTCTTTGATCCATTTTTGTTAATAGGTAAAAATCGAAGACGATCCAAAACACCTGCAAGCAAAGCAGCTGTCAACAATTAATTGAACATTCAAAATGGCCGAGCTTGTTGGCATAAGTGAGAGACATGAGTACCAACACAAATCCACAAAAAGATCGAAATTCGAATATACGTAACCCGCGAAAATTCAAAATTCGCGATACCTTTTGAACACACCTCGTAATAGTTCCGAATTTTCATAACAGATGGCGCACTAATGCATTATAATAATGATAATATATTTAACAAATATTTCTAGAATTGTAATTTTGTTCAAATTTAATATAAAATATTTTTTTTAATGTTTTATTTTAACCAATATAATGATCTCAATAAGCGATTCTGTTTTTTTTTCTTTTGATGGTTTGAAATATCTTGTATGTTATATTTTTATTGTGTGGTTGTTTGTCCTTTGTCAATATATTATTTTATATTTTATTATAACTATTATTAATTAAGGAAGATATTTTCTTAAAGAAACGTTAAGGACGTTATTTTATTCATACCCCTAAAAACCTATATAAATTTCTAATCATGGAAATTTCAAAGGTTTTCTAAAAAGAATTAAAGCAGTGGAATATTCGAGTTGCTTTTGCGGACATAAGAAACAATCTTTAATACATCTTTTACTTGATTGTCCTGTTTTCCAAGACTATAGATTTGAAAATAACTTAATAGTAACAGCTCCAAGTATTTTTATTATCAGTAAAGAAATGTATGTCAAATTACCTTCTGTAGATTAATTTAATATTATAATATATTATATATAAATTATAATATTTAATAATATAATTATATAGCTACAAATATATTTTAAGAAACTTAATTTATTATGTTGATTGTAGATATATTGCCAGACATTCATTTCTTTTGTACAAATTTCTCTGTTTTGTCGGTTTTTTTTCTCTCCTCTTTCTCCTTGTTAATATCATATGGCTATTTCTTACGACTTACAATTGTTGTAAATATGTAAGAGAATTGTAAGGGCACATATATATGACAACGCAAGTGTCCCTAAGGGGACATAGCGCTTTAAATTGAAATAAATAAATAAACCTATATACATAATGGTTTGAATTTAATATTTCTATTTTTTCATTATTTGGAATATTTTTGGAT
>CP092875.1:75695153-75742294 GCA_030710605.1 Cordylochernes scorpioides
ACGCAGGACGTCCATTGCTTCGTCTACCCTTGACGCAGAACCACAGACGTCTCCGCAGCCAATGGTGGGATGAAAAAAGGATGTGTATACTTTAGGTTATATTTTGACACGTTTCTGAATTTTGTAATTAATTTTGTAATTGGTTTTTCATTGATTTTTAATGTGTGATCAATAACTCTTATCATCATTGCAAAAAAAGAACAATTAATAAACAAAAGAATAACAACATGGTAAATTTGCCTCTTTATTTAAAACAAACAAACAAATTAGATAAAGATTTAAAATTTAATACGATTAATCCTTTTAATATATTGTAAAACGCATAGAATCAAAAAGGATGAGTTTCTTTTATTGGGAAAAACGTTTCTAGCTTTCGGGCGTAAGCGGCCCTTCCACAGGAAATAATGGAACCATTATTTCCTGTGGAAGGGCCGCTTACGCCCGAAAGCTAGAAACGTTTTTCCCAATAAAAGAAACTCATCCTTTTTGATTCTATGCGTTTTACAAAGATTTAAAATAAAACATTTCTTTAAAAGTTAAAGCAAAAATAAAACGTTACATAAAATATTTGGCGCAGCTACGAAAGGATTAAAATATAAATCAAAAAAGGCTTCGACGAAAGAAAAAGTAAGTACAATGGCAGTAAATGTAAACAAATTAGAGAAATTTAGCGGTGATAAAGGTTCAATTCGGCCTGAATCATGGCTTAAACTATATGAATTGGAAACTAGTAAACTAGATGAAGTCGATAGAATCCATAATCTAATTTATTATTTATCAAAAGATGCTTTAGAATGGTTTGCTGATGAAAAATTGAGCAACGCATCCATTAAAAAATGGGATGCTGTTAAACTCAAATTAATTCAGCGCTTTGGTTATAAAGTTGAAAGCCCTATAGTTGCAGCATCAAAAAGAAGACTTAAAAAAGAAGAAACCGTGGAAGATTATTTTAGAGATAAAATTAGATTATTAAATCAAACAAGCCTCAATAATGTCGAGAAGCTAAAAATGTTAACGGATGGATTGCCATTAGATTGGAAAAATTATCTCGTAACAGCCCAGCCTAAAGATCCATCACATTGGATGCAAATTGCCATGGAGATTGAACAAAACAATAATCAAATAAGGCAACAACAGAGAAGTAAAACCAAGGTTTTTAATATAACTACACCTACAATCTCAAAAAATTGCCCATATTGGTGTCCTATTTGTAGGAAAAAAGGAGTGTATTTTAAACATTGGATAAGTGATTGCAAAGATTATGATCCTAATTATAAAGACAAGCTTAAACACCAAGCAACTAATATCACCACAGATGTTAAACAAACCATAGCTGATTCACTTTGCATAGCAAATACTAATTTTCCTTATAGATTTGTTAATGTTGAAGTTTTACTTAATAATATTCCAGTTTCATCTTTTATTGATACCGGGTCAACTATTTCATTAATGAGCTGTTCGCTTTTAAAACAACATAAGTTAAATTTGAATGTAAACGATAGAATCAAAATTAAACAAGTAGATAGTTTTGCATATACTTTAGGATCAGTAGAAGTATTTTTGAAAATCCATTCTAAACTTGTCGGGTGTAAGCTTCATGTAGTGAAAAACTTTAGCTATCCATTGCTTATTGGACTTGATGTAGCAGGAAAAATTGGATTAATAATTGAAACAAAAGACAAAGCGGTGTATGTTAAAGGAAATGAATGTTTTTATATATCTCCTGAAACGCCTCTTCCATCTGTTCAGCAAAAAGAGCTTAATCAATTACTTAAATAAAATCAAGCATTGTTCAGCCAGCATGAAACTGACATCGGAAGGATTGCTGTTTAACACAAGATCCATACAATTGAACATCCACCCATCAGTTGTAGACCATATAGAAGACCACTTGCCGAATATGATGAAATAAAAAGACAAGTTGAAGAATTGAGTAAAAAGGGACTAATAAGAGAATCTCAGTCACCTTGGGCCTTCCCCGTAGTGTTGGTCTCTAAAATGGATGGTTCACAAAGGATGTGCATAGATTACCGAAAACTGAATGCAATTACAATTGATGACAAGCAGCCTCTTCCATACATCCAAGATATGTTTGATCGCTTACATAATGCGAAATACTTCACAACACTTGACATAGCATGGGGCTATTGGCATGTTGAAATACACCCAGACTCTGTTGAGAAAACTGCTTTCATTACAAATGACGGGCATTATGAATTTTTGGTTATGCCATTTGGCTTGAAAAATGCTCCAAGTACTTTTCAGCGAATAATTCAGCATATTATTGGAAATCTTCTTTGGAACGGTGTTTGTAATTATCAAGATGATATTCTAATTTACAGCAGTACTTTTAAAGATCATATTGAACTCATGAAGAAAATATTTGACAAGCTTAAAGAAAACAATATCAAACTCAAGTTGAAGAAATGCTCCTTTGCAAAACAAGAAATAAGATATTTAGGTCATATCATAGGACATAACAAGATTAAACCTGACCCTGAAAAAACAAAGGTAATAAATGAGTTCCCTCAACCTAAAACAGTGAAGCAAGTAAGGCAGTTTTTGGGTTTAGCAGGTTACTACAGGAAATTTATTCCTAAATTTAGTGAAATTGCAGATCCTTTAACAAGCCTCACAAGAAAAAATAAGTTATTCAAATGGACTACTGAAGTTAACAAATCATTTCAGGAACTAAAGTCTCATTTATCCACAGATCCAGTTCTTTTTACATATGATCCTTCATTACCATGTAAGCTTTATACAGATGCATCTAAACTGGGAATTGGTGCTATTTTAGCTCAAATTGGAAATGATAATCAAGAACATGTAATTTCCTATTATTCAGGGAAACTTCTACCACATCAACAGAACTATTCTGCATTTGAGTTGGAATGCTTTGCTGTAGTTCAATCAGTTGAATACTTTGAAGTTTATCTTGAGAACAATACATTTGAAGTCATTACAGATCATTCGGCTTTTGAATGGCTCTTCAACGTAAAGAAACCAAAGGCAAAATATCTTCGATGGATAATTGAATTATCAACCAAGTCAATGAAAATAGTTCACAGATCAGGATCAAAGCAAACGCATGTTGATGCATTGTCAGATCACCAGTGTCATTTCATATATCAATCCCCACTCTTCGACTACACCAACAAAAAGCGGATCTCAGTTTTGTAAAGAACTCTCATATTCATCGAGATCTTATTATGGTGAAACATAATGGAGTTCTAAAAACAGTTGTTCCAGAATCATTCCAAGAAGAAATTCTCAAAGAATACCACGATAATCATCCTAACCCCTCAATTAACAAGACAGTAAGATAGATAACACCATTTTATTGGTGGCCGAATGCTATCAGATGCATCAAAGACTATGTTCGCTCATGTAAAATATGTCAAATAACTAAATGCAGTCATAAACCATTTATTGGAGAATATGTTGCACCAAACTCTGATCTGAAACCACTGGAATTAATATCAATGGATACTATTGTGCTAGGCTCTGCAGCAAATGAAACCAAGCACAAATACATTCAAGTAATAATTGACCACCTAACAAGATTTGTTTGGGCTTTCCCTACTGTCACCAACACTTCTCAAGCAGTAATTCAATGTTTAGACAAAATCAACAAAACTGTTCCCCAAATCAAATGTATTTTAACCGACAACGGAAAGAATTTTACATCAAAAGAATTTAACAAGTTTTTGAATGAGCATCAAGTTCAACACACCTATTCGACGCCATATCATCCGCAGAGTAATGGACTGTGTGAAAAGATGAATGACACTATACTCACCAAATTAAGAACAAACCTTCAAGAGAATTCAAGACTAAAATGGTCATCATTACTTGCCAAAATTGTGAAAGATTATAATAGCACACCCCATGATGTCACTGGGTTTTCTCCAAATTTCCTACTTTTTGGTGATTGTGCAATACCAGAATTTTCTGAATCACCACATTTCACCATAGAAATTGCAATGAAGAAAGCAATAGAAAATAGCGCAAAGCATAGAGAAAAGTGGAAAGCACGACACGATGCAAAACATCCGCAGTCGTCATTCAAAGTTGGTGATCTGGTCCTTCGTAAAATAGCTAGTAATGATCCAAGTATGGTCAAAACATCCCCAAAGTATGAGGGTCCTTTTCAAATAACAAGAATAATATCTAGTGTTACGTGTGAATTATTGAAAGATGATTCCTCCTTGGTTAAAGTTCATGTGTCACAATTGAAACCATTTATTTTGCGAAAATAAATCCTTCAAGCCGAGGGATATGACACGTTTCTGAATTTTGTAATTAATTTTGTAATTGGTTTTTCATTGATTTTTAATGTGTGATCAATAACTCTTATCATCATTGGAAAAAAAGAACAATTAATAAACAAAAGAATAACAACATGGTAAATTTGCCTCTTCATTTAAAACAAACAAACAAATTAGATAAAGATTTAAAATAAAACATTTCTTTAAAAGTTAAAGCAAAAATGAAACGTTACAATTTATATATTTTTTAAAAATCTAATTTTACATTATATTTTCTTAAACGAACTCTCTTAATTCGGCTGACAGATTGCGCTGATTTACCCTATATAAATTTATTGTTATTGTTTTTCTTTTGCTGGCACAAAACCTTTGGTAAATATTTGTAAATTAAATTTAATTGCCATCTATCGTTAAAGTTTTACACAAATAAATTTACTGGCAATGGGTTTCTTTTAAATATCATCAAATATTATCTCAACAGACCTTACTGCAATGATATGAGTTATTGAATGAGAGGGCTTGGCTCATCAGTAGTGAACCCTCTCAGCGGTTTCGTCAAATTAATCTCTAGACCGCTCTACTATTGTATTGGACTGGTTTTGTTATATACCCTGCATTTTCTATGGAAGGCAGCTTAGGGGTGTTTAGTGAACTAAGGACATAAGCTTATAGGTCTGTAGAGGTGCATACATATAATTTCAAGGTATTGCATGCTCGATGCAATGGTGCATGAAAATGTATTCCAAGAAATCTTCCAAACTGAAACATGAAAATGCATGCTCGATGCAATACCTTGAAATTATATGTATGTACCTCTACAGACCTATAATCTTATGTCCTTAGTTCACTAAACACCCCTAAGCTGCCTTCCATAGAAAATACAGGGTATATAAGAAAACCAATCCAATACAATAGTAGAGCGGTCTAGAGATTAATTTGGCGAAACCGCTGAGAGGGTTCACTACTGATGAGCCAAGCCCTCTCATTCAATAACTCATATCATTGCAGTAAGGTCTGTAGAGATAATATTTGATGATATTTAAAAGAAACGCATTGCCAGTAAATTTATTTGTGTAAAACTTTGGTAAATATGTAAATAAGAATTCAATTATTTTTCTATAGGCCCTAAATCAGGTAATGCTTTCTCGAAATATGTGTGTGTCTTATATATTACTATCAGCTCAATTGTTTGTGAAACAAATTGTGATTTATAGTTGTTTTATTATATTTTTACTAAATGTAAAGACTGCATACTATTTGGAAATATTCATGTATTCAAATTTGAAGCAAATAAACCCCATAATCTCTATCTCAGAGAAAAATATATTATAACATATATATACGTGAAAAAATAGTACAAATGTAACATTGTACTGGGATAAGGTGCATAAATTAAGAAAATGGCATCTCCTTATCGTGCAACTGAAAGTTACTGATGGCTTGCGCCATCTATCGGAATAAATATCAACTATTCTCGTTGATTTTTAATTATTCCAGAATTGGCCAAATACCCATTCTTGATTAATCAAGAAAAGCTAACCACGGACGCGTTTCGGGCTGTTGGCCCTCATCAGCGTGGTGCAAGCTGTACCTCAACGACCAACAAAAAAAAAAAGGCCATTAAGGGATCCTGAAAAATCATGAAACGGGTAGTTTTGAATTGTGTGAGGACGCTACACAATGTGAAAAAATAGCACAAATGTAACATTGTACTGGGATAAGGTGCATAAATTAAGAAAAAGGCATCTCCTTATCGTGCAACTGAAAGTTGCTGATGAGGGCCAACAGCCCGAAACGCGTCCGTGGTTAGCTTTTCTTGATTAATCAAGAATGGGTATTTGGCCAATTCTGGAATAATTAAAAATCAACGGGAATAGTTGATATTTATTCCGATAGATGGCGCAAGCCATCAGCAACTTTCAGTTGCACGATAAGGAGATGCCTTTTTCTTAATTTATGCACCTTATCCCAGTACAATGTTACATTTGTACTATTTTTTCACATTGTGTAGCGTCCTCACGCAATTCTGGCCTTAACTACCCGTTTCATGATTTTTCAGGATGCCTTAAAGGCCATTTTTTTTGTCGTTGAGGTACAGCTTGCACCACGCTGATGAGGGCCAACAGCCCGAAACGCGTCCGTGGTTAGCTTTTCTTGATTAATCAAGAATGGGTATTTGGCCAATTCTGGAATAATTAAAAATCAACGGGAATAGTTGATATTTATTCCGATAGATGGCGCAAGCCATCAGCAACTTTCAGTTGCACGATAAGGAGATGCCTTTTTCTTAATATATATACGTATATTGTTCTGAAAATAAAAAAAAACATATATTGGATTGAATAAAATATTTATTTTCCAATATTTCGGCTGGATGAACGCCAACCTTTATCGAGGCATTACAAATGAGAATAGGATACAAAAATGTAATGCCTCGATAAAGGTTGGAGTTTAGCAAGCCGAAATATTGGCAAATAAATATTTTATTCAATCTAATATATGCCTTTTTACTATTTACTATACGTATATTTAGGCTCTTTTACGTTAATAATAACGTTCAAAGTATAGATATACATTTTGAAACTATATCATAGTAATTAGAAATCTTTCAATAGTATTCATAATATCAAATCGATATCATGAATACTATTAATATTTTAGATTTCTCCTTTCTGTTTTAGCAATTACAGTAATCAAGTAAGAGCTTGGTGCCGTCTTGGTCGAATCTGTGGAACGTCGCACCTCACGACAACGCGGGATTATGGTTTGGGGGAACCATCGCCTATGGTAGCAGATCAACTCTTATTCGTATTTAGGACACTATGACGGCCCAACGATATTTGGATTACGTACTGCGGCCGGTGACGCTACTCTTCCTTCAGGGGATACCAAATGCCATTTTCCAACAGGATAACGTCCTACTTCACACAGCACACATCAGCCAACATGTCCTGTATGAAACCTCGGTGCCTCCATGGGTACCAGTCTCTTCTGATCTCTCACCTAAAGAAACATCTAAGACCTAATTGAACGTCGTTTGCGTTCGTTGTCACAGCCACACAGTCAGAAGATGAACTGTAGCTGATGGTTGACAGGACAGCCATCCCTCAGGTCACCATAGAGTCAGTACCAAGAAGTGTTGTTGCCTGCATAATCGATCGCGTTAGTTCCACAACATATTTAGTGACGATATGTCGCTCAATGTATAAATGTGTTCTGTTCCAATAAAGAAAATTTATTTTTCGTTAATGGTAATCTCTTTATGCAGATATCAAAACTTTTGCCCACTAATTATAATTATTGTTGCGCTGCAAATCCAGTATTACGTAGTGTATTTGAGGTTTTAGACTATCCTATTCATAATGTCACAATTATTTGTAATCCACGTTGATGGAAATTGATTTAGTGAACAAAAATATAAAATATCAATAGTTTAAAAATGTGTCAAGAGGTGTTTTTTAAAAATTATTTTCAAAGGAGCTTTTCATTCAGAATGTACATAGTTCACTCTAAAATAAATATGTTTAATATTGTACTAAAAAGATAGGATACTAAGATAAAAAATATAATTTTCCTGCCTTGAAAAATAAAAATATAAGTGAAGTGTTTAAACAGCGCATTTAATATGGCAACATTTCCTTTTAAGGAAGATTTTGCTAATTTTCTAATATACAATTCAGCCATTTGGCTAGAAGGGATATCATGAATAAGTTATAAGAACAGATGGTACAGGGTCATATGTTCTTTTTTGAAAGTCACTTGAAAACCTGCGACTTTTTTTTTTTATTCTAACTGTGTTAATGGCGTTATTTTATTATGGAAGGGGGGTGGTAAAATATATTTTAGCGAAATATTTATATTTTATGAATATGTTTCTTGTTTGTTTTCTGATTTTTAATGTCCATTAGATTCCCTTCTTTCAATCTATCAGAAAGAGAGAAAGGAATGCTATATAACTTGCGAAACGTTCTTCTCCAATAATATGGAACCAAGAGCTATAACTTTTATTTTATGAAAATTACTTGCAGCCTGAATTATTGTTAAGAATAGACTATTTACAAATGAGCTAAAAATAAAGAAGGTAGTGATGTATAAAAAATAATACAAAATTAATATATTTTTGAACGATTTTTCTTCAAAAAAACATCCATCAATCCAAAAACATTTGATCTCTAATCTTTCATATAGAAAACCCTCTTGTAGCGTATAGAAAGGTATATCAAAATTTTACCTCCTTTCTATTTCGATAAAAATGAAAATATTGAGATATTGGTTTAAGCAAAAGAATTTCAGGTAAACAAATTTTCCCAAAACATAAGTACTGGGTAGTGCCATCAAACTCTTATCTTCAAGATAAGATAAACCGAAGTTGGAAATTTTGGGTAGACTGGTCTCATTAGTGGTGAAACTCCCGAAGATCTGACCGGTTTAATCTTCTAATAATAAATATTCTTGTGTCTCATTATACAAATTGTCGTCTTGATCATCTAACATAAAAATAATGTTATTCAAATGTTTTGATTTGTGTTTGTGATTTCGTGATATATTGCATACACGTAAATTCCATCTATTGTACACTTGATTACAATGAGAAATTTTGATTATGAAAATAATTATATTCCAAAGAATATACACCAAAATACAATATAATGCGGCTTGTGATTGTAA
The DNA here is from genome assembly GCA_030710605.1 of Cordylochernes scorpioides. NCBI lineage: Eukaryota > Metazoa > Arthropoda > Arachnida > Pseudoscorpiones > Chernetidae > Cordylochernes > Cordylochernes scorpioides. The sequence continues at coordinate 75,704,090 of CP092875.1, forward strand.
AACGACATTTTAAAATTATTCCGCAAGTGTTTCTTTTCAAAGAAAAATCAAAATTTTATTTTAAGGAGAAATAACGATTATTTCTAACCTTTCATACCTCATCCCTAAGGTTAGAAATAATCGTTATTTCTCCTTAAAATAAATTTTTGATTTTTCGTTGAAAAGAAACACTTGCGGAATAATTTTAAAATGTCGTTTCATACACCAAAATAACAGTTCCAAAATAAGAAAAGTTTTAAACGGATTTAAGCAGGTCCCTTAATATCCTTGTCATTTTGTTCTCAGTTGGAGAGTCAATTAAGCTCACTTTCTTTTCAAACCTATCAGGAAAGTCGTATAACCAATAAAATATTAGTATAAAGTGAAATGAACCAAATAGATAACTATTTATTGTGTATAATTTTGTGTTAGTCCTTTTAAAATTTAACATGGTCAAATATGGGTATTTGTCAAAATATATGGGTCTAAATTCAGTTATTCATCATAATCACCATTGGAATTTATTTTTAATATTTTATAAAATAAATCTGGAAGTGTTTTTTATCCTAATATATCATTATTTTTTATTTTGAAGAAATATTGTGATATATTATAAAATATTTGTTATTAATATATATATCTACTGTACCCATACCTAAAATGTTAGATTACGTGATTGACTGAGTCTTATATAGAGTCAATTCATCAAGATTTGTCACGATAATAAAAGAATTCTTTGAATCAAGTATTTATTAAATCAAAATGACTATATATATTATATTAAAATATTATTTCATTCAAAATTATATTTCATAGATTCAAATACTCTGCTAAATCGACCGCCAGAGGTCACGCTTCCCTTATAAAAACTCGTTGTTGTTGTTTCCTGATGGTCGGCTCAAAACTTTTGTACATTATGTAAATAAGTTAGTCATTATTTTTGTTCTTACGCCTTTAGCCAGGCAGTACTTTTACCAAATTATGTTTTTCATGTATATTCCATAGCTCTCAATTGAAGCAATATCTGATCAAGACTATTATTATTATTGCTACGACTGCAGAACAATTTCGTAATATACTCATGGATACCAAAATCAAGCAACAGCTAATAATTCTATAAAAATAATTCAAATTTCAAGCATAAAATCTCTTTTTTAATTACATATTCTATATACAGTTACGAGCGTCATTCCTCATCTCCTAATCAATCAGTCAGTTTTCATCTCTGTCACCGTTTGCTTTTTTTTTTGAATGGCGCCCTCTTATTGGTTGGCTACGGTCACGCCATCTTTGCCCCCCCCCCATCATGCCCCCCCCCCCCCCCCCACACTCGCTATATCGTCTTTGTAACTATTGTGTTGGAGCGGGTCGCTCCCTAAATAAAGGCATATATTAGATAATAACCAAATGGAATCCTCTCTTTCTTTTTCCCAGTAAGAGATGCCTACGGAAGCCAACAGTACATAGACAGATAAAGCACATAGGCTATAGTTATTAACTAACATATGCAATTATTTAAGGCGCCAATTTATAATTGTAACAAATAGTATTTGAATCAAAACATTCAATCGGGTAAAAACACGGGCGTTGCCCGGGTCATTCGGCTAGTTATATATATTTGTCACATCACACAGAAAATTACATAAATACCTACATAAAAGAGGTCTTTCAGAAACACCAAATTGTTCCTGCGGAGAAACTGAACAAACTGCTCTTCACCTTATCTATGACTGTTCCAACTTTACAGAAGTGAGACATCGATTGTTCCCTGATTTAAATGATCTAACTCTTTCACCTCAGCCCCTTTGTCTATATAAATTTTATGAACTCTGTATAATAATACATGTGAATTTGTAAATATTTAATTCTAAGTTTTAATTTGTATTCTGTTTTGTTTCCTCTGTGTTAGGCTCAATTATTTCAATATCGCGCCTGGTTGATTAAAATATTGAATTGAAATATATATTTGTAAGTTGATATGTAATATCTTTGTATTTATGATAAAAAAGAAAACAATATATAATGCATATGAAGTTTATTCATTGATTTTTCCAAATTTGTATATACAAGTACATTGTACATTTGTATATACAAATATAATTGTATAATCATGATAAATATTTTTCAAACTCATTGAACTCACTCAAAAAGACCATGATATAGATGAGTTCCCCGGTGGGCGCAGGTTTCTCGGGTACAGAGCCGCAGATTTCCCCCAGAGGTTCCGGACCACACACCCGACTCAAAAGATGGTTGAAGTAGAAGTCAAAGTGGTGGATTTTCTTTGATTTCCTGTTAGGGTCAGGTTCTTGGATTATTTGATCGAAGCACTGCCATGCTACGCTCCAAAGGCTGTACACCACATACACCGAGAAAAACTCAGTATTCTTCAAACATCTTTACAAAGTTATTTGAATATATATTGAATAGAATTTCTGATTAGTTTTTCTAATTTGAAACTGGTAAAATATATTTTGTAGAATAGTATTAAAATGCGCAAAAAAAGGCATTTTTCTTTAAAGAATTATAAAAATTATCTTTTAATATATTATCTGGCAATCATTTTATCATCAAAATAAATAGATGCAATTTTAATTCAACATATATAGCATTATAATATACTATTTTGTCAATTTTTCAGGGATTTGTGAATTTTCCCATCCAAATTATATTGCATTTTCATTGCAGGTATCAATTTTAATATTAAAACATGTAATTTCCATACAAACACATAATAAAAAGTGAACATAGATACTTGGAAACCCGATCACCAAAAATAACTTGCAATCCCCTATCCAATTCAATTGCAATATATTCTGTTTAACAATACCAATACAATGCCACTATTGTAGGTGAAACCAGTAGGACAATAGAGACTAGACTGACTGAACATGAAAGAAGCATAAGATACAAAGACAATAGATCCAATATTTATCAACACACCTGCACCACTGGACACACATTTAATATCAAACAAGCAATAGCTCATTATCATGGCATAAAAAGCGAGCAACAACGATCATTCCTAGAAACATGTATATCATCAAAACTAAATATTATCAATAGGAACATCGATCTTTCAACCTAGTATGAAAATAATTCGAATCTTATTTACAAATAACATCATTTTCTTTTCATCAGGGCTCACGGAATATAGTTATACCGTTTAAACCTTATGCTCATTTTAGATATTATAAATTCAATAGCATGCAGCTTGTATTTCACCTTATATTATTATCTATTTTATATATAGCTGTAATACATATTGTCCGATGAACGCCTTCTTGTGTACACGCCAAAGCACGTAAATGAGAAAATTTTGTTCGAAATCTTGCAACATTTCAAAATAAACAAAAGAAAATCTTTTCCCAAAAGCTGATTTTATTTATTTCAAAAATATCAATAATATAATAATAGTTATTATTAACTGTTTATTTAGAGATGTTATCCAACACACACGCAGGTTTATATTGTTATCTATACATTCATCTAAAAAAAGGAGTGATTATTTTTATCAAATTTCTTTCCTTTCCTTTCTGAACTTCGTCTTATTCAAGAAGTCAAATGATTGTGTTTTGGCATGAATAAACTATGAAAAGATGAAAATATAATAAGTATAATATTAAAAAGTAAAATAAATATGAATTTGTAAGAATATTTTACCAGCAAAAATGAGGTTTGAGAATATCAGCATTCTCTTCTTCCATAATTTCATCTGCCATCTTTGTCGCAGTTTGGAAACATTTTTGGAATACATTTTCATCAATTGCACCAGAAACATCTTCAGCTAATGCCTCTGGAACAAAGACATTTTGATTATAAGATTCTATTCATATATTTAAACATATTAAGAAAATATGCATATATTGTATTTATAAATATTTTTATTATTCCGATATTTCGAGGGGCAACTCGCCTCTCTTTATCGAGGATGTTTGTGTTTCTCACCTAAACACGTGATAACGCGTGCATCACTCTCGTTCTACAAATCCAATGAAATATTACAGTTAAATATTAATTTTTAAAAATGTTTCAAGGTGAATTTGTTAAGAAAATATTTCATCAAAATATGTAGTTGTTATATTCCTTTTAAATATTTATAAATTAACGAAAATAAGGTACAAAATACAATTCAAATATTATATTCAAAGAGCAAAAGGGTAACAACAACCATTTGAACCATTTTATGATATTTTTGGAAAGTTAAGCTAACCAATTTTGACAACAAAATACACTTCATTCCCTTATCAAGCGCTAGTTTATGTATACAATACATATATGGAATTATATAGACTATATTTGAATACTAGAAAAGAAATAAGGTCGGTTGAATGCTATCATATAAATATACAAACAATTCTGTTATATATATATATAGATTTGAAAATATATATATTGTTGTAAATATTCAATTTAATGGTTATGAGAAGAATAGAACTCTGTTTGATCAATGAAAATATGAAACTAAAAAGAAAGAAAAAGATGAAGATAAGTATGGTGAATTATGGGAATGCTGCTAAGGTAGACAGAAGCTAGGGAATTCGAAAAACATTTTTATTAGAGGTTCTACCTACATTGATCATGCCATTTTCTAATTTGAGAAATTTTCTTCGGATCAGATTCGAAGTGGGTCTCCCTAAGTATCTATAGATGAAGACTCGTCGAAGAGGTTATGCTAAGACTGAATCTGAACTCTCTAGTGGATAGAATCTAATCCCACTAATCTTGAGTTCAGGACTTATGTTTGTGATATATCAATGAAAACTCTGTGAAATGTGAACTCTTCATTCTGATATCTATCATTGTCATCCACCTTGATGTCTCTCTTGTTAGCCAATGCTAAAATACTCTTAAAAATTGCATACACTGTTTAGAAGAACCACCGACAGTCGATCATCTTCTCTAAGCTGTTCCTTAGACCTAGGATGCATAAACTATTCTGCTCGGACTGACCCACTTCAATCCTAGATCTATGGCCAAACTTCCAGACTCAACCTCAGCATGGAACTTCCTGATCAACTGGTTCAACTTAGCAATCAAAATAGGACATGAGTAAAAGCGCTCAACACTAGTCCATACTAGTGAGTTGGACTCCCCGTGTCGTTGGCGCTCTGCGAAACTTGGTTTATAAATATATATTTCTTATAAATTGGAATGAAAATAAATACCTATTATAATTCTGTGATTGGGGCTTCTTAATTGTACAATATAATAAAATGTTCCTGACAGATAATCATTAAGCTATTCACACACCAACACATGTGAGAAAGTCTCAAGAAAAACTAAGCATTGATGGTCTGATGAAAACTACAATACTTAGTTGTCTATAAGTCATCGAATATCTTAAGAATATGTTGAAGAATTATATTCTCATTTTTATATGAAATTCAAAATGAGATATCTAAAGATATTTATATCAGAGAAAAAATGTTAATTCGTTCAAAGTGTTATGTTAAACTAGTTCAACGTTGAATTATGATTAAAGAAAGTTCAATAATATGAATGGATTCCTTACCTTCAACAATAGTTTCATTGTTGCACAGGTCCTCAAGCATCCTCACGGCTATTTCTTCAAATTCTGATATTCCAGCTTTTAGTTCATCCGCAAGGCAAGTTTGAAGATAAGAAATCAATTCCTTGCCACCTTGAATTCTTTCACTGCGCAGAAAAACATATCTAGATAATATAATATTAAAGGTTTTATTGCATTCTCATGTTGGTTATTAATATCAAGATTCATAAATGATAACATTGCTGCACCAATATGTAAGTTTTTGCAATGAAAAATTAATAGGAGGGCCTGGCTAATCAGTTATGAACCCTCCAAGAGAGAGGTTTCGCCAGTGTAAACTATAAGTTCAAGTATTAAATATAAATTTTCAGGTAGTTGATATTTGAGTGTATGTTATTTTTATTAGGGCTATGATTAGCTGTTCACTGTCATTGACATAATCAACCAGTTTTGAGATTGATTAATAACGAAGTATTTATATATAAACACATTGCCAGTAAATTTATTTTTACAAATTTTATATATATATTGAATATAACATTTTATTGCGGTTCTGTTTTTTAAATACTAATTTCAATATAAATGATATTCTAGTTGCTCTCTCTCTCTCTCGCGAGGAGGTGCGAGGATGCACGGGCGCGCGCTCCTGCCCCAACCTTTCCTGGCTTGATTTTTCATCCGCCTCCGGAAAGAATTTTTATATTTTATGGGGATTCCACACCCCTAGAATCTCCCTTGGCATTGACTGTAAGCCTATTGCCTTTTACTACTGCTTATGCAATCAGCGCCCCTCAGGCCTCTGATGGGGAACAGCAACCCGGGCCTGGAACAGGCAAACCTTCAAACAACTGGGCCGAGCTCTTCGACCAGAAAAAACAACTCCCTATGGAGGAAGACTTCAATGGCTTCACCACGGTCGGCGCAGGCCGGAAAAGACCTTCCGACTCTGAAGCTGTGGGCCGGAAGAACAAGAGGAGCTGTGTCCAGACATCGGCTCCGAACACTTATGGTGGGAAACCTTTCTATTTTATTTTATAAAGTATGTTTAACCGTCTCTCTCTCTCTCTCTCTATCTGTACTCTTAAAAAATATTTTAAAGTTTATTTAAGCATAATGATAGATAGGGATCTGACTCCTTAATTTCTTATTTCTGTAAGGGAGGTATATGAGGGAAATATAGTTCGAGTATATTACATTGACACTTTTCAGTTTTAATCATTGTTAAAATACATGTGTATATCGTATACATGTATATTCCTTTGTATGTGTAGCGGGCTTAATATCTTATTTATATATACTGTATTCTAAATTTATATATATATTGATATATATATGAGCTATTAGCAAGAAAAGCACATTCAGATTTATCGAATGTATATAATTCAACTTTTAAACATAGTATGAGGCTTTGTTATTTATAAGCATAAGAACGGTTATATTTTCTTGGAATGCATTTTGTCGTAGAATAATTTTACAACTGGTGAAGAGGTAAGGCCAGTTATGGACAAAAATGCAATATTTGAGAGAAAAAGAGACGAAAAATTATAATATTTTTCAATATATGTAACCCTGCACAGAAATCCAACCCCTCCTCTACGTGACGGGCAGGAGTAGCAACACAAGGAAGGGACTGTCCTGTATGCGAAGTAAGGTGTCGTGAGCCCCGAGCTGCTACAATAACCGTGAACAGGGAACTCTGGAATGTGGCTGACTAACGGGGCAATGACACCCCCCATTCCATGGAGCAACAAAATCAGAAATTGACGATCCATGCTACTGCGTCCGAGGGAGCCGACGCGCTGGGTCCTGCAGTCCAGGGAACCAGTAGAAAATATGCTACGAGAACCCTGAACATCTTACAATTAAACATAAATGAACTCATAATAAAATGGGAGAATTGAGTAGACTGCTGCATGAACATGGACAAGAAACCACCACCAATAGATGGAACATATTTATCTAGTTGATTAGAAACTATATACAAAGAATATCACAAAAATTTCAGTGTATTTCAACATTTCTACAGTACACTTATTGATTTAGAGTATTATTATGGCATACTTGTTACCTGCAATGTTCTGAAAAATCTTCTACAGATTTAACAGCTTTCCACATTCCTCTGGGATGGATATTGCTCCAACTGAAGGCTTCTTGCTTCAATTGACTTATTTCGCAATTCTTAAAATATCCCAATACATCCCTGGGACTTAGAGCGAAGCTTCCTGGATAAACAAACAAAAGCTTATTGTATTAATTTGGTATTTTTAAGTACTTTTGTGGAAACTTCAAGCGACAAATGAAATTTATATATATATATACATTGTTGAATATTGAACAATCCATTTATGATAATTAAAATAGGGGCATATTTTGTATTAAAATATTTATTAAAATTCAATATTTCGACGAGGCTGTTCGCCTATCTTCTTCTCGACAAAACAACACTTCTCGTGCGCGCATCATGAGGATAATAAGGTTACGAGGTTTTTGAATATTTCCGAGAATAAGATAGGTCAACAGTCTCGCGAAATATTGATATTTAATAAATATTTTGATCCAAAATATGCCCCTATTTTAATATAGATATATCAACATAGGTAAATGATTGTTTTGAATATAGAGCAACCCATATTTAAATCTTTAGATAATAAAAAGGCATATTAACACAAAGCAATAGCGCGCCATCTATACATATAAAATATATTGGATATATATTGGATTGGGGCATATATTGGATTAAATAAAATATTTATTTGCCAGTTGTTTTTTACCTAAAGGTGAATATGTATACATCTTTTATTTAGGTATATAGATTAACTCCGCCTTTGCCGGTCCCAAGCCCGGATGAAAAAGGAGGAGGGGGAGCAGTAACAAGCTCACTAAAAACCTGGGCTCAGCTAGCCCGGCTGATAGTACCCTGTAAGGGCTCCTAATCCAGGGATACAGGATGAGCAGCATTTGTACTCCATGTTAGGAGCGGCTGCACATGGCGTCTGTTCCTCATATTAGAGGCGGCCATTTCTTTTGGAGCTAAGTCGGCCTGCCACTTTGTAGTGTTCCCAGTCTTAATGACAAAGGCAGACGCATTCTACTTCACCCAGTCATGATGGTTGTCAAACAGACACCATCAAGGGTCACAACTTGATACCCTAATATAATTGAGTGGAGATAAGAAAGAAGAAGAAGAGGTATATAGATGATATGATTTTTAGATAAATGTATTAAGGAGATTACTACTACTTATAGATGCTAATATTATAACAATGATCTCAAATTCAAACGTATACTAGACTAAATACCGTGCGGGAAACCGGTTTTATATTTTGATTAAAATTAACATTTTTAAATATTGTAGAAGACATTCGAAAATTATCCCGCATGTGTTTCTTTTGACCTGCGGGATAATTTTCGAAGGTCGTTCTACAATCATTATATTGAATTATAAAATTTTAAATATTTATGAACTAACGTCCCAAAAAGTGATTCGATATGATACCAAAGAAATACCTTTTGGTTGAAAATTATCAAAAAACTTGAATTAATATTATCAAATTTATCTTTTTTAGAATAAAATGGTATTGTTTAAATAATAAAATATTCCAAGTTCACGTTTATTGACGAGTATTTCAATGAGAGCAAGCAATATGCAGAAATATCTATTAAAATCATACAGCTGGTTAAAAATGTGAAAAATTGCTATCTTTGATACAACTTGGGTTTACCTCATTAAATTTAGCCATTCATGTGTGATTTATTATGTTATAAAATAATTTAGAAACCTTAAAGATACTGAATGTTCAAATGAAAAGTTATATTTTAGAATATTTCTCATACTGTTACTGTTTTTTCTAGAAGGTAATCTAAAGAGAAAAACACAAATTTAAGAATTACATTTTAGAAGTTAATATAATTATATTGAATATTGGGGATCTTAATGAAAGAGCGGTATCCTTAATTTGTTTGGATAAATGGAAGTAGGTAGGTATGCTTATAATTGTATAATCTATATAATTGTTGTGCATATATATTTCATTCCAGTATAATATCTAATATTTTAGCTGTAAACAGTCTGATGCACGCGAGGGAACATGCCAATAACACATTTTTGAAATTATTTTTGTATGAAGATCATTTAGGTATTGTAGATAAAGTATTTGCCCGTTGAAGAGCAGAATATTTGCTCGAAAGCTTCCAAATCATGAATAAGTGTGCACGAATCAAGATCGATATGTATACCGAGATTCTGGGATTATATCACATATAATACATAGGAATAGAATAGTAGAATCTAGCTATACGAATTATATATGCAAATAATTTTTCAGGATACAATATAAAAGTAAGGAACCTAATATCCTACCTTGAAAGATCAAAATAAAAGCGAAGAATGTAACAAACTCCATGTTTGCCAGGATAGTATCTGGATCTATAGCAGATATATAGAAGCTCTGAGACTCTGAATGCATTTCAGATATTTGGATAGAAGTGACATGCTAAATAAATTCCAGGAACAGATGGAATGGTACCATATGTTCCTTTTCAATATTTATTTGAACACCATTGATTCTTTATTCATTATGAATAATCATTAAAATATTTTAGCATCCGTGCCAATCTCGATTCTTTGCTGAGAGAAACCAAATTACCTGAAATATTATTTTCAAACCCCTATCTAAATCAAATGCAATATATTCTGTCAAATGTAACCAATGCAATGCCACATATGTAGGAGAACCCAGTAGGACAATAGAGACTACACTAACAGAACATGAAAGAAACATAAGATACAAAGACAAAGGATCCATAATTTATCAACACACCTGCACCATTGGACACACATTCAATCTCAAACAAGCAATAACCCATTATCACGACATAAAAATCAAGCAACAACGATTATTCCTGAAAGCACTGGTATCATGGTTGATTGGATGGTTGAAACACGTTCTGTAAAGATACAAGACATATCTGAGGAAAGAATCAAGGATGAAGAGTCTGTGAAACGGTAACTTGGTAGAATAATATCGACGGCGCAGACATTGATGAAAGAAACTGTGGGTAGTTCTTTCGAAAATGACCTTTTCTTCCACATCAAAAATTGAACACTTCTATAAAAATTATATATATAATTACATAGGGGATTCTTTTCTCTGATATAATTAAGGTGTTCCAGTGATGTAAATAACTATATGCAAATTTATTCGATTCTTTCGTACAATGTATAGAAAATTTTAAAAAATCATTTTAATTTTTATAGTTCCTTCAACAAAAATATGGATTCTTAATGATAAGGCATTATTTTTCGATCCTTAAATCTTGCAAAATTCTTTTTGAGGTCTTTTGAAATAAGTCGGTTCAAAATCACATTAATAGGTACCGCTCAGCAAGAGCAACTTAGTTCATGATAATTGAAACAGTGAATAATATATGTGAAGGTTATTCACATATTAAACAAATTTTAACGCGGGATTTAATCCCGGTTTATGACTGTCGTGAATCGAGGGTGTTACCCAATCGTCCACCGACTTTTTTTTTTGTGAAATAAGTTTATCTTTATCAATAGCCGTGAATTTATTTACATTTTTACCAAATGTTCTAATTAGTAATATTATCACTGAATAATTATTTTAAATATTCTGTGGTATATCATCATAAATATTTGCATAGTCATCACCCCTTACCATTCTTGTATATTATTACTTGAAAATAAATTCTTAGCAATAGTTTGCATTTTATAAATAAATTATTTTTACTTAAACTTTTGTTATACTCGTTATCACTACCGTGACAACTGGTGGAGAAGCTGGAATATTCCCTCGCCGCCCAAGCCGTTAGAAGAAGCCGAAGACTACAAGGACTAGAACCTCAAGAAAACATCGCTATGATCAAGCAAGAGACACAGACAAAAATGGGTGAGTACCATTTTCAACCTTTTAGAAACCCTTCTATTTTTACTGGAGAACGCAACCAGAATCCAGAAAAATGGTTGAAAGAATTCCATCGCGTCGCTCGCTACAACTGCTGGGATGATTCAATGTGCCTCGCAAATGTTTATTTTTTCCTCCAAGGAACAGCGCACAGATGGTACGAAAATGTTGAAGAGAAAATTAATTCATGGGATATTTTTGTGAAAATGTTTTCTCAGAATTTCGGACATCATGTCACCCAAAAAGATCAACTCGCAGAAAACCTCAAAACTCGAGCTCAGGGGAAGGAGGAGACCAGTGATTCTTACATTCAAGATGTTCTCCATCTGTGCAGAGAAGTGAATCCGGCTATGATGGAAAATGAAATAGTTGCACACTTGACGAAAGGAATATCGGAGGAGATATATCAGTCAATCATCATTTTAGACATTGCAAGTATCGATGAGTTCATCAAATGGTGCCGAAAAATCGAGGCTTCAAATAAAAAACGTGTAAAAAAACGTGTAGTATTCGACAGACTACCGAATGTTGCCGCCATCGATTCAGCAGACTCTGAATCAATGGAAGACTTAATCCGACGCATCGTGCGTGAAGAAGTTCATCGCGCACTAAATCCGGAGCCAACTACCCCTGAACCATCTTCTCTGAAAGAAATTATCCGAGAAGAGATTGAAAAAAACGTAGCTGCAATTTCGAAGCCTATTCATAGGCCTCCGCCACGACAGTCGTACCCCAACCAAACACGTACATTCAACCAGGTTCCACGACGTCAGTACCCTACCCAAACGCCCATATATAACCAGACGCCACCACAACGAAGAACGGATGAATGGAGGACGCATGACAACATCCCAATATGTTTTAATTGCGGCCGCCCAGGCCATGTTAAGCGATATTGTAGAGAACGCCGACAATGGACGCAGAGACCCGAAGGACATGTACCAAGCACCCAAGAACCTCAAATGGGTAACCACCAAGCCATAAGAAGCCAAATCTACCGCAGAAAATCGCCGTATCCAAACAGAGGAAGATCCCCAAGACGCCAGTCCATTTCCCCAGGCCGCCATACAAGCCAATCCCCACGCCGCTACAATCTAGAAAAAAACTAAGCGTCGCGTCTTCTTTCGAGGGGGAAGCCGCGGGTGTGAAAAACCCTCCATCGTCGACAGCCGCTAAATTACAACAAAATTATGTCGAAATCATCATTGATGACATTGCATTTTCTGCTCTGGTCGATTCAGGTTCCTCTTTTTCAGTTAGCTCTGATGGATTAAGACGACAATTAAAAAAGACCATGTTCAAGGATAGCGGAATGACTCTGAAAGTTGCTGATGGCTAGAGTGTTACATCGATCGGCCGATGCACAATCAGCTTGAGCATCAATGGATTGGAACAGCCGCTTGAGTTTATCGTCCTCCCTAATAGTAACCCAAGTATTATCCTCGGATGGGATTTCCTAGAGGCATCAAATGCCGTGATTGATTGTGGACGCGCCGAAATCAGATTGGAAGAGGCCAAAGATGTACTAAATTCACCAGCTTCCATGGGAAAGGTTGTGGCTAGCAGAAGCGTCGTAATCCCTGCCGAATCTACCAAACTAATAAATGTTATGAGTGAAGAGCTTAATGGGCAAAATCAGGTACTTTTTGAACCTTCGAAAAAGGTATTAATAGGAAAAGGGTTAACACTTCCCTGTGCATTATTCAGGCTTTCCCATAATAAAGGAAAACTTTGGATCGTAAATTCTAGCACCACAGCTCAAATAGTCCCTAAGGGAATGTGCCTAGGAAAAATTCAAAGGGTTGAAGAAAATAACTTGACGGCTATTTCAGAATGTTCTGAATTTAATAAGGAGGCGAAAAATGCGAATCATGCCAGTCATGCTGATAAAAGTGACTTTAAATTTTTACAAAATTTAATTAGTGATGATTTATCAGAAGAGCAGCAGTCTCAAATCTTATCAATTTTAAAACGATATGATAAAATATTTGATAAAAATAATGAACCAGTAAAGCAAACTTCAGTAACCAAACATAAAATTGAAACTGGAAACCATCAGCCTATTAAGCATAGACCATATCGAGTCTCCCCTACAGAACGTCAAGCAATCCAAACGGAAGTGGACAAAATGCTAGACGCCGGGATTATACGTCATTCAGAAAGTCCATGGTCATCGCCGGTTATTTTAGTGAAGAAGAAGGATGGTAACTGGCGTTTCTGTGTGGATTACAGACGACTAAACAAAGTTACTAAAAAAGACGTTTACCCCACACTACCCCGAATCGATGATACACTTGACTCTCTGAAAGGAGCTAAATTTTATTCATCAATGGACCTTCGTTCAGGGTATTGGCAAATAGAAGTCGACGAAGCAGATAGAGAAAAAACTGCCTTTATTACCCCTGATGGACTCTACGAATTCCTAGTCATGCCCTTTGGCCTGTGCAATGCCCCTGCAACATTCGAGCGCATGATGGACAAGATATTGAAAGGTCTGAAATGGACGATGGCCCTCTGTTATTTAGACGACATTGTGGTGTATTCCAAATCGTTCAACGAACATTTACACCGGCTTGAAATCATACTACAATGTCTCGACAAAGCCGAGCTACGCCTCAACCCAAAAAAGTGCCTTTTCGGAACCAAACGAATAAGAGTGTTTGGACACCTCGTCGATAGTAAAGGTATTTATCCCGATCCAGAAAAGATTGAAGCTATCGCCAAGTTTCCGACCCCAAAATCTATAACAGATGTGAGAAGCTTCATTGGCCTATGTTCCTATTATCGTAGATTTATCGAAAATTTTGCTGAGAAAGCTGCTCCTTTACATGAAGTACTCAAAAAAGATAATAAATTCATGTGGAACTCTGACCAACAGGATGCTTTTGATTCCTTGAAAAAAGCATTGATGTCTGAACCTGTTCTTGCCTATTTCGAAGAACAACTGCCAACCGAGCTCCATACTGACGCCAGCGGTTATGGAATTGGAGCTGTCCTCGTACAGATCAACGATGGGAAAGAGCGGCCAGTTGGTTGTGCTTCAAGAACTTTATCTAAGGCGGAGAAGAATTACTCAACAACGGAAAGAGAATGCTTGGCCGCAATATGGGCCATCAACAAATTTCGACCGTACCTTTTTGGTCGTGAGTTTGTCATCGTCACTGACCACCACGCTCTTTGCTGGTTATCTAACCTGAAGGACCCGACAGGAAGACTAGCAAGATGGGCTTTAAAACTCCACGAATACAATGTAACGGTTGTTTATAAAAGTGGACGCAAACACCAAGATGCCGACTGTCTTTCTCGAAATCCTCTCCAACTTGAATCGGAAGAAGCATACAATGATGAGGATGATGATATACCCTCAATAACTGCTCTGACGTGCTTCGAGGCTGAACAAAGAAAAGATCCTAAAATTAGTAAATTGATAGAGGAAACAGAAAGATTTGGTGCCGAATCGAAAGGTTATGAAATGTTAAAAGGAACCTTATACAAAAAGAATTTCGACCCCCTGGGAAACCAACACCTTTTAGTTATTCCCAAGCACTTACGCTTAGAACTACTGAAAAGTTTACATGACGCTCCCACAGCAGGTCATCTTGGATTTTCGAAGACATATGAGAGAGTTAAAAACAAATATTTCTGGCCAGGACTTCTCCGGGACATACGGAAGTATGTCGCTCATTGTAAAGAGTGCCAAAGAAAGAAACAATCAACTCAAAAGCCACCCGGACTACTTAAAGCCATACCTCCTGCAACCTCCCCTTTTCAAAGAGTTGGAATGGACCTCCTTGGAAGATTTCCCAAGTCTGATACTGGTAATAAATGGATCATAGTCTGTACTGACTATCTTACTCGATTTGCCGTTACTAAAGCCTTACCCACAGGGGAAGCAAAGGAAGCAGCCAAGTTCTTAATGGAAGATGTTGTTCTCAAGCACGGAGCCCCCAGAGAAATCATCACGGACCGAGGACGAGTATTCCAATCCAAGTTGATTGCGGAACTCACCAATCAATGCTCGTCGATACATCGGTTCACGACAGCGTATCATCCCCAGACGAATGGACTGACGGAGAGGTTAAACAAAACCTTAGCCAACATGATCGCTATGTATGCAAGTGTTGAACAGAAGGACTGGGACGTAATCCTGCCCTACGTCACGTTCGCCTACAACACCGCAAAACAAGATACGACAGGTTTTACCCCTTTTAAACTGATTCATGGACGCGAAGTCGAAACAACTGTAGACACTCTTTTCCCAAATCCGCATGAAGATCTCCAAGAGGATTACAGTCAGAAGATTGCCTCACGAGTCGAAGAGACTAGGCAGCTAGCAAGATTAGAAACCTTGAAAGCCCAAGAAAAGGACAAGGCTAGATATGACTCAAAGCACGAGGCAATGGATTACAACGTTGGTGACCTGGTATGGATTTTCATCCCGATAAGAAAGGTGGGACTCTCAGAAAAACTAATGAAAAGGTACTTCGGGCCATACAGGGTTACTCGGAAACTCTCTGACGTGACCTTCGAAGTTGAACCTGTGGACCAACCAACCAGGAGACGCCAAACAAGAGACCTGGTCCATGTACTGAGAATGAAACCCTACCATGACCCTGAGGACCAAGCTGATCTGTTCAAGTGATAATTACAGCGGGACGCTGTTCATCTAGGAAGGGGGCAATATCACTGAATAATTATTTTAAATATTCTGTGGTATATCATCATAAATATTTGCATAGTCATCACCCCTTACCATTCTTGTATATTATTACTTGAAAATAAATTCTTAGCAATAGTTTGCATTTTATAAATAAATTATTTTTACTTAAACTTTTGTTATACTCGTTATCACTACCGTGACAATATTATCATATTTATAATAATTTTGAACTTTTTTTCTGGTGTTTGTAAATCACAAATATTCAGTGTTCGAATCCATAATCACTAAATATTTATCTCCTATAAAAGGTCCTGCTATGTGAAGATTATTCCACGGTGTGTTAGTAAATGTTCTTGGGTACAATGGTACCTTAATCTGTTAATGACGGTGAATTTTTGTACATAGTTTTCAATGCCTGAATCCGATTTTGATTACGATATAAAATTTCTGGCTAAAGACCTCATAGCAATTATACATCCAGCTGTCCTTTATATAAAAAATTCAAAATTATTTTATTTCCACCCTTTTGGAATAATTAATCTATTCTCAAAAAAAAAAAAAATCTTAGTAGGTATTCTTTATCAAGCAATCAAAAATTTGGGAGACAAATATGAAACATATTTTGATTTTTGGTTTTTCGGAAATCTACTTAAGTGATCTGGATTGGCATGCGCGCGAGATTCCTTTTATATTTAATAATCATAGAACACATAAACTTCAGGAATATAACACATCCTATTACGCTGAATATAGAGGTTGCCTGGCCAGCATTCATATTTCTGTGAAAAATAGACACTTCGGCCAGTTAGAGTTTGTTATTTTTCTCAACGTTTCGACAAAAATCTTTTATATATATATAAATGCTTTATTTGTATTTACTTCTCCTGACGAAGACAAAATAATTTTGTAGAAACGTTGAGAAAAATAAAAAGCTCTAACTGGCCGAAGTGTCTATTTTTTCACAGAAACATCCTATTACGCTTGGTGATAAAATTAATTTATTGATATTATCTTTAAAGAAAAATGAGAGAGTGAGAATAGTTTAAGGTTACAATTATTACAATTATTTTATTTCCAAAGCGCTATATCCCGTAAGGGATACTTGCGCCAAACAAGGAGAAAAGTTTATTTACATAAGTTATTTACATTATTCAACGCATGAAAACATTAGAGATCTAGATATTGTAGAAATTTTTGAATGTATTTACAAAATGAAATAAACTTTAAATATGATTTTTTTATCGGAAATCAAATCGTTAAGTTCACAAACAACTAGTTCATTCTTCATTCTATAATCTTGAAATGCTGGGCAATCGATCAGTAGATGTCTTCCAACCAAAAATATTTACAAATGTTATTTTTTAAACGACAATATTTCTCTGATGTTTGTTGCACTTTCGACGCAAAATAAATTTGTCGCATTTTTCCATCATATATTTGTTACACAAAACAGTACCTAGACAATATTTAATGGACTCTCATGAGAGAACCAAAGTCAATGATAGGTTCTAAAATATTATCACTCTATCTGTAGTAGACTGTTTTTTTAAATTTCGAAAATTCCTGTTTACTCTGGTAAGTTTTTTTTTTCATGTTTTCCCTTTGGTAAAATGCTATTTGATAATTGAGAAATATATTTTTCAAAAATGTGAATCGACGCAATTATTCCTAGCCGAGATATCTCGTTTTGTGGGTTGAAATAAAATAAAATAAATATAAATTGATAATAATTACAAAACCTTTTTTTTTTAGTTAAGGAAATTCACAGAAACTGGTAATTTAATGATGATTTATATATTTATTAAAATATTTATTTTAATTAATTCCATGTTTGTTTTCCAAAAGTTATGTAAGATTTTATATACTTATGTAGCACCTAGAAGTCTGCCCGATATTTTGTTTAATTGAACAAATCGGATGACATTGCTTGTCGACAAAATTTCTAACTCCGAGTTGTCGTGGTGGTCAACAATAAATTAATTTTAATTTTTCAATTTTTCAAAGATTCTAGAAAAAATTCTCAAAAATAAAATATATGAATTTTATGAATAATAATAATAATAATAATAATAATAATAAAATATATGAAATATATGAATTACTAAGGGGTGTTCTCAGGGCGGTCCGCTTTCTTCACTTCTGTGGACAATTTTGTTGAACGATTTGCTGTTGAATTTTCAGGTGCCCAATAGTGAGTTGATTTGTTATGCGGATGATATTTCGATCATATGCTGGAATAAAGATCTAACATCACTAAAAACAGTTATAGAGGAAGCAATAAATGCTATTGAATTGTGGTGTATTAAGAACAAGTTAGAAAGCAGTTCCGAAAAAACAAACATTTGATATTTGCATAATAAAGAGAAGATCCCAGTTAAATTTAAGAGTGGATTAATTTCACCAGTACAAAAAATAAAAATTTTGGGAATAACAATTGCGAATCATAGAAGAAAAAACAAATTAAATTTTGCTTTTCATATAGAGAAAATAGTGAGCAGAACTCTAAGAATAAAAAATTTTCTATTCTCTCTGTGCAGCAAATCATGGGGTTTGAGCTCCCATAAAATAATTACATTGTATAAGTCTTTATTCAGATCAACTTTAACATATGGATCAGAAATATGGTTCAAATTTTTAAACAAAAAATCGATACAAAAATTAAACTCAATACAATATCAGATATTAATATGGAGCATTCAAGCATACAAGACAACTTCGTACAATTGTGTTCACAGTTTGGCTAGGGTTCCATTGATTGCAGATTACATTGAAGCAAAAAATATGAAATATGACTTAAATAACTTATCGTTCGAGGACAAGCAAAAATACAACATCGATATTCCCTTCATAATTAAATCCTATATAGACGAAAGAATGTTGCTCTTACTGAATAATACAAACGAGACATTTACAAGTTTTTTCAACCGGGGTATTCCAAGTTATTTTCGCCCTAATTTCCACAACACGCAATTTATAACCAACCATGGTAATTTCGGAAGTTTTCTGGAAAGAATCCATGCATCGGAGGATCCGGGCTGTTTTTGTGGATGCCGCATTCAAGATTCTACTCACCTTTTACTTAAGTGCCCAGCATTTCAAGACTACAGACTCAATAACGGTATTCTCTGTACCGATCCAAGAGAACTGATATCCAGCAGGGATTCATACATTGTATTCAATAGATTTTGTAAATATATATTAAAGTTTTTAAATAATCTCATGTGTTAGGTATAATTAACTATGTGTTGTATATATGATTTTTTCCTTTTTTCTTTATTTTGAGATGTGTTTAAACTAAATTACCTATGTATATAGTATGCTTGCTTGAAATCAATTTCAGGAATATGGTAAATGCTTTGAGCATATGTTAATAGATTCTCCCTCTCTCTCTATCTTGTGTTGCTTTCCTTTGGGCGCCAGTGTCCTTGGCGGGACATCGCGCTTTGTATTTACAGTTGAATAAAGTTGAATATGTTCAATTTTATTATATTATAGACGAAAGAGATGAGTCTCTGATCTATGTAGACTTTCTCATTACAGCTAATAATTAAATTTGAGAAGAGTTTAAACTGTGGATAGTCGGGGATTGACTAATTTCTAAATTTTCTTTTTAATTTTAAGATCGATATTTAATATACTTACCAGGAACCTAGATATCTAAAATCTGGTATAGTTGCTCACACACGATGGCTTTGCTAGTTGACAAAATATCAGACTTCTTTGTAGTCGATACGGTAATAATTATAAGTTATCTATTTAATTTTTTTTTCAAATTATGTATTATATTTCAGTATACTTCCAAATAACAGAGAAGTCTGAAAATATGTAGACTTGTTTAATAACGCTAACAATCCAAGTTGACGAAATTTCAAACATCTGGGTTCAACTTTCTTCCAAGTCTGTCGTTTCGTCTTCTTGTGCAAAATATTTTATAATCAAATATTTTTTATATTTATAGAGAAAATCTACAATTTTGAAATTCAGTACACTTGTTTAAACCTGATATAATATAAATTGACAAATTTCAACTTCCGTATTTCGGAAAATTTTCATTTCTCTCTTTATTCAGAAAAAAAAATTCAAATTTTGTATTTAATTTTAATATTTTTACAGAACACACATAAATATGAAAATATATAGATTAGTTTATTCCAGGTGACACTTTAAGCTGACAAAAATTAGGTTTCTGGGTGGTCGAAGTTATGGGTAATGGACAATGACCCTGATGAGCCATGCCCCCCTCATTCAAAAACCTTTAACATTGTAATAGAGTCTGCCGAGATAATCTTTGATGATATAAGTGGCCAAAAATAATTATTACAAATTGTACCGATGTAAGG
Source organism: Cordylochernes scorpioides (assembly GCA_030710605.1). Classification (NCBI taxonomy): domain Eukaryota; kingdom Metazoa; phylum Arthropoda; class Arachnida; order Pseudoscorpiones; family Chernetidae; genus Cordylochernes; species Cordylochernes scorpioides. Next base: position 75,724,508 of record CP092875.1, read on the forward strand.
CAATTAAATTTATGAACGTAATAGATTTGCAATTTTGTAAATTTTATTAATAAAATGACAAATATAAATTAAAGTGTAATCATTCATCAATGTGTGTATTCAATCTATTATTTTGTGATCGCTCTAAGCCTCAGAATAGTCTTCCACTGACTTCTGATAATTAATATTCAATACTTCTTTTCGGAGGGAATATTAATAATCTGGATTAAAATATCAGATTTTCTCATTAATTATACATTTCACGTTTTATTCACACATCTGGAATAAATTCAGAGAGGTCTGGGAAGATGTATAAATTGACGCTAAAAATTACCAAAGCTTTATCCAGGCTTTGATTCCAAAGACAACATGGTTCCTGTGGCTGCATTTGTGCTTCTCTTTGTAACTCAAGGTAAGAAAATTTTCAATTCATATTTTTATTCTCTTTCAGAATGAATTATTTCGCTGAAAAAACTGATATAAGATATTAGAAGTCATTACTTAATGATTAAACACTTTTACAATGTTTTATAGATCATTTCGAATGCAGTTTTTGAATATTGTTTAAGTAGATATGTTCTAAACAAACTCAACGAAATATATTGTCATTCGATAAGGAGTAAAAGAAGGCTGTTTATATTATATATATTTTACGAATATAACATTCTAAAATATTTTTAAAATAATATAATTCGCACCAGAAATTACATTAATTATGTTTGTTTTTAGGAGCAGTAGGTATGACTGTCCAAGAACTACTGGGGTATTTCAAGAACTGCGATATTAATAAAATAAAGAGTTTGGAATCTGGTTGGAGTAATGTTAATCCTGAAGGAGATTGGCAAGATGATCTATCTAAAGAAATTCTAACACAACATTGCAAGTAGGTATAAATATATTGATATACATTCTAGCAATATAATTGAATATATTCTGTGCAGACAAAGAGTTGATTCAGGCAGGGAACTGATCAACACACTGCAAAGTTGTCTGACTGATGAGATGAAAGAGGGGATTCCAGAATTTGAAAATAATGCTGTGACCATGATGGAACAAATGTGCAACAACGAAACTCTTATGGAAGGTAAGTAATACAAACCGAAATATAAACTTTATTCAAATTCATTTATAATTGTGTCTCTATTTTGAAAATTATTTCCCGTTATAATTTTATGCCTTATATATGTTTAGATAGAATTTTACTTAATACTTATCAAATAAATAGATATTAAGAAACTATAAAATATTATTTATTGGAGTAGAATTTTTAGGACTAATCCCCTTTACTATTTCAAAACTTCAAACAGTCCTTATAATTGAATGTAAATTATATATAGGAAGTTCAATTTGATCTGTGTTTTCTATTTTTATCTTTAAACTTAATATTTTAAAGCGATCAGTTTATACATATATATGTTATCAATTTAAGTGTTTATTTCCAAAACCTTTGAAGCACATGTTCAAGTTTCAAATATGTTAAGTGATAAGCTTTATCGCTCACACACATGTGCTATTTTATGGCAATCAAAAACCTATTTACATATTTAGTATCAATATTTCACAATTTTAATGTAATTGACTTCAAAAAATCAATAAGTAATTTTCGATTTTAAAAAAGTCAGTTTTCTAAATTATTCATTTATGTTTCAGAGGCTCTCATCAAAGAAGTTTCAAGTATTACTGACAAAACTGTTTTCCATAATTGTTTTCAAAATGTAAAATTGAGCGCCGAACAAATGATAGCTGAAAATAATGTGGATGTAATGAAAGAACGATACTGCTGGTAAGAATTTGATGATATTTATCAATATTATGCTGCCTTAGCGCGCCATCTGTTATCAAAATTCGAAACTATTATAGAGGCGTATGAGTTTTTTGAAATTAAACAATTTCTACAGCCCTTACTGAAATGGAAAAAATCTCCATTAATATTTCCATTTCAGTATGGGCAGTAGAAATTGTTTTTTTTTTTTTCAAAGGGAATCATACGCGTCTATAATAGTTCCGAAATTTCATATTTATCAATAATTTTGAAAGGATATAATGATGTTACTAATGTTAAAAATTATCATGAAGAAAGAGTTTGTCTGTGGCTGGCATTTATAATTTATGAAATTAAAGATACTTCGACCTGTAGATCAATTTATTAGTTATTTTCCTAAAAATCTTCAATTTTAAGTAATGTTAAAATTGTTTTTTTTTTTCAAATATTTTATGCATCTCTGTTTTTTAAAAGAGTAAAAATTAATTATTATTACACGTGCTATAATAATTTACTAGTAAATACTCTATATAACACAATATCTATTCACATAGTTAAAAGTTTTAGAAAAGAGAATAAATAATTATTAATTTTACCTTTGTTTGAATATGTCTTTTATATCGTTCTGGTGCAAGAGTGTATTGGCCGTTTCTGCTCGGAATTTTGTTTATTTTTAGTATTTAATAAGGATACATATTGCTAGTCCATAATGTGACAGTACTCAAATGTTTTTTTCTATCATAATTTTAATTAATGAATTATTATAAAACACACTAAAACTAGATAATCCATTCCCCTTTTTGAATACGTTTTCTATATTGGATTGAGTTATACAAAATAAAAAACAATGTTTTGAAAATTTGAGAGATAAAAGAAAACAAATAAATTTATTTATTTAAACTACCAATGCATGGGTTGCCCTAGTCTGATATAGGCGGAATTAAATTTTCTCGTGTAGTTTTTATTCGACAAATCACAACCTGATGTACTCTATTTGCGGAATAGCCTATATGTGACGTATAAATACTAAACTCATCTTCTCATGCAGAGGATATTTATAAAAATGGATTCAGTTTTTTGGAGAAGATTTATCATTGTCTTAGCTTCACATTTATTCCATTAAACATTTACTATAAAGAATCAAGAATAGAATAAAATAGTATAAAATAATATAAAAATACTTTTTTTTCGAGCATCCAGCTGAATTCTACCTATGGATTATTGCACCTGTTAAAAAATTACCAATTATTTGTTGATATTTCTATTTTGATAGTTTTCTAATGTCTTTTCCTTGATTTATCTGTAATATTTAAAAAATAAAACAGAGAGCTGATATATTTTGTATAGTTGACAGAAAGCTGAAAAGCGCTATAAGAATTCAGTATATCTATAATGATTGATTATATTTATGATTTGTGAATAATGATTTGATGTTTTCATTGAGCAAGGCTATGTGATGTTCAGCCTATGGAGTAACGCTTGGCTATGCTATGACCAAAGTCTTCAGGAACCGCACCGAGAATCTGGTCGTGGGACCATCAACCACTTCGATTTCTTCTACGACTGGTTCTTAGAGAAGATGTGTGGTCCGGAGCCACTGAGTGAAGTCTGTGGCTCTGTATCTCACAATCTTGCTTCAAAAGGAGATCTCCTGTATATTGTGCTCTTTATTAGCCAGTTTGATATCTTTGAACATTTCGTTGCCTGAACGGTGATATTTAATGTATATCATATATTATCCTAATAAAATATAATCTTATAATGAAAATGCTTATGTATCAATTACTTACACCCTACAGAGAACCACGAGAAAGTGAGAAATTAAAATTATCTATATCAGACGAATCTAAATGAGGATCGTCTGGTATGATGTCACATTCAGCCCTGAAGTCGGACAGCCGTAGATCAGACTTATCCCCGTCATCTGCTATTGCCATGCCGAAGAATTGCTTCAGAGCAGAGAGAGATAGATTTGAATATAATTATATGTCAGAGTATTTTAAATATCGAACACTAGCAAAATGAACCATCTTCACCTGCGAATTTCCCAAACGAATGTTTGCCCAATCGCTATTATAAAGAGGTGTATGTCAAAAACCGATTTACTAATATAATAAGGCTTCTTTTAATATTTGATTGAATATTTGAAAGCGTTATCAAAATATCTTACCTAGGTGTGAATATTTGAAGATATATTATAAGAATTTATGTTTAAAATAATATATAAATTGCTGGCCACCGTGAATGCAACATCCTGAAAGAATCTGGAAAATAACATGAAATTTACAACGTGCATTAGCGGAGTGGGATATGCAAATAATTTTAATTTCAGCGCAGACACACATCATGCGCGCCTATGGCTCCACTTCAAAGCATTATTTAAGGTTCGGAGATTTCTACATTTACAAGTCGGCAATTGTGTTATTCATTGCGTTTTTTTAAGGAAAAAAAAAACGATCAATTATGCCTCGTAGAAAACAGCGATCATCTTTTGATCAAGTATCCGAGTTCGACAGAGGAAGGATAGAGGCCTACTGAGATTGTGGATTATCTTTCAAGGGAAATCAGTTGTCGTGTTGGACGAAACCAACCGTTGGATGCAGGAAGGTACGACGGACCGAAGTGTTCGATTGCATCCACCTCAGTGCACCACTTCACGTGCTGACAGGCAAATTGTGCGCATGGCAGTGACAGATCGCTCAGTAACATCACGAACGGTAGCACAGCACATTCAATCCGTAACGCATTATCCAGTGTCTGCGCGTAGCATTCGACGCCGTTCACAGCAGTGTGGCCTGTCCGCAAGACGTCCATTGCTTCGTCTACTCTTGACGCAGAGCCACAGACGACTCCACCGCCAATGGTGCGATGAAAGAAGGATGTGGACGGCAGAATGGAATGCAATTGTCTTTACTGATGAGTCACGCTTCTGTCTGCAACACCACGATGGTCGGATTCGAGTCTGGAGACACCGTGGAGAGAGGATGCTGAACAGCTGCGTTATGCACCGCCACACTGGTCCTGCGATGATATGGAGTGGTTTTGGATATCACTCTCACACTCCTCTAGTACGCATTGCCGGTACTTTAAACAGCCAACGCTACATATCCGAGGTGTTGGAGCCAGTTGTCCTTCCTTACCTTCAGGGCTTGCCCACAGCCATATTGTTACGACGCTTCTCAGCCGTCGATGTTTGCGTTCAAGGTTTCTAAGAAGACAATGTGGGTTCGTTTTGGATACAGCTTAGTACTATAAATATTAAGAGCTGTAAAGAGTAGATTGATGACTATATACAGTAGATGAACTTGCATCCATTTTTCGCCCCGGGTAGGTTCCTCCTCGTCCTTCTTTGCCCCGTCCTCTGGTTGTTGATCCGCACGGTCCCACTCCTCGAGACACTTCCCCTGGCCAACTTGTCGCGTCCGTCGTCCCCGCCGTTCTCCCCCCCGACTGTCCTATTGCCGCCCCCCTCCTCTGGAATCTGTCAATAAACATCTTCCTTGTGGAAGGGGGGCTGCATACCTTTTTTACTGGCTTTGCCCACATCTTCTCTTCCACTTCTTTGCTGCACCGCTTCAATATTTTAACAGGATAATGTGCGACCACACGTGACACGCATTGTCCAAATGTTCTTCGTCAATAGCCAGATTGAATTGCCTTCCTGGCCGGCTCGCTCTCCGATTCTTTCGCCGATAGAAAACATGTGGCCCATGGTTGCTCAACGATTGACCCAGATTAAATCCCCAGCTGCCACACCGGATAAACTTTGGCAACGTGTGGAAGCTGCTTGGTCTGCTGTACCCCAAGAACACATCCATAGTCTCTTTGAATCAATGCCGAGGCGTGTGGTAGCGATGATCTCCAACAACGGCGGCTACTCCGGATACTGATTCTGGCAGGAACCACACTTCGCAGAAGTCTATAAATTTAATCATTTGATACTTGGTCAATATGTTATCTACAAAATAAATTTTATTATGATATATCTTGTCTTTTTTGGAGTTGCAATTTGGGTGGCCAGCTGTGTATTAATATTTTATTATATATATATATATCAATATAATTTAGTTAGCGCGACGAAAAGATTCGGCACCCCTGGAGAACAAAAAAGGGCATAAGAGTTAGGCTTAGTTTCTTTAACGATACAATAAAATGTTGTATTTGCTAAGTTGTTGACGTACCTTCTAAAATCATAACAATCAAACTCAAAACCTGATTAACACAAATTAAATGAAATTCACTACTCAATATATTTTCTCATAAATCAATATTAAATTGCCAAAATATAAAGTATAATATATATTTGTTAATTAATAAATATTTTTGAAAGAATTTAGAAATTATTGTCCTCTGATTTAGCGATAAATCGAGATTCGACTGAACTTCAATGAGGATTTGCACTCTCCCTCCAGATATATATATATTTATAAATAAAAAATATTTTTGAACTCATTTTTGAATTTAAAAAATAGGATATAAGAATTTACACATAATATCACTATTAATATAAAAGATAAAAAAGATTCAATGATTTCAGAAATATTATAAGAGAATTTAGACTTTGGGTATTGGGTTTTAGAAAAAGTTCTATATTATACACAGATTATATTTTACATATTATACTTTATTAACATCATGAAACGCGATATCCCAAACTCAGGGATATTTGCGTCAATACCTTTCACTGCATTACAGAAATTCGGCTATATACAATCCTGTTCAATTCATTATTTTACATAAATTAACTAAAGAAAATTGTCCAAAGAGAAAAACAAACAACAAAGCAAAACACACAGAGCAAGCATCGCAGTTCTCTTTTTTTTTTTAAGATTTCTTCTCTTTTTTTCCAATTCAAGAGAAAGTTGTATATGTATTTACAAAATTGATCAAAATTTTTATACTTTTCTTTTTTGTCTACAAATTCATCAAGCTGTCCAATACGACCAAATCTATTTTCCCTAAAATCCCGGAAAATTGGGCACTCCAGAAGTAGATGTCTCGCGTCTTGAATTTTTTTTAAAAAATATTTTACATAATATTCATAAATTTATATATACCTTCATATTAAATAAAATGTTTTAGATTTATTGATCAAATAGATAATGAACAAATAACCAGTTTGAACAAAAGAGGGTCATTTATCCCGAAACCATTGTCTCCTGGTGGGTACTTCTCAGTTTGCTAAAACTGATGTTGAGCCTTTTATCATTGACCTTAGTTTGCTAGTTTGCAGAGACGGTCAATAGATGGTTCCTAGGTTAAACGTCTATTTTGATGGGAGAGACTTTACTCTTTTTTATAGATCAATATATATTTAAATAAAAAGGCATATATTCGGTCAAAATATCATTTATTTTACCAATATTTCAAATGGATGAACGCCAACCTTTATCAAGGTATTATAACATATTAATATGTGTTAACAACATTAATATGTTATAATAACTTGATAAAGGTTGACGTTCTTCCAACTGAAATATTGGTTAAATGAATGATATTTTTGTCCCAATATATGCCTTTTCAATTAAATATATATTTATGGATTGCTCTATTTTCAAAAACCAGATCAATATATATCTCCAAAGAAAATTTTATCACTATTTTAGACATAAATATTCTAGCCACTTTACCAGCAAAAATTCTGTTAGATTTTAAAAATTTCATTGATGATCCATTGTCAATATCGTGAAACCAAATTCCATACCTCTCCCTATCTCCCCACTGTGGACTGATTTGGTTTGATTATTAGAACGAAACAATTTCTTGAAGTGGATGCTTCTTAGTTTGGCAAATGTGGCTTTGTCACCGACCCGAATCCGCTAGTCTGCGAATACTGTCCATAGATGACGCAGAGGTACACTGGTGAAGAGGCAAGGTCGATTCAATTTGCATAATGCATCTCTCTAATGCATATTTAAAGTGGTGCCTCTTTTAACACATGAAAACCATCCTTCCGCAATTTTCTTTTTCAAATTTGTATAAAGCTCACAGCTCATGTCAAAATAGATGGCAAAACTAGGCGTATCTTACCATATAAACACCTATTTGTGTTTATGCTCATTCTTTGTCACAAATAGTGAAGTTTTTTACTAGAGTTATTAACGTAATACATCTTTCTGGTTTATAATTGAAGAGAGAAATGCCTCTATATTTAACTGCGGTAACTGTAGTGTCGTGGGCGCATAGAAGGAATCTGGTAAAGGGATTAAGAATCAGGGTAGTAAAGAGATATGGAGAATAATCTTGAAAGTCGGAGAAGGCACAAACTCAAGACTTGAGATCAGATACCAGACCGACGTGTAGATTCCCCTGGCCATTACCTTTTCTAATTGCGTTTTTCTGCGTTTTATATGTTCTCGAGTTATTGGATTCCCAGAAGGATATCCAACCTTTTTCTATATTCTCGGGGAACAATGTTTTTTTAAAGGATTGTGCAAGGATATAAAGGTAAGTCTAACTTTTCACTTTTCTTTCTATTTCTATTTTCCACTTTGAAAAGACACTGAAACAAAGCTCCATTTATAACCGTTTCCACAAACTAGAGAACTAAGGTCGGTGAGAAAGCCACAACACTAGCTTTGGCAAACTAAAAGGCGTTCACCTCGAAACCACGGTTATGGGCAAATGACCTTCTTCACCCCTTGGCAAATGAAAATAAATATATTATTCACAATATTCCAGAAATAATTTTAGCTGGTAGAGTGACTAAGACAAATCTATGGCCAAAATATAAATTGAAAATTGTCCGGGAATAAATTGATTTATATAAATAGAGGTCGCTTTTGCCGTCAAAATAAACGTTAAAACAAAGCGCCATCTATTGAAACACTCCACAAGCATGCGGACTCATATCGTTGACAAAGCCTTACATTGGTGGTTGAAAAGGCGTCAGACAACTACACACACTATTAAATATTTTGCCATAACTTACATGATTTCAAAATATTCTTCTTTACCAACTACTTACTAATATTTCTCTCTCCCCCTATTTATGGATATTTCATAATTATCAACTAATATATTCAAACTAAACCAAAAGATATAAAATATTTTCATACAAGACATATCGAAAAGTTCCCGAACTTTTTAAAAATTAATTATTTATTCATATAGTATAGTAATTTAAACATCAAATTTTCAAAATAAGAGCCTTGGTTATCTATACATTTTTTCCAGCGTGAAAAAAAGCTGTTGATATTCTAGTTCAAAGTCAATTTTTCTGAGCTTGTTCAGCTCCACCGACGCATTTTTAATTACTACTGATGACGATGAAAAGTGCCTCATTTTAACGTCATTTTAAGTTTTGGAAAGAAAAAAATCAAATAGGGCGATATCAGGAGAGTAAGGAGGATGCAGCAAGACAGATACAGAGTGTTTGGCTAAATAGTCTTGAACAATAATGGCTCTATGAACAGGGGCATTATCATGTAGCAATTTCCACTGTTTTGATTTAAAGAGTAGGTTTCTTTTTTTTGTTATCGCATCACGGAGGCGCCCAAGTATTTCTTTGTATGCCTGTTTATTAATAGCAACCCCCTATTTAATAAATTCATAATAGAAAAGTCCTTGATATCGAAAAGCACTGCAAGCATCACTTTTCCTTTGGACTTGTCAAGACGAATTTTCTTCTTCCTAGGAGAACTTAGTGTGAGCCATTCGATTGATTTTTTTTTTTTTGGTTTGTGGATCAAAAGGAAAGCACCATGTTTCAATACAAGTTATTATTGTTTAAGAAAATCAGAATCATTATTTGCAGTTTCAATTAAATCTTTGCAAATTGGTAATTTGGTTTCTCTTTGTTGATTTTCTAAATTTCGTGGGACAAAATAACCACAAAGTTTTTTCATGTTTAAATGTTCACCAATAATTTTTTGGCAACTACCATACGAAATTCCAAGTATCTCTGATATATTAGCAATAGTAATTTTTCTATCAGCAACAATTAAATCACGTACCTGTCCAATATTGCGATCCGTTGTTGACATCAATGCCCGACCTGACCTTGAATCATCTGCGATGCTCTTACGGCCATCTTTAAAACGTTTATACCAGAAATAAACTTGCGTTCGTGACAATTTTTCATCTTCATAAGCTACATTCATTAATGCTGATGTCTCTGTGAAAGACCTTTCTAATTTTACACAAAATTTTATATTTGTTCTTTGCTCAAATGATGGAATTGCAGAAACCGACGCGAACTAAATACTTACAACAAAAATATGCCTAAAATGAAAACTACGCATGCGCATTTACTGGCGTTGCTAAATTAAATAATAGTTTATGATTTTTGTTCTTTATAGTGAAATTGATTTTTAATTTTCTAAAAGTTGTTTTATATTTTATTTTTAAAAGGTTTGGGAACCTTTTGATAAAACCGTGTATACTACATTGATTAATTTGGAATGTGTTAATTCTATTCATTGTCGATCTAATTTTCCCCATTATTCCAGCATATTTGTATCTTTATTATGAACCTTGAAAAATGGATATTATAATAATATATAAATTGATTTAAATCTCCTGTACATGAATTGAACAATTGAAAAGGTTTCTGAAGATGAGTTTCTTTTTATTTTATTAAAGTAGTATCAAGCTTTCGGTCATCTCTGCTCTTCAACAGGAGAACATAAATAAACGAATAAAAACACCGCCTAATGCCATGATTCTTCAATAAAGACTAACGTCCCAGCAATTACTTCGATATGATACCAAAGAAACACCTTTATCGCAAAAAAATATTACAAAACTTGAATTAATATTATCAAATTTACCTTTTTAGAATAAAATAAAAGAGGTTTTAACTAAATAATGAAAAAGCCAAAGATCCCTTTGTATTGACAAGTAATATCAATGAAATCAAACAATGCAGAAAGTTCTATTAAAATTATAAAGCCGGTTACAAATAAGAAAAATTGCTGACTTTGATACAACTAGAGTTTACCTCATTGAATTTTGCCGCTCAACAGATATTTATTATGTTATAAAATAGTTTAGGAATCTTAAAGATACTGGATGTTCAAATTAAAAGTTATATTTTAGAAAAAATCATGTTTTTGCTGTTTTCCTCGAAGGGACGCTCAAAAGAAGAAGGCAAATTTAAAAATAACTTCTTTGAGTTATATATAATTGTGAAAAAAGGGGCATCTCTTTATCGTACAACTGGAAATGCTCTTTTTTCCGTAGTTTATGCACCTTATCCCAGTACAATGTCACATTTGTACTATTCTTCCACATTATATAATTGTATTAAGATATATATTAGGAATATTAATGAAAGGGTGGTATCCCAAATTATTTTGAGATGAATGGAAGTGGATAAGTATGCACAAATCAAGATCAGAGTAAATACCGAGATTCTGGGATTATACCACATATAATACATAGGAATAAAATAGTTGAATCTAACTATATGAATTTATACGCAAAGGATTTTTCAGGATACAATAGAAAAGTAAAGAACCTAATATCCTACCTTGAAAGATCAAAATAAAAGCGAAGAATGCAACAAACTCCATGTTTGCCAGGATGGTATCTTTATCTATACAAGTTATATAGAAGCTCGAGACTCTGAATGCATTTCAGATATTTGGATAGAAGTGATATGGTGAATAAATTCCAGAAACAGATGGAATGGTACCATATGTTCATTTTCAATATTTATTTGAACACCATTGATTTTTTATTCATTATGAATAATCATTAAAATATTTTAGCACCCGTGCCAATCCCGAATCTTTACTGAGAGAACCAAATTACCAGAAATATTATTTTCAAACCCCTATCTAATTAAATGCAATATATTCTGCCAAATGTAACCAATGCAAAAGAGAACTCATTCTTTTTCACAACTAGTGAAGTTTCGAATAGAGTTATGAACATAATACATCTTTCTGGTGCATAATTGAGGAAAGAGGTGTCTGTATAGGTACATGCGGTAACTGCAGTTGCCTGGGTGGGTAGAAGGCCTCTGATAAAGGGAATAAGGACTCAGGGTAGCGAAGAGATCTGGAGGAAACGCTTGCAAGTCGGAGAGGGTGAGAGAGTGCAAACTCAAGATAACTTGAGATCAGACACCAGACCAAGTCAAAACGCCCCTGGCCATTATCTTCTTCTAATTGCAATTTCCTGCGTTTTATATGCCCTCGAGTTATTGGATTCCCAGATAGGCATCCACCCTTTCCCTAAATTTTCAGGGAAAAATGGTGTTTTGTAAGATCGTGCAAGGATAGGGATAGGTATAACTACTCTGGCTTCTCTCTCTTCTGTTTACTTTTCAAGGAAGCTGAATCAAGGTTCCATCTAAACAAGACTCCAAAAACTAGAGGACTAAGTATCGGTGAAAAATCCACAACACTAGCTTTGGGAAACTAAGAAGCTTTCACCTAGAGACTATGGTTATGATAGAATAATCCTCTTCAGTTTATGGCATACCTTATTTCGTAAGATCCGTAAAGCAAAAAAATAAATATTCACAATATTTCAAAGAGGGTTTTAGCTGGTATAAATGAATTCGCCTGAATATAAATGGAAAATTTTGTTTTAAAAAAATTGATATATAAAATAATGGTTGCCTCTGCAGTTAAAATATACGATAAAACAAAAGCACCATTTATTGACCGTCTTTACAAACTAGCGGATTTATATCGATGAAAAAGCTACAACAAAGCTTCGAAAAACTGAGAAACCTCTTCCTGAAGACCTGGTTTAGGACAAATGACCCTCCTCAGTCTAGGTCTTTGTTAAATGAGATCCACAAGAAATCAGATAAAATATTCACAATCTGCCAAATAGGTGTATATTTGGCAGAGAGGCTAGGTTAAATATATAACCAAAGTTTAAATAGAAATTTTCCCGTGAGGAAATTGATATATAAAATTATGATCGCCTCTTTAGTTAAAAAGAAACGCTGAAACAAAGCGCCATCTATTGAACGTCTCCACATACTTGCGAACTCAGATCGTTGACAAAGCCACAACACCAGCTTTTATCAAACTGAGAAGCGTCGACCTGAACATCATTGTTCCGGGCTAATGGTCCTCTTCAGATAAGTGCGGACTTTATATCATGAGATACAGAAAAAAATCAAATGATATCTTCACAATCTTCCAAAGATGTGTTTAGCACGTAGTAATATATACTTTTAAAGCCTATAATTAGCCTAGCAACTCTACCAGCTAAACAATATATTGCTTCTTCCTACAGTCATATACACAATTCACCTAATCGAAAGAGAGGTATATACTAGGTTTTCATTATTTTATATTACATCAGGAGTTATTACTAAGTATTTATTTATGTCATATTATTTTGAAAATGTCCATATCTATCAAGGACAGTCCTGTTGCATCATTTATAATTGAAGAACCTTGAAACGGATTGAAATGTGTGAATGCGCTAATCTATTCACTATCAGAATTGCTACATGACATTTCAGCTTTGTGATACCTATTTTAAAGCAAATCTGTATCCAGGGGTCGACATAGGCCAGATAGGGCTTTATTATTTCATTTATTTCACTCTCTCGATCTATCTCTGATTATGTTTCCTCGACAACGATTCCTGAGCACTGGCAGGTCAGCTATCCCAAATTTCCTAGTTTGTGAAGTTTCTGGTTTTGATCATCAGCTGACATTTGCTGACGTATCTCGTTATGATATAACACTGGAACATATCCCTTCAATTTTCTCCCACTTTAAGATATGAGCTAAATCAAAACCAATATATATTCTCTCTTCAAATAGCAATTTTCACATCCTCATTTCATAAGGTATGATAGGATATTAGATATATTACTTCTTGCTTTTCATCAAGTGAATTTTTTCTGTTAGTAAATTCAACTCAGATCTGTCTATTCTTCTGTAAATTTTCTTAACTGCTTCAAAGCTGCAACTTTCTTATTTTCTCCTCTGGTGGAGAAATTCCTGAAAATATATTTCACTTATAAAGATGGGCTGTCATAACTTCCCTTGGTGGTTTGAAAGGCGTCAGACAACTACAAACATCATTAAATATTTTGCCATAATTTACATGATTTCAAAATATTTTTCTTTGCCAATTTCATAGATGAAATTCTGAAGAAGGCGATTTTGGTACTATCGAAATATTCCTCTCTCCCCTATTTATGGATACTTCATAATTATCAACTAATATATTCAAACTAAACCAACAAATATAAAATATATTTATATAATACATTGATCAATTTGGTAGGTGTTAATTCTATTCAATGTTAATTCTATAATTTTCACCATTATTCCAGGAAAATTATATCTCTATTGTGTTAAATAAAAAAAGTATATTATAATAATATATACATTTTTTTCACAACAACAAAAAAACATTATTATAACCTTTTAGTTTTATACAGATTCTCCAAGCAAAAATGTAGGATACATTCAGGAAAGGGTAATAGTACCTTAATGATAATATGATATAATTAATAAGATAATAAGATTAATAAGATAATATAGTTAGAAAAATTATATAAAGACAATCAAGCTAATAGAGAAAAAATATATCAATTGATTTAAATATTATAATTTGTTGTGTTTTAACTTTAAAAGCACACAAAAAATATAATAACTTGAATTTGTTTATTCAAGTATCAAAAAACAAAGCTTTACATATAGAACAAATAATAATTAAGAAGAAGAAAGAAACATTTTAGGAAAAGGCAAAAACAAAACAAAAGTACTGGTCAAAAAGAAACATTTAAAATCACAGATTAAAATCTTCAACATAATTAATTAAATAATTAAAGAGGTTTCTGGAGATGAGTTTCTTTTCATTTTATTAAAGTAGTCTCAAGTTTTCGGGCATCACTCCCCTTCTAAAGGATAACATAAATAAACAAATATAACTTATGACGAATAAAATTAATAAAATGAATAGGAATTCAACTTCAGAGAAACCTCTTTGATTTATTTAATTATAATATTTACTATATCTTCATTCTCTATATATTAATATCAATTTCAATCAACAACAACAAAAAGGCTTTTATTAGGGCCCATTGCCCTTTATGGATTCGCCATACAATATCAAAATAATACAGTAATATTTCCTCCCTTTCCCCATGTGCACGTAAGTCTTTGTTTGAAAAGGGATTTATCCACACATCTGTTCTAAAACTTTCCTCACTACCTCTTTTGTGTATGAATCTATTCACAATTGATCTGTAGAAATTATAGAGTTATATTGCTATATTTTTATTTTCTGAAATAGTTATCAGCGTATCAATTTGAATCATAAATCTCTAGAGGAATCTATTCATATAATAATAATAATAAATAGTTAATTAAACTTCGTGTATGTTACATATAAATATGTTGAATTTTTCGAATTCCAGTATCTGTATTCTTTGTTCCAAGTTTTTCGTTATTTTTCGAGATATCAGAAGAAATTGACAATAATCCAGGTTTTGATTATTATTCTTTGTATACCATTCGATGACAATATCAAAGAAAACACAACCACATCTCTGATTCATATATAGAGATATAAATCCACAAACAACAAACATATATTTACATAGGAAATTCCATTTGCTTCAAAGAATAGTTATAATTTTTCAATATATTTTCTAATCCTTTCCGTCTACAGATGTATAATTGTCCAAAAGTCATGATTTTTACATTATCATCTCGCCAATAATTTATTATGTTTTACGATAAACTAATAATTAAATAATTAATTACTCATCAAGAGTTTTATTGTTTTCCATTCATTATGTGCAAATTATATATATATATAATATTTCTTGTTTTTTTTTTTCAACTGAAGCGGAATATATCTCTTAGATTAGTTTTTTTTTTCATTTCTGTTTCTTTATTTTCTGGTTTAAGGTTTAACCTGGATCTGCTTCGCCTTTTTTATTCATAATGGATAAAACTACTGGCTATTTTACTGGACTATCTAAATATTCATATACACAGGGTGTTCACACTTATAGGAAACGAGCGCCCGGTGTAAAAAAGGAACTATTACTTCATTTTGAAAAATCAACAACGTGGAATTTGAAAAGGGTTAAGCTAATTCTAACGCCAATACATTTCTTTTGTTATTTAAAAAAAAATGCCCTTCAAATACAATAATTTCATAAGAGGTTATATTTTAGGACTTTCCAGAGCTAATCT
This sequence comes from Cordylochernes scorpioides, assembly GCA_030710605.1. Taxonomy (NCBI): domain Eukaryota; kingdom Metazoa; phylum Arthropoda; class Arachnida; order Pseudoscorpiones; family Chernetidae; genus Cordylochernes; species Cordylochernes scorpioides. The sequence continues at coordinate 75,740,384 of CP092875.1, forward strand.
TACCGATTTGGACATAATTAAAATATGCAAACAAGATGATATCAACATTTCTAAAAAAGGTATTTATAATATTATTCACGATAAAAATATCAAGTTTTTATTCAAAGCACCTACGGAGAAATGGACAAAAGATTATCACCCTATATCAGTGAGAACTCCTGCAACTGTCAAAAAAGTGAAAAAATATATTACAAAAGAAAATCCTATGCCACAAAGAGATATAGCCAAATTAATAGGAACATCAGTGTCAACAATAAATAAAATAATAAATAAAGATTTAGGCCTAAAAGCTACAAAAAACATGCGGTTCACAAATTGTTTCAGAGCCATATTCGTCAGCGACACACTATCAGCAGATATTTTTATGGAAATTTCTTGGCTGCTGATAGATATAAATTTATTGTTATATATGACGAAGCATGGGTATATTTAACCGATTGCGAAAAAAAAGAGCTATATACTATCAAAAAAGGGTGGAAAAATCTAGGCCAAATTGGTTGAAGGAATGTGCCGAAAGTTACCCCAAAGGATTTATGATGGCATGCGGTAAATCATATGAAGGAAAATTAAAAATAAGAGAAGTTGAAAGAAATGCCAAATTAAACTCGGAATACTATCAAAACAACATTTTAGAACCTATATTTTTAAATGATATTCCCTCTATCTATGGAAAACAGAGCAACAAAGTCTGGTTTCACCATGATAACGCCACAAGTCATACCTCATCTTCAACCCAAGCTTATTTGGAAGATCTAAGGCAAAGAACAGGAATCAACATTATTTCAAAGAACAGAACCCCTGTAAAATCTCCTGATTTAGCCCCGATGGATTTTTGCATTTTTGGATGCTTTAAAAGAGCACATGGAAAGAGACACCCAAGGACAATTGAAGTTTTCTGGAAAGTGGTAAAGAAAGAATGGGATCTTTTGAAATGACCATGATCAGAAAGTGTCTGCTATCGTAGAAATTCAGGTGCTGTTCTGTAAATAAACAAAAAGGCTTTCAAATAGAACATTTGAAAAATGTCAAATATGGTGTTAAAATTTAATATTTTATAATAAAACTTGTTTCCGATAAGTGTGAACACCCTCTGTATTTTATATTGTATCAAAGTATTTATTGTTTTATTCACAAATTATCATTTTTATGTTTATTTTTTGCTATTCTGTAAACTTCCCTCATTGCTTATCTTTTATTTATCATTCATAGTTTGTATTTGCCATAAATAATTTGTTGTGTCATCCTGAACTTTATATTTTCTAATATCCCACGTGACATTTTGGTGGAGATGTTTGGGAATTAGGGAAGAGAAACTGAGAATCGCCGAGAAGACCTTGAAACCATGGGTGCTGTGATCAATATTTTCGGAGACTGGCTTAAGGATTCCACTCCCGTGTAAAGTCAAGACTTCTTTTAAAGATGACGATGTCCCTATAGACGACTATACGGCGACAAAGCCGCTCTTTACGCCGCAAGAAAAAAGACGCAAAGGTACTATAAGATGCTAAGCATATTAAAAAAGTATCGAGAGAATAAAAATAACATCATTTCCAGAATGTGAAAAATAGTACAAATGTGATATTGTACTGGAATAAGATGCATAAATTGTGAAAAAGAAAAAAGGTTTCTCCTTATTGTGCAACTGATTGTTTCTAATGGCTTGCGTCATCTATCGTAAAAAATCTGGAATAATTAAAAATCGACGAAAATAGTTGATATTTGTCCCGAGAGATGGCGAAGCCATCAGCAACTTCCAGTTGCACGATAAGGAGATACCTTTTTCTTTTTCATAATTTATGCACAATATGCATAATTTTTGCATAATATATTCATTTTTCATAATTTCCAGAATTTCTTTCAAAACCTGTCAAACTTTTATTTATGAAGTTAAATACCAGTTTATAACAAAAA